>CM065296.1:17897500-19097500 GCA_032871835.1 Dipteronia dyeriana | reverse complement strand
TCTCACTATCTTGCCACATTCATCGGTCTTATTCCTAAACACCCATTTTGTACCAATCATATTGATATCTTTTGGTCTAGGAACTAATGATTATACTTCATTCCTCTCAAATTGATTTAGTTCTTCTTGCATGGCATTAACCCAATATTCATCAATAATTGCTTCATTAATATTTTTGGGCTCAATTTGAGAAGTGTAGCAATCATAAGAAATTTGGTTAGCTAGTTGCCTTCTAGTTTTAACCCCTTCATTCAAATCACCTATGATGTCTTGTTGGTAATGAATGTTCCTAAGTCTAGAATTAGAATTTTCAACATCTTGTTGGTTATCATTCAAACCATTTTCTAACTCTTGACTTTCTTCTCTAGCAACACTATCATTATCATCGTTATGACTAGACTCACTTTCATCATAACTAGTCATATCAATAGGTGCTTTAGTGTCATTCAACAAATGTTCTTTAGGTTCATTGACACCATTATCATCACATATATCAATCATGCTAAGGTCATCTATTTTCACATTAATAGACTCCATAATAGTCTTAGTTTTCAAATTGAACACTCTATATCCACGACTATTATTAGCATACCCAAGAAAGAGACCAATATCACTTTTAACATTGAACTTTCCTAAGTGATCTCTATCATTCAAAATAAAAAACTTACTCCCAAAAGTGTGGAAGTAACTCACATTGGGCTTCTTGCCCTTCCAAAGTTCACCAGAGGTTTGTTTTGTGCCGGGCCTTCTAAAAACTTTACTAGTGACATAACATATGGTATTGACCGCTTCGACCCAAAGATTTCTAGGGACTTTCTTGCTATTGAGCATGACCCTAGCCATCTCTTGCAAGACACGATTCTTCCTCTCAACAACACCATTTTGTTGAGCAGTTCTAGGAGCCGAGAACTTATGTGAAATCCCATAATCATCACAAAACTCACTAAATCTAGCATTTTCAAATTCACTCCCATGATCACTCCTAATGCGACATATTTTCTTGATCCCCAAACCTTTTTCATTTTGAACTTGTTTACAAAACTTCTTAAAGTAACCAAAAGTTTCGGCCTTGTCTCTAAGAAAATATACCCAAGCAAACCAAGAAAAATCATCAACGAATACAAAAATGTATTTCTTACCATTTATGCTTTCGATTTGGATTGGTCCTATTAGGTCCATATGAACAAGTTCTAAGGGCTTCTTGGTAGCAAAATTAGTGTTCTTTTTATGAGACACTTTGGTTTGTTTACCTAATTGACATGGTTCACAAACACCATCAAGCTTTTTACCAAGACTAGGAAGACCTCTAACAATGTTATATTTCTTAAGCTTCTTTAAATCTTTATAATTCATGTGACCTAATCTTTGATGCCATAATTCAAGCTTGTTGCACTCATATGCCATATTACATGTTAGTGGATCAACCTCTAGACAATAGTAATTGTCCGAATACCTTTTGACTTTCAAAACAATTTTGCCTTTTTATCGATTATTGTGCACACATCCTTATTAAAGCTAACTTCTTTAAAAATTTCACACGAGTGATGCTTATTAGATTAGCTTGTAGACCATCTACATACAAGGTGTCATGAAGTTTAGGCAATCCAGGGATACAAATTGTTCCCTTGCCTAGAACTTGCTGTTTAGTGCCATCACCAAATGTAACTTATCCACCATCATTCATAAAAAGATTCTTAAAGAATTCATTTTTACCGGTCATATTCCTAGAGCAACCGCTATCTAGGTACCAACAATAGGATGAATTAACTCTAAAAGCATATTGTGCAACCAAACATTGTGTTGTGTTTTTCTTAACCCAAACTTTCTTGACAAGTTTCTCATTCCTACCTTTATTAACATGCTTTGACTTGTTTTTAGGCACATTGACTTCATTAGTCACATTTTCAAACAAATCAAACAAAGCATTATCAACTTTCTTATGCATAGTTGAACAAGGTACAACACAAGATTTAACAAACAAATCATCAACACATTTATTCTCAACATGCTTTTCCAAGGTCTTCTTAGGTCTAATTCTAGATCCATACATGGATGATTGCCTAGGACCATTCAAAGACATACCATGCAAACCATTGGCAATTCTACATTTACGAATGTATTCATAATATCTAGGTCTTATGTGTCCTACCATATTGCAATACTGACAAATAGGTATGAATTTGAGAAGTTTACAATTTGCTTGAGCATTCAACTCAGTTTGCCTCCTCACATTTTTACCTCTTTGGTGTTCAACACTAGATGTCTTGCCTTTTGTATTTGATGATGAAGTAGCTTGTCTTTGGCATTTTTGAGTCTTTTCTTTGACCTTCATTGTTGATATTGAGGCACCTCCGGTAGCATTCATGGCTTTACCGTTAGAAAGTGTACCTACATTTAAATTGCTACAAGCTTTGACAAATGTAGATTTGTTATATGAAGGAGTTCATTTTTCATTAACATATCCTACACCTCTTTTGTCGCTTGAAGACTTTCCAACCTTAATGAGAGCTTTCAATTTATTAGAGCCAGATAACATCTTGTTAATCATCTCTTTAGCCTCATTAAGTTTGACATTAAGCACTTTCTCTTGATTCTCATGCTCATTAAGTTTTGCTTTAAGCACATTTTCAATTCTCCTAGCACGATCAAGAGATTCATCTCTTTGCTCAATTTCATGCTTCAAAATACTTAATCTATCATTGCTATCAATCAAGTTTTTCTCAAGATTAAGAATTTTTTCATTAAGATCAATAACACATTTTGAGTAACAATCATGATTTTCTAACTTCTTAGTGAGAGACTTACTGATCTTAGAGATCCTTTCATTTTCTTGAATAAGATCTTTGATCTTTTGATCTTTTGATCATCTAAGTCAATAGACTCACCTTCAACAAGAGAAGCCACAAAAGAATACATTTCTTTAATCATGATGAAACAAAAGAAGATAACAAACACTACAAAGAAGATCTATCTAAGTGCGTCTAGACACCAGCTTTGATACCAATTGAAATTTTCCTTTATCATTATAGTGTAAATATACCCAGAGGAGGGGGGGGAGGGTGAATAGGTATATGCTCTAATTTTTGTCTTCTTTTAAAACAATGCAATTTTAATAATGCTTAATGAAAATTGCAAACAATGACACACAATATTTACGTGGTAAACCTCTGAAGAGGAAACATCCACGGGTTGATGCCACAACCACCGGCGAAAGCAAATCCACTATTTCAAATAAGAGTTACACACTCAAGCAATCAACACATGCTCTCCAAGCTATCATTCTTACTCTACCCTTAAACCTAGTGATCTACTAAGCAGACTTCCTATCTAAGACCTCCTGTCTCTAGAAAGATTCCTTGCTCACCTATCCGGATCCTACCAACCCTAGGCAAGACTTCTTGCTCAACTATCCAAGTCCTCCCGACTCTAGTTGAGACTTCCTTGCTCAACAATCCGAGGTCTCACACCTCTTGTCGAGACTTCCACTTGCTTAGCTATCCAAGTCCTCCCAACTCTAGCTAAGACTTTCAATTGCTCAAATCAATGAATCACTCTAAGATATAAGACTTCCTACCTCTTCACAAGGCATCTAAATGATCATGAATGCAAAACACAAACAAGCACTCAACATAGAAAATGATGATCAACAAATTCGATGGACATGCAACTAGATAGCTAGATTATACTTTCAAAGAGCAATCACAAATGTATCTAGACAACCTAAGCATGTTATCAACTAAGAGCATAGATATGAAGATATAGACACCAATTGAAATGCAACCTAGTTCTTAGAAAATTAAATTAGATCTAGAAATAGTCAATCAAGCATAAGAGCAAAAGATTTCTAGAAGTAATTTTATGTTTATCAAGTTTATCACAATCATTCAATTTATCACAAATCTAGCTAAAATTGAAAATCAAATCAACAAACCACAAAATGATATCAAAATCATCCTATTCATGCTTCTTAATCAAATAGCATCAATCAATAAGAAGATCTAAGAAGAAAACTAAGAAGAAGATGATTTTACCAACAAGGATGAAAATCACGAACTGAAGATCTGATCACAACAAAATATCTAGACATCTTTTGGTTCTGGAAATACATGGGGTTTGTAGAACTCTTCAAGACACTCGAAATCTATTTTTGAATCAAGTGATTCGGAGTATAAATGAAGAAGTTATCACAAAAACAAAGGTAAAAATGTTGAGTGAAAAATTCTGCACTTGTTCTTAAAATTCATTTTTCTCAACATCTAATGAATGTGAGGGAAGGAGAGGTTTTAAAGAGAGAACAACCAAAAGACCAAAAATCCCTCAAGCCTTAGTGACTCCCCGAGATGGCACGTGGGCATCTCGGGGCAGCAAGGCATTGGGGCCAAGATGGCCACGTGCCATCTCAGGAAGGTGCCAAGTGATGGCTTATGCCATCACACCTCTTCCATTGCGCTCCTCTCACGTTCTCCGACCGTTCTTTGGTCTCCGAACTCCAAATTCAAATATGTTTGAAGATTATGAACCGGGACTCCCTCAAAGACATGGAAATATAAGATACTCAACCCATAAAATAATAATTCGACTCAATATATGAAGACGAAGACATTGTATGCAACATGAGTTGAAAGTGTAGTATCTTTTGACTTAGAACTCGAAATCAATAGTATAGGTAACCGAAATGACCGGAACTCAATCATAAATAATCTAAGACTAAAATAAAGTTCAAGATCCATGTTATACAAACATATAAACAAACAAACACATTTCACACAAGAATTCAAACTACATAGAGATAGTCTTCAATCATGCATTTTCCAAAACATGTTACTTTCATACCAATGCATGAGCATTCAACTTCAAGTGTGTGAATGTGTTATACCAAATGATGTGCTATGATGCACTGACATAAATGTATGAATTGTGTGTGTGCACGCATTTAATGAAGCACAACTAAGTAGGGACACATATGAATGAATTATGTGTGTGTGCGTTTACGCCTTGTAAGAGGAAGAAGAATCTCGATACCTTAGCATCCAAGAATAGTACCAATCCTCTTGAAGACGAACTTTGCATCATGAGAAGTTTCTTTTCTTCCTTGAAGCTCTTATCTTCACGAACCACTTAGCAACTAAGCATTACAAAGAAATGAAATTTTGTTATGGAATCAAGCCAACACAAATCTAAAACCTTACAGTGGGTGCGTCACGATCTCAGGAACTTAAATGGAGGATATAGAGAAAATTAAAGAAACTCTTTCTTCTTGATCAATATGCAACATTTGCTTTTGATCTTTTCATAGGCACACATGCAACTGCTATTTTCACTTGTTCACGTCAACAAACCAAAAACTTTTTTTTTTATCAATATGCGTTTTTTTGATATGTTCTTTTCAACACATATCTAATCTACTTTTAAAGCAAATTCTTCATTCTCTTTTATTGATCCAAACGTGCATCTAGAATTTGCAACATTTACAAAATCTTATCAACATGTTTTTTGTTTCTCTTTTGAATATTAGTTGTACTTATAAGTTTTTAAAATAATCATATATATCAAATATATATATATATATATATATTATCATTTTATCTTTTAAAAACTAATCATATCTTTTTTATTTTTGAATCTTTTAAAAAAATATCTCATATCTTTTTTTTTAAAAATAATTAAATATTTTCTTTTTGAATTTAAACATTTTAAATTCAATTTAAAATATTTAATTTAATAAAATAAAATAATCATATTATCTTATTTTATTCAAAATCAAATATCAACTAACACCCTCCATTTAGTGATTAATTAAATAATCTCCTTATTTTATTTAATTGATCACCATTATTCATTAATTAAATAATCTCATTATTCAATTAATTCCCGAATAAATACGTGTCACTTTCGTAACACAATTAATTGGACAATCCAGTCAATTAACCGTGACCCGTGTTACCTAAATCGATCAGGCTAGCAAGGGGACCTAATGGACCCACGATATTTTGAGCTCCAATAATCCTTAAAATCATTAATTAAACTCTTTAATTAATATTCGTGGATTATTAACTCTGGTGTTATTCCACTAAAAACCTGAAGCTGCACTTTTTCTACTGCAGACGCTTTTACACAGACCGATACAACTCGGTGTCCATTGATATAGCTATTACACATGGTGTGATCATCCACAGTAGTTCATAATTAGAGCTGGGTCATAATGTCCATTATACTCTTCTAATTACATATATCCTTTAAGTACCGTTGATTCTCTAATGGACAATAAATCATATTTCCTTACGGAATTGGAAAAGCGCTCATATTGTCCAAGCCCGAATCAACCATTAAGGGAACTACCATCGACTTCTCACAAGAAGGAGTGGATTCCACTATTTTGTACAAACCTTCCCAGCCACAAGCCAAACCGTAATCCCAACATACGGAGTATATTGATCAGAAAATGTATCTTACCTCACCCATGGTATATCAAAGACCAGGATTTAACCTGAAAGAGTCGATTAGACACTCAGGATTAAGATCACCCATATATAGTCATCATTAGTTGATATATATGAATCTCATCGGTAAACGGATCTTGGTGAGAGATTCATATAGATCGTGGCCCAGTCCTATATGATCACATCATGCAAGGTGCCTCCATTCCCATATCTCATATGAATGATTCAGGATAGAATCACCGTACATTACGGAATGGACCGCAGCTATAGATTAATCACAAATAAAGTACCCTGCTTTATTTGGTATCTATGGACTCTTTAGATTGCACGTCTCTTATTGTATCCATCTGTATATGACACTCATATACACAGTACGAGATTACATCCGGCAATCTTGGATGTTAAATATATGCACAAGTTTTAAAATAAACAACACAGCAAGAATGAATTGAACTTTTCCTTTTATTTATTTAATAAATCCATTTGCAAATTACATATTTAGGGCATAAACTCCAACAATCTCATCTTCTCTCCGTCCTTTCAGATGATTGATTTCTCTCTTTAAAATATTGTTTATCAGCTGCCCGTACAGTGTCAATAGTTTTTCAACTCCAAATATATGTCGAAGGGCCCCTCCTTGAATCTCTCCTCCAAACCAAATTTGTTTAGCATTGACTTCAACTTTGTAATCATAAACTTTTTACTTCCAGTGTTAACCTTATGAGAACCCAACTCTCTTGGTCTGGGAACCACCACAAGTCTGCATTTTCATTTTTAGGCATCTAAACAATGAAAAAAAAACATCAGTCCCAGGCTTACAGAAATATATCTTAGGCTCAAGAACAATCATAGGCTTATGAAAACATTTATATACTCATAAGCTATGAATACATCAGTCCCACCCCCGCTTTTATGAAAATAAGTTCTACGCTTAAAATTATCAATGTAACATCATTCCCAGACTCAACATGAGTACTAGCCTAAGAAAAAACATTCATAGTCAAAACATCAGTCTTAACCTGAAAATTATGATGGTATCATCAGTCTTAGGCTTAAAATCAGTACTAGGCTTATAAAAAATATTCATAGAAACATCAGTCTTACATGCATCATCCATCCCTCTCATTATTACAGTTATGAGAATTGTACACAGCCTAAACATATGCATTCGCCATTACATGCAACATCAGTCGTTTGCTCTGCAAACGTTTTTCTTTCTTATAAGTGTAGTTCACAACAATCAATCAATCAATAAAAAAATTTGATTGCCCTTCAAATACAAACATTCCATCCCAAAATACACTTACAAAAGCATCAAAAACACAAACAATAACAAACTCAAATATTCATCCAGAAACACAAATAGGTAACAAACTTGAATATCATCCAAAAACACAAAGAAGGGATAACAAACTACATTAAAATACATAAATTTGAAGAAATTAGTACCTTCAAATTGGTTTGCTTTTTATTTTCTAGGGTTTGGATGCTTAGTTAAATGGCGATAGCGACAGTAACAACGACGATGACAGCAGCAACGATGACAACAACAACGACAACTACGATAAGGACAACGATGAGCTTGTGCTTCTCCTTCCTCTATATATTTCTAGTTTGTTGTTGTTGTAGGGTTTGCGTATCATCTAGAATTTGGTTTCTTGGGTCTATGCTAATGGTGACGGCGACGATGACGATGATGATGATGAATACCTTCTGCTTTCTCTTTTTAACTTTTAGCTTCTGGCTCTGTTTGTTCTTGTTGTAGGCACATCATAGGATGTTTGAATTAAAATGGTTATGGCGTTGTTAATCAAATTTTTCTTTGAAATAAAAGGCCAATTTGGTCATTTATTGGGAAATAAGATTGGGAAGGGTAACATTGTCAACTTCATCAAAGTTTTTTTATTATAAAATTTAAGGAGGGTGTTTTGGGGATTTCATCAACAATAAGGGCGTACTAGTAAATGGGGCTTCCCAAGCGGCTATATATGCAATAATTTACCCAATGAGCTATTTCTTAGAAAGTGAATGTAGGGAAAGGCTATTTCTTTTAATTTCCATATATATATATATATATATATATATATATATATATATGAGGGAATTGTAGGAAATGATCCAAAAATTTATTGAGTTTTTGTTTTTAGCCAAAAATTTATTTTTGTTTATAATTAGCATCTTTAACCATGAACTTCCAAATATGCCCTCATTTTTGTTTTATTTGTCCCAATTTTTTCCACCCAAAGTTTTCACTTATCAGTGTTTCACCTCCAATTTTTTTGAAATCCTGATTTCTAACGCTCTCTCTCTTGCTCTCTCTATTTATTCTCTAATTTTTTTGCTTCTTCTCTTTCAAACTATGATCTCTCTGAAAACCGATTTGATTCTTGTCACTGAAATCGTGTTCTCTTTTGCTTCTTCTCTCTGAAATCGTGTTCTCGATCGTGTTCTCGATCGTGTTCTGTCTCTCAGAAAAATCAAGCTTCTTATGTTTGAAAACCAAGCCTGCAAATCGGGTCTGAAACTCGTGGGTCTTCGTCTATGTAGGTAAATCGTGTCTCTGAACTGATTTCGTTCACCACATTCTTGAAGGTAGATCGAGATCCGAAACTTAGCATTCATCTCTGTCTTGAAGTAGTTGACGGTTTGTATCCCTTTCCTACTTGTTATTTACAAGAATGAATAAGTTTAATTTGAAGAAAAATAGGATGGTTTCGATTTTGAGTGAAACTCATTTACTGTCAATTTTTATTCCCAGGTTACATGATAGACCATTTAAATGTTACATGCCAGTTCAATTTAATGTTACATGTCAGTTTATTTGTAAGTTCATGTGTCTGTAATTTTGATTTGGAGTGAAAACTAACTATTGTAAGTTTTTGTACCCAAGTTACTTGGCAGTATTTTTTAAAGTTACATGCTAGGTTATTTTTTGTACCCAAGTTACATGTTAGATTATTTTTTAAGTTACATGCTAGGTTAATTTTGAAGTTACATGATAGGTTATTTATTAAGTTAAATGCTAGGTTAATTTTGAAGTTACATGCTAGGTTATTTTTGAATTTACATGCTAGGTTATTTTTTAAGTCATATGCTTGGTTATTTATGAAGTTACATGGTCTGTTTATTTCTGAAGTTACATGCTAGGTGATTTGTGAAGTTACATTCCATCCAAGTCCTATTTTGTTACATGTAAAATCATTTATTTTGAAGTTACATGTGAAATACTTTAAATGTCAATTACATTACTTGTAGGAATATGGATGAAACAAAATTGGCCATCCATCATGGTGGAAGTTGGGTGGGTAATTGTTACGAGGGTGGTATGACAAAGTGGGTCAATGTTCCTAGATGTGTAAGTTATGATGGCTTGGTGAAGTTGGTAGAAGATGTTGCCAAAGTTGATGTTGCTAGGTACAACTTACAACTATGGTCATTGGCGTTTACAATTAGTGGTACTGCTCATCCAAGAATTGTGAATGACAATGATGTGTCATGTATGATGAATGCAGATAAGCTATTATCTGAGATTTTTGTCTCTGTTTCTGTGAAGGAAATGACAAATTGTGTGTAAGATGACAACCTATGTAACCTACCTACTTCACAACCCGTGTATGGCTGGTTTCTTCGGTAACTGGCAGTATGTGGGTCCATTCCAATTGTAGACCCAAGTGTATGTAATGATGAAACCATTGACGATGAAGAGAACAATCAGTTGTCAGACATCGATAACAGTGATGATAGCTCGATATCTTACGTTGACAGAGGTAGTCATGACGATGAAGATTGGCATGATGGAGTAGGTTGTGGTTCTGGAAGTGTTAGAGGACATGGATGTGCTGGTCCATCGGGTTTTGCTACATTTAGCGGTGTTTCCTTTCGAGAGGATGGTTTGGGTGACGATGTTGATCAAACTTCTAAACATGCTTCCCCATGAGCTTGGATTATTCTTGGAGCAGAAAGGTATTCTTTTGAACCCATTAGCACGGAGGAAGCTTGTTTAGATGATGGCCGATCATACAAGGGTAGAATATTTCCTTGCAAGAAAGATCTAAAGCGAACATTGAATATGTATACATTGAAAGAGGGATTTGAAGTCTGGATTAGAAGGTCTAGCAAGACACGTTATGAGACTGGATGTAAGGATGGTGAGTGTGAATTCCATTTACGTGGAATTAAGATGCAAAAAGGAGAATATTGGGTGATTCGAATGTTCGTAAAAGATCATACATGCAATATCGATGGTTTCCACGCACGTCTTCGACAAGCAAATTCTTGGACTGTCGGTGAACTATTAGCACCAAAGTTGCAAGTGCACGGACACTCTTTAAAACCCAAAGATATCATGGTTGAAATGCAAGTGGAACATGGACTACATTTATTGTATTCAAAGGCTTGGAGGGCAAAGGATCATGCAGAGGCATCTGTTTTTGGTCCTCCCGAAGAATCATTCAAACTGTTGCCAGCTTACTGTCATCGATTGGAAGAAGTAAATCCAGGGACTATTACAGCGTTGAAAACAAATGTTGCAAATAAGTTTGGATATTTGTTCATCGATCATGCCACATCACTTCATGGATTTCATACTGTGATTCGACTAGTTATTGCCATTAATGGTACTCATTTGAAGGGAAAATTTTCTGGTATTATGTTTGTAGCTATATGTTTAGATGTAAACAACCAGGTTTTTCCTTTAGCATATGGCTTTGGCAACGTTAAAGATGAAATGTCATGGACATGGTTTTTAAATGAGCTTAAAAATGCTATTGGTAGTCCTGAGGATTGTATGATCATATCCGACATCCACCTCGATATCAAGGTTGCAATGAAGAAAGTGTACCCTAACGTACCTCATGGATATTATGTGTTTCACATAGCTCAAAACATTAAAAAAGATAACAAAAGGAAATATATGAGTCTTCTTTTCAAACAAGCATGGAAGGCATACCGAAAATATGAATTCAAGGAAGCGATGTTGGAGATGATGAAGGTTAATAGGGTAGCATTCGAAGAATTAATGAATGTTGGTCCCGAAAGGTAGTCTCGTGCTTACTCTCCTGTTAGGCATTATAAGTTGATGGCCTCTAGCATTGCTGAGTATATGAATTCATGTTTGGTACATGCTCGCAAAATGCCAATACATGATTGAGTTTATTATAGACATGCTCCAGAAATGGTTTTATAAGCGTTGGACCAAGGCTGAAAAAACTCGGACACAATTGACCCAATGGGCCACTAAATTAATAAAAGAAAGAAACATTGATTCAGAAAAGTACACGGTTCGTCCAATTGATTCTGTTAACTTCAATGTTAAGGATGGAAATAAAGATGGTTTGGTGAACCTTTCTGAAAAGACTTGTAGCCGTGCGAAATTTGAAGTTGATAATCTCCCATGTACAGATACATTAGCCGCAATAAGGTTAATATCCTCTTCTTCAACTATAATTTTCCTTCTTTCCTATGTAGATTCAATTAATTATTCATAATATTTTCCTTTGTAGGTATGCGAAGAAACCTTTACCCGATTATTGTAGGGATTGTTACAAAACCACAAGTTGGATTGAAGCATATGCAGAGACCATTTTCCCTGTTGGGCATCCTAATGATTGGAATATTTTTGAAGATGTGCAATCAAAGGTTGTTCTTTCGCCACCTTTTCGTGCGCAAGCTTGAAGACCAAGAAAAAATAGATTTAAATCTGTAGGAGAACATGGTAATGGAAAAACCAGAAATTGTACGATTTGTAAAAAATCGAGTTAAAACCAATAAAATTACAGGAATACATAGCCTTGTTAGGCTCCGCCACCATGCCCATTAGCATCATCTACAATATCTGCAACATCGAAGAGACCACGTAGACCTTACAGGTGCAGGAAGTGTGGAGATAAAGGCCACAATTCACAAAAGTGTCCATTGGTGCCGAAAGAAGTTTGTACATCCTAGATTTGACTATATCAGTAATGATGTTATAATTCTAATATGCATGGGTGAAATACTTTTTTGTGTAATGTATACTTTATGAAGTTCTTATTGAATTTGACAGTTGAAATACAATGACTCCAGTAATATTACATGTTAGAAGTTACATCCTTGTTCATAAATAATTTCATTTCAGAATACTCCAGTAATGTTACATGTTAGAAGTTACATGCTAGTTGAAAATGAAGTTACATGCTGGTGCAAAATGAAGTTACATGCTAGTGAATAATTTTGTATCAGAATAGAACT
Organism: Dipteronia dyeriana; assembly: GCA_032871835.1. Lineage (NCBI taxonomy): Eukaryota > Viridiplantae > Streptophyta > Magnoliopsida > Sapindales > Sapindaceae > Dipteronia > Dipteronia dyeriana. The sequence goes on along the minus strand of CM065296.1, from coordinate 19,084,832 downwards.
CTAGTAATGTTGCATTTTTGAAGTTACATGCTAGTGCAAAATGAAGTTACATGAAGTTCTTAAATAATTTCATTTCAGAATAATCTGGTAATGTTACATGTTAGAAGTTACATTAGAAATGAAGTTACATGCTAGTTGGAAATGAAGTTACATGCTAGTACAAAATTAAGTTACATGCTAGTGCAAAATTAAGTTACATGCTAGTTGGAATTGAAGTTACTTGCTAGTACAAAATGAAGTTACATGCTAGTGCAAAATGAAGTTACATGCTAGTGTATAATTTTGTATCATAATAGAACTCCAGTAATGTTGCATTTTACAAGTTATATGAGAGTGCAAAATGAAGTTACATCCTTGTTCATAAACAACTTCATTTCAGAATACTCCAGTAATGCTACATGTAAGAAGTTACATGCTAGTTGGAAATGAAGTTAAATGCTAGTACAAAATAAAGTTACATGCTAGTGCATAATTTTGTATCAGAATAGAACTCAAGTAATGTTGCATTTTACAAGGTACATGATAGTGCAAAATGAAGTTACATGGTATTTTAAACATAATTTAATTTCATAATAGAACTCCAGTAATGGTACATGTTGGAAGTTACATGCCAGTATAAAATGTAGTTACATGCTAGTGTAAAAAGAAGTTACATCCTTGTTCATTAACAAATTCATTTCAGAATGAGACTCCAGTACAAATCATGTTAAAAGTTATATCCCAATTAATAATAAAAAACAATTTCATTCGTAAAGTTCTAGAAATGTACATCGTCAAGTCAAGAAACCTATGAATCTGCCGGTACACTGTTAGCATAAATTTCTAGTGCCATTTCCTCCATAAACCTGTGGATGTTTTTGGTTCCCCACCTCCAAAAACATTTACGACGCATCAACATGTCTACGTATCGGCATGTGAAGACACCACAACTATCACTATCTAGTTGTGATGGTAGCTTCTTTGAAATTGATTGTTCAGCAACTATCTGGTGCTATGCCTCTTTTATCAAAATATACGGGTGCTTGTAAAATTGATGGAATTAAACGCAAGAGTCGGGTGATCTTCTTCACACATTTCTCAATATTGGTTGTCTTGTGCAGCGGATCATAACACAACGTTTTTCCAAATCAACATCACAAAATATCCAATGTCCTGCTGGATCACCAACAACACATGGAACTAACAACTGTAAAAAAGCAGTAACAAATTACGATTAACAAGTTACATGATAGAAACTTCAAGTTACATGCTAGTATGAAACAATGTTACATGCTAGTACAAAACTAAGTTACATGCTAGTTCAAAACATAGTTACATGCTAGAACAAAGCCAAATCTGGTTTTCAAAGATGAGTAACCTTACATGTTTAACAGTGGACCAAGCAGTTCCCTACCAAGGTTTGTCTCCAGCAGTATACAATATCCAATCAGTTAGACATTTATATTTTAGTGCATCAAATTCGCAACTCAATGGTGCATCCTCCGATGGTTGGAATTTTTTCCATTCCTTTGATAACTTTGCCTACAAAGTATAAGTTTGTTAGGAACATATTTACGTCTTTACATCAACCAAACAAAATAAAAAAGAAATAAGGATTTCTTACAAAGAAGTCTGAACATAGCACCGCAACATCTGATTTGTAATCTTCCGGTTTCAAATGTCGTTGCTTACATAGTATACTCATATATGCGTCAATATGCTAGTTCAAAATGAAGTAAAATTAAATTGAGAATCTTTCAATATGCTACATCAATATTTATATAAATATACAATTGCAACCAACCTCATTGGATAACCAACAGGTTGTAGATTCCAACTCGATAAAGAATTCCTTAGTTGCGAAGTAGTCAGATCCGACGTTCAACCTGTGAAGAAAAGTAGGAATATTTCATTTACAAGCTATTAATAACAATATAATTTTTTAAAAACAAGGAACAACGAACATGTTACAAAATCTTACGATGTTACTGTGTCGCTTTTCTTAAAACATGCATACTTTGCTTTCAATTTTTTTTCTCTCTCGCAGCCGCTTGGTATGGGTCAATGTAAGGTGAAGTCATATAGTGAGATTTAATCTTCAATCGCTGCTCCCGTTCATTCTGCACAGCCAGATACTCTCGTGTAGTTGCATCCTCTAATGTTTTGTCAACTACCAACGGGGAAGGGGGCCTGCACCTTTAATCCTTTCTGCACCAAAATGTTTTGGACCAAAAGCTCAGGGCCCTCACCATCGGTTTCATCATCCCCAACAATCCCCTTTTTTGGGCATGATCCGACCCAAAAACCTCCATTCCAAGGGCTGTATCACCCCCCCGAGCATTTTTTTCACCATCCCCCTTACCAGAAGTAACCTCACCCCTATCATGGCTACCATTACCCTCAGCATTAGAATTGCCCACGTTTTCCCCTTGCACTTCGTGAGAATTCTCTGCTCTACATGATTCAAAATGTTGATGAACTGGCGTTAAGTAGTTAGGATCAAATCGATGTGGCTCAGAATGAGGCGTCCTATCAGGGGTAGTCTGTGTTTTTTTAATATAAAAAAGAGCACAAATTAAAGTTGCATGTCAATAAGTTCAAGTTACATGCTAGTACAAAACCAAGTTACATGCTAGAACAAAACCAAGTTACATTCTAGTACAAAACCAACGTAAATGCTAGTACAAAACCAAGTTACATGCTAGTACAAAACCAAGTTACATGCTAGAACAAAACCAAATCTGGTTTTCAAATATGAGTAACCTTACATGTTTAACAGTGGACCAAGCAGTTCCCTACCATGGTTTGTCTCCAGTAGTATACAATATCCAATCCGTCGGACATTTATATTTTAGTGTATCAAATTCGCAACTCAATTGTGCATCCTCCGATGGTTGGAATTTTTTCCATTCCTTTGATAACTTTGCCTACAAAGTTTAAGTTTGTTAGGAACATATGTAAGTCTTTACGTCAACCAAACAATTAAAAAAGAAAGAAGGTTTTCTTACAAAAAAGTATGAACATAGCACCGCAACATCTGATTTGTAATCTTCCGGTTTCAGTTGTCGTTGCTTACATAGTAGACCCATATATGCGTCAATATGCTATTTCAAAATGAAGTAAAATTAAATTGAGAATCTTTCAATATGCTACATCAATATTTATATAAATATACAATTGTAACCAACCTCATTGGATAACCAACAAGTTGTAGATTCCAACTCGATAAAGAATTCCTTAGTTGCAAAGTAGTCAGATCTAACGTTCAACCTGTGAAGAAAAGTAGGAATATTTCACTTACAAGCTATTAATAACAATATTTTTTTTTTAAAACAAGGAACAACGAACATGTTACAAAATCTTACGATGTCACTGTGTCACTTTTCTTAAAACATGCATACTTTGATTTCAATTTTTTTTTCTCTCGCAGCCGCTTGGAATGGGTCAATGTAAGGTGAAGTCATATAGTGAGATTTAATCTTCAATCGCTGCTCCCGCTCATTCTGCACAACCAGTTACTCTCTCGTAGTTGCATCCTCTACTGTTTTGTCAACTACCAACGGGGAAGGGGGCCTGCACCTTTAATCCTTTCTGTACCAAAATGTTTTGGACCAAAAGCTCATGGCCCTAACCATCGGTTTTATCATCCCCAACAATCCCCTTTTTTGGGCTTGATCCGACCCAAAAACCTCCATTCCAAGGACTGTATTACCCCTCTGAGCATCTCATTCACCATCCCCCTTACCAGAAGTAACCTCACCCCCACCATGGATACCATTTCCCTCAGCATTAGGATTGCCCACGTATTCCCCTTGCACTTCGTGAGAATTCTCTGGTCTACGTGATTCAAGATGTTGATGAACCGGCGTTGTGTAGTTAAGGTCAAACCGATGTGGCTCAGAATGAGGCGTCCTATTAGGGGTATTATGTTTTTTTTAATATAAAAAAGAGCACAAATTAAAGTTGCATGCCAGTAAGTTCAAGTTACATGCTAGTAGAAAACCAAGTTACATGCTAGAACAAAACCAAGTTACATGCTAGAACAAAACCATGTTACATGCTAGTACAAAACCAAGTTACATGCTAGTACAAAACCAAGTTGCATGCTAGAACAAAACCAAGTTACATGCAAGTACAAAACCAAGTTAATCGCTAGAACAAAACCAAGTTACATGTTAGTACAAAACCAAGTTACATACTAGTACAAAACCATGTTACATGCTAGTACAAAACCAAGTTACATGCTAGTACAAAACCAAGTTGCATGCTAGAACAAAACCAAGTTACATGCTAGTACAACACCAAGGTAGGGAATTGAAAACCTAGTTACATGCCAGTAAGTTGAATTTACCTGATGACGTGACTGAACAAGATCATCCAACTTTTTGTCCACCCTGTCAAGCTGTCTGTTTAGGCGTCTCTCCATTGCCAAAACCTCCTTCTGTATCTCCTTATTCACAATGTCTTCAAAGCGCTTTGACATCGCATTCATTAGTTCCCTTATTGTTCTCGAAGAGTCTGTCGAGTTATCACCCACCTAATGTGTACAAAGAAAAAAAAGCTTGAGTATCGGTTTCTAATTTACTTAACGAAATTATTTTATCAGCTAGTAATCAAATTACCGATGACATGACTGGAGATGTATGCTTCTTTTTTGTCCTTCCTCCTTTTTTTTCTTTATGAGGAGACATTTTCCTCTTCATCTGTTTAGGTCGTGATTGACCTCTATCAATAGCATCATCGTCATCATCATCAGCATCATCAGTATCATTACCATCATCATCAGGTCGTAGCTCACAATCATCATAATTGAGTGGAACAAACTGTGGACCTTCAAACAAATTCGTGTCCACACCAACCAAGTAAGTCTGTATTTTCTCATCACCAGTTGGATTTAATACCTCCAACACAACATGATGTATAGTTAATAGAAGTGTCATGATATTTTTAAGTACTAATATAAAGGAAACTGAATTTTAGGTTAGGAAGAAAAAAAAACATACCTTTCTCTCCTTCACTTCTTGTTCATACTTTACAAATTTGGCAAAGAAATTGTGAGACCTCTTAAAAATACTACAGTTCTTCAAACGGGGATGGCTATGACATAAGTTTTTCCCCACCAATTCAACTAATGAGCTGTAGGTTTCCATCGCCCAGAACTGATATTTCACAAAGATTTAACAATTTAACTACACGAGTTCTAGTAATGTTACATGTTACAAGTTACAGGACAATTCAGAATGAAGTTACATGCTAGTTCATTTAATCACAAAATATAAAGACTAATCTAATGCACAATTCCAGTAATGTTAAATGCTACAAGTTACATGCCAGTGTAAAATGAAGTTAAATGTTAGTTAATAATGAAGTTACATGACAGTCCATATCTACAATTTGAACAAAATTATTAACAATTGAACTTCAAAAATAAAATTATGGACAAATGCTTACAAATAAGATTTGAAAGCTCACCAATACTACCCAAGGAAGCCGTATAAGTTATAATGTGCGACGACCTTCCTTGACGCATTTGCAGACCGGAAACCTTGGCGTAGGTAGTGTATTGTCATCATATACACATAAGCTCCCCATGGAAAATAATTGAAGGATTCTAGATCATCCACCAATGCAAACAACCATAATGACACTTTTCTCCTCAGATCTTGTCCAAACAAAACATTATTGACACTCAATACCAGGGCCATCTTCAAACCATCCTTTGGTTGTTCAAATTGACCACCTATAAACTTTTCCCACACATGTTTTAGTTGCACATTCTCATCCCCCTTGAAATATCTATCGTGGATCTCACTAGAAATGACATGATAATTTTTCAAAAAAATGTCAGACATCACCCAAAATTTTAGGCCTGTGACCAAACAAAATTCTCTTTTCGTGAATTTAGCCACTTTACCATCTACTGAGAAGTGGAATTCATCCTCACGGGTCACTCCAGGTAAACATATCTGCCTCAACAACAAGTTATGCATTATGCCCACCGAAAAAGTCACCACTTTCGGGATGGCAAGTATACGCCCGAAACATGTCTTCCGTAACACACCCAACTGTTTTACTTGTTTAAGAACCTTAGCAATCTCCGGCAGCCAATTCAAACTGCTGTACAAATTTATGGTGAATTTTTTTAACCATAAATTCCTTGGTTTGATTAGAAAATCCTCTAAATTCATATTCTTCAACTACAAAATCACAAAAAAAAAAAATTGCATTATAATTTATTATATAATTATGAATTCCTCGGTTTTTTGTTTTTGTATTATTCCAATCATAATAGTAATCTATGTATTATGAAGTTGAAAAATATCTATATATATCAAAGCATTGAAAAAAGTGACATACAAATTTGACACACAATTTCTAGTCAAACGACACCAAGCATCGTAACTGATATAAAATTCAAAATTTCTTTATTCAAAATCAATATCAAAATAACCCCAAAGACACATATGAAAATTATTGTTTCAAAACTATAAGTATCAATCATCATCAACTCTCCATTAATCCATTTTAATTTATAAGTACCAAAATTTCTCAAACGAACAAATTCCAGAAATTGGAATCGACAAAAACTGAAGAAGAAAACACACAGAAATTACCTCAGTCGAGAACCTGCCCAGATGAAGAAGAAGATTGCGATGACAAAGAAGAACAAGATTCGGGTATCAGATTTCAAGAAACTGGTCAAATAAAGAAAAAGTTTGTGACGATGATGGGAGGAAGCCACGACGACGAGGGGCGGCACCGACAGTGACACGCGACGGCGATTGGGACCGGCAGCGACGAAGACTGGGAGCTACAACGACGGCGACGGAGAATGCCAATAAGAGCGACGACGACAGTTCCTTTCTCTCTCTTTCTCTCTCTTTCTCTCTCTTTCGCTTTTTTTACTTCATGTAACCCTAATATTTTTTACTTGATGTAAGAAAAGTTAAACTTTTGGAATTGCTATTTTTCACTGCCTATTTCAAATCTAAGGGTAATAATGTCCAAAAGTGGTCAATGTTGATAAAAACAATAAAAAAAATAATGGTGACTAAAAACAATAACTCAATAAATTTTTAGATTACTTATGAATTCACCCCTATATATATACAAAAAATTTCAAGTCAGTGCATACTGATATAAATTCTTCAGTGCGTTGGATGTGGACAATTACATTTATATACTTTGACTCCAAGTGTATGTACTTATCAAAATTTCTTCATAATCAACGGTCCATATACAACGCACTGATATAACTTATATCAGTGCGTACTTACCGGAAAACCAATATATATATATATATAATTTATATAATAATATAATTTTAATAATTGATTACACAACGATTACGTTAGTGAAATGACGTTAATCATTCTCTCCCAAGAGTTTCTCTAATTTATCTCTAAATCTCAGAGGAATTTAGGTGATAGCAGGGGTGGGATCTATAGGGATCACGGAAGTCGCTCTTTAGGAGGGTTGGGTGGAATCATGCGGTGTGTAAGGTGGTGTGAAGAGTGATGACGATGTGGCAAGGCTATGTGCGGCCTTGACCTTGAAGGGCAAGGAGGGTCCGTTGATGCCTCTTCGGGCTTACTTGAAGTATGTGGAGAAGAGAGATTGGGGTTCCGGCTGGTAGGGAAACTTTTGGCGAATAAACTCGTCAACCGAGATGCATTTATCAATTTTTCCTCTGCCCTATGGGGGACGATGGAAGGGGTAGAAATAGAGGTTGCTATAGGTAATACGTTCTCTTTCAAATTCAAGAATGCTAATGATCGACGACAACTCTTACTTGAGGGACCGTGGAGTTTTGACAAAGCATTACTGGCCTTGGAGGAGCCGATCAGGAAGGGTGACATTCAGCAGATGAAGTTCAATAAGGTACCTTTCTGGGTCCAATTCCTCTGATTTGTTTGACGGCGGTTACAGGAAGATTCCTAGAGGGTATAATTGGCGAAGTGATAGAGATTGGTGGAGGGTAATAGGGGGACTGTATGGGAAAGTTTATCCGTTTTCGAGTGATCATTGAGATAGATAAACTAATTCGTTGAAATTTAAATGTTGATGTTATAAGGGATGGAGCATAATCAACAATGCTGCTCAGGTATGAGCGTTTGCCAGAGCACTATTTTAGATGTGGTTGTATAGGCCATACTGTGAGGAATTGCTTGGAGAAAAAGGATGGTGATGTCCTTGAAAATTATGATCATTTGTTTAGACCTTGGCTTAAGGCAGATAGTCTCATGAAGAGGAGTCAATTCAGGTAGAAAAAGAGACGGCCATCGTAATGGTGAGGATTGGGGAAGGTCCGGGGCTGTGGGTGGCAGTCCACCGCTGTTTCGACTAGCCGGTGGTGTTGAACAGCGAGTGGTAAAGGTCAAAACCTGTTATCGAGGCGAATCCAGCGGTGAATAAGGAGGTTTTGGACCAGAGTCCGGTTGTCAGGGAATAAGGCGAGATTTCTAGGGTGAATCAGATAAGGGAAAGGAGATCACTTAGGTTCGCAAATAAAGACGAATCTAGTCCCCTCTTTTTCAGCGAACATGGCTGCTGATAAAGGATCGAGTAAGAAGGAAGGCAGGGAAGGAGTGTTGCATGGCATGACGAATACTTCTGATAGGATTCCCTCATGCATCGGGCCTCTTTTTGTCTATACTGGGCCTTATGTTGAAGTAAGGGCCCAGAAGGAAGATTTGGGTAAGGAGAGTTTGATAATGGGCCATGTCATATGGTTAAACCAGGGGTAGTTCTTGCAGACATGGAGGTGGATTGTGGGAAGTGTGCTATGGGCCCATACATAGTGTTAGATGGTAGGCCTAAATTGATGTAGCAGTGGACCCTAATGGAGTTAAACAACGTGAGCCGAAGTCAGAAAATTTGAAACGGCGGGCTCGTGAGGGAGTACGAATTATCTATTGGGAAAGCACGGGTCTATTTCTGCTGAGTTTGGTAAAGATAGGAAGTAGCGATGTGATTCGCTATGGGTTGTTTCTAGTTTGGCTAGTAATGATATACGGCGAGTCAGTCTCCACCAGTTTGTCGGTCACAATGAAAATACTTTTTTAGAACGTCCAGGGTTTGAGGAGTTTTCGGGCGTTCCAAGTCCTACTTAGAATGTACTCCATTGAATTCGACCTCCTATCATCTCGCAGTCGTTAGGAGGCAATGTTGGGCTGAGAGAGAGGGTTGTGCGGAAATTGTGCAGAAGGTTTGGGATGGCTCTGATGGTAATCATGGTTTGTTGTGTTTATTGTTGAACTTACGGCCTTGTTCGAAACAGCTGAGGTCTTGGAACGAGCATAACAGAAGGAAACTCCGAATGGATATTGCTAAGAAGTATAACGAGTTACACCTGGCTATGAGTATGACTCAACCAGATTCTTGGCGATATGTTTGTAAGATAGAGAGGGAGACCTGGATTATTTGTTGAACCAAGAGGAGATATATTGGAGGTAGCGCTTTCAGGTGTCTTGTTTGAAATATGGTAACATAAACTTTAGGTATTTCACTAGTATGCTTCGGCATGACACGCCTGGAATGTGATTAAGGGATTATATGATAATTTAGGTAACTGGAAAGAGGAGACATCGGATATCTCTCATATTGTTATACAGTATTTTACAGATATCTTTTACTCTAGCTATCTATCTTTCCATAATATGTAAAGTGTCTTCAATTGTGTCCAACTATGCATATTGGCAGGAAAAAGTGCTTTTCTGGATGGCAACTTTAGCCTGGATGAAATCGGAAGGCCAGTGTTTGATATGCATCCAAGAAAGGCCCCAGGGATTGATGGCCTTCCAACACTTTTCTACCAAAAATTCTGGCCAATTGTGGGTAACAAGGTAACAGAGGCTTGTCTCAACGTTTTGAATAATGTCATTAGCTTGGAAGAAGTTAATGAAACTCTGATTTTCCTCATTCCTAAGACCTAGAGCAGAACGAATGACTGATTGTTGCCCTATAAGTAGGGATGACAAAAATATCCATAGATATAAATATTCGTAAGAATCCGTTTCATTTAAAATAGGCATGGATACTATTATTTCGGGGTTAGAGTAAGGATGGATGTCATCCTAAAATCTATTTTAGTTTTAGGAATAGGGATGGATATTGTCTATGGATATCCATCCTCATCCTGATCAATTATAGATTTTAATAGTTTAATAATATAAAAGTTTATTATGTAATTATTAATTAAAATTATATAAGTTATTATTAATTTTTATATTTTAACTTTATTCAATGTACTTATTAATCTTTAAATATGATAAAATGTATTGTTGTATATGTTAGTTACACTTTTTTCTTATAAACTATAAAATTTTAATTTTTTTTATTGAATACGAATATATATGGAGCAGAGATGAATATCTCTATCTTAATTAGTGGATTATCCGATCAGCCCTGTTCACTTAGAAATGGGGATCGAAGTGGGGATGGAGATATATATCTCAAATGGATACGGGGATGGATTTTGGGGTATCCATACGCAATCCGATCCATTGCCATCCCTACCCATAAGCCTACGCAATGTAGTCTACAAAGTGGTGGCGAAAGCCTTTCTAATAGATTTCGGGCGGTGCTTGTTTATGTGATCTCCGAGACCCAAAGTGCATTCAATCTTGGGCGGTTGATTTCTGATAATGCCATTATAGGCTTTGAATGCATGCATGCATAAAAAATAAGGGAAAATGGGAAGAATGGTGTGTTGGCTCACAAACTGGATATGCCAAAGGCTTATGATCGAGTGGAATAGGATTTCTCTCAGCTATGATGGATAAGCTTGGTTTTTTGAATGCATGGATTGATCGCATTATAAGATGTGTTAGATCTTTTTCTTTCTCATTTTTTATCAATGGGGTGGTATGTGGCTCGCTTAAACTGACAAGAGGTTCGCTTTAGGGGGATCTTCTATCGCCCTATATATATATATATATATATATATATATATATATATATATATATATATATATGTTTGGTTTAAACCATTCGGTTTTCGGGTGGGACGGATCCACCATATGATACAATCAGCCCTGACCACACTTCGACTAATCCGGACTCGTACCGGGTCGACCCACTAAGGGGTAAAGTCCTCTAAATATGTGTAACTTCGTTCACAAGGGGGGTTTAACCCACAACCTTGCTTAAGGGATGATAGTGCCCTATATTTTCTTTATATGTACGGAACGGTTTTCTCGACCGATTTTCAATGCGGAAGTGAAAAAGGATCTAATGGGGTTCTGCTGTAATAGGGGTGGTCCAAAAATGTCTCATTTTTTTTTACATATGGTAGTATGGTGTTTACCAGGGATGCCGTGATGGATTTCCACCCCATTAAATCGGTCCTAGGTTGTTGTGCGGGTGCTTAAGGCCAGGTTGTGAATTTTTAAAATCAGCTTTGTGCGTTAGTAAAGGGGTTTCCAGGCATGGAGCAGAGGTTTTGGCAAGTATTTTAGGTGTGCAATAAGTTGAGTGTCATGAGCGCTACCTTTGCTTACCAAGTTTTATAGGTAAGAATAAGAATGAGCTTTTTGTTAGTATTAGAAACCGGGTTTAGGATAGGGTTAAAGATTGGCAAAATAAACTTTTTCAACCTGGGGCAAAGAGGTGCTATTAAAATCTATTGTTCAATATATCTCGACCTAATTTATGTCACTGTTTTGACAACTGAAATCCCTTGTGCAAGATTTACAGTGATTAAGTTGCTAGTTTTGATGGGGTTCAGAGGAAGAGAGACGCAAAATTCACTGGTGCTCTTGGTGGAAATTATGTCGTAGTAAAGATGCAGGCGGTTTGGGTTTACAACTATGTTAACCAAGTAATGCTGAAGGCTTATTCAAAGGCCGGATTCTTTAGCAGTAAAAGTCTTAGAAAATTGTTACTATCAGGACGAAAAAGTGATGCAGGCTAAGTGTGATTCGTTGGGTTCTTATCTTTGGAGGAGTTTAATGTGAGGGGAAGAACTCCTTAAAGCTGGTGTATGTTGGTGTATTGATTCCAAGGATTCAGTTTTGATTTTTAAAGACCACTGATTCCAAGGCCATCTAGGTATTCTCTCTGTCTGTCGTTTGTAATGCCATAAAGGTGAAGGATTTAAAAACTACAAATAGATTGTGGACGAATGGCTGATCCGAGCCTCTTTCTTTCCTGAAGATAAAGATTGTATCATGAGCATCCCTTACTCGTCCTCCTTCCAACATGACTCACTCACCTGTCATTTTAAGAAATTGGGATCTTATTCGGTAAAAAGCGGTTATCACTTCGATTATTCCTTATCAGCTCCTCGATGTAGTTCTAGTTTGAGTGTTTTGGTGTCCAGATGAATTTTTTTATGGAGTCTGAAAATTTTGACAAAGGATAAAGCTGCACATTTCTGGAACGTGCCATGATTGGATACCGACAATGGTTAACCTCTCAATGAGAGGGGTGGTGGTCGACCTTTGCTGTCTGGTTTGTAAGAATCGCTCTGAATCAACTTTACATGCTTTGTGGTGATGTCCTTCACTAAAGAGAGTCAGGTCTTCGTTCCCATACTTGAGGGGTTTGCGTGCTAATGACCACTTTTCTTTCCTTTACTCAGAGCCGGCCCTGAGGCAGGGCACCAGGGGAACCTGCCCAGGGTCCATGATTAAAAGGTGCCTCTAAATCCTTAGTTTTGAGTTGTTATGTAGTGGGGTTTAAATAAAAAATGGTCCAAGTAAAAGGTTTTAACTCATACAAAAATTATGGTCCAAACATTTATTATTTAAAAAGCCTAAACATTTCTAAAACAAAAAAAGAAAGCTAATGTTTTCTTCAGATGAAGATCCAACATTTTTTTCAATGCCCTATTAGTTATCACTTTATCATTCTCAATTTTTATTGATCCACCTATCCAGCTTTAAGCTTAGTCTTTCTATATCGTCGTTCTTATCCTGTTCAGCCCATTTACATATCTGTTCAAATATATATATATATATATATATATATATATATATATATATATATATGCTCCAATTATTATTTTTACACAATCGATATCAGATATAAGTTTATTTTACTTTTTGTTTTCAAAATTTCATTGAAAATCAAGCATAAAAAATAGGACGCAAAATAGGAGAAAACAATAGTTGTCGTTCTTAAAAAGTTTCGAATTTTTGTGTACAAGTAAATTTCATTGAAATTCAGATAACAATTCATTAAAATTCATAGATTTTATGATGGTACTTGTTTTATATTAAAACAAGGGATCTCACGTAAAAGACTGACTTTAGGTATATGGAAAAAACTATGAAAAAGGGGCCCATTTTTCAGTTTTTTGCCTCGGGCCTCTAAAAGGTGAGGACTAACACTGGGCTTCATGATTTCTTGCAAGAATCAGCTACAAAGTGAAGACATGGAGCTTCTTTACTTGGTTTTGTGGCATATTTGGTTTAGACGAAATGACCTAGCACATAATTCGGCTAAGGTCTATGTTGAGGACATCTTACCATGAGCGGATGCATTCCTTGTGGATTTTGGAAAGGCCAATGTAGTGGTTGAGGACATGTTAGTTGTGAAAGAGTCTATTTTCCTTGTGTGGAGACCGTCAGATGTTGGTTCCTTTAAACTTAATATCCATGATGCTCTCAATGTTTCTAATTGGAAGATGGGTACTAGTGATATTATTCGTGATAGCTCTGGTGCATTCATGGCCTCTTGTGCTTAGGTTTTCTCAGAAATCTTCAACCCTGTTACGGCGGAAGCTTTGACTATCTTGAAGGGCCTTCTGTTCTCTAGGGAGTCTGGTCCTTTGGCCTTGTGTTGTCAAGACTGATGCTTAAGTGGTGGTGAACATGTTGCATTTTAAATGTGTCCCCCTGTATGATGTAAGCTTCATTATCAGTGATATTTTTAGGGTGTTGCAAGCTTCTCTCATTTGTAAGGTCAGCTTTGTTCCTAGAAAGGCCAATATGGCTGTTCATTCTCTTCCCAAGTTTGGCTTGTCCTTGAGATTGATAGATTTTGGCTGGAAAAAGTCCCACCTTATGTGGATCCTTTTGTTTTGTCTTATGTGTAGGAAAAATCAGTTCAAAACGCAACGAAAGCGTGAGAAAATTTAATAAAATTATTAAATTTGGGGTTTGCGTATAAATAAAATTTTTCCCTTTGACTAACAAGAAACTTAACCCTAGATTAATTGATGTATATAAAAAGTGTCAAACCTTTTTCTCGTGATGATTGAACAAGCGCCGAATTGATTTCGCAAGATCTTCCAATCCAATAACGAACGTGAATCACCTATGAGTGTGAGCTCCCTTTCTTTAAATCGTATACCTGAGGATGGAAACAAATAAAATTTTTCTCTTTGTTAGTTACAGAAATCCTCCAAGAAGAAAACAAAGAACGTTATGTCAATTGTGAATTATCAATCAATTTGATTGAAACTCGCGTGAACCTTGATTTGATGTAGTACACAAAACCTTTTGATGTAAAGGCTACTAGTGTACTATCGAAAACCAAACGTTCTTTCTTCCTATTTCTTCTTTCCCGATTCACACATTATTTCTTAGAGTTTATCGAATTTTGTCTAGAGTAAAATCAGATTTTTCTCCCTCAAAATTCCTATGATGACCTAATTCTTTTCTTAGAAAAATAGGGCTAGCCAAAATCTCTATTAGTTTTTCAATTAGGCTGGCCAAAAATAACACACACACACACACACACACACACACACATATATATATATATATATATAGGACCATAAATCCTCTCTTAAGAAGGATTTACTTGGTAGGCAAGAATCATTTCCATAGGTAGATTTATTTGTTAGTTAAGAATCCTTATCTTAAAGGAATTCTATCCTCTCCTATATATACATGGGCTGGCCGAAAATCGTAGGATATATATTAGGAGACTTAATTTTTTTCCTAAGAAGGATTTACTTGATAGTTAAGAATCATTTCCTTCGGTAGATTTACTTGGTGGTAAAAAAAAAAATTCAAAAAAGAATTATATCCTACACCAAGACTCCTAATCCAACTCAATAATGTATTTGTAACCATATTAAAGATTTTCTAATTTGATTAGATAAATAACTCCTTTTATTTATCTACTTATCAAATATAGTCTTTAATATTAATTATACTACTAACAATAGTAAAATTTTAGGAGATCTTCTCCTACTAGTAAAAAGATTTCGACTTTTAATTAAATAATTAATTGATCAAAAAAATTAATTAATTTCCATTTTATTAAATAATAAAATAAAATAATATAATTAAGCTATTCTAAATAGCATTGCCACCCAAACTATATATATGGGCCAATTTATTATTTTCTTATTTTATTAAATCCATTTGACCTTTGTAAAAAGTCCACATGTGAACTAGACTCATTCTTACAAAAAGAAACAAGTCCACATGCCTTAATAAAATTCTAGATGGACCTCTAAATTGGTCCAGTAGAATATATCAAGTGATCCATGCAAGTTTGTGTGGATTGGGGATCTTGGCAGGCTATATAAGTTTAAGCTCCAATAGACATAACCCAATCAAAATCAACAAATGATTCACTTAGGTCCGATCTTTTTAATTTTAGTTCATTCCACTAAAGAACTAAAATCGAACTCTTAAATAATGATAGAATAAGTTGATGTTACTCATTCATACCCTAGACAACCTTATTGGAGAAAGTGTATCCTCGTGAAGAATATCAGTAATCGCCAAGAGCTCATAGACCACCTATAGCTCTTCTGAACTTGGATATTTTGACTTGTCTAGAAGCCATGTTTCAATAGACATTATTGAAAACTTAACATTAAAATTTAATATCCAATACCTCAAAACATCCATATGATGATATTCTACTCTCATTTAATAAATGGAGCCACAATATCCATATCTATAAATGAAGTCCTCTATCGATTAACAAATGAATACTACCAAACTATCGATGATAGACTATGCTATATAATCGTACTCATTGATAGCTCAAATGATAACACTTGCAACCATAAGTCCATCATTTATCTCAAGATTAAAATAGACTCTCCGACTGTCTTCAAATGAAAACTTTTATCTATTGACGGTTCTAGATAAAGTATTTCATTGTGATCATATTCAATGCACCCAGTGCACTAGATTCTTTTGCCCAAAAACACCTCACTTTGATGATTTTAGACTCATCATAACACATTTGATTCCATTCAAATGCTAGCAAAAGAATCTACAACTTTGACAAGATAAAGGTGCCCAACCTTTTATCTTAAGTTGTGAATATTATTCAAGACTAACTAAAGAATTGTGTCTACCTCATACATATCTAGATGTATGAACAATTCTTCTTTTTTCATAGTCTTTTGTCAATTATAATAATTAAACTATAAATGCTATAAGATTTGTTAAACTAGAAATCACTTTATTAATATGAAAAGATTGTTAATTACATTATTACACTCTTGCTATCGAGCATAATCCCAACAATCTCCCACTTGCTCTATAGCAAATGTGTCATATCTCTCATCCCCATGTTCTCTAGATGCCCATCAAAACTCTTTTGTGGATGAGCCTTTGTAAAGGGATCCGCTAGATTTTATACTGATGAAATCTTGGTAATCGTCATTTCACCCCTATGCACAATTTCCCTTAGAAGGTGATACTTTCTTTCAATGTGTTTCCCTGTCTTATGACTTCTTGGTTCTCTCAAATTAGTCACCGCTCCATTATTGTCACAATAGATAGCGATTTGCTTATTCGCATCAGGAACCACTTCCAAGTCAATCAAGAATTGGCGGAGCCATACAGCCTCTTTTGTAGCCTCTCATGCTGCAACATACTCGGCTTCCATGGTGGAATCGGCAATACAAGATAGCTTGTTACTTCTCCATATGACTGCCCCTCCTCCAATAGTAAACACATATTGATGTTGATCTCCAGGAGTCAGAATCTAAATGAAAATAAGAATCTGTATACACAATGAGAATTAAATCCGCTCCAGAGTATACAAGCATACAATCTTTCGTTCTCCTAAGATACTTGAAATTATGCTTGACTGTCGTCCAGTGATCAGGACCAGGTTTCAATTGAAACCTGCTAACTATGCCCACAACAAAACAAATATTTGGTCTAGTGCAAAGCATTGCATACATGAGACTTCCAATTGTCGATGCATATGGAACCCTACTCATTAATTTCTCTTCATGCTCATTCTTAGGAATTTGTTCCTTAAAAAGTTTGATTCCATGTCTGAAATGTAACATACCTTTCTTGGAATCGTGCATGGAAAACCTAGACAAGATTTTATCTATGTATGAAGCTTGGGATAATACAATCATTCTATTCTTTCTATCCCTTATGACTTGGATACCAAGAATATAACTTGCTTCTCCTAAGTCTTTCATATCAAATTGTTTTACCAACCATTCTTTTATTGATGTCAATACACCTACATTGTTTCTGATGTGTAGTATATTATCAACGTAAAGAACTAGGAAAACCAACTTGTTGTCTTTAATCCTTTTGTATACACAAGGTTCATCAAGGTTTTGAATAAATCCAAAACTTTTCATGGCTTGATCGAACCTTATGTTCTAGGATCTGGATGCTTGCTTCAATCCATATATGGATCTTTGCAACTTGTATACCCTTTCCTCTTGGCCATTTTCAATGAATCTTTCTGGTTGCATCATGTAGATGCTTTCGTTAAGACTTCCATTAAGGAAAGTTGTCTTGACGTCCATTTACCAAATCTCTAGGTCTAGAGATGCTGCAATGGATAAGAGTATCCTAATGGATTTAAGCATGGCCACATGAGAGAAGGTTTCTTCATAATCAATACCTTTTTTCTGTGTATAACCTTAGCTACCAATCTAGCTTTAAGGGTTTCCACCTTTCCATCCATTCCTCTTTTCCTCTTGTATACCCACTTGCACCTGATGGGTTTTATCCCTTTAGGCAAGTCTACAAGAGACCATACTTTGTTTTTGAACATAGATTCAATTTCGGATTGCATTGCCTTTTGCCTATGGCGACAATCAACATATTCCATTGCTTTCTTGTATGGTAGATTCTCTACAGATTCTCTTAGACTGACGTATCTCTCAGGTTGTCTAACAACCCTCCCACTATAACGAGGTATGGTAGTTTGTTGATCTTGTATTGGTACGGAACTTACAATTGGGCTTGGTTGTGAAACCTTTTGTGGAATTGTATCTCCAAAAAGCTCATTCAGGACAATTCTACTTTTAGGCACAAAATTATTCATATAGTCATTTTCCAGAAATTTAGCATTTGTCGAAACAAATACTTTATGATCTAAAGGACTATAACAATAATATCCTTTTGTTCCTTTTGGATACCCTACAAATTTGCATGTTTCTGAACGGGACTCCATCTTTTCTGTCTTTCCTTTTAACACGTGCGCAGGACATCCAAATATCCTTAAGGGTTGTAAACTAGGCTTTTGCCCGGTCCATAACTCATGCAATGTTTTAGGAACCTACTTAGATATCCTTTGCGGTTTGTAAAGCATATCCCTAAAGAATTAGGAAGCGTTGAATAACTCAACATAGACCTAACCATATCCAAAAGAGTTCTTAATTCTCCTTTCTGCCACCCCATTTTGTTGAGGTGTGCCTGGTTCAGAAAACTGATAAATTATCCCATATCAATAAGATATTGCTGAAACTCACCAGATAGATACTCTCCACCACTATCAGACCTCAAAATTTTTATGCGTTTCTCAAGATGATTTTCTACTTCAGCTTTTAATGCTTTGAACATATCAAACGCATTTGACTTATGTCTCATGAGATACACATAGCCAAATCTTGAGTGATCATCCGTGAAAGTGATGAAGTACTCATATTCACCTCTAGTTTTAATGCTCATAGGTCCACACACATCAGTGTGTATTAATCCTAAACATTCGATGGCACTTGCGTCTTTGGTCGTGAATGACCTTTTGGTCATTTTACCTTCCAAACAAGATTCACTAGTTGGTAGATCATCAACCTTTAAGTCACTTAAAGGTCTGTCACTTACCAATCTTTTAATCCTATTAAGGTTAATATGACCTAGGTGTAAATGCCATAGGTAGGTTTCATCTTTTGATAATTTTACTCTTTTATGATTAGGTTCCATTGATTCTGTGTCTAACAAGTGAGAGATATTTCCATGCAAATAGAATAAACCATTTTCCAATGTACCTTTACAAATAATTTTGTCATTCTTACTAATAATAAAGGTTTTATTAAAAGTAACAGAATAACCAAATTTATTTAGACAAGAGACCGAAATTAAATTCCTCTTGAATTGTGGTACGTAATTAACGCTTATTAAAACTAAATGCCTATAAGAATCTAAACTGATTCTAATATCTCCCACTACACTAGTAGACAACAGCGCTCCATTATCTAAATGCAAGTTGAATTCACTCTTTTTCAGTCTATTCCTTTGACCATTTTCACCACAAATGAAACATTTTCCTTTGATCTTGGTTACTTTCTAGGTCTCCTTCTAAAAAGGCTCAAGTTGCTTTTTCTTTTGTTGTCTCTTGACCTTCTTACGGGTCTTTAATAGTAGCAACTTACCAAGCATATGAATCTCTTGACCCTTGCCTTTTACAAGGATTTTTTTTTTTGCGTTTTGAACATCTTGCATCAGGCTTTGCAAGGTGTATTCCTCATTATTTAAGGTGTAGTCCAACTTGAATTGATCAAAGGAATTTGATAGTGAGTTGACAATCATGTCAATTTTGGTCTCACCATCTATCTCAACACTATTTAGTTTAGTAATGTAGAGATGTGCTATGACTTTCATCATGTGATCTTTCACACCCTATCCAGGTTTCATCCTAAGATTTATGAAAGCAGACACTGCCTCTCCTCTTAGTCATCCTAGACCTCAAAGGTAATATCTCCTATAGAGACATCATTATATCGACAGCGGTCTTCATTCCTTCATGTTGCTGTTGCAACACGTCAGAGATAATGGCTATAATGTAACATACATTTAGTCATCTCATCTGAAGACATCCACTACTGATACTCATCTCTTTGCTCCTAAGTAGATTCATTAGTTTGGTGGTTTAGGAATATACGGAATGATCTTATGGTTTTTAAACTTACAAAAACCCAATTTTCCCTTTTCCATGTGATATAATTATCATCAGTTAAAGTATTATCTTTTAGGAATTTGATTAGGGATGGGGTTATGATTTCTTTATATTAACAAAAATTATATAAGTAAATAATCATGATAAATCACTTTCGAATATTTATCTTGAATTAAATAAAATAATTCAATTGTAAAAATTCAACGGTGATCCAACACCCATAAATGTCACGCCTCCTTTGGGAGTTCACAATATTTACTAGTTGGACTTGGTCCCATCTAATTGTTAACATAACAACCAACGTTTTCAATTTTAGCCTTGTGATTTTATTAACAAGAACACTTGGGAGGATATTAATAAACTCACATTGAGTGTGTTACCAAGTTATCGACCTTCAATATAATCCCTCACGAATATCCCTCCTTTGGGAGTAGATATCGTTTGGGCTAATTGTCTAGTCTATCCTTGTAAGGAAGTATCTTGCTAGATTCCATTCATGAATACCTCTTGAGAGATTATTACACTAAACATAAAGCTCAACTAAACTTGGAGGTTGTAGGTGTTCCAAAACACCTTTTCCCACTCAATTATTTAAGGTGTGTGATCGGATTCCAAAGAATGATTTACCAAGTTATCTAAAAGCCAATTTAGATACCTAAACCATTCTATGCATGTTCATACCAAAAGAGATATATGAGTGACGCTCCTATTCTATATGACAAGTTATCAAACAATGACAAACATTGCAATATTTACAAAAATATAAATAGCTACAATTTTGGTCCATCCTAGAAAAACAAGTAAATTACATATGTCTTGGAATACAAAAACTCCTTTCTTGGCAAACAAGTCTTCACGCGACCTTTGTCATCAGGACTCTCTCGGCTACCTATTGTGGGCTTGCGCACCCTTGGCCTCTACCCATGGGCGTGCACATGCCACAACCCCATAAACGGTTGCGCATGGCTTCCGTAGGGTTGCCGTGCGCAGCCCATGCCATAACAAACGTGGTTGCGTACTCTTCGCACATACGGCTCGTACGGTCCTAAACTTGTTTCGGTTGCTCCTAATTATTTAAACATTCGAGTCTTCGATACTTGAATGTATTACAAAAGAATTTAAATAATAAAATACTACAGTCTTTTTTTATTGCAACAACAAAAAAAAAAAAAAAAAAAACTCAGCAACTACCAAGAAGGAAATTATGGCGATGATAGACCATCATTCTTGTTACAATCCCAAAATAAAAATACATTGAAATTCTAGGACCAAAATTGAGCAATAACAAACCACATATAAAACATATAAATATCATACATTCCAATGTATATATATATATATATATATACATACATATATATATATATATATATATATACGAATACCTAGAATGCATATCTTTCTAAAACATGCACATATACAATAAAAAGAAAAAGATTCACGTACACATACACCAATTAATCAAGGATACAACCAGGCTTTGATACCAATTGTAGGGAAAATTGGTTCAAAACGCAACAGAAGCGTGAGAAAATTTAATAAAATTATAAAATTAGGGTTTGCGTATAAATAAAAATTTTCCCTTTGACTAACAAGAACCTTAACCCTAGATTAATTGATGTATATAAAAGGTGTCATACATTTTTCTCGTGACGATTGAACAATTGCTGAATTGATTCCGCAAGATCTTCCAATCCAATCATGAACGTTATCACCTATGAGTGTGGGCTCCGTTTCTTTAAATCGTATACCTCAGGATGGAAACAAACAAAATCTTTCTCTTTGTTAGTTACAGAAATCCTCCAAGAAGAAAACAAAGAACTTTAGGTCACTTGTGAATTATCAATCAATTTGATTGAAGATCGCGTGAACCTTGATTCGATGTTGTATAAAAAACCTTTTGATGTAAAGGCTACTAGTGTACTATCGAAAACCAAACGTTCTTTCTTCCTATTTCTTCTTTCCCGAATCACACACTATATCTTAGAGTTGATTGAATTTTGTCTAGAGTAAAATCAGATTTTTCTTCCTCGAAATTCCTATGATGACCGAATTCTTTTCTTAGAAAAATAGGGCTGGCCGAAATCTCTATTAATTTTTCAATTAGGCTGGCCGAAAATCACACACACACACACACACACACACACACATAGGATCATAAATCCTTTCCTAAGAAGGATTTACTTGGTAGGCAAGAATCCTTTCTTTAGGTGGATTTATTTGGTAGTTAAGAATCTTTATCTAAAAGAAATTATATCCTCTCCTATATATACATGGGCTGGCCAAAAATCATAGGATATATATTAAGAGACTTAGTTCTTTTCCTATGATGGATTTACTTTGTAGTTAAGAATCCTTTCTTTAGGTAGATTTACTAGGTGGTTAAGAATCCTTTTCAAAAGGAATTCTATGCTACACTAAGACTCCTAATCCAACCCAATAGTGTATTTGTAACCATATTAAAGACTTTCTAATTTGATTAGATAAATAACTCCTTTTATTTATCTACTTATCAAAAATAGTCTTCAATATTAATTATACTAATACAATAGTATAATTTTAGGAGACCATCTCCTACTAGGAAAAAGATTTTGACTTTTAATTAAATAATTAATTGATCAAAAAAATTAATTAATTTTCATTTTATTAAATAATAAAATAATATAATATAATTAAGCTATTCTAAATAGCCTTGCCGCCCAAACCGTATATATGGGCCAATATATTACTTTCTTATTTTATTAAATCCATTTAACATTTGTAAAAAGTCCACATGTGAACTAGACCCATTCTTACAAAAAGAAACAAGTCCACATGCCTCACAACAATTCTAGATGGACCCTAAATTGGTCCGGTAGAATATATCAAGTGATCCATTCAAGTTCGTGTGGATTGGGGATCTTGGCGGGCTATATAAATTTAAGCTCCAATACATGACTCAATCACAGTCAACAAATGATTCACTTAGGTCCAATCTATTTAATTTTAGTTCATTCCACTAAATAACTAAAATTGAACTCTTAAATAATGATAGAATAAGTTGAGGTTACTCATTCATACATAGACAACCTTATTGGAGAAAGTGTATCCTTGTGAAGAATATCAGTAATCGTCAAGAGCTCATAGACCGCCTATAGATCTCCAAGTTACCATATTTACTAATATGACCACATTTTGAACTTGGATATTTTGATTTGTGTAGAAGCCAGGTTTCAATAGACACTATTGAAAACTTAACATTAAGATTTAATATCCAATACCTCAAAACATCCATATAATGATATTCCACTCTCATTTAATAAATGGAGCCACGATGTCCATATCTATAAATGAAGTCCTCTATCGATTAACAAATGAATACCACCAAACTATCGAGGATAGACTATGCTATATAATCGTACTCATTGATAGCTCAAATGATAACACTTGCAATCATAAGTCCATCATTTATCTCATGATTAAGATAGACCCTCCGATTGTCTTCAAATTAAAACTTTTATCCATTGACGGTTCTAGATAAAGTATTTCATTATGATCCTATTCAATGCACCCAGTGCACTAGATTGTTTTGCTCAAAGACACCTTACTTTGATGATTGTAGACTCATTATAACACATTTAATCTCATTCAAATGCTAGCAAAAGAATCTACAACTTTGATAAGATAAAGAAGCCCAACCTTTTATCTTAAGTTGTGAATATTATTCAAGACTAACTAAAGAATTGTGTCTAACTCATACATATCAAGATGTATGAACAATTATTCTTTCTCATAGTCTTTTGACCTTATGATTATTTACTTTTGACAATTATAATAATTAAACGATAAATGCTATAAGATTTGTTAAACTATAAAACACTTTATTAATATGAAAAGATTGTCAATTACATTATTACACTCTTGCTATCGAGCATAATCCCAACATTATGGCCAAAGTTGTTGTAATCCTTCATTGGTAAAATGAGTGTTCCGTTTAAAAAAAAAAGGTTAGTCTCGTATATAACTTTTACAATTCACACCAACACAAACACACTCACTCTGATAATTTGAAGGGGAAAAGGTAACATGCATTGTAGCACTGACTCTCTTTGAATTAAATTGAAATAATGTAGTCCTATTAAGAGAACTAGCTACTAGATTTGAGTATTTGATTCATAGACAGAATAAAGTATTTCCATTAGTTATATGTAAAAATGATCTTGTCATGGATGGGTTATGGACAATTCCATATAAATAAATAAAAATTATATTATATAATAACAAAATTTGATAGTGAATCTCGATGGTACGAGAGAATTTTCACTACTAAAAGTTTAAATGTAAGTATATTGAAATTATATATATATATATATATATATATATATATATATATATATATATGTATGGGGAGAACTTCAAAAGTAACCAAAAAATTAGTGTGTTTATTGTTTTTACTGAAGATTAGTAAATTTATTGTTTTTACCAATTTTTTCACTTTTGCGACAAAAATATCCTTATGTTATAATGACTTGAAAAAACAAAACTGAATAAAAAAAAAAGGAAGATTCATTTGCATTCATTTGCATACATTTACCTAAACACTATGAGTGATTACGGGATGAGTAAAAAGGAAGCGTTGAACAAGAAACCACCATTGTTCAAGGGTGAAAATTACTCCTCATGGAAGGGGAGGATAGAGTCTTATCTTTCGGTGATTGATGATGGCGGAGCATGTGTGCTTTAATAACTTCCAAGTGAAGTTAATGGGCATCCTGAATCAAGGCCATCAACTAGGTGACACATACTCAGATAGGAGGATCAAGGAAAAGATCATGAGGTCATTACCTTATAGATTCGAATCCAAGGTGACAACTTTTGAAGAAAATACTGATTACAAGAAGATGAAGTTGAGTGAAGTTATTGGAAGACTTCTAGCCTATGAGTCAAGATGGGCTCCTACAACCTCACTAACCAAGAAGCAAAATGAAATTGCTTTGAAGACCTCCAAGCATGATAAAGAGGATGATAACTCAGATGAAGAGATGGCTCTAATGATGAAGAGATTACTCTAATGGTGAAGAGATTCAAGCAATTCATGAAGCTACAAAAGAGAGGTTATAACTCTAGGGGAAATAACTTTAAGAAGAAGGCCACGATCAAGAAAGGCAAGCCAATCCAAGATAAACCTTCAAGAAAAGGTATTCAATGCTTTGAATGTGGAGGATTTGGGCTCTTCACAAATTATGGTAACTTGAACATCAAGAGAAAAAGAAAGTCGGTGGCCGCCTCATCAAGTAATAGTGGAAGTGAAGAATATTCCTTAAGTGATGAAGAACTTACAGTTAAATACATGGAATTTGGAGCCTCCCATGTGGATGTGGAAGTGGAACACATAGAAAAAGGTAGATGGGCCTTAAGTTGTGACTCTAAAGTAGAGGTTAAATATAGTGTAGCTAGAAGTGATTTTGTGAAGCTACCATGAGGTAACGTGATGAGAGCATCTCATTTCAAGTGATTAAGATGAGAAGAAACAAATAGAATATGAATCAAACAATGAGAGTTCTTTTTCACACTCTAATAAAGAGATTGGTGAAGGTATGGATCTTGAAGACTTCATCAAGTACTTTGAAGACTTTAGGTTGAAGAAGAAAAGTGAGATTCAAAAGTTGAGGGAGGAGAATCTCAAGCTTTCAACCAAGGTGACTCACTTGAATGAAGAAGTAAGAAGAGTCAAGGAAAAGGAAGACCTGTTAATTAAGGAAACCTTTCAACTAAAGGCCAAGTTACATGACTCCTTGAAGACGGGCATGGTTGATGTGTCTAAATATGAGAAGGAGATTGAAGATTGCAACCAAAGAATGAATGCACTAAAAGATGAACTTGCCAACAAAGACAATTCCTTAAAATTATCAATCATAAAAAGATTAGGTACCTTGATCATTTGAAGAAGGCTAAGATCAACCAACCTCAAGCTCAAGGCAAAAGCAAAGCTTCACCTTCGCAACATCCTAGGTAAAAGATTGAACTTGGAGAGTCATCCAAGAGTGGCCAAATGAAGATGCCAACAAAAAGTGGAGCTCAACCTCAATAACCAAAGGCTCAACATCCAAACTTTCCTCAACCAAGGTTTCCTCATTCAAGAAGGCAAGCCAAGCAAACTAAACCAAAGAAGCATGTGAATTCGGTTCAATAACAAAGAAGGACAGAACCGGCTCAATACCAAAGGTGATCGGTTTATTTCTATACATGTTTTAGGTCCCCATTTTCTATTATTTGTGCTTTGTTCTTGGGTGAAATTATGTATTTTATATGTTTGTTGAGCATGTATAGGTCACATTCCATTCAAGAAGTGTTGAATGTTATTTTGAAGAAAAAGAGCTAAAAGTTGAATTTTGGAGCAGTGCAGAACAACAAGATTATGAGGCCAATATCTCTTAGCTTCGATTGAATTGTGTGTCCTACTACCTTCGATTGGATCATAATTCCGATATTTCTAGAAGAGGTTATGCCTATTTTAGTACCCGATAGTCAGATCAGTCATAATTTCGTGAATAATGACGGGATTTATTTTGCAAGTTGTCGGAATGGGATATATTTCCTTCTTGGAATTGTTTGGGTGTCTTGTGCAAACAACTTGAAACCTAATCCTAATCTTCCTTTAATAAGTAGTTTTTTTATTGGATTAGGAAATAAATAAAGTCCTAAAAAGGTAGAGTTCTATATTGGAATTTATTTCCTTGTTGTTTAAGGACATGACATAGCATCTACACCTATTTAAACCCCAAGTGAACCCTAATTTCCAGAGAGAAGAGCCAAGGGAGGTCCTAAGCCACCAAGAGGGCCGTCCCCCACAACTGCATCACCATACAATCTACATTCATCTTTGCACATCGAAGATTGAAGACGAAGAAGAATTCATCAATGGGTTTTATTGTTTCTTTTTCTTTCCCTTATATTTTCATGATGTGTAACTAAATCCATAACTAGGGAATCAATGTGAACCTTTTGTGAATGCTCATGTTTGGATTAATAATTGTTTCATGAATTCTATTCTTGATTTGTTCATTGCTCTTAATTGCTTGACTCTCATTAGTTTTAATAATTATTCACATCATAGATCAAATGTGGATAATTATTTGGCATTATTTTAGGGTTAAGATTATCTGAGAATTAGGGTTAGAGTATAGACCAAACCTAACCTTGATTAATGCTCCTTTGAATGAATGAATTTTATCTTCAGTATAGACCAAGCAAAGTATAGAATTTGGTTCTTATTTCTTGTGCTTAACGGGTTTCCGATCATTGTTCACACCATAGACCAAGGGTGAATAGTGGTTGAGAATACTAGACTCATCCTACGCTCATACAGTAATAGTCATATTTAAGATAAAGAATGAACCCTTGAATTGATTGAATTTTGTTTACAAATTATTCCATACATTGAGTGTTCATAATTGGGGATCATTGATGACCTAGTGCTTTCTTACCCTTGATCACAACCAAATCATTTTAATTGCTTTCTTTAGTTTAATTTAATTTAGTTTTAGTTTTAAATCAATCATCATCAATATTTGGTTACTTTAATTTAGCTTTAATTAGAATTAGTTTTAATCAATAAATCTCTAGTCCTCATGGGAACGATCCTTACTTGCCGTTGTACTTATCTTCACGATTCGTGCAATTGCGAGTATTGTTTTTATAACACGATTTACAACAATCAAAAGGCAACATCAAATACATGACATGTCTTAAATGACCTTACAATGATATGGTATGACTCACTTTATACCTGCTTGTCAAGTTTATGGTGTTGATGGGCATATTAGGCCAAATTGTCATAGATAAATTAATAAATGTAGGGTTGAGACCGTGATGGAGAAAAATAGACTTAGAAGAGCCAATATGCATCTGCCTAGGAAATCAAGAGTAAATGATCCTAGGAAATCTAGTAACATGATGACTGTGACCACTAGGAATGAAAATGTATCATCTAAGTGGATTAGAAAAGATGAACCCGCATGTTATTGTGCCAATATGTCTCCCATAGATTCAACTAGGTCTAACGGACTTGGTAGATCTATAAGAGCTCATACATCCCATTGACTTGGTTGAAATTGACCACATGAGGGGAGCTCAAGCAAAGAGAAGGAACTTGCATGATTTCAAATCTGCAAAAATTTTATCTATTTTACGCTTCTTTATTAATTGCTTGAGGTACATGGTCGCACATATATGCTTATATTGTATTTTATTCAATAAGAGTGTAACTATGCTTTGTTTGTAATCCATGTCACATTTATATTCAAACATGCATTTTTGGAATAGGAGAATTGATTAGGAAGTACATTTTAATGACCTATAATTTATCTCCATGACATGTGAACTTGATTATGACAGTAAAATGATATGCATGAAATATGTTTGATTGCTTGATATGCAAAATGTGTGTTAAAGCAAATGAGAAGACTAAACTCAATAAGGATTTGTATCCATTAAATCAATAAGGATGTTTCATCCAATTTAGTCTTCTCTCTCTTCTCAATGACTCGAACAAGACAATAATCATTAAAATTTCATGTCCATTCAATTAATATGGATGTTTGGTCGTTAAAGATTGATCTATTTCTTGTGTGTTATAAATGCTTTTGAAAAACTATATCATGTTTGCTTATGACAAAATGGTACAAATTGGTTTGAATTCATTTGAAAATCCTTTTGATGTTTGCTTTGCCAAATAACCTTGATGTTATATGTCTCGCATGCAAAGCAACAACTTTACACATTCTCCTTAAAATAAAAATCCTTGAGTCTCTCTCTATTAATTAAGTTGCATAAAGTTTATGTACATTAATTTGCGATCATCTTTTGTGTTAATATCTCTCTTTGATAAAGCAACCGGATAAGGGAAGCTACACAACGAAGTTGTCAACACTCCTAAACTTACACCTAACATTGTCCTCAATGTTACTCTGTGGAACCATCTCCACTCAAAAGTTGGATAATGCAAGCTAGAGTTCGAAAATAAGGGCAAAAAAACAAAAAAAAAACAAAAAATCACAACAATAAGCAATGCATTTATATCTTGAAGCACTAGACGGGTTCCCCCATAATCAACAACTATATCCACAAGTTCACAAGTTTTAAAAATAATTGCTTCCCAGTTTCATTTAGCACAAAACTGAATTTCGACTATAATCTCACTCCAAATATGCTTTAACATTTAATTAAACACAAAAAAGCAGCCATATACACTCAAAGCTCCTAATCATAGCATTTAAAATGTGTTGAAACATTCCACTAGTTTAGAGGAGTTACCTACCGAAATCCATATATTGTAAGCAATTGGAGAGCGTTTACCTCTTGTGGCTGCACCCAACTTCTTTTCCTTGTTTTTCTCATTCACGGTCCATCCTACATCATTGGTTTTCAAACTGATTAAGCCTTCACGCGCTGCCATTTCTCTTGGTGGAGTTGTTATCTGGTTCACGAGTTGTGCGGTCAATATGACCTGAAAATGTTATTTTCCTAGCACAAATGACTCAAACAACATCAAACACATTTGCTTTAAATGAAAACAAAAACAAATAACACAAACATCACAAATTACATCATTTACAACTAAAACTAAAGACAATTAACAAGTAAGCCACTTCTCTGGCATCGGTGAAAGTTTTGATACTCGCTTTTTGTGTCATTACCAAATTGTGGTTCAAAATATATTTTTAAAGTTTTTCTTACACAATGTGCTCTGATGTTTGAAAACATAGTAAAGCGGCAAGCGAGGGTATCATCCATAAAGAGGTGGAATTCGTTTAATTGTTTTTAGCCAAAGTGTTATTGAAAGTGATGTAAAATAGAACATGGAAGTGGTGAGAGTGGTATGTGTGAAGTGTATGCATAATACGAAAGGTGTGTGAGGTGTAAATAAACTAAACTAAATTAACTTACACTAAGGATAGAAATTTAACCGGGTGATTGCCTTTCTAAATCAATTACACTACAAAGCAATTAAAATTAGTCTACTTCTAAAGGCAAATTACCCTAGCTACAAAAATAAATGTGGATTTGAGAGATGGAAGATAGTGGTTCCAATAGGTACATAAGTTCACAAAACACACAGCTAGTCATGTTGATAATAAACGTTCAAGCATCATTCAAATGAATTCAAGGGCTAGTCCTCTTGATTAAGGATTCCGAAACCAAATCATCTATTAATACGAATCTTTTGCCGATTAAGAAATACCAAAATCGATTCTCATCACTTAACCAAAGGCATGGAATGAGCAACTTTTGTTGGGATTATGCTGAATAGCAAGAGTGTAATAATGTATTTGATAACCTTTTCATTTTAATAAAGTGATTTCCAGTTTAACAAATCTTATAGCAATTATAGTTTAATTATTATAATTGTCAAAAGTAAATAATCATAAGGTCAAAAGACTATGAGAAAAGAATAATTGTTCTTACATCTGGATATGTATGAGGTAGACACAATTCTTTAGTTAGTCTTGACAAATATTCACAACTTAAGATAAAGGTTGGGCACATTTATCTTGTTAAAGTTGTAGATTCTTTTGCTAGCATTTGTGCAGAATCAAATGTGTTATGATGAGTATAAAATCATCAAAGTGTGGTGTCTTTGGGAAAAAGAATCTAGTGCTCTCGGTGCATTGAATAGGATCATAGTGCAATACTTTATCCATAACCATCAATGGAAAAAAGTTTTAACTTGAAGACAATCGGAGAGTCTATCTCAATCCTGAGATAAATGATTGACTTATGGTTACAATTGTTATCATTTGAGCTATTAATGAGTACGATTATATAACATAGTCTATCCTCGATACTTTGGTGGTATTCATTTGTTAATCGATAGAGGACTTCATTTGTAGCTATGGACATCGCGGCTCCAATTATTAAATGTGAGTAGAATTTCAACATAGGGATATTTTGAGGTATTGGATATTAAATCCTAATGTTAAGTTTTCAATAGTGTCTATTAAAATATGTCTTTTGTACATGTCAAAATATCCAAGTTTAAAATGCGGTCATATGAGTAAATATGGTAACTTGGAGAGCTATAGGCTGCCTATGAGCTCGTGGAGATTACTGAAATTCTTCACGAGGATACAATATCTCCATTAAGATTGTCTAGGGTACAAACGAGGAACATTAACTTATTCTATCTTTATTTACCAGTTCAGTTTTAGTTTTTAGTGGAATGAACTACAATTAATAGATCGGACATAAGTGAATCATTTGTTGATTGTGATTTGGTTATGCCTATCGGAGCTTAAAATTAGATAGTCTGCTAAGATCCCCAATTCACACGAACTTACATGTATCACTTGATATATTCTACCGAATCAATTTTTGGGTCCATCTAGAATTGTTTTTGGATTTCAAAATCCAAAAGATTTGGAGAGTTGCGGTCATGTGTGATCAAGACACGTGAGAACTCTTCAAAATACCTGGAATAGGCGGCCAAGGATGTGGGATTCCTTGGGCGGCCCTAATGGGGTACAATTAGCATTCCATTTATACATTAAGAATATAATTTGCACATTTTAATTAAATGGGCTGTTTAAATTATATTAATGTATTAATTTAAGGTATGTGTACTTGTTTCATTTTTTAGTAAGAATGGGTATAGTTCACATGTGGACTTTTTATGAAATTTTTCAAGTCCATTGTATTTTAAAAAATGGAATGGGTATAGTTTCCATATATATATATGGCGTGGGCGGCAAGGCTATGGTCATTAGCCTAATATATTGTTTTTATTTTATTATTTAATTAAATAGAAATTAATTACTTAATTAATTAATCAAAAGATAAAATCTTTTTCCTAGTAGGAGAAGTCCTAGTGTTATACTTTATTTGATAAGTAGATAAATGAAAGGAATTTAATTATCTAGTCAAATTAGGTAGTATTTGATATCTGTAAAAACTCTAATTGACTTTTGGTCAAATTAGAAAGTTTTTGATAAAGTCACAATTTAATTTATATTCAATAATTAGTTATTAGATAAATACACTAATGAGTTGGAATAGGAGTCTTGGTGTTAAAAAGAATTCTTCTTTGAGAGAGGATTTTTTGCCACCAAGTAAATCCACCTAAAGAGAGGATTCTTGCCCACTAAGTAAATCCTTCTAAAGAGAGGATTCTTGCTCACTAAGTAAATCCTCTTAAGGAGAGGATTTAGCCACCTATATATACTGCCTTGAAGAATTCGACAAAGGTAGAGAATTCTAAATAAAGAATTTGACCAAGGCTTGTTGGAGACTTGAGAGAAGTTTTTTTTTATTTGCTTATATAGATTTTTTTTTCATCCAACCCTTTGTGTATAGAATTCGGCCAAGGATAGAGAAAAGAGAGAACGTTTTTGTTTTCGATAGTGCACTAGTATCCTTTATGTCAAAAGGGTTTTGTGTACAAAAATCAAATTGGGTTCACGCGAGTTTCAATCAAATAGATTGATAATTCACCAATGACCAAACGTTTTTAGGTATTCTCTAGGAGGATTATTGTGACTAACAAAATAAAAAGATTTTGCTTGTTTCCATCCTTAGGTATACAATTCAAAGAAAGAGAGCCAACACTCCTAGGTGATTCAAGTTCGTGATTGGATTGGAAGATCTTAGGGATTTAATTCTGCCCAACTTCAATCGTCACGAGCAAAATGTACGACACTTTTATTACACGTTAATTAATCAAGGGTTAACGTTCTTTCATTTTAAGGAGAACATTTTAAAATATATCAATCGGATTTTTCCTCCACGTGTTTTTTCCCATAGTTGGTATCAGAGCCTGGTTGTACCCTTGATTAATTGATGTATATATAAGTGAATCTATTTATTTTTATTGTAAATATACATGTTTTAGAAAGAGATGACACTCTATGTATTCACATATATATTTACATTAGAATGTATGGATATATATGTATATATGTTTTTATAATGTGATTTGTTATTGCTCAATTTTGGTCCTAGAATTTCAATGTATTGTTTTTTGGAATTGATACAAGAAGGGTGGCCTATCATCCCCATAATTTCCTTCTTGGTAGTTGCTAGTTTTTATTTTATTTTATTGTTGTAATAAAATAAATTATGTTGTAATATATTCAATTTTCAAAGAATCGAAGAATTGAAGAATTCGAAGTAGAAAAAGTAGCAATGAAGTAGCCTGGAGTACCACACAAAGGTTCAAGAGACCTTTGGATGGTGGCCGCTTGATGACTTGCTTGCCAAGTTAGGTTTAGAGTTTTGTATTTCAAACAAATGTAATTTACTTGTTTTTCTAGGACGGACCAAAATTGTGGCTATTTACTTTTTTGTAAATATTACAATTTTACCATTGTTTGATAACATGTCATATAGAATAGAAGTGCCACTCATATATCTCTTTTGGTATGAACATGCATTGAATGGTTTAGGTATCTAATTGGCATCTAGAAAACTTGGTAAATCATTATATGGAATTTGATCAGACTCTTTAAACACTTGAGTGGGAGAAGGTGTTTTGGAACGCCTATGGCCTCCAAGTTTAGTTGAGCTTTATGTTTCTTGCAATAACCCCCTAAGGGTATTCATGAATGGAATTTAGGAGATAATTCCTTACAAGGATAGACTAGACAATTGACTCAAACGATATCTACTCTCAAAGGTGAGATATTCGTGAAGGAACATATTGAAGGTCGATAACTTGGAGATCAAACGCTGGTTGTTATGTTAACAATTAGATGGGACCTAGTCAAACTAGTGGATGGTATGAACTCCCAAAAGAGGTGTGACATTTATATGTGTTGGATCACCGTTGAATTTTTTGATTGAAATATTTATTTAATTCAAGATAAATATTCGAAAGTGCTTTATCATGATTATTTACTTATATAATTTTTGGTAAAGCAAAAGTTGGTTCTTTGTACCCCTAAACTACCAACTCCTACTAATGATTCTACTGAGGAGCAAAGAGACAAGTATCAACGGTGAAAGACTTCACATGAGATGGCCAAATGTTACATTATGATCACCATATCCTACGTGTTGCAATAACAACATGAAGGAATGGAGACTATTGTTGCTATAATGATGTCTTTGGAAGAGATGTTTGTCATGAAGTCCAGGACGACTAAGAGAGAGGTAGTGACTGTTTTCATGAATCTTAAGATGAAACCTGGACAAGCTGTGAAAGATCACATGATCAAAGTCATAGCATATCTCAACATTGCTGAAATCATTGGTGTTGATATATGGCGAGATGAAACTGACCTGATTGTCAACTCACTGTCAGATTCCTTTGATCAGTTCTAGTTGGACTACACCTTGAATTATAAGGAATAAACCTTGTAGGGCCTGATGCAAGGTGATTAAAGCACCGGAAAATTCTGGTGAAAGGTAAGGGACAAGAGATTCAAACGGTTGGTAAGTTGCTACTGTTAAAACCTGTAAGAAGATCAAGAAATTGCATAAGAAAAAGCAACTTAATTCAACTTGCATGTAAGCAACAGAGCGTTAGTGTTTTCCAGTGCAATGGGAGATATTAAAATTAATTTAGATACTTATAGGCATTTAGATCTAATAGATATTTATTATGTACCTCAATTCAAGAGGAATTTAATTTCAGTTTCAGTTTCTTGTTTAAATAAATCTGGATATTAAGTTACTTTTAATAAAGGTTTTATTATTAGTAAGAATAACAAATTTGTTTGCATAGGTACTGATTGTGTGTAAATCGTGTTATAAAAAAAATGATACTCGCAAGTGTACGAATCGTGAAGATATTGTACAGCAGCAAGTAAGGATCGTTCCCACGAGGAAAAGTGATTTATATGGTTAAAACTAATTCTAATTAAAGTAACAAGAAGATTGTTGAGTTTGATTTAAAGCTAAAACTAAATTAAATTAAACTAATGAAAGCAATTTAGAATATTGGTTTGTGATCAATGGAAGAAAAACTAGGTCATCAATGCTCCCCTACTATGTCTACTCAATATTTCGAATTAACTGTGAAAACATAATATTAATCAAGTTAAGGGTTCGTTCTTATCTTAAGTATAATTGTTACCGTATGATCCTGGGATGAATCAAGTGTTCTCAATTACAATTTACCCATAGATCAATGGTACAAACTACAATCGATAACCCATTGAGTGTAAGAACAATGAACCAAAACACACTTGCATAGATCAATGCTAAGATCAGTTTTATCCATTCAATTGTATATTAATTAAGATTACGTATAGATCAATACTCCGACCTCAATCATTAAATTATCAAAACACAAAATTCATGCCAATGTATGATCATGCATTAACAATAAGAAATAATTAAGACATAGGATGAGTTGAATGAATCAAAACTTAATTTAATTAATATAGTCAATTCTAACAAAGAGCATTCATAGACGTTCACATTGATTCCCCAGTATGGAATTAGTTACACATGGAAAAAATAGAAAGAGAAGAGAAAGAAACAATAAAACCCATTGATGAATTCTTCTTCGCCTTCGATCCTTGATGTTTAAAGATGAATGGAAGGTGTATGGTGATGAAGTGGTGGAGGATGGCTGGAATCTTTGACTTGCAAAGAATAGGAAGTATTTATAGGTTATTTTTCCTTGTGAACCCCCAATTCTTCTTAGGTTTAGGAAATCCATCAAGTGGGAAAGTAGAATAAAACAGGGAATGAGAATTCTTTCATAAATTGAATTTCCTATTTTGATATTTGACTCATAATTTGAGTTTTTGAAGTTTCCCAAACATGTTTTGGTCTTCTAAAATCATTAGAATTTGATTTGGAAAGTTTTGGAACAATTCTAGACCAATTCGGAGTGGATTTCAGCCAAAAATCTGTCAAACCACAGTCT
Organism: Dipteronia dyeriana; assembly: GCA_032871835.1. NCBI lineage: Eukaryota > Viridiplantae > Streptophyta > Magnoliopsida > Sapindales > Sapindaceae > Dipteronia > Dipteronia dyeriana. The sequence goes on along the minus strand of CM065296.1, from coordinate 19,048,927 downwards.
GGGTCGCTCTGAAGGTCACCACGGTCTAGACCGCGGGATTCCTCTGCCAAGTACCGCTCCATAGACCGATGGCTAGGTCTTGTGCCTGGACGGCGGTCTAGGCCGCGGTTGACTATCCAACACTGACATCTGGCTACTAAATTATGCATAACTTCTTCTAGGAATATCAGAATTGCAATCCGTAAAGTGCGCCAGAAACTAGACTTCAAGGGATTTCAATCCATAGGTAGCAAGACACACAATTCAATCTGAGATGAGAGATATAGGTCCCGTAATATGACTGCTCTGTACTGGTCTGAAAATTGATTTTTTTGCTTTTTTTTCTCCAAAATATCATCCAACACCTCTTGAATGGAATGTGACCTACACATGCTCAACAAACACATAAAAACCTAATTTTACTCAAGAATAAAGCACAAATAATAGGAAATGGGGACCTAAAACATGTACAGAAATAGACCGATCAGGTACATTGGAAAAACGGTTTATTCTATTTGCATAACAATATCTCTCCCATGTTAAACACGAAATCAACGGAGCCTAATCATAAAAGAGTAAAATTATCGAAAGATGAAACCTACCAATGACATTTGCGCCTAGGTCATATTAACCTAGATAAGATCAAAAGATTGGTTAGTGATTGAATTTTAAGTGACTTAAAGCTTGATAATCTATTAACTTGTGAATCTTGTAAGAAAGGTAAGATGACCAAAAGGTCCTTTACGACCAAAGGCACAATGTTAGGTTTTAGTTTGTATTGGCATTAATTCCATATCAAAATGATGTTTACTTGTAATGATTTAGTTGTTTAGATTCATGATGATTCAAGCTTCAAGGAAAAAGAAACAACAAGTCAAAGCAAGTTCTAAGTCTTCAAGAGAAAGGATGCAATATGGTTCTACAAAGGTATACTAAGACCTTATCTTTCTCTTACAAGGCTTAGGCACACACACACAAATCATACATTTGTGTCCCTGCATCATTGTACACCATTATAGGCAAACACATACAATTCATTCATATGTGTCCCTGCATCGTTGTGCACCATGTATAACACATTCACACACTTAAAGATGAATGCTCATGCATTGGTATGAAAATAACATGTTTTGGAATATGCATGATTGGAGACTATCTCTATGTAGTTTGCATTCAAGTGTGAATTGTGTTTGTGTGTGTATATGTTGTATAACATGGATATTGAACTTGGATTTAGTCTTAAATCATTCTTGATTGAGTTCCGGTCATTTCGGTTACTCATACTATTGATTCAAGTTCAAAGTCAAAAGATACTACACTTTCAACTCATGTTTCATACATTGTCTTTGTCTTCATATATCAAGTTGAATTATTATTTTCAGGGTTGAGTATCTTATATTTCTATGTCTGTGTGAGAGATACAGTTCGTAATCCATAAACGGATTTGAATTCCGAGTTCAAAGGCCGGAGAACGGTCGAAGAACGGGAGGAAGCGCGAAGGGAATGCAACATGGCCAAAAGGCCATGGAGGTGTGCATGCTCGAGATGGCGCGTGGCCATCTCGACAGCACAACCTTGCTGCCCCGAGATGCCCATGAGCCATCTCGAAGGAGCACTAACAAGTGAGGGCAAAAATGTCTTTTCATCTTTCTTCTTTCCCACTCCTTTATAAACTCCTTCCCTCTCACATTTCATTCTAAGAAGAAATTCAAATAAAGTGTGTAGAAATTTTCTCTCAAAATTTTCTCACCTTCCAAACACCATAACTTCTTCATTTGAACTCCGATTTGAGTGATTCAAAGTTGAGAGTGTTTATCTATTCATCCTATATCTTTTCTTTGAAGGTTTGAGTTAATTTTGCTGCTATTGTTTGTGTCTAATCATAAAAAATGGGACTGCACCTAAATCAACTAAGGTACTGATTTTCTCTCAAAGTTTTCTTTTAAAACTTGGTCAATTGCTTTGGGTTTTCTTCTTCTACATATATTTGTATATTGTGAGTGTTTTGATTTGTGTTTTAAACACTTTCAAAGCTAGATTGAGTTTCAATTGAAATCATTCATGTTAAGTTAGGTTTTGATTTTGCCTATGTTATCACATGTTTGGGATTGTATTTTGCTAGATTTGATTCTAGGACTATTTTATGATCTTTGATTGATTGATTTTGTGAAAAATAGTTCCTAACATGTATTAGGCTCTCTTTGCCAAAAATCTCACATAATACATGGGCTTATGTTCTTTTGAGCTATTCATGTGATTTGTTGAATCTATGATTAGGAATATGCTCTAGAACTTTTGCTTAAATCTATTTGACTTTGTCATATGATTTTAGCATGTTTTTGGTTTGTGTGATTTAAACTTGATCTTGTGATTTACTGAACATATCTTGTGATTTAAGTTTAGATCTATGCATGTATCTAGGTTGTGATTATTGTTGAACATATCTTACATGATCTAGATTGTTTATACATGCATGATTAACTAGGCTATATGTGATTTGTGCATTCATGCTCATGTCTAGTATTTTCCATAGGATGTGTTGATCATAGCATTCTATGTTGCGTGCTTGTTTGCGTTTTGCATTCATGATCATCTAGATGCCTTGTGAGAAGGAAGTCTTGACAATAGGTGTGAAACCTATGGTGTTAAGCAAGAAGTCTTGGCAGGAGGTGTGAAGCCTTGGATTGTCGAGTAAGGAAGTCTTGGCTAGGGGTGTGAAGCCTTGGATAGTCGAGCAATAAGTCTTGCCTAGGGTTGGGAGAACTCGGATAGGTGAGCAAGGAAGTCTTAACTAGAGTCATGAGGACTTAGTTGAGTAAGAAGTCTTGCCTTGGGTCGTGAGGATCCGGATAAGGTGAGCAAGGAAGTCTTGACAAGAGGTGTGAAGCCTCGGATTGTTGAGCATAGGGTGGAAACTTCTATAGTAGGATAGGAGGGTAGTTTCTAGATGAAGAGGTCACTTGAGAGATTGTACTTGTCTTATCTACTAGTGGATTTTGTTTGCCGGTGGCTGCTAGCCCGTGGATGTTTCCTCTTCAGATGTTTACCATTTTATATCTTATGTCAACTTTTCTCTATCCCTATCTCTCTAATATTTGTATTGTGGTTAGAACTCTTTATATATGTTGACTTCCTTTCTATAATATAGATTGTGTATGTGTTACAATTACTTGTTTGTATCACACTTTACTTGTGTTCATATATTGATTAATTGTCTTTAATTAAAATATATATTGTGATACAAGCAATCTAGATGGACAAACTTTTGTTTGTTTCTAAAGGAGTCAAAAAAGGTGTCTAACCTATTCACCCCCCCACCTCTTTAGGTTAGCCTTGAGCATTTAACCGTGATTTTTTTTAATTGGTATCAAAGCAGAACACTAGATTGCACTTACTGTGAGTCTAGGGTAATACTTTCACGGTTTTTGTAAGGCGTTTGAAGTCATGGGTTTACAAGATGATGTAATGGCGGAAGAAGCCTCAAATACTAGGCCACCATTACTTCGTGGCACTAACTATGGGTATTGGAAGTTAAGGATGAAAGCCTACATCCGCTTTATTGATGAAAGGGCTTGGATGGTAGTGGAAGAAAGTTATTGTCCTCCTACAAAGGTTTTAGAGGATGGAACCATGATACTCATGCCAATGAGTGAATGGGCGACAAATGAGTTTGAGGTTGCTAAATGGCACCATCGTGCTATGAATGCCATCTTTAAAGGAGTTGATAGGCATCAATTCTCCAACATTCAAAATCTTGAATCCGTAAAGGAAGTTTGAGATACTCTCCAAGTTACTAATGAAGGAACCTTAGCGGTAAAGAAATCGAGGCTTCAAATGTTGGCATCACAATTTAAAGGTTTAAGTATGTGTGAGGAAGAAAAGTTTGAAGACTTCCAATTCCGGATTCTTAACATAGCTAACCAATGTCAAGCACTTGGAGTACCTATCTCAAAAGAGCGTTTAAATTTGAAAATCCTTAGGTCTCTTCCTAAGAGATTCAAATCAAAGGTGACGACCATTGAGGAAAGCAAGGATGTGGATAGTTTGAATATCGATGAGTTGCTTAGGTCTCTCCAAACTTATGGGATATGTTTGAAGCTAAAGATCAAGAGTAAGGGAATTGCTCTCAATGCTATTGAGGAGGAGAGTGAAAATGAAGAAATGGCACTCTTGGTTAGAAGGTTCAAGAAGTTTCTAAAGAAGAATGCCAAGTCTAAAGGCAAGTCTTCTAAGCAAAAAGGAGTCAAGAGAACATCATCTCCAGGATTGTAAAGAATAGTCAAGTCATGAACAAGAAAGAGGTTCAATGCTATAATTGTCAAGGTTTTGGTCACTTTGCTAGTGAGTGCACCAAGAAGCCATCTAAGAAAGACAAGAAAGGCAAAGTGTTGGCAGCTACTTGGAGTGATGATAATTCTAGTGACAATGAGAGCTCTAGTAGTGAGTCTTCAAGTGATGAAGAGTTGGTGAGCAACTTTGTAGGTCTAACTGCTTCTTATTCTCCACTATATGTTTGTAATACAATATCTTTGAACAAAAACCTTGATGCAAATCATGATGGAAGCTCTAGTTCCATTCCTACTAATCTTGAGTTGTTGAAAAAGATAGAAATGCTTGAAGAAGCTAGAGACTCAAAGAGAAGTAGTTAAGAAGGATGATTTGATCAAGAAGCAACTAGATGAGTTTGTGGTTGTTACTCGTAGACTTTTTGGTGAAAAAGGTGATATTATGAAGAAGTTTAGAGAACGTGAAATGATAAACCTTGAGAAGGATAATGTGATATCTTCTTTGAATAAGAGAGAACAAGAATTGATGGAAGAGATAGACACGGCTAAGGAGGCTATCAAGGATTTAGTAAATGATTCAGTTGGTGTGTCTAGTGTTAGGAATCTTGTTAACTCTCATAGTGGTGAAGCCGACTTGGTAGTTGAAGAGGAGCTTTTGGAAGTACCACTTCCTACACACTTTGATGAAGTCGTGATTGATAAGAAACCACACAAGAAGAGAAGATCAAAAGCCAAGAAGAAATTGGCAAACAAGGTATCTTTGCAAACTCCTAGTGAAGCTAGTTCAACTCCAAAAGGTACAATCTCATATTTTATTCCAACTTGCCATTATTGCAACACAATAGGTCACATTAAGCCTAGGTGTTATAAATATATTGAAAAATGCAAATTAGGAAATGAATTTAGGGATAAAGAGATTAAACTTCAACTTGAACTTGCTAAGGCCGTGAAAGTTGAGAAACATGATAATATTTCTAAGCATGAGAAAACGTTGTGGAGTATAAAGAATTCTAATCTTGTTCAACTAGACAAAGCTTGTGTTGAAAATGTTAAGGATGAGTCTGTTAATGATATTCTTATTAATCAAGTCATTGAAGGACTTTACTCTAGATTTAACATTGTCGTCAAGGATGATATTGGAAATGTTTGTGTAGGTACACCCAAGAACAAGTGGTTCAAGGGTGAGTGTTCTTATCACTAAAATAAGAAGCACATGTGAGATAGCTTTGAGGCTATATATCAATTGTGTTGAGAATTCTTGCTTACTAGTTTTGAATACTCCATGTATTTATATGAACTTGGTTATCTCACATCATGATTGTTATGATGGTCAAAATTTGTTGATTAACTTTGAAGAAGTTCTTTTGTTATATGTGCTGATTGAGTTGAGATATTATGCTTTTTATACTCTTATTGTGAAACATCGTCAACTTGATGTCATGAGGACATTTAAGGCAAGAGTGCTCATAAAAAGAGCGGAAGTATGGTATTTGGTGAATATAATGTGCAAAAAGGTATCTCTATACTCTAATACATATTCTCTTCTTTTAACTCAATTTTTGACATATATCTCATAGCATGTCATATTAGAGAATTTTGTATAGCATACATATGGTTCTCATTGACATTTGCTATTTTAGGATCTAAAAGTGATATTGTTCACATTGATCTTAACTTTGATGATTGTTTGTGTTTGGTATATTGAGTGGCATTACTTTTGAAAAAAATGAGCTTCATATTCTTTGAAAGCTACTCATTAGAGAAGTAATGATCTTGAATAAGTCTCTACTTATTGCTCTTAGATAATGTGCTTATGAGCCATAAAATATTGATTTTCTAAAAATTGCACCTTGCTTCTCTTATATGTTTTGCTAGTAGGTTGAGTTTACTAATATATAAACATTGGATACACCTTGATGTTTTTGTGCATAAGTACATTTAAAATGACCTATGGTTAGTATCCATTTTGCTTCGGCAATTACATAGAACTCAACGAGCACCTTCATGGAAAGGGCTACACACATTGGTTGTGAAAGCTACCCAATGTTGGAAAGAGCTACACCATTTTGATGAGTGAAAGCCGTCATTAAGTGAATTTTGTTTATGTTAAAAAAAATGGAAAAACCAAAGAAGTGTTGAAATGAAATCATTAAAAAAATAATATTTGATTCAAAACCTAAAAAGAAAATAAGGAAGGCTTAAAAAGGAGTTTAGTTGAAAATCAAATGAGCTCGGGTTGAAAAACAGAAATGGGATGACGAGCCACATGCACACACACGCTCATGTGTTGAAATCTATTCTCTTAAAAGCAAATATTCCAGATGATAATCGGTTTGAATTTTTATGGAAAAAGCTTAAGATGAATAGTTGTTGGAAATTGTTTACATGTTGATTATCAAACTACTTCTTGATAAATATTTGAAGCATATCTCTCACACACACACTTTGTTTATGAGTATGATGATATCTTTGCAATTGTTGAAGAATTATGAGAGAACTTGAAAAATCTTTGTGTATCTCTCTTAGCATATGAAGCTTATTTTGTTGATATTTCTTCAAATTGCTGATTGTGTGATTGTGTGAACATCTTTGTGAACTCTATGCTATCATTGATTTTAGTTATAGCATTTATCAAGGGGGAGCATTGTATGCTAGACATTGTTCTCTTTTATGATATGTTCACATGCTTCATTTTGTTACATGTTGGCATATTTTTGAATTAATGATACTTGTAAGATATTACTCACTATCTTTATCTTGCATAATGATTCATTCTTAAGTCATATGTCATTGTTTTATATATTTGTGACTAATATGCTTGTTTTGTCTTTCACTCACTTTTGTTGTATGTATATAACATCTTATTTCACAAGAACAAATGGGAAGAACTAAAGTTATCGTAAGTGGAAATCAATCGAATCCCATTGTGAAAGCCAAGTCTACCTCTAAGGGATCCAAAGCTTCAAGATCAAAGGATTTAGGTATCTTTGCAACTAAAAAGATATTTCAAGAAAGAGGCATTGACTTAGGTAAATGTAAAGATTCTTATGTTCTTAAATGCATTAAGGAAAGAAATTGGGAATCTTGGGTGAGCATTCTAGGAATAGTGAATGACACTATTGTTAGAGAATTTTATCATGAATATAGAGAGAGTGCCACGTTATTGGATGCTTTGATGGAGATTATGGGTGTTGTGTTTAGAGTTAACCCGGTAAACATTAACAAGTTTCTTAGGCTATCTAGTGATATTGATTCAAACTTTCTAGACGTTGATATCATTGAGAATCTTAATATCATGGGTAGAACTCTATGTGACAATGCTTCTTTGAGTGGAAAGGTATAGCATATATTAGTCAACATGAGTTATCTAAGGCAAGTGCATTTTGGCATCTTTTCATTTGCACAAATATTATTGGATCTTCGAATTCAACCGAGTTGAATAAAGACAAGATCAAAATAATATATGCCTTGGTGACTAATCAACCTATAAACCTTGGGGATTTGCTTATGTTTTATTTGGATAATGCGGCTTTCTCAACTAGAGGAGAAAAGAAACTTGCATTACCAGGGTTTATAACTTCTTTGTGTTTAGTTTTTGGTGTTCAAAGTAGTGGAGATGATATGTTGGTACAACCCTTGGAAAAGTATAGTGATAAACGTGTGTCATACATGTCTTATAAGGATAAGGGTAAGACATGTGATACTTTTGGACTATTTAGTAGTTCACAACTTGATTGTCAGAGACTAGCATAAACATTCTTCCGGATTGGGCATTACATTTGAAGAAGAAGGTTGATGAGCTTAGTGTTATAGTTGAAAAACAAGATGCTAGAATAAAAGAGTTGGAGGAGTGTATTGCATCAAGTTTAAGACCACCTCTCAAGCATTATGTTAGGTCAACTAAATGCACATCTTTCTTTGGTGGATCTAGTAGCTAGTATTTGAGTCTCATGGTATGTTTCTTACCTTTTGGCATCATTTAATGTCAAAAATGAGGAGAAAGAGTTGTTATGAATTGCTAGTTACTTAGTTTCCTTTTTATGTTGTTTTTGTGAACGTTTGAACTTTCAATGGCATGTAATAATTAGTCTTAAGATTTGGTTAAGACTCTTGTATTTGGCATGTATTGAGGGGGAGATACATGTATTTGTGGACTTAATTGTATATTCTTATCCATATTATATGTTGCCATTTGTTGTGTTTCTCTTGTATATGCATTGTGCTTTGAGATGATTTGTAGGTTGCTTCAAGAGAAGATCAAGATGAAGTTCAAGAGTTAGTGAAGATTAGTTATAGGAATCTTACTCATTGTAATGTGAGGGAGTGATTTTGTGATCTATCTTCATTTTTTTTTATTTATAGTAAATGTATAGGTACTTTGACATGGAATTTGCCAAATGGGGAGATTGTTAGGTTTTAGTTTGTGTTGGCATTAATTCCATATCAAAATGATGTTTACTTGTAATGATTTAGTTGTTTAGATTCATGATGATTCAAGCTTCAAGGAATAAGAAACAACAAGTCAAAGCAAGTTCTAAGTCTTCAAGAGAAAGGATGCAATATGGTTCAACAAAGGTATACTAAGACCTTATCTTTCTCTTACAAGGCTTAGGCACACACACACATATCATACATTTGTGTCCCTGCATCGTTGTGCACCATTATAAGCATATATATACAATTCATTCATGTGTCCCTGCATCGTTGGGCACCATGTATAACACATTCACACACTTAAAGATGAATGCTCATGCATTGATATGAAAATAACATGTTTTGGAATATGCATGATTGAAGACTATCTCTATGTAGTTTGCAATCAAGTGTGAATTGTGTTTGTGTGTGTATATGTTTGCATAACGTGGATATTGAACTTGGATTTAGTCTTAAATCATTCTTGATTGAGTTCCATTCATTTTGGTTACTCATACTATTAATTTCAAGTTCAAAGTCAAAAGATACTACACTTTTAACTCATGTTTCATATATTGTCTTTGTCTTCGTATATCAAGTCGAATTATTATTTTCTGGGTTGAGCATCTCATATGTCCATGTCTGTGTGAGAGTTATGAATCATAATCCACAAACGGATTTGAATTTCGAGTTTGGAGGCCGGAGAACAGTCAAAGAACGCTAGGGAGCACCAGGGGAATGCACCATGGCCAAAAGGCCATGGAGGTGTGCATGCCCGAGATGGTGCGTTGCCATCTCGGCCGCACAACCTTGCTGACCCGAGATGCCCACGTGCCATCTCGGGGGAGTACTAACAAGTGAGGGCAAAAATGTTATTTCATCTTTCTTCTTTCCCACTCCTTTATAAACTCCTTCCCTCTCACATTTCATTCTAAGAAGAAATTCAAATCAAGTGTGCAGAAATTTTCTCTCTAAATTTTCTTACCTTCCAAACAGCATAACTTCTTCATTTGAACTCCGATTTGAGTGATTCAAAGTTGAGAGTGTTCATCTATTCATCTTATATCTTTTCTCTGAAAGTTTGAGTTAATCTTTCTGCTGGTTTTTGTGTCTAATAATACAAAAACGGGACTGCACCTAATTCAACTAAGGTATTGATTTTCTCTCAAAGTTTTCTTTTAAAACTTGGTCAATTGCCTTGGGTTTTCTTCTTATACATATATTTGTATATTACGAGTGTTTTGATTTGTGTTTTGAACACTTTCAAAGCTAGATTGAGTTTCAATTGAAATCATTCATGTTGAGTTAGGTTTTGATTTCGCCTATGTTATCACATGTTTGGAATTGTATTGTGCTAGCTTTGATTCTAGGACTATTTTATGATCTTTGATTGGTTGAGTTTGTGAAAAATAGTTCCTCACATGTATTAGGCTCTCTTGGCCGAAAATCTCACATAATACATGTGCTTATGTTCTTTTGAGCTATTCATGTGATTTGTTGAATCTATGATTAGGAATATGCTCTAGAACGTTTGCTTAAATCTATTTGACTTTGTCATATGATTTTAGCATGTTTTTGGTTTGTGTGATTTAAACTTGATCTTGTGATTTATTGAACATATCTTGTGATTCAAGTTTTGATCTATGCTTGTATCTAGGTTGTGATTATTTTTGAACATATCTTACATGATCTAGATTGTTTATACATGCATGATTAACTAGACTATATGTGATTTGTGCATTCATGCTCATGTCTAGTATTTTCCATAGGATATGTTGATCATAGCATTCTATGTTGCGTGCTTGTTTGCGTTTTGCATTCATGCTCACCTAGATGCCTTGTGAGAAGGAAGTCTTGACAATAGGTGTGAGACCTATGGTGTTGAGCAAGAAGTCTTGGCAAGTGGTGTGAAGCCTTGGATTGTCGAGCAAGGAAGTCTTGGCTAGAGGTGTGAAGCCTTGGATAGTCAAGCAAGAAGTTTTGCCTAGAGTTGGGAGAACTCGGATAGGTGAGCAAGGAAGTATTGACTAGATTGGTGAGGACTTAGTTGAAAAAAAAGTCTTGCCTTGGGTTGTGAGGATCCGGATAAAGTGAGCAAGGAAGTCTTGACAAGAGGTGTGAAGCCTCAGATTGTTGAGCATAGGGCGACAACTTTCAGAGTAGGATAGGAGGGTAGTTTCTAGGTGAAGAGGTCACTTGATTGATTATACTTGTCTTATCTGCTAGTGGATTTGTTTGTTGGTGGCTGCTAGCCCGTGGATGTTTCCTCTTCAGAGGTTCATACGTTATATCTTGTGTCAAATTTTCTCTATCCCTATCTCTCTAATATTTGTATTGTGGATAGAACTCTTTATATATGTTGACTTCCTTTCTATAATATAGATTGTGTATGTGTTACAATTACTTGTTTGTATCACACTTTACTTGTATTTATATATTGATTAATTGTCTTTAATTAATATATTTATTGTGATACAAGCAATCTAGAGGGACAAACTTTTGTTTGTTTCTAAGGGAGTCGAAAAAGGTGTCTAACCTATTCACCCCTCTCCCCCCTCTAGGTTAGCTTTGAGCATTTAACCGTGATTGTATTTTCACACAAGAGCCACTGAATGTTTAGGATTAATACACATTGATGTATGTGGTCCTATGAGCATTCAAGCTAGAGGTGGATATGAGTACTTCATCACTTTCATGGATGATTACTCAAGATTTGGTTATGTGTATCTGATGAGACATAAGTCGGATGCTTTTGACTTGTTCAAAGCATTTAAAGTTGAAGTAGAAAATCAGCTTGAGAAGTACATAAAAATCCTGAGGTCTGATCGTGGTGGAGAATATCCGTCTGGTGAATTTTAGCAATATCTTATTGATAATGGGATAATTTCTCAGTTTTCTATGTCAGGTACACCTCAATAAAATGGGGTTGTATAAAGGAGAAATAAAACTCTGTTGGATATGGTTAGGACTATGTTGAGTTATTCAACGCTTTTTAATTCCTTTTGGGGATATGCTTTAGAAACTGTCATGTATATTCTAAACAATGTAACATCTAAGTCGGTTCCTAAAACACCACATGAGTTGTGGACTGGGCAAAATTCTGGTTTACAACACTTAAGGATATTTGGATGTCCTGTACACGTGTTAAAATGAAAGACAAAAAAAAAATGGAGTCTCGTTTAGAAACATGCATTTTTGTAAGGTTTCCAAAAGGAACCAAATGATATTATTTATATAGTCCTTCAGATCTTAAAGTATTTGTTTCAACAAATGCTAAATTTATGGAAAAAGGCTATAAGAATAATTTTGTGCCTAAAAATAAAATTATCCTGAATGAGTCTTCAGAAGATACAATTCCACAAGAGGTTTACAATCTAGCCTAATTGTAAGTTTCGCACCAGCACAAGATCAATAACATACCATTCCTCATTGTAGTGGGAGGGTTAGTTAACAACCCGACAGATACATCGTTCTAGGAGAATCATTTGAGAATCTCCTAGACGATGATGATCCCTACACATACAAGGAAACCAGGAAGGATGTTGATTGTCGCCATTAGCAAAAGGCAATGCAATCCGAAATTGAATCTATGTTCAAAAATAAAGTCTAGTCTAGGTGTAAGTGGGTATACAAGAGGAAGAGAGGAATGGATGGAAAGGTGGAAACCTTTAAAGCTAGATTGGTAGCTAAAGGTTACACATAAAAGGAAGGTATCGATTATGAGGAAACCTTCTCTCTTGTGGCCATGCTTCAATCCATTAGGATACTCTTATCCATTGCAGCATCTCTAGACTTAGAGATTTGGTAAATGGATGTCAAGACAACTTTCCTTAATGGAAGTCTTAACAAAAGTATCTATATGATGGAACCAGAAGGATTCATTTAAAAAGGCCAAGATGAAAAGGTATGCAGGTTGTAAAGATCCATATGTGGATTGAAGCAAGCATCCAGATCCTAGAACATAAGGATTGATCAAGTTGTGATTTTTTTTTGGATTTATTCAAAACCTTGACGAACCCTATGTATACAAAAAGATCAAAGACGACAAGTTGGTTTTCCTAGTTCTTTACGCTGATGATATACTACTTAACGGGAAAGATGTAGGTGTATTGACATTATTGAAAGAATGGTTATCAAAACAATTTGATATGAAAGACTTAGGAGAAGCAAGTTATTTTCTTGGTATCTAAGTAACAAGGGATAGAAAGAATAGAACAATTGAATTATCCTACGCTTCATACATAGATAAAATATTGTCTAGGTTTTCCATGCAAGATTCCAAGAAATGTATGTTACATTTCAGACATGGAATCAAACTTTCTAAGGAACAAACTCAAAAGAATGAGTATGAAGAGAAATTCATGAGTAGGTTTCCATATGCCTCGGTATTTAGAAGTCTCTTGTATGCAATGCCCTACACTAGACCATATATTTGTTTTGTTGTTGGCATAGTTACAGGTTTCAATCGAAACCTAGTCCTGATGACTAGACAGCAGTCAAACATATTTTTAAGTATCTCAGGAGAACAGGAGATTATATGCTTGTATACTCTGGAAGGGATTTAATTCCCAGTGGGTATAATTATTTGGATCTCCAGTCAGATTCTTACTTTAGGAGATCAACATCAAGATCTGTGTTCACTCTTGGAGGAGGTACATTCATATGGAGAAGTATCAAGCAATCTTGTATTGTTGATTCCACCACGGAAGTTGAGTATGTTGCCGCATGTGAAGCTTCTAAAAAGACTGCCCGGCTCTGCCAATTCTTGATTGACTTGGAAGTGATCTCTGATGTGAATAAGTACATCACTATTTATTGTGACAATAGTTGAGCAGTGGCTAATTTGAGAGAACCAAGAAGTCATAAAAGAGGGAAACACATTGAAAGAAAGTATCATAATTTGAGGGAAACTATGCATAGAGGAGACATGATGATTACCAAGATCGTGTTAGTAGAAAATCTAGTGGATCCCTTCACAAAGGCTCTACCACAAAAGAGTTTTGATGGGCCCCCAAAGAAAATGAGAAAATGAGAAAAAGAGATATGACACATTTGCTATAGAGAAAGTGGAAGATTGTTGGGATTATGCTCAATAGCAAGAGTATAATATTGTATTTGACAATCTTTTCATATTAGTAAAGTGATTTATAGTTTAACAAATCATATAACATTTATAGCTTAATTATTATAATTGTCAAATTAAATAATCATAAGGTCAAAAGACTATGAGAAAACAAGAATTGTTCGTATCTCTAGATATGTATGAGGTAGACACAATTGTTTAGTTAGTCTTGAACAATATTCCCAACTTAAGATATAGGCTGGGCGCCTTTATCTTGTTAAAATTGTAGATTCTTTTGCTAGTATTTGAGTAGGATCAAATGTGTTATGATGAGTCTACAATCATGAAAGTATGGTTTCTTTGAGAAAATGAATGTAGTGCACTAGGTGCTTTGAATAGGATCAAACTGAAATACTTTATTTACAACCGTTAATGGAAAAAATTTTCACTTGAAGACAATAGGGGAGTCTATCTCAATCCTAAGATAAATGATGGACTTATGGTTACAAGTGTTATCATTTGAGCTACTAATGAGTACGATTATATAACATAGTCTATCCTCGATAGTTTGGTGGTATTCATTTGTTAATTGATAGAGGACTTCATTTATAGATATGGACATCATGGCTCCATTTATTAAATGTGAGTAGAATTTCATCATAGGGATATTTTGAGGTATTGGATATTAAATCTTAACGTTAATTTTTCAATAGTGTCTATTGAAATATGGCTTTCGGACAAGTCAAAATATCCAAGTTCAAAATGTGGTCATATGAGTAAATATGGTAACTTGGAGAGCTATATGCGGTCTATGAGCTCTTAGCGATTACTGGTATTTTTCACGAGGATTCACTATCTCCATTATGATTGTCTAGGGAACGAACGAGGAACATTAACTTATTCTATCTTTAGTTATGAGTTCATGTTTAGTTATTTAGTCTAATGAACTAAATTTTATAGATCGGACCTAAGCGAATCATTTGTTGATTATGATTAGGTTATGTCTATTGAAGCCTAGATTTAGATAGCCCCCCAAGATCCCCAATTCACATGAACTTGCATGGATCATTTGATATATTCTACCAGACTAATTTCTGGGTCCATCTAGAATTGTTAGGATTTTGAAATCCAAAAGTTTTAAAGAGGTACGATCATGTTTGATCAAGACATGCGGTAACTCTTTAGAATACCTAGAATGGGCGGCCAAGGATGTGGGATTTCTTTGGCGGCCCTAATGGAATGCGATTAGCATTCCATTAATACATTAAGAATATAATTTGCACATTTTAATTAAATTTGTTATTTAAATAATATTAATGTATTCATTTAAGACATGTGGTTTCTTTTTTAATAAAAATGGGTATAGTTCACATGTGGACTTCTTATAAAAACATTAAAGTCCAATGGATTTAATAAAATGGAAAAACAATATATTGTCCACATATATATGGCTTGTGCGGCAAGGCTATGGATATTAGCCTAATATATTGTTTTTATTTTATTATTTAATTAAATGGGAATTAATTAATTAATTAATTATTTAATTATTTAATTAAAAGATAATATCTTTTTCCTAGTAGTAGAAGTCCTTGTGTCATACTATTGTTGGTATAATTATAAATATCAAATACTTTATTTGATAAGTAGATAAATAGAAGGAATTTACTTATATAGTCAAATTAGAAGGTATTGAATATCTATAAAAACTCTAATTGACTATTGGTCAAATTATGAAGTTTTTTTATAAAGTCATAATTTAATTTATATTCAATAATTAGTTATTAGATAAATACACCAATGAGTTAGAATAGGAGTCTTGGTGTGAAAAAGAATTCTTCTTTAAGAGAGGATTTTTGCCTACCAAGTAAATCCTCCTAAGGAGAGACTTTGGCCACCTATATATATGGCCTAAGAATTCGGCCAAGGCTTGTTGGAGACTTGAGAGAACTTATTTTTATTTGCTTATATAGATAAAAAAAAACTCCATCCAACCCATTGTGTATAGAATTCGACCAAGCATAGAGAAAAGAGAGAATATTTTGATATTTGATAGTGCACTAGTATCCTTTACGTCAAAAGGGTTTTAAGTACAAAAATAGAATCGGGGTTCACACGAGTTTCAATAAAATAGATTGATAATTCACAAGTGACCAAACGTTCTCGGGTTTTCTCTAGGAGGATTATTGTGACTAACAAAATAAAAAGATTTAGTTTGTTTCCATCC
The DNA here is from genome assembly GCA_032871835.1 of Dipteronia dyeriana. NCBI lineage: Eukaryota > Viridiplantae > Streptophyta > Magnoliopsida > Sapindales > Sapindaceae > Dipteronia > Dipteronia dyeriana. The sequence continues at coordinate 19,032,963 of CM065296.1, read as the reverse complement.
TCAGGTATACAATTCAAAGAAAGGGAACTCACACTCCTAGGTGATTCACGTTCGTGATTGGATTGGAAGATCTTACGGATTCAATTATGCGTAACTTCAATCGTCAAGAGAAAAATTACGATACTGTTATTATACGTTAATTAATCAAGGGTTAAGGTTCTTTCTTTTAAAGGAAAATATTTTAAAATATATGAATCTATTTTTTTTCGGCTTCCGCCATGTGTTTTTTCCTACAACTGTGTCTAGATCTAGACCCATTAAGCACATGAACAATACACCAAACAACCTAATCTAGCATAAGCATGCACAAATCAAGTTACCTCTATTCAAGAGTTAACAATAAAGATTCATTCACGATTAATCAATTGGAACATAGATGTGTTGTTTCACTCAAATCAATTCATACATATTGATTTTCTTTTGTCACCAATATGCAAACAAGAGTGAGACACTAGGTTACACTACATCATATGTTTCAATCTAAAGTCTCATTTGCGCTAAACATATTAATTCCTACTTATTCACCAACATACATGTCAAGAAAAGAGAGATATAGTATAAGCTCAAAGAATATAGTTAAGATCCAAGTTGGATCCAAGTTGAATCCAAGTTGAATCCAAGTTAGTACCAGATATAACAAGCCAAGTGTTGGCTTACAAATGTCTCATTTGTGCTAAACATATTAATTCCTACTTATTCACCAACATACATGTCAAGAAAAGAGAGATATAGCATAAGCTCAAAGAATATAGTCAAGATCCAAGTTGGATCCAAGTTGAATCCAAGTTGAATCCAAGTTAGTACCAAATATAACAAGCCAAGTGTTGGCTTACAAATATTTCCTATTGGGGATTACACATAAAAGAAATAGAAAAAAAAGAGTTTAAAGATAACTAAGATCTTTATTTTGTTTGCTCTCATTTTTCCTTGAATCTACTTCAAAGATGGATGGATGAAGTTTAGAGGTGGTGGTGGTGAGAAATCCATGGAGGAAAACCCTCCATGGAGTCTTTGAAACTCCTCTCTCTCTTTTGTGGTGTTAAAGAACAAGAGATGGTGTTGGTGTCTATATATTAGATACTGAAAGAGATATATATATATATAATGACCAACAAAGTTGTGTATTTATATAGTTTGAAGGTTAGGGCACCAATTGGGGTGTGAAAAGCCAAGTTTACCCTTCAAAATATCTTGACCTATAAGTGGATAAAGTTATGCCGACACAAAAACTACGAGTTGGAAATCGCAGTTTGAAGTCAAGACTTGGCTCTGTTGGTTGTAACTCATAGTCTAGATGGTAGTCTCTTCTGGGAGACATCTGCAACATTGATCTGCGAGTAGAACTCGCTGTCTGAACTTGCAGTCTCGTCTGGAAACTATTTGCTACTTAGTTCTTCTGGTTGATGTCGCAGTATGAAGTAGCAGTTCTCTTTAGGGAACATCAGGGACTTGGATCTACGCATTAGAACTCACAGTCCTCTTCTAAAAACCCTAATTGAGCTCGTTTTCTTCCTCTTTGCCTTTAAATCTTCACTTTAAGCTCAAACACCTAACTTTGTTGAAATGAACCTACACAAGGCTCAAACATAAATTATATACGCAAAAACACTCGAAACCGAGCATAAAAGTTAGGAATAAGAAGCCTAAAATAGGTACATAAATGTACCGATCAAATACCCCCAAACCTAACATTTGCTCGTACTCGAGCAAAACTAAAACAAAAAACAAAACAAACAACAAATAAGAATTCTAAAACATAAAAACCAATAAACAAGTAAAAACTAATTAGTCCACTTTCGTGGGAGAAATGATGTCACTTTGCGTGTGCCGCAAGCCTTAGAAACCTCTAGGTGTCCCTAGTAGAAGGAGTTATAATCTCTTAAGGGTTTACTAATACGGTACCCACAAATGCAACTCTACTAAGCAAAACATTGAGGTGCCACCTTAAACATACCAAGCAAAAACTACATGCATGCTAAATTTTTTGTATTAAGACTAAAAATATGTCATATAAATCAATACATCACGCTATGTATGTATGTCAATAAAAAAGATGTTTTTGATTTACAAAACAAAAATGCTCGAATGCCTAAGATCGAATTCGCCTCGACTTCTAATCCTCACAGATTACACTTAAGTTTTCTCTAAGAACCTAAGCGATAACACTCATCAACATATGCGAATTGGAGTTTAGGTTCAGGGAATCGACATATATTCGAATACTCATATAATTAGAAAGAACGCTCATATAAGTGCAAGGGATCTCATGAACGAATTAAACATTAAGAACATTGGTAGAGCACATGCAGCTTTACAACTAAGCTAGCATTACCAAGAGATCCACTAGGTCTTTCATGGTTTTAATGTGGCCATGGGTGTAGTCAAAGAAAGAACGGGAAAATGGAAAGCGAAATACCTAAGACCGTATCATGGGATTGCACATTGTAATATTGACATCCCAACAATAGATTGTGTCACAAGATTACTAACCATCTACAATGCAATCTCTACAGCCTTAAGTAAATCTATTACAAGTATGCATCTAGGATTCTCTTTTGTTTTTTTTTATTCCTTTTTTTTCTTTTGAGTATATATTCATTTTTTTTTCTTTTCTTTCTTTCTTTTGAATGACTATATACATATAAACTTTAATGCTTTTCATTCAAGTCTTAGTACATGCAACTACATTTACAATTTAAACAAAGAAACTCATTGGTTTCTTCCTAACTAACAATAGTAGTAATCACAAAACACCCTAATAGTCTCTAATATCATCACCAAATCCAATACCAAATCCTATAGAGATAAATACCAAATCTTATAGAGATCAATCTAAACATTTGAAGAATAAGATAAGTGTTTAAAAGTAGAAATGACATGACCCTCTCAAATGAACGTTTAAGCACAAAATCTCACAAGGGTAGTCTCCACTATTCTCCTAAGCTAAACAAGCATAGAGTCTTATCTACCTCAATATCACAAGATTGGCATTGTACAAGCACATTCAAGTGATGCAAAAATTATAGATGGCATGAATTCTAATCAAAACACAGAGCTAAAAGCATACATGACATGTGTCTAGCTGAAAGCAAAGATATTATCTCAACCAAAATGGACTTCAATTCCAAAATTTTCATTTTTGACCAAATTTTGTAGAGATTTTAGAAAAACAAAACTACAAAAATGACAAAAAAAAACACAACGATGTTATTCTCACCCCCAAACCTACACCTAACATTGTCCTCAATGTTACTCAGTGGAACCATCTCCACTCAAAAATTGGACAATGCAAGCTAGAGTTCGGAAATAAGGCCAACAAAACAATTAACCAAAAAATAACAACAATAAGCAATTCATTTATATCCTTGAAGCACTAGGCGGTTTCCGCCATAATCAACAACTATATTCACAAGTTCACAAGTTTTAAAAACAAATGCTTCCCAGTTCATTTAGCACAAAACTAAATTTCGACTATAATCTCACTCCAAACATGCTTTAACATTTGATTAAACATAAAATGCACCTATGTATGCTCAAAGCTCCTAATCAGGGCATTCAAAATGTGTTGAAACATTCCACAAGTTCAGAGGAGTTATTTGTCGAAATCCATATGTTAGAAACAACTGGAGAGCGCTTACCTCTTATGGCTACGTCCAACTTCTTTTCTTCATTTTGGTCATTCACAGTCCATCCCGAATCCTTGGTTTTCAAACCAATTAAGCCATCATACACTGCCATTTCACTTGGGGGGGGGGGTTGTTGTTTTGTTCATGAGTTGTATGGTCTATCTGACCTGAACATGCTCTTTTCCTAGCACAAACAACTCAAACAACATCAAGCGCATTTGCTTTAAACAAAAACAAAAACAAATAATACAAACATTGTTGTGATTATGCTCGATAGCAAGAGTATAATAATGTATTTGACAATCTTTTCATATTAATAAAGTGATTTCTAGCTTAACAGATTTTATAGCATTTATAGTTTAATTATTATAATTGTCAAAAGTAAATAATCATAAGGTCAAAAGACTATGAGAAAAGAAGAATTGTTCATACATTTAGATATGTATGAGAAAGACACAATTCTTTAGTTAGTCTTGAATAATATTCACAACTTAAGATAAAGGTTGGGCGTCATTATCTTATAAAAGTTGTAGATTCTTTTGCTAGCATTTGAGTAGGATCAAATATGTTATGATGAGTCTAAAATCATCCAAGTGTGGTGTCTTTGGGTAAAACAATCTAGTGCACTGGGTGCATTGAATTGGATCAAGTGAAAAACTTTACCTAGAACCGTCAATGGATAAAAGTTTTCACTTGAAGACAATCGGAGAGTCTATCTCAATCCTGAGATAAATGATTGACTTATGGTTGCAATTGTTATCATTTGAGTTATCAATGAGTACGATTATATAGCATAGTCTGTCCTCGATAGTTTGGTGGTATTCATTTGTTAATCGATAGAGGACTTCATTTATAAATATTGACATCGTGGCTCCATTTATGAAATGAGAGTAGAATATCATCATATGGATGTTTTGGGGTATTGGATATTAAATTTTAACGTTAAGTTTTTAATAGTGTCTATAGAAACGTGGTTTCTGGACAAGTCAAAATATCCAAATTCAAAATGTGGTCATATGAGTAACTATGGTAACTTGGAGAGCTATAGGTTGTCTATTATCTCTTAGCGATTACTGATATTCTTCACGAGGATACACTTTCTCCAATAAGGTTGTCTAGGGTATGAATGAGAAATATTAACTTATTCTATCTTTATTTAAGAGTTCAATTTTCGTTCTTTAGTGGAATGAACTAAAATTAATAGATCAGACCTAAGTGAATCATTTGTTGATTGTGATTGGGTTGTGTCTATAGGAGCTTAAATTTAGATAGCCCGCCAAGATCCCCAATCCACACGAACTTGCATGGATCACTTGATATATTCTACCGGACAAATTTAGGGGGTCCATCTAGAATTGTATTAAAGCATGTGGACTTGTTTCTTTTTGTAAGAATAAGTCTATTTCACATGTGGACTTTTTATTAAGGTCCAATGGATTTAATAAAATAAGAAAAATAATATATTGGCCCATGTATATGTGTTGAGTGGCAAGGCTATATAAAATAGCTTAATATATTGTTTTATTATTTTATTATTTAATTAAATGGAAATTAATTAATTTGGTAATTAATTAATTATTTAATTAAAAGTCAAAATCTTTTTCCTAGTAGGAGATGATCTCCTAATATTATACTATTATTGGTAGTATAATTAATATTAAAGTATTTATTTGATAAGTAGATAAATAAAAGGAATTATTTATCTAGTCAAATTAGGAAATCTTTAATATGGTTTCAAATATGCTACTGAGTTGGATTAGGAGTCTTGGTGTAGGAAATAATTCTTTTTGAAAAAGGATTCTTGGTCACCAAGTAAATCCACATAAGGATAGGGTTCTTACCCACCAAGTAAATCATTCTTAGGAAATGAATTGTGATCCTATATATATATATATATATATATATATCTTAATTTCGTCCAGCCCTAAGGAATTACAAAAAGGAATTTCGGCCAGCCCTATATAATTTCTAAGAGAGAAATTTCGGCCAGCCCTAGTCTTTTTAGAGAGAGAATTCGCCCACCATAAGAATTTTGGGAGAAAATTTTATTTTTGCTCTAGACAAAATTTGATCAATTCTAAGAAACAATGTGAGATTCGGCAAGAGGAAAAGAAAAAAAGAACCTTTAGTTTTCAATAGTACACTAGTAGCCTTTACATTAAAAGGTTTTGTGTACAATATCGAATCATGGTTCACACGAGTTTCAATCAAATTGATTGATAATTCACAAGTGACCTAACGTTCTTTGTTTTCTTCTTGATTATTGTGACTAACAAAGAGAAAGATTTTGTTTGCTTCCATCCTCAGGTATACAATTAAAGAAACAGAGCCCACACTCCTAGGTGATTCATGTTCGTGATTGGATTGGAAGATCTTGCGGATTCTATTCGGCGCTTGTTCAATCGTCACGAGGAAAAGGTACGACACTTTTATATACATCAATTAATCTAAGGTTAAGGTTCTTGTTATTATGAAGGGGAAATTTTTATTCCTACCGAAACCCTAATTTTATATTTTCACGCTTTCCTTGCTTGGTTTTTCCCTTTAAACATCAAAAACTACATTATTTACAACTAAAACTAGAGATAATTAACAAGTAATCCACTTCCCCAAAATCGACACCTTTTTTATACTCGTTTTTTGTGTTGTTACCAAATTGTGGTTCAAAAGATATTTTTAAAGTTTTTCTTACACATTGTGCTCTGATGGTTGAAAACATAGTAAAGCGGCAAGCGAGCGTATCGTCCATAGATAGGTGGAATTCGTTTAACTGTCTCTAGCTAAAGCGTTATTGAAAGTGCTGTAAAATAGAAAATGGAAGTGGTGAGAGTGGTGTGTGTGAAGCGTACGAGTAATACGAAAGGCGTGTGAGGTGTAAATAAACTAAACTAGATTAATTTACACTAAGGATAGAAATTTAACTGTGTGCTTGCCTTTATAAACCAATTACACTATAAAGCATTTAAAATTAGTCTATCCTAAAGGCAAAGTACCCTAGCTACGAAAATAAATGTGGCTTGGAGAGATGCAAGATAATGGTTACAATAGGTACATAAGTTCACCAAACACACAAGCTAGTCATGTTGATAATAAACATTCAAGCTTCATTCAAACAGATTCAAGGGTTAGTTCTCTTGATTAAGGATTCCGAAACCAAATCATCTGTTATTACGAATCATTTGTTGATCAAGAAATACCGAAATTGATTCCCATCACTCTACCAAAGGCATGGAATGAACAACTGTGTCTAAGTCTAGACCCATTAAGCACATGAACAATACACCAAACAACCTTATCTAGCATAAGCATGCATAAATCAAGTTATATCTATTCAAGAGTTGACAATGAAGATCCATTCACGATTAATCAATAGAGAGCATATATGTGCTCTTTCACTCAAATCAAAACATACATATTGATTACCTTTCGTCACCAACATGCAAACAAGAGTCAGTCACTAAGTTACACTAAATCCTTTGTTTCAATCTAAAGTCTCACTTTTGCAAAACTTATTAATTCCTAGTCATTCACCAACATACATGTCAAGAAAAGAGAGATATAACATAAGCTCTCAAATTAAGCCCAAAAAGGTTGATGAAGACTTGAATGATGAATTTTGGTTTATGCAAGAAGAGCTAAACCAATTTAAAAGAAACATTATGCACCACAAGGCTAGACTTGTAGCACATGATACTCTCAAATTGAGGGTATCAATTTTGAGGAGACTTTTGCTCCGGTTGCATGCCTTGAGTTCATAAGGCTTCTCTTATCCATATCTTGTGTCCACAAGTTCAAATTGCATCAATTGGATGTTAAGAGTGCCTTCTTCAATGGTTTCTTACAAGAGGAAGTGTTTTTTGAACAACCCAAGGGGTTTGCAATTAAATACTACCCCAACCATGTCTATCACCTCAAGAAGACTCTATATGGGTTGAAACAAGCACTGAGGGCCTGGTATGAGCACCTCACTCAATTTCTTGTTGACAATGACTACCCTATAGATAGTGTCGACAATACTTTATTCATCATGAGAAAAACAATGAGCTATTTATAGCTCAAATCTATGTTGATAACACTGTGTTTGGGTCCACTGACAAATCTAAAGTCTAACAATTTGGTGATGTCATGTCTCATGAATTTGAGATGAGTTTTGTTGGGGAGCTTAATTACTTCCAAGGTTCACAAATCAAGTAATTGCATGATGGGATTTTCACCTCCCAAGTTAAGTATGCAAAGAACCTAGTGAAGAAGTTTGGCCTTGAGAAGGCTAAACATTGTGAAACACCAATGAGTACCACATTGAATCTAATCAAGGATGCTAGTGGCAAGAGTGTAGACCAAAGCCTTTACTGTGGCATGATAGGTTACTTACTTTACTTGACCGTAATTAGGCACGATATAGCTTTTAGTGTGGTTGTGTGTGCTAGTGTTAACAACCTTTTTTGGCAGGAGTCCAAAAAGGAATTTTCCATCGGGCCGATTCCTGATATGACCTGTATCGAGACCATCCCGGTTCCTCGGTATCGAGAAACACTGATGCCATGATCTAGTGGGTCTCGATACCATATAATGCCATTTCCCTGGTATCGAAAAGGATAGGTACCACGACACCAACTACACGATACCCTAGTACCGCGATATCTATCCAGAACCGATCCACCAAGCACCTACCACCCATCTAGAATGGGAAACAATGGTAGGATGGCTCCAACACGTCCAAGGAAAGAATGTCCAGAAAGAAGGAACCAACGTGCTAGGGAGCCAACCTAGAACAAGACCGTGTCTAAATGAACAAAGCCTACAGTACCCTCCAATCTTATTAATGGAGATAGTCAACCCCATTAATGAAGATAGTCAATTATTTGATGGCCATTCATAATGCCATTAATGGGGATAGTCAACCCTATTAATGGAGATAATCAACCGCATTAATGAAGATAGTCAACTCTTTAATGGCCATTCACAATGCCATTAATAAGAAAATAGTCAACTCGATCAATGCCAAATCAACATTTCTATGATTGCAAATTGATTAACTAAACTAACAGAGTGGGCGACAATGCTCTCTCTTGAAAGGGGGATCCAAAAAATCAAGAACAAAGAATGAGATATACTTGGCTACTATTGTAAGCTCTCTGGAGCACCTACATTGTGCTACTTTGCTATTTGTGTAAGCTCCCCAAAGAACTTCTTGTGATATATATATATATATATATATATATATATATATATATAAGGGACTCTCGTCTTCCTCTAGATACTACTTAGGAATTTTTCAGCATGTGATCATTCATGATGCTTTTTACCCTTAGATCAGTCCACTTCTACCAAAAGATTTGCCATTATTCTTCTATCTCTTTTCCTCACCAGTCATAGCTCTCTTATTCAGTTATCTGCATGCCAAGTCACATAAAGATGATCTGAATCTGTTAGAAAAGAGTTAGAGAGACGGGAAGCTGAGGAGCTCCCTCGTACCCTGTCTTTGGAAGTGAGCAACATTCTCGAGGATCTGACATCAAAGCTACAGAACTAGCTCAAGCATATCCTAGACAAGCCATTAGACTAGCTGGAAGAACCAGGATGGGTTTTGACCCTGACCAGAATTACCTAGAGGTGATGAATCACTGTCGGGTGGTTCTATCATTCATGACAAAACCTATATCATTGAGAAGCACCAATCCTTTCTCTGCAATTAGGGTTAAAGAACTATAAAGAACACCTAGATAAAAGACTAGGTACTAGCATAAAAGACCAGGTACTGGTACAAAAGACCTGGTACCGGTACCAATGACCAGGGACCAGGGACCAGGGACCAGGGACCAGGGACCAGGGACTAAGGACTAAAACTGCTTTTTCCATCATTGAGAAATTATGAATTCAATAGATATTTATAAATTTTTTCCTATGTGATGTGCTTTTATAGTTTTGAAAACTAGCAAAGCTATAAGCGACAGTATCATCCATAGGAGGCGTTATCCGTCGACTGTCTCTCGTTTTAGTGATTATTGAAAGCAATGTAAATAAGAACATGACAAGGATGAGAGTGGTGTGTGTTAATTGTAAGATGTTGTGTATGTGTGTGAGAGAGAATATGAGATAAAGATAAAAAAAAATGATAAGAGAAAATGTAGAGATGAGAATGCCGATTAAAATGATAAAAATAAAATGGATGGATAGAAGAGTTGCAAGAGAATGGATACATATTGTAATCATGGTTATCAAAATATTTGCGTCACCTAAAATAACTAATTGCAAAGACACTCCTAGCTTATTGGCCTAATCTTCCTTGGCTAAAGTTTTCAGGATGGCTTGGATTAGAATGCTCACAACCCACCCCTTTCACTTTTTGCTTTGGATTGATGTAAGGTAGCCGGGATGACTTGGATTGGAATGCTCACAATCCACCCCTTTTTACCTTGCCGAGACATATTGGATTGGAATGCTCACAACATATCCCATCCAATTCAAATGAGCTAAGATAAACACCTTATTTATGGATGGTCAGAGATATAAATTGATATCTAATGCAAACCAAGAGCTAAAATGCCTACTTGACTCATAAAGACACCCCAATTTAGGAAGAAATCAAATGCAAGTCAATCAAATAAATGGCACTAGTATTAGGGTTTACATATTTCCAAAATTGGGGTACACATCAAACAAAGAAAATACAAGAGAAGAGTAAAAGAAGAAACCTAAGGTGTCGATCTCGGATCACTAAGCTCGGAGAAGGGCCCAATTGTCATCTCGGATCTCTAAGCTCTATTGATTCTCTTCCTCCTTATAGACAAGGTATGATGGCTTTCTTCTTATGAATCTCCTCCAAAAAGGGTGGTTGTAGGTAGAAGGTGATGATGAGGAGTCATCTACAGAGGAGAACCTCCATGGATGCCTTTGGAAGCTCCCATTTCTCTTAATTTGGTGAAGAAGATAAAGTGTGAAATAAATGATGATTGGTTGAATGAATGAAGATGGGTCTTATGGCAAACTGATGTATTTATAGGTTTAAGAGGCTAGGGCACGAAACATGCATGAAAGAACCACTTTGCCCATCTAAAAATACTTGAAAACATACCTGGTGATGAGCTAGAACATGTAGTGCACGGGTTAGTGCATGGATAAGGACCCGCGCAGTTACCCGTATATTGACCTGATGCCATATTATTCACCTTCGATTCGTGGGCAAATGTACAACTATAGTGCTAATCCTACCCGTAGATTCTCTTTTCTTCAGTTTCTTCATCATGTGTATGCGTAGTGTGCGGGTAAGGACCCGCACAGTGACCCACACACTACACCCATTTTCATGAGAAATTATACTCATTTATGCCTAAAATTCCCAATTTCCGACTCCAACACCTTAAATCCAATGAATGCCTATTATTATTACAAAACGAGCCATTAGACACCAAAATATGCTTAAAAACAAGCTAAACCATGTATAACTGAGAGCCAAAATGTATGAAAATTTTGGTCCGATCAGGGACCGGGTACCAGAACCGGCAATCAGGACTAGGGACCAGAACGTAAGCAACAGGACCATCCTGTCGCACCAGCAAGGGAACCTCATGCGCCATATCTTCTCCTTATCCTTGAAGCCCGACGAACGGGACGATTTTTCTCCTACCTACTATACCTTACTTTTTACTCATATAAAACCCATGTACCTATAGGTACCAACCCTGCTGCGATCTCTTAGGTAGCAATTTAAGGGTGTTGATCAGAATTCTACCCCCAATGAATTTTTGGTTAACACTTTTTGACACCGTCTGTGGAAAGCTCACTTGACAAATGTGGCTTCATTGTCTCTACATGAGTGTATATTTCTATATCCCTTATATATTGTCACTTTACATGAGATTTAATGCATTCAACTACTACATTCACTACATGTTTATGCCACGATGCTATGATGCCATCTTTATTTTGCCCTACTAATTTCATATTACAACATTATTACATAAGTTTGTATGGATCTTGTGATCTAAATGAACTCTTGCCATGATTGGTTGATATTTCATCTTATATATGTTGCTGAAAAATACACATCAAGGTTAATTTGCCCAAGCTAACCTAGAGGGGGTGAATAGGTTATTACACCTTTTTTCAATCGCTTGAACAAACACAAGTTTATCCCTCTAGATAGCTTGTATCACAATTTATTAAGCAAGGCAAGTATATATAGTTCAATAAAGGATACGCCTATTCAAGCAAAATGAATGTAGACAAGTATTTATTCCACAAACATGTGAAAACATAGGCTTTAACAAAGCCTAACTAAATGAGTAAGATTCTAGTCAAGTTTAATCTAGCTTTAATAGAGTTTCAAACTCTAATAAAAGTATATACAATATACATACATGAATTGAAGAAGAAAACCCAAGGTAATTGAACACATTTAAGAATAAAACTCAAAAATAGATTAATAACTTAAGAAAAATTGTGAAGTCCCGTTTTTTAGTGCAAAGCCAACTAAAAACTTGATTAACTGACCTCAAACCTTCTTGGAGATGATCGAAAATTGATAGATGAAAAATCTCCAATTTGAATCACTTGAATCGGAGTTTAAATGATACATTTATGGTGTTTGGGAGATTAGAAAATTTGAGAGAAAATTCTGCACAAGTGTTTTTTAAGTTTTTCTTATTGGAAAAGAATGAGAGGGAAAAAAAGTTATATAAAGGAGGGAAAATAAGTGACAAAACTAAAGGGCCAATCAAGAGGTGCAACCTCTGTAGCCAATTGAGGTGCGTGCCTCCACAGGGGCAGAAGGCATCTCTTCTAGTGGAGGCACACGCCTCTATAGGGAGAGGTGCAATGGCCCTCTTTTATCCAATTAGTCTCCCCTTGTGCACCTTCACGTTCTTCGACAGTTCTCCTGTCTCCAAACTCCGATTTTGAATCCATTTTTTTATTACAAATCGGGACTCTCTTATGCACATGGAAGTCAAAAAACTTTCACAAAAAGTAAGGAATTCAACTCGAAACATAGAGATGAAAACCATGGACGTTAAAGACACGAAAAGTTTCTTAACGTCCTAATCGGAACTTGAAACTTAATGAATGAGTAAACCGAAACGGCCGGAATTCAATAAGGAATAATATAAGCACAAATTCAAGTCCAATACCATACAAATACAAACAAATAAACACAAGAACACACAAGTATACCATTATCTAGATATAGTCATAGATCATGCAATTTCTCAAAAATTGTCAAATTAAATCTAGTGCATGTGCATACTCTAATAAATGTGTGTATGTGACATATAAATTTGGCACAACAATGCAGGAATACATATGGATGCAATGTGTATGTGTGCACCTAAGACTTGTAAAAGGATTGGGGTCTTATTATACCTTTATTAAGCAATGTAGCCCGTTCCTCTTTAAAGACTTCAACTTTGATTGAGTTTTTGTCCATTCTTACTTGAAGCTTGACAAACCTTAAATCCCATACAACCATTCAATACAAATGAACTGTTGATTTGATATGGAATTATACCAACACAAGACTCAAGGACCTAACAATCTCGTCCTTTGGTAAATTCCATGTCAAAACACCTATACAAAAACTAATACATACAAAATGAAGATCGGTCACAATCACTCCCTCACATTACAATAAGTTTGTACATCTTAGACTAATCATCAACAAGTCTTGAGCTTCTTAATACGATATTTTGATAGCAACTAGAATCAACTTGAAGAACAATATATACAAGAGAAATTATATGGCAAAACATACTTGATGAAGATAAAACAATAAAGTCTAAGAGAATATATGTATATTCCCCCTAAATACAATGATATCTAATAAAGTTTAGAATATTACAAACCCAAGTTCAAGATACCAAATATATATAAAAAAACAATACCAAAAAAAATAGATCAAATGAGCTAGTAAGATTACATATTTTTCTCCCCCTATTTGATATGAAATGAAGCCAAAAGTAAAAAAGAAAAAAGAAGAAAAAGTGATACCTCAAGATCAACTAGTGCCATCAAAGAAGAATCTTCGATTGGTTGACCTTTCATAATGCTTGATGGTTGTGTTGCATGAAGAAAGTCTTTCCTCTAAGCTTTTGATCCTTTGTTCTATGTGCTCCACCTTAGCATTTAACTCATCAATCTTTGTAAAAATCCCCTCTTGTATTTGCATAGCGCAATCCGGTAGGATGCTTGAACTTGAAACCACATTTAAATCTTGATTTTCACCAAAGATCCTACAAGTGTCATTAACTTTTCCCTTTTCTTTGTAAGACATATAAGATATTCATTTTTCACAAAATTTCTCTAAGGGTGACAAAAGCACATCATCATCCAACCTAGGAACACCATGCACCATACAAAAATGTGATAGAAATCCCAATAATGCTAGCTTTTTATCCAATCCAGATGAACTAGCTGCTCTCTCAATGTGTTCTATTAAACGATCACCAAGGTTTAAGGGCTTGTTAGTAACTAAGGTGTACACAAACTTGACCTTCTCCTTTTTTACCATGGAAGCATTTGTTGATCCAACAAGATTTACACGTACAAAAAAGATGCTAAAAGGCTCTAACATTGATCAACTCACTTTGGCCTATTTATGCTCTCTTTCACCATTCAAATCCATCATCCTCACATAAAGTTCTCCTCATAAGATTCAAGTGATCTATGTTATCCATATAAAGTAGTTCCGAAATAATGTCACTAGAAAGACTAAGAAACTTGTTGATGTTATCCAAGGAGACCCTAAATGTTTTCTCTCTAACATTCATCAAGGCATTTTCAAAGGTTGTGCTCTCCTTATACTCAAAGTAAAATTCCCTTATAATGATCTCATATAACCCCAATTGTGTTTAACTAGTTATCCTATTTCCTTACAAAGAAACCTTAACCAAATTAACACCCCTATATTGAATAAGCTTTTTAGTTCCCAAGATATCCACAGCTTCCAACTTGTTAGGTTTGGGTTTTTTAAAGGTTGTTGAAGTATATTTATGTTTGGTTATGGGTTTTGGTGGATGGATAAGATTGGAAACCTTGTTTCTTAACATGGCTTTGTTGTCAACACTAGAACATAAAAACACATGAGTGGAAAGGAGATCCAAGTGAGTGTTAGTCAACCAGATAAACATAAAAAGATATATGTTAAAATAATGAATCATAAATGCATAAATGTTTCTTTCAAGCACAAGCATATAGGTACATTTTACCAAAATCAACAAATGCATTTTACAACAAAAACAATCCCAAAAATTAAGGAATTAGTGTCAATCATAATTACTATCAACCTTAAAACATGAACTAATTGTTGTTACCACAACTATTATCAACCCTAAGTAAGAAGGAACTCAATCAACCTTAAGCAAGGAGTAATTGATTGTAATCACAACTACTATGAACCTATAGGATGAAGGAATTCATTGCAATATCAACTGCTATCAACCTCAAACTATATATTCATTGCCAACACATTCATGCAATTATTTCAAGATAGATATCATGCATCTCATAATTCAATTATCCTTATCAATCAATATGTCAACAAATAACAAAGCAAATAATATGAACATACCATAAAAGAGAACAAAGTTTAGCATACTTTGCTCCCCCGTGATAAATGATCTATCTATGATCAAGATAGCATATTGTTCACAATGATATCCACACATTCATATATTCAAGCAATTTTAAAGAAATTCAACAAAATAAGCTCCACAAACTATGAAAGATACACCAAGATTTTCCATCACACTCATAACTCTTCTTTAATTGCTAGATTATCATAATACTTATAAACAAAAATGTGTGTGTGAATTTTGCTTTAAATATATGTCTTGGAGTAATTTGATAATCAACATGCAAATCACATCCACATATATTCATCTTAAGCTTTTCCATAAAAGGTCAAACCGGTTATCATCTGGAATTTTTGCTTTAAAGAGAATAGAATTTAACATATGAGTGTGTGCATGCACGTGACTCATCATTCTATTTCTATTTTTTAACCTGAGCATACATGATTTCCAACTATACTCCTTTTAAGCCTTTTTTTATAGGCTTGAATCAAAGATTTTTTTTATTGATTCTTTATTTTTCAACACTTCTTTGATTTTTCCAACAAAAATATATACGCTTCATGGCAGCTTTTACTCATCATAATGATGTAGCCCTTTCCTACATTGGGTTGCTTAACAAACAATATATACAGCCATTTTCATGAAGTTGCTCGTTGCGTTCTATGTTGTTGCCGAAGCAAAATGGATACTAACCATAGGTTATCTTAAATGTACTAGTCAAAAGACTTTATGGTGTATCCACAACTTACATATTAGCCAACTCAACTTACTCAACAAAACATACAAGAGAAGCAAAGTGCATTTTTGAAAGCCAAGTTTTATGGCTAACAAGCACATGATCTAAAAGCAATACAATGAGATTTACTCAAGATCATTACTTCTCAAGAGAGTAGTTTTCAAAGAATATGAAGCTCATATTTTCAAAACATGTCACTCAACATTCAAACAAACATTTCACACATCATATATAAGACATTTGTGAACAACATCACTATTAGAACTTTAGAGAGCAAATGTTAATGAGAACCACATGTATATTATACTCAGTTCTGTAAAATGACATGCTACATGATGTAGTGCAAACAATGAGTTGAGAGATGAAAAACCAAGACCACAATCATTAGGATATAGAGATACCTTAGTAAGCATTTTCATTAAATGCAAAGTCTTCACCCTTTTTATGAGCTCTCTTGGCTTGTTTGTCCTTATGATATTGTATCACCCCAAGAGAATAAAAATTAATCATTTCAACTCAAACACACACACACACACACACACACACACACACACATATATATATATGACTTTCTATAAAAGTCTTAACAATAATCAACACCATAAAGATTTCAAAAATTAACTTCTCATAAAGCCAATCGGTAGATTACGATTATCTTAACAAGAAATGTGAGATAGCTAAGTCCATGCCAAGTTAAAAACAAACAAATCTATCAAGCTAAAAATCTCAACAACTTGACACTAAACTTAAAACTAACTCACATGTGCATCTTACACTATTGGTAAGAGCACTCACCCTTGGCCCATGTGGTCTTAGGTTAAGTTACGCATAAATCATGATCATCTTTGGCTTTGATGTTTTACCTAGAATGCAGATCATCAATTATTTGATTCAAAAGAATATATTTTATACTCATCTTCTCAACTTTATTAGCAACACAAGCTTTGTCAAGATTTTCATAAGGATAAGCCTTTTTCTTCAAATTCCTTTTAACATGCATTTTAGAAACATCATGCTTGTTAACAACCAAAGCCCTAGCATGCTTCAAAGTAAAGTCAATCTTTTTATATCTAAATGCATTTCCTATTTTGTAAAACTCTATGTACTTATAGCACCTTGGTTTGATATGACCAATGGTATTGTTGGTTAAAAATTCACTATAGGTGAGGAATCTCAGCTAACACCTATAGGACTGCAAACCTAGGTAGATCGAGATAGGAGTAGGTACCTTCGATACTGGTTAAACGTGTTAGAATGGATAAAAAAATGAGAAAGGAATGATAACGAACTGAATGATGTTATTTTATTGAGGATTCAAGAAGAATACAGTAACATATATGGATACAGTCAATCTCTCATTTCTCTCTACCAAGTTGAAGGTGGTGAATTTGCATATGTCCATAAGTGGACACAACTGACAATGGCAATGACTAGGTGTTAATAGTAAATTTTGACTAGGGGACAAAAGAGAAATTTTCCACTCTCCAAGCTCAAATCAAAGCCCGAGTTCACCATTTATTGAACCCCAGGCGAGCCATAAAGCTACCCCGCAGAAGTGAGGAAGGTTCTTCTGGCTTCAGAACTATAAGGAATAGAGCTCA
This sequence comes from Dipteronia dyeriana, assembly GCA_032871835.1. Classification (NCBI taxonomy): domain Eukaryota; kingdom Viridiplantae; phylum Streptophyta; class Magnoliopsida; order Sapindales; family Sapindaceae; genus Dipteronia; species Dipteronia dyeriana. Next base: position 19,015,433 of record CM065296.1, on the reverse strand, counting down.
ACACGATCAGGTCGAGCCCTTCACGCCTACCTAGGAATTCAGAGATAGCCCTATACGTGGTTATCTAGGCTTCACGAGATCACCTATCCTGGAACCCCAGCTTTTGGGGTCAGGATCCATAACCACCCCGTAAAAGCAAGGAAAGGTCTCTGAGCTCAGGAAGCATTTAAAGTGAAACCCGACACAAATAAAGTGAGCTTTTTCCAAATCAAGACTTCTCGAGGTCAAAATTAACTCGTAGCCTATATCAGAAGCCCACTAACCTCTCTAGAAGCCCGCTATACTCTCCAAGCAAGTTGACCTATTGCTAGGCAGCATGCTTTCAATCGGTTAGGACCCCTACCGATCCCTGCCTACCATAGGACAGGGCCTACAACCTCCATCCGAGAAAGGCTAAGGCACATGCCCCCGATCTCGGATAGGCTAACCAACTATCGACCTAGATAGGTTAAGTCGGCAGCCGATGTTGTGCCAAGGGCACCTCACAGCCCTCCTCAACTGGTGAATTCTAGAGGGAACCTCGAGCTGAAGCCGGAGATAGCAGACAAACCGTGTAAGTGGACCCCATCCCAGAGGATGACAAAATGGAGGTATCTAGCTTGTCGGGGGATCTGACAGCGAGAGCTTCGAGGTCGATTGTCAGAAACACAGATATAAGCGTCTGAGGAACCAGTTGGCCAAGATGCAGCAATAGATCTAGCAGTTGAAAAGAAGGAAGGCTAAGGAGGTCAAAAAATACCACCTGAGCGAGATGAATGCACCCCTTACTAGAAGAATCCGGGAGGCAGAACTCCCACCAAAGTTTAAGATGCCAACAGATAAGTTCTTCGGTATGGAGGATCCTTTGAGCCACTTGGAAAGCTTTGTCCAACCGATGGAAGTCCAAAACACAACCTGGGCCGCCATGTGCAGAATGTTCCCTACCACCCTGCCCGACTATGTAAAGACATGGTTCAAAAAGCTCCCCGCGGGCAGTGTGGACTCTTTCAAAAAGTTGTCAACTGATTTCTGCTCACAATTCCAAGGAATCAAACCTCGGCCGAAGGATCCCATCCATTTACAGTATGTGATCCAGAAGCGAGGGGAAACCCTCTGAGCTTACGTGGAGTAGTTCCACAAGGAGGTCATCTAGATGGGGGGGTCTTCACTAAGAAAGAGACCCTCGTTACTTTCAGACGGAACCTATGAGCGGGTAAGCTTTTTCAATCCTTTGCCAAGCGACCTCCGGAGACCAAGAGGCCTATGATCGGGCTCTAGAGCAAGTTGAAGTCAATGAACGGCTCAAGGTCAAAATGGAGCATGACGATATGAGAACAGAAAAATGATAAAAGACGGAAACTCTAAGTCCTGAACAAGTTTTGAAAAATCAGAACAAACCTCCAAATAGATCAACCTTCTGGTTTCTCATTTCTCAACCCAAGCAAGAAAGGTACCCAGCAAGGCGAACCCCTCCGCAGGCTTCTCTTCTCCAAGGATGATAGCCCCTATAGCATGAGATGAGAGGGGATACGATCACTACACCCCCTTAAATATATCCCGTGAAATGATCTACCATGCCATTCAGGATAAGGGGCTATTACAGAAGCCCGCACCCATGAAAGCACCCGACGATATGAGGAACTGGTATAAGTACTGAGATTTTCATGAAGACGTGGGCCAGAATACTTCATAGTGCTATAACCTTTGCAACCAGATCGAGGCTCTGATTAGAGGAGGATGCTTGATAGAATTCTTGCAGCAAATTAGGGACAACATTCAGACTAGGATGAGAGTACAAGCTGAGATCCGCGAGCACGCCAAGAAGAGAAAATAGGAGCATGCGAAACTGATGCAACAAATTCAGGTGATACATACCATCAACGGAGGTACTACAACGGCTGGCACCTCTAATAATTCTAGGAAAAACCATGCAAGGAAGGTCCCTCCTGTAAATGAAGGGTGAGGTATCTTCAAGGTCGATCAGAGCCCAGCTGACCCTTTCCAGTCGGTGTAGATTATTTTCACCGAGGTGGATGTCTACAACACCATGCAACCTCATGACAATCCCATGGTGGTCACGGTACAAATTTCCAATGGCATGGTCCATCGCGTGCTTGTTGACACAGACAGTAGCGTCGACATCCTTTTCAAAGATACCTTGGAAAAGCTTAACTTGAAACAGTGGTGTTACAATAGCTGCACAACCTCGTTGTATGGATTTACTGGGTATTCAATCATACATGTGGGGTCGAAGATCTTTCTAGTAATCTCTGGAATAGCCCCCTTAAAATATTATGACTGACTTCGCGGTGGTGGATACCCTATCAATCTACAATGTGATATTGGGAAGACCTTTTTTGTCATCCTTGAAGGGGTCCTATCCATTTAGCATAACGTCCTAAAGTTTCCAGTGGAAGACAAGGTGGGGAAAATGTGTGGTGACCAGCAAATAGCTAGGAAGTGCTATGCAGTGTCTGCCAACAAAACAGCCCTAGCAAAACAGTTTGCACAGGTTACGATGATATATGAGGGAGTAATGCCCATGATGACGTTAGAGGATGTAGAGCTCTCAAACCACCCAAAAGAGGATCCCAGGATTCCAGAAGAAGAGGAGCAGAGCAGGGAATGGACCAATGGGCATCCAGTAGATGAGTTAGAAGAAATACCCATCAGGATGGACGACCCCTTAAAGGTTGTTAAGACCGAAGCGACCCTTAAACCCGGGGTGAAGGAAGGTCTGATTGGGCACCTCAAAGATTTCAACAACATCTTCACTTGGAGTCACGAAGAGATGCCCGGGATCCCGATATCATTGGTTGCTCACCGTTTGGAAGTAGATCCAACTTTCAAGCCCGTCAGACAAAAAAACACCATTTTAACAACTAAAGAAATGTTGTGGTTCAAGAAGAGGTGAACAAGTTGATCATAGCAAGCTTCATTAGAGAGGCACGTTACCCCGAATGGATCGCCAACATGGTCATTGTCACAAATGCTAATGTATCATGGTGAATGTGTGTTGACTACATCGACCTCAACCGGGCGTGTATAAAAGACAGTTTCCCTCTACCAAAGATCAATCAGTTTGTTGAAACCACATCCGAAAACAAGCTCCTAAGTTTCATGGATGCATTCTCGGGTTACAACCAAGTCGTGATGCACCCTGCCGACCAAGATAATACTAGCTTCATCATCGGCCAGGGTCTGTACTACTACATGGTGATGCCGTTTGGGCTTAAGAATATGGGAGCTACATATCAACGGTTGGTCAATCGACTGTTTAAGCCCAAAATCGGACGATCGATGGAAGTATATATCGACGACATGATTACCAAGTCACCGACTGTAGAAGGACATCAGAATGATCTTCGCAGAACTTTCCTGATCCTAAGAGAAAACTAGATGATATTGAACCACTCCAAGTGCTTTTAGGGTGACTGCAGGAAAGTTTCTAGGCTTCATGATTCACGAGAGAGGAATAGAGACTAACCTTGAAAAGATCTGGGCTATCTTGGATCTAGAATCCCCCACGTCACTTAAATAGGTTCAGGTCTTGACCGGGCAGATAACAACTTTCAATAGGTTCATTTCTCGGTCTGTCGATAAATGTTTCCCTTTTTTCAAAGCTATCGAGCCGAGAAGGAACAAGAAATGGGACCAGGAGAGCGAGCATGCTTTTCATGCTTTGAAGAAGTATCTGTCAAGCCCTCTATTGCTGGTTAAACCAAGTCCGAGAGAGGAACTGTAAATCTACTTAGCCGTTTCAAAAACAACAGTGAGTGGGGCTCATGTCAAGGAATGTAGAGATCGGATCCAACTACCTCTCTAATACGTAAGTCACGCCCTAACCAAGCCACAAAAGAATTATACGCTACTGGAGAAGCTCACCTTTACCCTGGTGACCTCAGTAAGGAAGCTTCGTCCATACTTTAAAGCTCACTCAATAGCAGTAGTAACGGACCAACCTCGCCGTCAGTTTCTACAAAGGTCGGACGTGTCCCAAAGACTGATTTTATGGGCTCTGGAACTCACTTAGTTTGATTTAAGGTATAAACCCAGTACCGTAATTAAAGCCCAAGCTTTGGCAGACTTTATGGCGGAGCTCTAAGTGCCCCAGGCCAAGCGTCATCTACGATGACAAATATAGCACATGAGAAAATTCCCGAGTCCGACGGCTGGCCGGTAGGTTTCGAGCCATGGATCCTATACACCGATGGAACATCCGGCCAAGCCGGGGGGGGGGGGGGTGGAGAGCAGGCATACTCTTAATGGACCCATAGGGGACTAAGTGTTACCACTACTTCAGATTGGAATTTAAGGCCATAAACAATGAAGCAGAATGCGAAGCCCTCCTAGCCTGGATGAAGGTGGCCGCCGAGCTCGGGGTTGATTACCTTCAGGTCAGAAGTGACTCATTACTTATAGTCAATCAGGTTTTTAGGGACTATCAGACCAAAGGGGATAACATGGTTGCCTACTTGAAGCAAGTTCAATTGCTTATGAACAAATTCAAGGATTTTAAGATCGAGCAAGTGCCTCGACAACAGAATCAACGAGCTGACATCCTAGCCAAGATAGCTGTGAATGGTGGCCAATTCATACCACAGGGAGTCCCCCTCCAAGTGATCTCCAAACCAAGCATAGTAGTGGGCAAAGAGACTTATACCCTGGATCGGCAGCTGATGTGTGTAAATCGTGTTATAAAAACAATACTCTCAAGTGCACGAATCGTGAAGATATCGTACACATCAAGTAAGGATCGTTCCCACGAGAAAAGTAATTAATTTGGTTAGATCTAATTCTAATTAAATTTAAACTAAAAACAACTAGAAATTGATGGTGAATTGATTTAAACTAAAAACTTAAATTAAATTAATCTAATGAAAGCAATTGAAGAGATTTGGTTGTGATCAAAGGTGAGAAAGCACTAGGTCATCAATGCTCCCCTATTATGTTTACACAATGTTTCGAATTGACTGTGAAAGATATTAATCAAGTTAAGGGTTCGTTCTTATCTTAAGTATGATTATTACCGTATGATCCTGGGATGAATCAAGTGTTCTCAATTACAATTTACCCATAGATCAATGGCGCAAACTACAATCGAGAACCCATTAAGTGCAAGAACAATGAACCAAAACCTACTTGCATAGATCAATGCTAAGATCAATTTTATCCATTCAATTGAATATTAATTAAGATTACGTATAGATCAATACTCCAACCTTAATCATTGAATTATCAAATCCCTAAATTCATGCCAACGTATGATTATGCATTAACAAGAAATAAGAATTAAGACATATGATGAATTGAATGAATCAAAACTTAATTTAATTAAATATAGTCAATTCTAACAAAGAGCATTCATAGAGGTTCACATTGATTCCCTAGTATGGAATTAGTTACACATGGCGAAAATAAAAAGAGAAGAGAAAGAAACAATAAAACCCATCGATGAATTCTTCTTCGTCTTCAATCTTCGATGTATAAATATGATTGTTGATGTGTTGTTATGGATTGGTAATAGGCAGCCTCTTCTTCCACAATCGAAAAACATCTATATATATCTTCTTTTTTTTCTTTTTTTTTTTCTTTTTAGAAAAAAGTTTCAGAATCCCCAAGACGCCAAGGATTCGTACGACCGCTCCCTAGGCCGCAGCTCAGACAACTTGCCCAGACCGCGGTTCATCAAGCGGTGTGCTCTCTGTGAAGTTTCGCTGTGTCGACCGTTATGGAGACACAACCTTGATAGCGGTACAAACCGCGGTTGTTGAACATGATACGGTTGTGATTCTCAGCTCTGCAGACCGCGGTGAAGGCACTGCTTGGGCAGCGACCTTCACAGCGGTAATGGACAAAATTCCCCATTTTTGCTTCAAATCTTCCAAACGCAACATTAAAATCAAATGTCCTGAAACATGCTCAATCACACAAATTAAATACCTAAAAATGCTCAAGAAACAAAAAATTATAGGCTAAAAGGGGATTAAAAACACATACAAATAATGACCTATCAAATACCCTCGAACCTATCTTTTGCTAGTCCTCGAGCAAAACTAAAAATAAAAACTAAACCTAAACCTAAAAAAAAAATTCCTGACTAAATAAACCACTTTCGTAGGGAACACGATAGCATTGAGCGTATGCTACAAGCCTTATAAGAAAAATACCAATCATTTAAAATGCATTTGAACTGTGCCCAAATCGAAACAATACATGCAAAAGTCAATAAGTAAAGACTAAAGTTAAGTCACAAGAACTTGATGGCATTGCTTCATTTGTTTTAACGAAAAGCCCATTCTCAAGACGTTCAAGTTTCAAAGTCACATTCGATAAACACCATAGATGTAATTCACCTTGACTCTAATTCTCACAGGATGTCACTCATTAATTTCACACAGAACCTAGGCAAATACACTCAACAAATATATGCGAATGGATTTTATGCACAAGAAATTTCAACAAGATATAATCGTATACGAATAAATGATAGAAAGAACGCTTGATTTCATACAAAAGATCTCACGAAAGAATTAAGCATTATGAACAAGATAGACACATTATTCACTTATACTTTCATAGTAAGGATAACCAGTGGATCAGTTAGACTTTAATTAAGGTTGTAATGGGGCCATGGATGAAGGTCAAGAAAGAATGGGAAAATAGGGATTCAAAAACTTAGGATCATACCATGAGAGTCTTCAATAACTTTATGGCTTCATATAGAACTCTTAATCCTCATCTCAAATGAAATATTCAATTCTTATTAATGTCCTATTTTTCAAAAGTTCACCATTCTAATTTCATCATATGTACTCATTAAACTCTACCTTCTGATTCTCATACCTTATATATAAATATAAATATATATATATATATATATATATATATTTTTTTTTTTATGAGAATCAGAGGATTACATGTACATGGACATCATAATATCAACTTACTTTTTGGATTGAATGCAGCTCTTTTCCTTCATTGGCCTCTGATCGAAATATACATAAATCATTTGCAAAATAAATATAACAACTTCTTCACATTCTCAATGTATGATCCCAAGTTATAAGGTATGGCTAAATTATTGCTTATTGGGTTACGGTTAATGTGGTGAAGAAAGAAAAAGGCTTAATCATTGTTTGGCTTCAAAATTGGCTATGGTGCAGACAACATACGGGTAGGAAATATTTACGGCCTTTTAAATAGTTTTAAGCACACATAGTCTAATCATCACTTCCACTGATTCGACTTACACGAGATCAAAATAAACATGTGACTTCTTTTTAATGATGAAAGTTCTATAATGCTCAATATATACCCTATAGAGATCAAATCTAAATGCTAAGAACCTACTGAGTGTTTAGGAGTAGAAACAAAAGAACCCTCTATAATTATATTTATGTACGCTTTTTGGCTTGGTGAACTCACAAAGGTAGTCTCCACTATTAATCATGAAAATTCAACTAAACTTCCTTTCCACTATCACATCAAGAGAATGTCATTAATTTTGAAAAATACTGTGCATTACTCTAAGTGGCAAGAAGTTAGTGTAAACTCAGTGATTAATGCATATTATCTCAAGAGCACAGATCAAAACATAATATCATGGATCACATCATCCCCAAACCTAAACTCAACATTGCCCACAATGGTGACAAGCGAGAAAAGAAAGAAGTGGAAAAAGAATTAAAGAAAAATATTGCTAAATATTGCTAAATTCTAAATATTCAAAAAGAAAATGAAAACAAGAAAATGAAAGAAAGAAAAATGCATATCCTTTAAAGTCCTCTGTCCTCGTCTGAAATATGCGGGATTTCTGTCCCCTGATCAGAATCACGGTCATGATGCTGCGGCTCCATAGGGTCTCCCAATCAAAAACTAGGTGGACCGTACCAAGAGCTGCCTCCTGCTTGAAATTCAGGTAGGGGAACTGGAGAATGGAAACACAAACCTCCATCGTCAGCCACAGAAAACCGGCTAACCATAGTGCACAGCTCTGTGATGCTCTCTTCAAAAGTTTCAAAACGCGTGTTCATCCGCTCCTTCAATCCTCTAAACTGATCGTCCATGTGCTCTCGCATTGCTTGAAACAAAGAATCAAAATATGCATTTCCTGGTTGAGAGGCCTCTGGCTAAGTAGCTGGCGGAACATCTGTATGATCCTCAGGTATAGGATCAACAACCTCCATTTGTAGTTGTGCCTCTCTCTCCTGGCGGCGACGTCTCCATTCTCCATATTGTCCTATCGTAGGTACTCCCCGATCGTGACAAAGCTTGTTTCATACTGTTAGTAATAAAATACTAGGTGTATACTCCTCTAGTCCGGCATCCACTTCAATACCTGTTATCCTGTAAAAAGCTGTAATTAAACAGAGGAATACCATAGATGACCCATCTTCACAACCACTGTTGTATATTACCCTAAAAATTATTCGACCAATATTAATTAGCCGGCTAGTCACCAGTCGATGCAACAAACGGGCATGCTCAAAGAAAAACTCGGTGCGATGCTGTGTAGGTCTCTAGGAGTATAAGATGAAGATGTTCCAGAATGCAGCGTCCACTCTCAAGTCCCTCTGATATAGGCGAACCATCTGATTCCATTCCACCCTGCCATCTATCCTAAGTACTTCTGCCAACCTACTCGAGTACGGATCAATTTCATCAATCGTATCTATCCCAATATTACTGTTGACTCGTACCTCCGGAGTTGTGAAATACTGATTAATTGCATCTGGCGATATGTGGACCTCGACTCCTTGGACCAGTACTGCCCCTCCATTTAGAAATCTTTCTGGGATCATGCTGGCATAGAATTCAACCACGATACTCTTATTTGGTTTTGGGGGACTCTGAACAAATCCGGCCCATCGATGGGTAGCTATAATATCTGGCACAGGGGTTTCCCCAAAACTAGGCACCTCAATAACCTTCTCCACAATCCAAGGTCTTCTCTGAAACTTAGACACTCTATCTCTAGAATCCTTATTCTGAACTATTTGTGAAAAAGCGACCCCTTTTCCTCTGGAAGTGCTGCTAACCCGAGGCCTTTTACCCAAATTTGTTCTAGCCATCTGCACACATAACACAAGCAAATAAACAAAATTTAAATAGAATTTACCTGAATTTTGGCAGCAATTTATCTTAAATTTCGACCCAAATTTTCAAACAATCACTTTGTTCTTAAATCATACATTCCACAAGCATTCCATAAACAAAAGAAATTGATTGAAACACAAAGTCAACATATTAAACACACATTTATACCAAAATCAAAATTTTCTTCTAATAAATCAAAATTCGAAATTCCAAACATAACCAAATAGAGATTTTGTCCACTAAACTTAATCATGTAATAATTATCAATATAAACGAAACCCATTAGTCAAGAATGAATAAAATTCATGTAAAAACACTCAAATATCACAAATCATTCTTGAGAACACATACCATCAATTTAGATCAAATTATACCCAAAACTAAAATAAATACTTGAGAAAATCAAAAGGGAGACATACCTTTAATTTTTGAAGAAGATGAGTGGAGATTGGCAAGAATTTAGTGAAGAAAAATTTGAAACGAAACAAGAAGAGAAGTGGAGGGAAATAACGTCTGCGCAGTGGAGAATAAATAAGGGGAAGAAGAAAATCAGCCCAGACAGCGGACTTATATAGGTGCGCCAATTCGTGCCCTACAGCGGTCTGAGCACATACCTGGAGGGCGGTCTCGGGCACGGTCATGTGCTATTTTGTTTACCTGAGGCAACAAAATACACCATTTAACTTAATGTACCGCGGTGTACACCGTGGTATATGCATTGCATATCAAGCGGTCTGTACCGTAGTGTTTCACAGAGGATCATCGTTTTGCATGCCGTGGTCTAGACATCTTGTCTATGGAGTGGTCTATGCCTTGTAGCTTGGCAGAGGGTACACGCTTTGAATACCGCGCTGGAGGCATGTGTCTCTGGGGCGGTCCATGCCGCATAGTTTGGCAGAGGGTACTCGCTTTGCTAACCGCGGTGTAGACATGTGTCTAGAGAGCGGTCTTGACAGCGGTGCTTGAACGAAATTGTTTCAAAAAATTACTCTGTACAGTTAAATATGCACAAATTAGAAGCACCTGTTCTTTGCCATTCAAAACCACAAGATACCCCCAAACCTAAATTAAACAATGTCCTTGAATTAAGCACAAGATTCAAAATTTGACAATATTTAATTCTGGCTATAAAAGGTTCTTGTAATACACTAATTATGACTCGAAAATAAAGAAAAATAAAAATCAAAATAAAAACAAAAATAATTGTACCTGAGTGGGTTGCCTCCCACCAAGCGCTTTATTTAACGTCTAGGCGAGATGGAGTAAAGTGCTACGGCTCTATGAGCTTGAGCGATCCAATTTTCCTTTATTCGGAGATGCACAAATATGGTTTCAGCCTTTGTCCATTTACCTTGAATTTACCACCATTCTGAAGATTCTCAATTTCTATGGCTCCGTGAGGAAAAACTTCTATAACCCTTAATGGGCCTGACCACTTTGATTTCAGTTTTCCTGGAAATTGCCTTAAACGCGATTGATACAATAGGACTAACATTACCGGCTGAAATTCTTTCTGAAGAATCTTCTGGTCAAGTAATTTCTTAGTCCTTTCTTTGTATATTTTTGCATTCTCATAGGCGTCATTCCGAAGTTCTTCAAGCTCACTTATTTGTAAACGCCTTTCTTCTCCAGCCTTGCATAAGTCAAAATTCAATTTTCTCAAGGCCCAATAGGCATTGTGTTCCAATTCCACCGGCAAATGACGTGCTTTTCCAAAGGCGATCCTGAAAGGACACTTACCAATCGGAGTTTTTGTAAGCAGTCTATATGCCCACAAGGCATCATTAAGCTTAAGTGACCAATCCTTTCGATTTGGTTGCACAGTCTTTTTCAAGATCTGGTTAATTTGTATATTACTTACTTCCACTTGCCCTGATGTTTGAGGATGATATGGGGTAGCCATCTGGTGTTTGACACTATATTTCTTCATTAAAGAGGCAAAGACCTTGTTACAAAAATGGCTTCCACCATCACTTATTATTGCTCGAGGAATCCCAAATCTGGTGAAAATATTCTCTTTGAAAAACCTTACCACCACCTGGCTATCATTTGTCTTAATGGCAACTGCTTCGATCCATTCGATACATAATCCATAGCCACCAAGATATAATTGTACCCATATGAGGATGGGAAAGGTCCCATAAAATCAATCCCCCATACTTCGAATATCTCCACTACCTGTTGGCTTGACAATGGCATCTCATCCCTTTTTCCAATGTTCCCCGTTCTCTGGCACCTGTCACAAGAGATACAAAAATTATAAGCATCTTTAAATAATGAAGTCCAGAAAAAACATGACTGAAGAACTTTGAGAGCAGTCTTTTTAGCACTAAAGTGCCCTCCACAATAGAGATTGTGGCAAAATTTCAACACATCCTATTGTTCTTCCTCTGGAACACATCTCCGAATGATTTGATCGGCCCCAAATTTGAACAAGTATGGTTCGTCCCAGAAATAATGTCTTGTGTTGGAGACGAATCTTTTCTTTTCTTGTGGGTTCATATTGGATGGAATGATTCCATTTGCAAGATAATTCACAATATCTGCATACCATGGATCCCTGCCACCTACTGCCAATAGTTGTTCATCTGGAAAATTCTCATTGATTGGTATGGTCTGAGTTTGTTCTTCTCCTTCTTCGTCGTCCACCAGTTGAGATAGATGATCCGCCACTACATTTTTGCTACCCTTTTTGTCCTTGATTTCCAAATCAAATTCTTGTAACAAAAGGATCCACCGGAGTAATCTCGGTTTCGCTTCCTTTTTGGTTAGCAAATATTTTAAAGCAGCATGATCATAATAAACAATGACTTTAGATCCTATCAAATATGACCGAAACTTCTCTAAGGCACTAACAACAGCAAGCAATTCTTTTTCTGTGGTGGAATAATTCAATTGGGCATCATTTAAAGTGCGACTAGTATAGTAAATAACATGAGGCAATTTATCTACCCGCTGTCCTAAAACAGCGCCTACAGCATAGTCAGATGCATCACACATTAATTCAAACGGAAGAGTCCAATCGGGGGGCATGATTATGGGAGTAGATGTCAATTTATTTTTCAGAGTTTCAAAAGCATGCAAACAATCATCATCGAAAACAAATGTAGCATCTTTGTTCAACAAGTTACATAGGGGACGACTAATTTTTGAAAAATCCTTGACAAATCGCCTATAAAAACCTGCATGACCAAGAAAACTTCTCACACCTTTCACTGAAATGGGAGGTGGAAGTCTTGCTATATCTTCAATTTTAGCACGATCTACTTCTATCCCTTTTTCAGAAATAACATGCCCTAAAACTATTCCAGACTTGACCATAAAATGGCTTTTCTCCCAACTAAGTGTCAAATTAGTCTCCGTGCATCTTTTTAAAAAAAGAATTAAATTATCATGGCAATGGTCAAAAGAATTACAAAAAACAAAAAAATCATCCATAAATACCTTAATAAATTTTTCTAGCATGTCGGAGAAGATTGACATCATATATCTCTGGAAGGTGGCAGGGGCGTTGCACAACCCAAAAGGCATTCTTCGATATGCAAAAGTGTCGAAGGTGCAAGTGAACGTTGTCTTTTCTTTGTCCTTTGGAGCGATGGCAATCTGATTGTACCCTAAAAATCCATCCAGGAAGCAATAATAAGCTTGTCCCGCCAAACGCTTGAGCATCTGATCGATAAACGACAAAGGAAAGTGATCCCTTTTAGTTGCCGTGTTAAGCTTGCTGTAATCTATGCACACTCTCCATCCAGTTGTCTTTCTTGTAGGGATCAACTTATTATTTTCATAGGCTACCACAGTGATTCCCGATTTTTTCGGAACAACATGTATTGGGCTCACCCACTTACTGTCGGATATTGGATATATTATACCCACCTTAAGAAGCTTAAGGAATTCTTCTCGAACAACTTCCTTCAAGTTTGGATTTAACCTTTGTTGAGCTTCTCTCGAAGGTTTTGCCTCTTCCTCCAACAATATCTTGTGCATGCAAATTATAGGGCTTATTCCCTTAATATCCGCTATAGATCGTCCAATGGCATCTTTATATTCCTTGATCACCTTTATTAGTTTTTCCTCTTTCTCTTCATCTAAATCTGAAGCTATAATTACCGAGAGTATCTCAACTTCTCCTAGGAAGACATATTTGAAGGTGGAAGGGAGTGGTTTGAGCTCTAATGCAGGGGAAGAGATTGTAGATTGAATTAGAGACTTGTTGGTCTCATCTTGAATTACCTCATCTAACTCTTCAATTTTTAACTCCTCTTATAAGTCCTCTTCTTGTTGACTTTCTTCATCATCCTCAAAGACATCCTTCACCCATTCAAGTAACTCATCTAGGCTTTCATTTTCTAGATCCTCTTGGATTGCAGAATTAATTACCTCCACCGAGCAACAATCGGTTGAATAGCAATCATCGGCTGCCTCAGGTAATTTCAATGATTCAAAAACCTTTAATTCCATAGTCTCCTCTAATACTATCATTGTAAGCTTTCCATTCTGTACTTCAATAAAGGTTTTTGCATTTGCCATGAAAGGTCTTCCCAATAGTATTGGTTTGCTGCCTCTTTCCTTGGCTCCTTCTTCCATGTCAAGTACTATAAAATCTGCAGGAATAATAAGATTATTTACCTGAACCAACACATCTTCAATATATCCTATTGGGTATCTAGCTGAACCATCGGCCAACAAAAGTGGCATGCTTGTCTTCTGTAGATCATTCAACCCCAATTGCTCATAGATGTTATATGGCATCAAATTGATGTTGGCTCCAAGATCTAACATTGCTCTTTCCAGGGTAGTACCTCTAATAGTAATATTGATGCAGAAACTTCCAGGATCTTGGAGTTTAGGTGGCAAAGACTTTTGAAGGACTGCATTAGCACTTCTGGTTATCAACTCTTGATGATTTTCGAGAAATCTTAGCTTGTAAGTGTGGAGATTTTTGAAATTTTTTGCATAAGCGGGAATCTTCTGGATCATCTCCAATAAAGGCAAATTGACATTAAATTTTGATAGAATGTCATATATGTCTTTATATGATTTCTATAACTTGCTCTCTTGCAATCTTCTGGGAATGGAACTAGAGGAATATATGGATTAGGAAACTTGTGTATAAGTGGTAGTTTGTTGGATTTTTCCACTACTTCATCTTTCTCTTTTTTTAATGACATATTTTCTCCTGAAGGACCTGAAACATTAGAAAATTCATAAGAATGTTTAGCAGGTCCATTATTTACCAGTTCCTTACCATTCCGGAGAACTGTCATAGCCTTTTCTTGTTCAGTATGGCTTGGAAATTTTCCCGGTTCACTTCTTTGATTAGCTTCAGCTAGTTGCTCGATTTGTGTTTCCATCTTTCTTAATGAAGCATCTAAATTCTGCATTCTCATATCAGAGTCTTGGAGTCTTTTTTCCACATTTTGTATAAACTGCTTCATTGTATCTTTTAATGATAGATTTGTGGGTTGAGATACAGGAATCTGCTGGGTACCGGCATTATACTGTCTTTGGCCATAATTGTTGTTATTTCCCCACTGATTCCCGGTACCTTGATTATCTCTCTAGGAGAAGTTTGGATGATTTCTCCATCCTGGATTGTATGTGTTTGAGAAAGGGTCATTCCTAGGTCGAGAGTTGAAATTGTTCTTAGCTTGTACTTCTTCCTCATCATTAGGTCCAGGACCTCTTGCCTGATACATTTCCGTAATATACCCTGGTTGCTCATATCCCTTGCATTGTTCTTCTCTCATTTGTCCCACCTGATTGACAAGTACTTCCACAGTTTTCTGCATTTGGGACATTTACATTGAGTTCTCGGCACTAGTATCTATCTCATAGACTCCCTTCCTTCTCCTAGAATTCTTTTCTCGAGAATTTCTAGCAAGTTTTTCGAAGATAGTTTACAATTCTTCTGGAGTCTTGTTAGTCATGGATCCTCCATATGCATTATTCACTAAGACAGTTGAGACGTCATTCAGTCCATCATAAAACCATTGCCAGAGTTGGTGCATTTGATATCCATACTGAGGACAATCAAAGAGAAGCATCTTGTAACGCTCCCATGCATCATAGAATGACTCTTGGTCCCCTTGAAAGAAATTTGTAATCTTTGACCTGATCTCACTGGTTTTTTGAGGAGAATAAAATTGATCAGTAAGTCTATCTACTACCTCTTCCCATGTTGTCAGTGAAGCTGGAGGCAAAGTCAAAAGCCATGTCTTCGTCTTTTCTTTGAGAGCATGTGGAATACATGTCACCCTGGTGTTTGGTAAAGATTGAATTGCTGCATAGAACTCTCTAAGGAATTTAAGCACATCTTCATTCAGAAGTCCATAGAAAGCAGGCAGGAGATTGTAATGGAAACTTTTCAGCTCATAGTTTCTAGCTACCTCATCTAGTGCAATGCAAAGAGGGTGATTAACAACTATACGCCTGGTATAATCCTTCATGGTCTTGGTAAGTACGACTGGTAGATCTAGAACCTCTTGAATGTTTTGATTTCCATCGTCACCCATTGTTCTTTGTCCAATGCGATTAATGTTGTCGATCAATGGTAGTACTACTCCTTGCAGTGATCTTCTACCTTGCATTCACCGTTAACACCTGAAACAAAGGGTAGACACACAGTAAACTTCAAAAATAAAATAAAATAAATAAAACTAAAAATCTAAAATTAATGACTCTACTACCTAACTAATTAAATATATTTCTAAAACTAAAACTAGAATTAACCAGTAAATTTAACTATTCCTCGGCAGCTGCGCCAAAAACTTGATGTGTGTAAATCGTGTTATAAAAACAATACTCGCAAGTGCATGAATCGTGAAGATATCGTACAACAGCAAGTAAGGATCGTTCCCACGAGGAAAAGTAATTTATTTGGTTAGATCTAATTCTAATTAAAGTTAAACTAAAAACAACCAGAAATTGATGGTGAATTGATTTAAACTAAAAACTTAAATTAAATTAATCTAATGAAAGCAATTGAAGAGATTTGGCTGTGATCATAGGTGAGAAAGCACTAGGTCATCAATGCTCCCCTACTAAGTTTACTCAATGTTTCGAATTGACTATGAAAGATATTAATCAAGTTAAGGATTCATTCTTATCTTAAGTATGATTATTACCGTATGATCCTGGGATGAATCAAGTGTTCTCAATTACAATTTACCCAAAGATCAATGGCACAAATGACAATCGAGAACCCATTAAGTGCAAAAACAATGAACCAAAACCTACTTGCATAGAACAATGCTAAGATCAATTTTATCCATTCAATTGAATATTAATTAAGATTACGTATAGATCAATACTCCAACCTTATTGAATCATCAAATCACTAAATTCATGCCAACGTATGATCATGCATTAACGAGAAATAAGAATTAAGACATATGATGAATTAAATGAATCAACACTTAATTTAATTAAATATAGTCAATTCTTACAAAGAGCATTCATAGAGGTTCACATTGATTCCCTAGTATGGAATTAGTTACACATGGCGAAAATAAAAAGAGAAGAGAAAGAAACAATAAAACCCATCGATGAATTCTTCTTCGTCTTCAATCTTCGATGTATAAAGATGATTGTTCATGTGTTGTTATGGATTGGTAATATGCGGCCTCTTCTTCCACAATCGAAAAACATCTATATATATCTTTTTTTTTTCTTTTTTTTTTCTTTTCAAAAATAGGGTTCAAAATCCCTAAGACGCCAAGGATTCGCATGACCGCTCCCTAGGCCGCGGCTCAGACAACTTGCCCAGACTGCGGTTCATCAAGCGGTGTGCTCTCCGTGAAGTTCCGCAGTGTCGACAGCTCTGGAGACACAACCTTGATAGCGGTACAGACTGCGGTTGTTGAACAAGATACGGCTGTGATTCTCCGCTCTTTAGATCACGGTGAAGGAACCGCATGGGCAGCGACCTTCACAGCGGTAATGGACAAAATTACTTCTTTTTGCTTCAAATCTTCCAAACACAACATTAAAATCAAATGTCCTGAAACATGCTCAATCACACAAATTAAATACCTAAAAATGCTCAAGAAACAAACAATTTGTTGTATGTAAATTTTACCAAGCATACACGTCATTGACAGTAAGGAAAAAATAGCCAGGTGGATGCTTAAATGGGCATCCGGGAAATATCCTACGAGGCGTCATTAAAGAGGAGAAAGCCCGAGTAAGCATATACTGAATAAAGCCCTACTCGGGATCAGTTAACAACACTCGGGATTGGTTAAAACAACGCTTCCACTCGGGCTCAAACGGCACTACTCTGGACCATCAGGTATCATTCCTAATCGGGAGTAAATACAACCCGAATAAGAACTTATCATACGGGTTAGTCATTAAATACGCAAAGATATTCGTCATGAAGGAATCCCAAATAATGGACCTTTAAGTTAGAAGAGTCCCCCAATCAAGAAACAACTTGATTCCTTTTCGAAGACTACATTCTTATAAGGAAACAAGTCAAATTCAACTACACTACTAGAATCCCACTCGATTTCCATAAGAGACTCCAAAACAGGAAAGAAGACAAATCAACCTCAAACAAGTAACCAAATCACAATTAAATACAAATATCTTGTATTACTTATACAAAGCGGATTAGGGTTCTATAAGCATATAAATAGACCCATAATCTGGTTAAAAAAAGATATAGGCAATATAGCATACAGTAATCACAAATAATACAGAGAGAAAAAGGGAGATCGAGAGCTTGTAAAAACATCTTATTCTCTTAGTGGATTTTGGCTTGGTTGATCTTTCAACCACCCGTGGATGTTTCTCCGACCATCGGAGTTTTACCACGTAAAACTTGTCTTTGTTACCCTCTCTGTTTCTCTTTCTCTTTGAATCAATAGCCAAAATCCAGTCCTTGTTGGCTTTTCTGGCATAATCCTGAAAACGACGTCAACAATTGGTGCTAGAATGAGGGGATTGACCTTCTGACCGCATGAGCACATACTCCCAATCCTCCACCCGTGAGGCTCCGTTCAATGGTGGTAGGACCAGGAATAACTATGCCAGAAACCAGAAGAAATTCTTCCCCAATCAATCCGGTTGGACAGAAAACACTGGAGGAGGAGAATCACCAAAAGCTGGATCGCAATCAAACAGTACGTGCCAGACATAGTAAATACGATCGGCGCAGAGGATGATCATCATTAGAAGACAGTGATCAACACCATCGTAAACGTTATCATGGAGTCACACGAGGGTTCCGGCATCAGAGTGAAGAATCTGAGGAAAGAATGACAGTCACCTAACGGTTCAACCATCAAGGAAGCCCGGTAGAGGACAAAGCTATTACAATCCAGAGCCTAACTCGAGAAGTAGAGAATAATAGGCGACAGATGGAGGCACTTGTCAGACGTTACGGTTGCAACGATCTATCCGACGATGACTCTGACAGTCCATTTACTAGGGAAATTTTACGGACCCCTTTCCCAGAAAGATTCAGGATGCCGCATGTGGAACAATTCAAAAAAGATACAGATCCAAAGAAGCACGTTAGACGCTATAAAAGTGCCATGGCTTAATATGCCCGCAGTGACCCCATATTGTGTCTCAACTTTCCACAAACACTTGGGGACACAGGCTCAAGATGGTTCGGAAGACTACCCCCGGCAAGCATCGGAAATTTCAGCGAGTTGAGCAGAAGCTTCTCAAGGCAATTCCTGAGCAACGTTCACAGAAAGAAGTCGGTGGCCTACCTCTCTAAAAAAAACAGGGGAAGGACGAGTCATTAAAAAAATACTTGGGCCGGTTTGGCTAAGCAGTATCAGAGATTGGCAACGCTAATGATGAAGCCATTATTGCTTCCTTCACCAATAACTTGCATAATGGACTATTATCCTTCGATTTGAGAAGAGCACGGCTGACAAGGTATGCCGACATGATGGATATGGCGGGAGGATACCCTCTGGCCGAGAAAGAAGAGTTAGCTACAGGAGGAAGCTATATGCATGGAGGAAAGCCCGAACAGAGGAATACCGAATCTAAGGGGCAGAATCAAAAAGAAAAACAGAAAGGGAACAGCAAGGAGAAAAATAAGGATAGGGGTAATGGGCTCTAAGCCGAACGGTCCACAGAGAAATACCGCGGCAGATATACCAATTACACCCCTCTTCTGAAGAAACAAGAAGAAATTCTAGCCATCCTGGAAGAAAAGAATATGGTGCAAGAACCGCGACGACAATCACAATTCGCACGGAGAGATTCAACCAAGTATTGCAGGTTTCATAAAGAGACTAGGCATGAAACTTCTAAGTGTTTTGCGGGATGTAATCTTAAAAAAAGATGACAGATCAGAAGTCAAGAAAGCCAAGGCTGATCACAACCCTGGTCAAAACCGAAGAGCCAGCCCCGAAGCCAATCAAGTAATACATATAATCTTCGGAGGACCTTCTACTGGGAGGAGCAACCGAGAACGGACTCAGGAATTCCTAGAAGTAGTAGAAACCAGGAATAACTTCGACGTGAATTCGGTTGAACCAGACCCTAAGAGGGTAAAGGAAGGATGGGACCCGATAGTCTTCACAGAGGCAGATTCCCACGGCGTCGATGTTCGACCTAATGACGCTTTGGTTATAAGTGCCCAGATTGGCCATAAGGAAGTCCGGAGAATTTTAATAGATAATGGAAGTTCAGCAGACATCTTAAGCGTGGCCGTTTAGGACCAGCTAAGATTGGACCGAAAAGATTTACAGCCTTTCCATACTCCATTAAGAGGATTTGGGGGAAAATAGGTCAGGTCACTCGGGACTGTCAAATTACCTGTGAAGATCGGAACGACACCATACCAGAAGACTGTCCTGCTCGACTTCGTGGTAGTTGATTTGGATAATTGGCCGTATAATACGTTATTAGGTCGGCCATTCCTGAATAAAACAAGAGCCGTGACGGCCACTTACGTATTAATGATCAAGTTCCCAACAGAACAAGGGGTTGGGATAGTCAAGGGATCCCAAGAGATGGTCCGAAGGGCAAACCTGTCGGTATACAGAGACAAGCATGATGCCGAACAAGTGTGCACCATAATGCAGCCAAATGAGTGTGAAGAATCCTTATCATTCAAACTAGATCCAAGGGAGGGCTCGAATGAATACAAGACAGAAGTGGTCGAAATACTACTCGAAGAAGACAAACCGGACAGGAAAGTCAAGATCAGGGCCAACTTCAAAGAAAAAATCAAGCGAGAATTGACCAATTTGCTCAGAGAATACAAAGATGTGTTCGCCTGGAGTCAAGAAGATATGATCGGAATAGATGCCCGAATAATATCCCACCACCTCGCAGTTAGCCCGAATGCCAAATCGGTAGTACAAAAGAGAAGATCGTTCAATCGTAAAAGAAGTCAAGCAATCAAACAAGAGGTGGAAAAGCTACTAGCGACGGGATCAATCAGAGAAGTCAGCTACCCCCAGTGGGTCGCCAACGTAGTTCTCGTCCAGAAGAAAAATGGACAATAGAGGATGTGCGTAGATTTCACGGATCTAAACAAGGCATGTCCAAAGGACAGCTTCCTACTCCTAAGAATAGATCAGCTGGTGGATGCCACAGCAGGTCATGAACTGCTCAGCTTCATGGATGCTTACTCGGGATACAATCAGATCCGGATGAACAAAGCTGATGAAGAAAAAACAGCTTTCACAACGGATCAGGGTTTATATTGCTACACAGTAATGCCCTTCGGTTTAAAAAATGCAGGAGTCACGTACCAAAGGTTGGTCAACAAGATCTTCACTCGGCAAATAGGAAGGAACATTGAAGTGTACATTGACGACATGTTAACTAAAAGCGTATCAGCAGATGACCATGCCCGCGACCTCCGAGAGACATTTGATGTATTAAGAAGATATCAGATGAAATTAAACCCATGCAAATGTTTATTTCGAGTCCACTCGGGATGATTCTTGGGTTTTCAAGTCCATCAAAGAGGAATCGAAGTTAATCCAGAGAAGATCTAGGCTTTGCAACAAATGACTTTACCTAAAACATTGAAAGAGGTACAACGCTTAACAGGGTGTTTAGCCTCCTTGGGAAGATTCATCTCAATGGCTACAGACAGATGCGCGCCTTTCTTCAAAGTAATAAAAAAAAGGGAAAGGCCTAGAGTGGAATAAAGAGTGCGAGCAGGCATTCTTAAAAATAAAAGAATACTTGGGGCAAGCTCCCATCCTCTCAAAACCATAAAAAGGGGAAATACTTCAACTGTATCTATCAATAACCGAGCTCGCAGCAAGTTCAGTTCTTGTCAGGACAGAAGATGGAGTGTAGAAACCAGTGTATTATACAAGCAAGGCACTCCTACCGGCCGAGACCAGATACTCACAGGCAGAGAAGATAGCCTTAGCATTGGTTTCAGCAGCAAAAAAGCTGAGACCATACTTTTAGGCTCATACAATCCAGGTTCTCACCAATTGCCCATTAAGACAAATCCTACAAAAACCAGAGATATCAGGAAGACTTATTAAATGGGCAATCGAGTTGAGTGAATTCGATATTCATTGTGTCCCTAGAACTTCCCTCAAAGGACAAACGGTGGAAGACTTCATAGCGGAGTTCACAGAACCGAACCTGGAAGCAAAAAGAATGTTGGAAGCAAAAAGACTTCATAGCGGACTTATTCAATGTAGTTTGCATTCTAGTGTGAATTGTGTTTGTGTGTGTATATGTTTGTATAACATGGATATTGAACTTGGATTTATTTTTAAATCATTCTTGATTGAGTTCTGGTCATTTTGGTTACTCATACTATTGATTTTAAGTTCAAAGTCAAAAGATACTACACTTTTAACTAATGTTTCATACATTGTCTTCGTCTTCGTATATCGAGTTGAATTATTATATTCTGGGTTGAGTATCTTATATTTCCATGTCCGTGTGAGAGTTATGGTTTGTAATCCGTAAACGGATTCAAATTCCGAGTTTAGAGGCCGTAGAACGGTCGAAGAACGCGAAGGGAGCGCTAGAGGAAAAGATTGCATCCAAGCAATCTTTCCCGAGATGGCGCATGGCCATCTCGGGACAGAATGCTTGCTGCCCCGAGATGCCCACGTGCAATCTCAGGAAGAATGCATTCTTGGGCTTTTAAGGGTGTTTTGGTCTTTTCATAAATTCAATCTTATCCCTCTCCTTTATAATCTCTTTCCCTTTCACATTTCATTCCAAGAAGAAATTCAAATCAAGTGTGCAGAATTTTCTCTCTAGATTTTCTCACCTTCCAAACACCATAACTTCTTCATTTGAACTCCGATTTGAGTGATTCAAAGTTAAGAGTATTTATATATTCATACTCCATCTTTTCTCTGAAGGTTTAAGTTAATTTTGCTGCTGTTTTTGGTGTCTAATCATAATAAAACGGGACTGCACCTAGATCAATTCTCTCTAAGTTTTCTTTTAAAACTTGGTCAATTGCCTTGGGTTTTCTTCTTCTACATATATTTGTATATTGTGAGTGTTTCGATTTGTGTTTTGAACACTTTCAAAGCTAGATTGAATTTCAATTGAAATCATTCATGTTGAGTTAGGTTTGATTTTGCCTATGTTATCACATGTTTAAGATTGCATTGTGCCAGCTTTGATTCAAGGACTATTTTGTAATCTTTGATTGATTGATTTTGTGAAAAATAGTTCATCACATGTATTAGGCTCTCTTGGCCGAAATTCTCACATAATACATGTGCTTATGTTCTTTTGAGCTATTCATGTGATTTGTTGAATCTATGATTTGGAATATACTCTAGAACTTATGCTTAGATCTATTTGACATTGTCATATGATTTTAGCATGTTTTAGGTTTTTGTGATTTAAACTTGATCTTGTGATTTGTTGATCATATTTTGTGATTCAAGTTTAGATATATGCATGAATCTAGTTTGTGATTAATGTTGATCATATCTTACATAATCTAGATTGACTAGTCATGCATGATGAACTAGACTATATGCGATTTGTGCATTCATGCTCATGTCTAGTATTTTCCATAGGATTCTTTGATCATAGCATTCTATGTTGCGTGCTTGTTTACGTTTTGCATTCATGATCACCTAGATGCCTTGTGAGAAGGAAGTCTTGACAATAGGTGTGAGACCTATGGTGTTGAGCAAGAAGTCTTGGCAAGAGGTGTGAAGCCTCGGATTGTCGAGCAAGGAAGACTTGGCTAGAGGTGTGAAGCCTTGGATAGTCGAGCAAGAATTCTTGCCTAGAGTTGGGAGAAATCGGATTGGTGAGCAAGAAAGTCTTGACTAGAGTCGGGAAGACTCGGATAGTTGAGCAAGAAGTCTTGCCTTGGGTTGTGAAGATCCGGATAAGGTGAGCAAGGAAGTCTTGACAAGAGGTGTGAAGCCTCGGATTGTTGAGCATAGGGCGACAACTTCTCGAGTAGGATAGGAGGGTAGTTTCTAGGTGAAGAGGTCACTTGAGAGATTGTACTTTTCTTATCTACATAATGGATTTTGTTTGCCGGTGGCTGCTAGCCCGTGGATGTTTCCTCTTCGTTATATCTTGTGTCAACTTTTCTCTATCCCTATCTCTCTAATATTTGTATTGTGGATAGAACTCTTTATATATGTTGACTTCCTTTTTATAATATAGATTGTGTATGTGTTACAATTACTTGTTTGGATCACACTTTACTTGTGTTTATATATTGATTAATTATCTTTAATTAATATATATATTGTGATACAAGCAATCTAGAGGGACAAACTTTTGTTTGTTTCTAAGGGAGTCGAAAAAGGTGTTTAACCTATTCACCCCCCTCTCTAGGTTAGCCTTTAGCATTTAACTGTGATTGTATTTTCAATTGGTATCAGAGCAGGACATTGGATTGCACTTAGTGTGAGTTCTGGGCGATACTTTCACGGTTTTTGTAAGGCGTTTGAAGTCATGGGTTTACAAAATGATGTAATGGCGGAAGGAGTCTCAAATACTAGGCCACCATTACTTCGTGGCATTAACTATGGGTATTGGAAGTTTAGGAAGAAAGCCTACATCCACTCTATTGATGAAAGCGCTTGGATGGTAGTGGAAGAAGGTTATAGTCTCCTACCAAGGTTTTAGAGGATGGAACCATGATACTCAAGCCAAGAAGTGAATGGACAACGAATGAGTTTGAGGTTGCAAAATGGCACCATCGTGCTATGATTGCCATCTTTAGAGGAGTTGATGGGGATCATTTCTCCTACATCTAAAATCTTGAATCCGCAAAGGAAGCTTCGGATACTCTCCAAGTTACTAATGAAGGAACCTTAGCGGTGAAGAAATCAAGGATTCAAATGTTGGCATCACAATTTGAAGGTTTAAGTATGGGCGAGGAAGAAAAGTTAGAAGACTTCCAATTCTGGCTTCTTAACATAGCTAACCAATGTCAAGCACTTGGAGTACCTATCTCAAAAGAGCGTTTAAATTGGAAAATACTTAGGTCTTTTCCTAAGAGATTTAAATCAAAGGTGACGGCCATTGAGGAAAGCAAGGATGTGGATAGTATGAACATCGATGAGTTGCTTGGGTCTCTCCAAACTTATGAGATGTACTTGAAGCCAAAGATCAAGAGTAAGGGAATTGCTCTCAATGCTATTGAGGAGGAGAGTGATGATGAAAATGAACAAATGGCACTCTTGGTTAGAAGGTTCAATAAGTTTCTAAAGAAGAATGCCAAAGCTAAAGGCAAGTCTTCTAAGGAAAAAGGAGTCAAGAGAACATCATCTCCAAGGATTGTGAAGAATAGTCAGCCATGAACAAGAAAGAGGTTCAATGCTATAATTGTCAAGGGTTTGGTCACTTTGCTAGTGAGTGCACCAATAAGCCATCTAAGAAAGACAAGAAAGGCAAAGTGTTGGCGGCTACTTGGAGTTATGATAATTCTAGTGAAAATGAGAGCTCTAGTAGTGAGTCTTCAAGTGATGAATAGTTGGAGAGCAACTTTGTAGCTCTAACGGCTTCTCATTCTTCACTAGATGTTGGTAGTACAATATCTTTGAACAAGATTCTTGATGCAAATCATGATGGATGATCTAGTTCCATTCCTACTAATCTTGAGTTGTTGAAAAAGATAGAAAAGCTTAAAGAAGATAGAGACAATGCTCAAAGAGAAGTAGTTGAGAAGGATGATTTGATCAAAAAGTAACTAGATGAGTTTGTGGTTGTTACTCGTAGACTTCTTGGTGAAAAAGGTGATATTATGAAGAAGTTTAGAGAACTTGAAATGATTAACCTTGAGAAGGATGATGTGATATCTTCTTTGAAGAAGAGAGAACAAGAACTGATGGAAGAGATAGACACGACTAAGGAGGCTATCAAGGATTTAGTGAATGATTCGGTTAGTGTGTCTAGTGTTAGGAATCTTGTTAAATCTCATAGTGGTGAAGACAACTTGGTAGTTGAAGAGGAGCTCTTGGAAGCACCACTTCCTACATACTTTGATGAAGTCGTGATTGATAAGAAACCACACAAGAAGAGAAGATCAAAAGCCAAG
This sequence comes from Dipteronia dyeriana, assembly GCA_032871835.1. Classification (NCBI taxonomy): domain Eukaryota; kingdom Viridiplantae; phylum Streptophyta; class Magnoliopsida; order Sapindales; family Sapindaceae; genus Dipteronia; species Dipteronia dyeriana. The sequence continues at coordinate 18,989,863 of CM065296.1, read as the reverse complement.
AAAAAGTTTGCGAACAAGGTATCTTTGCAAACTCCTAGTGAAGCTAGTTCAACTCTAAAAGGTACAATCTCATCTTTTATTCCAATTTGCCATTATTACAACACAATAGGTCACATTAAGCTTAGGTGTTATAAATATATTGAAAAATGCAAATTAGGAAATGAATCTATGGATAAGGAGATTAAACTTCAACTTGAACATGCTAAGGCCTTGAAAGTTCAGAAACATGATAATTTTCCTAAGCATGAGAAAAAGTAATGGAGTAGAAAGAATTCTAATCTTGTTCAACTTGACAAAGCTTGTATTGAAAATGTTAAGGAAGAGTGTGTTAATGATATTATTGTTAATCAAGTCATTGAAGGACATTACTCTAGATTTAACATTGTTGTCAAGGATGATATTGGAAATGTTTGTGTAAGTACACCCAAGAACAAGTGGTTCAAGGGTGAGTGCTCTTATCACTAATATAAGAAGCACATGTGAGATAGCTTTGAGGCTATATATCAAATGTGTTGAGAATTCTTGCTTGCTAGCTTTGAATACTCCATGTATTGATATGAACTTGGTTATCTCACATCATGATTGTTATGATGGTCAAAATTTATTGATTAACTTTGAAGAAGTTCTCATGTTATATGTGTTGATTGAGTTGAGATATTATGCTTTTTATACTATTGTTGTGACACATCGTCAACTTGGTGTCATGAGGACATTCACGGCAAGAGTGCTTTTAAAAAAGGCGGAAGTATGATATTTGGTGAATATAATGTGCAAAAAGGTATCTCTATACTCAAATGCATATTCTCTTAGATATTCATCTTTTGACTCAATTTTTGACATACATCTCATAGCATGTCATATTAGAGAATTTTGTATAGTATACATATGGTTCTCATTGACATTTGCTATTTTAGGATCTAATTGTGATATTGTTCACATTAATCTTAACTTTGATGATTGTTTGTGTTTGGTATATTGAGTGGCATTACTTTTGAAAATATGAGCTTCATATTCTTTGAAAGCTACTCATTAGAGAAGTAATGATCTTGAATAAGTCTCTACTTATTGCTCTTAGATCATGTACTTATGAGGCATAAAATCTTGGTTTTCTAAAAATTGCATCTTGCTTCTCTTATATGTTTTGCTAGTAGGTTGAGTTTACTAATATGTAAACCTTGGATACATCTTGAAGTTTTTATGCTTAAGTACATTTAAAATGACCTATGGTTAGTATCCATTTTGCTTCGGCAATTACATAGAACTCAATGAGCACCTTTACGAAAAGGGCTACACACCTTGGATGTGAAAGCTACCTAATGTTGGAAAGGGCTACACCATTGTGATGAGTGAAAGCCGTCATGAAGTGAATTTTTGTTTATGTAAAAAAAAATGGAAAAATCAAAGATGTGTTGAAATGAAATAAATAAATAAATAATCTTTGATTCAAAGACTAAAAAGAAAAGGAGGAAGGATTAAAAAGGAGTTTAGTTAAAAAACAGAAATGGGATGACGCACACACACGCTTATATGTTGAAAATCTATTCTCTTAAAAGAAAAAATTCCGGATGATAATCGGTTTGACTTTTTATGGAAAAAGCTTAAGATAAAAAGTTGTTGGAAAGTGTTTGCATGTTGATTATCAAACTACTTCTTGATATATATTTGAAGCATATCTCTCACACACACTTTGTTTATGAGTATGATGATATCTTTCCAATTGTTGAAGAATTATGAGAGAACTTAAAAAATCTTTGTGTATCTCTCTTAGCATATGAAGCTTATTTTGTTGATATTTCTTTAAATTGCTTGAATGTGTGATTGTGTGAACTTCCTTGTGAAACTTATGCTATCATGAATCATAGTCATGGCATTTATCAAGGGGGAGCATTGTTCTCTTTTATGATATGTTCACATGCTTCATTTTGTTACATGTTGGCATATTTTGACTTAATGATACTTGTAAAATATTACTCACTATCTTTATCTTGCATGATGATTCATTCTTAAGTCATATGTCATTATGTTTATAAATTTGTGACTAATATGTTTGTTTTGTCTTTCATTCACTTTTGTTGTATGTATATAGCATCTTATTTCACAAGAACAAATAGGAAGAACTAAGGTTACCGGAAGTGGAAATCAATCGGATCCCATTGTGAAAGCCAAGTCTACCTCAAAGGGATCCAAAGCTTTAAGGTCAAAGGATTCAGGGATTTTTGCAACTAAGAAGATATTTCAAGAGAGAGGCATTGACTTAGGTAAATATAAAGATTCTTATGTTCTTAAATGCATTAAGGATAGAAATTGGGAATCTTGGGTGAGCATGCTAGGAATAGTGAATGACACTATTGTTAGAGAATTTTATCATGAATATAGAGAGAGAGCCACCTTATTGGATGCTTTGATGGATGTTAGGGGTGTTGTGTTTAGAGTTAACCCGGTAAACATTAACAAGTTTCTTGGGCTATCTAGTGACATTGATTCAAACTTTCTTGATGTTGATATCATTGAGAATTTTAATATCATGGGTAGAACTCTATGTGACAATGCTTCTTTTGAGTGGAAAGGTAGAGCATATATTATTCAACATGAGTTAACTAAGGCAAGTGCATTTTGGCATCTTTTCATTTGCACAAATATTATTGGATCTTCGAATTCAACCGAGTTGAATAAAGACAATATCAAAATAATATATGCCTTAGTGACTAATCAACCAATAAACCTTGGGGATTTGCTTATGTTTTATTTGGATAATACAGCTTTCTCAACTAGAGGAGATAAGAAGCTCGCATTACCAGGGTTTATAACTTCTTTGTGTTTAGCTCATGGTGTTCAAAGTAGTGGAGATGATATGTTGGTACAACCCTTGGAAAAGTATAGTGATAAACGTGTGTCATACATGTCATATAAGGATAAGGGTAAGACATGTGATACTTTTGGACTTTTTAGTTCACAAGTTGATTGTCAAGAGACTAGCATAAACATTCTTCCGGATTGGGCTTTGCATTTGAAGAAGAAGGTTGATGAGCTTAGTGCTATAGTTGAAAAACAAGATTCTAGAATAAAAGAGTTGGAGGAGTGTATTGCATCAAGTTCAAGACCACCTGTCAAACATTATGTTAGGTCAACTACACGCACATCTTTCTTTGGTGGATCTAGTAGCTAGTATTTGAGTCTCATGGTATGTTTCATACCTTTTGGCATCATTTCATGTCAAAAAGGGGGAGAAAGAGTTGTTATGAATTGCTAGTTACTTAGTTTCTTTTTTATGCTGTTTTTGTGAACCTTTGGACTTTCAGTGGCTTGTAATAATTTGTCTTAAGATTTGGTTAAGAATTCTTGTATTTGGCATGTATTGAGGGGGAGATATATGTATTTGTGGACTTAATTGTATATTCTTATCCATATTATATGTTTCTATTTGTTGTTTTTCCTCTTGTATATGCATTATGCTTTGAGATGATTTGTAGGTTGCCTCAAGAGAAGATCAAGATGAAGTTCAAGAGTCGGTGAAGATTAGTTATAGGAATCTTACTCATTGTAATGTCAGGGGGTGATTTTGTGACCTATCTTCATTTTTATATTTGTAGTAAATGTATAGTGTTTTGACATGGAATTTTCCAAAGGGGGAGATTGTTAGGTTTTAGTTTGTGTTGGCATGAATTCCATATCAAAATGATGTTTACTTGTAATGACTTAGTTGTTTAGGTTCATGATGATTCAAGCTTCAAGGAAGAAGAAACAACAAGTCAAAGCAAGTTCGAAGTCTTCAAAGAGAAAGGATGCAATTTGTTTCTACAAAGGCATACTAAGACCTTATCTTTCTCTTACAATGCTTAAGCACACACACACATATCATACATTTGTGTCCCTGAGTAGTTGTGCACATTTATAGGCACACACACATATATCATACATTTGTGTCCCTACATCATAGTGCACCTTTATAGGCACACACATACAATACATTCATATGTGTCCCTGCATCATTGTGCACCATGTATAACATATTCACACACTTTAAGATGAATGATCATGCATTGGTTTGGAAATAAAATGTTTTGGAATATGTATGATTGGAAACTATCTCAATGTAGATTGCATTCTAGCGTGAATTATGTTTATGTGTGTATATGTTTGTATAACAAGGATATTTAACTTGGATTTAGTCTTAAATCATTCTTGATTGAGTTCCAGTCATTTCTGTTACTCATACTATTGATTTCAAGTTCAAAGTCAAAAGATACTACACTTTCAACTCATGTTTCATACATTGTCTTTGTCTTTCTATATCGAGTCAAATTATTATATTCTGGGTTGAGTATCCTTTATGTCCACGCCCGTGTGAGATTTATGGTTCGTAATCCACAAACGGATTTGAATTCTGAGTTTGGAGGCCGGAGAATGGTCGCAGATCACGAAGGGAGCGCGAGAGGAAAAGATTGCATCCAAGCAATCTTTCCCGAGATGGCGCGTGGCCATCTCTGGACAGAATGCTTGCTGCCCCGAGATGCCCACAAGCCATCTCGGGCAGCATACATTCTTGGGCTCTTAAGGGTGTTTTGGTCTTTTCATAATTCATTCTTATCCCTCTCTTTTATAATCTCTTCCCTCTCACATTTCATTCCAAGAAGAAATTCAAATCATGTGTGCAGAATTTTCTCTCTAGATTGTTTCACCTTCCAAATACCATAACTTCTTCATTTGAACTCTGATTTGAGTGATTCGAAGTTGAGAGTGTTCATCTATTCATTCTCCATATTTTCTATGAAGTTTTGAGTTAATGTTACTGCTTTTTTTAGTGTCTAATCATACAAAAACGGGACTACACCTAGATCAACTAAGGTATTGATTTTCTCTCTAAGTTTTTTTTTAAAACTTGGTCAACTGCCTTGGGGTTTCTTCTGAAAAGTCCTCATTTGTTGATTGGCTTATTTTGTGAACAACCATATTGTTGGGTTTCATATAAAGGTAGCTTATACTCTCAAGGCCTCAAGAGGAGAAGAACCAAAGGTAAAATTCTTGTGCATACTTACTATGAAGAGATAGTTGCACATACTCACATATTCATGCATAACTATTGATCTTATATGTTGAGTGTTTTCTTGTGTGCATTTTAGTTTAAATGACTCTAGTTGACCTATTTGCATCTTGCTTTGAAAGTTGTATGTCATGCTAGGCATTAAAATAGGATGCAATTTCATCACTCTTGAACTTATTGTTTTTGTGCATTTGAGTGTTGAAGAATAGGCCTTGCGCTGGTGGTGCGCTACTCGACTAGCACACCTCACCAGCGCAACATTCACTGTGGACCGCCGATAGTCATGTGCCACTAAGCTGCGCTGCTGCACCCGTGCATTGTTGAAAAATATGGGCGTGCGCTTGTGGTAGGCTACTCGTCTAGCACAGCCTCACCAACACAAACTTCCATGAGAATATGCGCTTGTGTTGCGCTACTGGGATGAACCACTCTTCCAGCGCCTGTTTTAAAAATAGGTTGTGCACTGGTGATGCGTTACTCGACCAGTGCACGTCACCAATTCACACTGAGGAAGCTGGAACATTTTTTTCAAAACGACCTCACTTTGTTTGGATCTTATATATATATAACTCAATGCCTAAAGGTCGTGTATGAGTTCAGAATATCACATTTCTTCCTTAGAACACATTTCAAAGGAAAAACACTTCCAAGAACTCATTTTTAATCACTCAAAGCATTCCCATGTGCATTAAATCTTCATCTTGCATCATCTAAGTTCATTTAGAGTGCATCAATGGATAGGGCTGCTTCATCACATATTGTTTGGTAAGTTCTTCACTATATTCTTACAAGTTAAGTGTTTTGCTTACTAAACCATCTCTTTAATTGATTGTATTCTCTTAGAATATTTTTAGATACAAATTAGAGATTGTTGTGATGACATGATTAAGTGTTGTATTGTGATAGCTTCATAGGATTGATTGATCTATGTTTAGCTAGGCTATTTGAACATGTCATTTAGCACTTGATATCTAGGATAGCATTAATTGTAATCTCATTATCCTAGATAAGCATATAGGGTTTCCTAGCCTTGTTTGTTCATTGAATATCATCATATATTCATTTAGGACACTTTATCCCTTCACTGAGAAGTAAGACTTGTGTTGCTTCCGGGAGTAGGTAGCTTAAAGCACAAGCATGATGAACTAGGTTCACTTATACCGGGATTAAGTAGAGTTGGAGGATTAAACCGGGATTAGGTTGTAATTCCTTTATCATTAGTGGATTCGAGGTTCTAGTGTGGCGCACTCATCAGCCCGTGGTTTTTCCCATTTGGAGGGTTTCCACGTATATCTCAAGTGTTTATACTATTTCCGCATTTATTACACTTGTGGTATCTTTGTAACTAGATAGGGGTATTTTCATCAACTTGACTCTTAACAAAAATTGGGTAAAAGTTAATTAAAATTTATTCACCGCGTTCTAGATTAATATTACACACCATAATATTTGTTTCAATTGGTATCAGAGCAGGTTCCTAGACATGCATAGGTTATCCTTGCTCATTTTGGTATGTGTTGCATTTTGTTTGTTTGTGTTGACCATTCATACACTTGCATTCATATCATTCATTCATAAACACAATGAGTGGAAATGGTGGCAATGAGGGAGCTTCCCGCACTAGACCTCCACTTCTCACTGGGTTGAATTATGCCTCTTGGACAAGCAAGATGGTGTTGTACATATGCCAAATTAATGATAGGGCATGGATGGCAGTTGAAGATGGCTACACTCTACCCATGGTGACTCCTGCAGATGGAGGAGATGATGTACTCAAACCAAAGGCTCAGTGAAATACACAAGAGTTTGAGGCTTCAAAGTGGAATAGGAAGACAATGCATACCATTCTTTGTGCAATGGATGATAACCAATACAAGTTGGTTCAAAATACAAGGATAGCTAAGGAAGCATGGGACATCCTAGAAGTTGGAAATGTCCTAACCCCATACCATCAAGGAAGCAAAAATATATTGCTTTCAAAGCCTACAAAGTTGAGAAGAAGGAAGGTGATGACTCGGATGAAGAGATGACCTTGTTAATGAGGAAGTTCAAGAAATTCTACAAGTCCGAGAAGAAAGGCTTTGGATCCAAGGATCAAAACTTGAAGAAGAAGGCTCCTTTCAAGAAGTTTGAGCCTAGGCAAGAGAAGACAGAGAAGAAAAGAGTCCAATGCTATGAATATGGTGGAATAGGTCACTTTGCTCCGGAATATGCAAATCACAAGAACAAAAAGATGGGAAAAGTGATGGCTGCCACATGGAGTGAAAGTGATGACTCTAATGAAAGAGATTAGTCTTCGGAGGATGAAGAACTCATGGCTAACTTCATAGCATTTACATCCTCTCTTAGGAGCAAAGATGCTAGTGAAGAAGAGAATGATAGTCAAGAGAGAGACTACTCAAGTGACGATGGATCTTCATCACAAACCACAAATGGAAGTGTGGATAGGATGGATCTCAAGGACTACATGGCTAAGTTTGAGAGCTCAAGATTAAAGAACAAGAATAAGATCAAGAGATTAAAAGAAGAAAACCTAGACCTCTCAACTCAAGTTGACCAACTAAATGAAGAATTGGAAAGATCTAAGAGGAGTGAAGAAGGGTTGAAGAAAGAGCTTGAAGATACTAGAGAGTTGTTGGCCAAGATGAACTCTAGCACTAAGAAACTTGACCACATGCTAGATGATGGAAAGAGGCCAAGGGACAAGAAGGGGCTTGGGTTTGAAGATGACAAGATGTCCTCCACTCTAAGCAATACCATTTTTGTAAGAAGTATGAACTTCAATGGGTCCTCTCCACATCAAACTCCTAGGAAGAAACTTGATCTAAGAGAGTGTTCAAGTAGTGCTCACGTGAAGGTGGCACTAAGAATCCCACCTCAAGCTCATCCTACAATGGCTCCTCAAGTTAACTTCCCCCAACCAAAAGCTCACAAAGGAAAAGCACCTATCATGCAAGATCAACCAAGGAAGCAATCAAGTCTTGCTCAACAACAAAGAAGGAAAGTTCCTCAACAACAAGTAAGACAACCACAAAGACATGGGAAGGCTCCAATGCATCCTCAAGGATATGGTATAATTCCTAACTTTTTACCTACATGTCATTTTTATGGTATTGATGGTCACATTAGACCAAATTGCTTTAGGTATATCAAATTGTATAGGATTGAAAGCATGATAGAAAAGAAAAGGGCTAGAGCCATGATGCATGATCCTAGGACATCTAGAGCCATGATGCATGATCCTAAGAAATCTAGAGCCATGATGCATGTCGCTAGGAAAAGTGGAACACTTTTGCATGATCCTAGGACATTTAGAGCCCGTGTGCTGTTGACCACTAGGAAGGAAAATATTGCACCTAGGTGGATTAGAAAGGATGAACACCTTTGCCATGTTGCACAAATTGCTTTGAAAGCTCATTCTTGTGATTTTTGGTATTTGGATAGTGGGTGCTCTAGGCACATGACTGGAGATAAGAGTTTCTTTGAGACTCTTGTGATGGAGAAGGGAGGAAATGTCACCTTTGGTGATGGATCCAAAAAGAAGCTCAAAGGAAAGGGAACCATTTCCATTCCCGGATTACCTTCCTTGTCCAATGCTTTGTATGTTGATGGCCTAAAAGCCAATTTGATAAGAATTTCACATCTTAGTTACGATGGACTCTCTGTCTTGTTTAGGAAAAATGATTGTTCTATCCTATTACCTAATGGACAAACCTTGTTAAAAGGTATGAGGTCTAGTGACAATTGCTATTGTCTTGAGGCTAGAAGTGTGTCTTGTAATGTGTCCAAAGATGAACAAATAGAGTTGTGGAATGAAAGACTTGGTCACATGAACTTTAGGGATTTAAGAATCTTAGATAAGTTCAATGTTGTGCGAGGCCTTCCCAAGCTTGGGAAAAAGGTTAATGGTGTTTGTGGACCTTGCCAACAAGGGAAGCAAACCAAAAGTATGTACAAAAATGGCAAGTATATAACCACCAAAGAACCTCTAGAGCTTCTCCACATGGATCTTTTGGGTCCTATGCAAACCCAGAGTTTAGGTGGAAAGAGATACATTTTTTTGTGTGTATCTGACTTCTCTAGGTACACATGGACCTATTTCCTTAGAGAAAAATCTGAAACTTTTGACAAGTTTAAAATGCTTTGCTCTAAAATTCAAAATGAAACGATCTCCAAGATTAAAAGCATTAAGAGAATTAGGAGTGACCATGGGAAGGAATTTGAGAATGCCCACTTTGAAAAGTTTTGCAATAGTCTAGGCATTTCTCATGAGTTTTTGGCTCTTAGGACACCTCAACAAAATGGAGTTGTTGAGAGGAAAAATAGGGTTCTTCAAGAAATGGCCAGTGTGATGTTGCTTAGCAACAATGTCCCTAGGAATCTTTGGGTCGAGGCCGTCAATACGGCTTGCTACATAGGAAATAGAGTCTTCCTTAGGACCCACACTAGTCAAACCTCCTATGAGTTATGGAAAGGTAGGAAGCCAAATGTTAGCTACTTCCACACTTTTGGAAGCAAATGCTACATTTTGAATGACCGTGATCAACTTGGCAAATTTGATGCTAAGAGTGATTAAGGTATCTTCATTGGCTATGCCTTGAATAGTAGAGCCTATAGAGTTTTTAATCTAAGAACTAGGACCGTAATGGAATCATCTAATGTTGTCATTGATGATACTAGGCTCAAAACTAATGACCATGAGGAGGAGGTAGATTTATTTGATGACTCCCCATTGGAGAAAGTAGTTGATATCTCTAATGTTGAAAAGGCTAATCTTGATGATGACATAGCACAACTTAGTGATAGGATTCTTCACTTGAACTCAAAAGAAACTGCTTCATGGGTTAGGAAACTTCATGACAAAGATGACATTATTGGTAAAGTTAGTGAGGGTGTTAGGACTAGGCGTCAAATGGCTAATCTTATTAGCTACACTTGATACACCTCTCAAATAGAACCCAAGAAAATTGATGAAGCCTTAAAAGATGAATTTTAGGTTCTTGCTATGCAAGAAGAGCTCAACCAATTTGAAAGGAATGAGGTTTGGACTCTAGTTCCTAGGCCTAAGAACACAATGTGATAGGAACCAAGTGAGTATATAGGAACAAATCCGATGAGGATGGAAACATTATGAGAAACAAGGCTAGGCTCGTAGCACAAGGATACTCTCAAATTGAGGGTATTGACTTTGAGGAGACATTTGTTCCCGTTGCTAGGATTGAGTCCATTAGGCTTCTTTTATCCATTTCTTGTTTGCATAAGTTCAAGTTATATCAAATGGATGTTAAGAGTGGCTTCCTCAATGGCTTCTTGCAAGAGGAAGTGTTTGTTGAGCAACCCAAAGGGTTTGTAGATCCTTACCACCCTAATCATGTCTATCATCTCATGAAAGCTTTATATGGGTTGAAACAAGCACCAAGGGCTTGGTATGAGCGTCTCACTCAATATCTTTTAGACAATGGTTACACTAGGGGTAGTGTTGACAAGACTCTATTCATTAAGAAAAACAAAGATGAGCTCTTTATAGCTCAAATCTATGTTGATGATATAGTCTTTGGCTCCACCAATGACACAAAAGTTCAATAATTTGTTGATGTCATGTCTCATGAATTTGAGATGAGTCTTGTTGGTGAGTTGAGTTACTCTCCAGGTTTACAAATTATGCAAATGGATAATGGGATTTTCATATCTCAAGCTAAGTATGCCAAAAACCTAGTAAAGAAATTTGGCCTTGAAAGTGCCAAACATTGTGATACACCCATGAGTACCACTTTGAAGCTAAGCAAGGATGCTAGTGGTCAAAGTATGGACCAAACTTTATATCGTGGCATGATTGGTAGATTGCTCTATTTGACTGTAAGTAGGCCCGATATCTCCTTTAGTGTGGGTGTATGTGCTAGGTACCAAGCGGATCCTAAGGAGTCTCATCTCTCTTCTGTTAAGAGAATCATTCGATATGTGATTGGGACATCCAACTATGGGATTTGGTACTCTTTTGACACTAATGCTGGTCTTGTAGGCTTTAGTGATGCAGATTGGGGAGGAAATTGTGATGATAGGAAAAGTACATCAGGCGGTTGCTTTTTCCTTGGGAACAACCTTGTCTCTTGGTGTTGCAAGAAGCAAAATTAAATTTCCTTATCCACGGCTGAGGCCGAATATATTGCTGCTTAGAGTGGATACACACAACTCCTTTGGATGAAGCAAATGCTAGTCGACTATGGATTCAATCAAGGTACTCTTACTCTCTTTTATGATAACATGAGTGCAATGGAGTGATGTGTTGTGGTTTTTGACCCCATATGGGGAACTCAAGCAAAGAGAGCTATTGTATACTTGTTGCATGCAATTTTTCTTAATTATGTTTATGCCTCTTTATTGATTACTTGAGTAGCTTGGTTGCACTTATAGTATATTGTATTTTCTTAAATAAGTGTGAACTTTGCTATGATTACAATCCATGTATATTGTATTTTCTTAAATAAGTGTGAACTTTGCTATGATTACAATCCATGTCATATTTATGTTCAAACATGCATTTTTGGACTAGGAGATATACATTGGAAGTACATGATAAATGACCTATAATTAACTCCATGACATGATGATTCTTAAATGACATGCTAATGGAAAATGATAAAGCATGATTTGATGATTGCAATTGTTAAATGCAACACATTGTGTGAAATATACTAGTGAGACTAAAATGTTTAGTTAATGTCTCTCTTTCTTTATTAATTGAACATGGCTATTATTATATGGGTATCCTCCCAGAAAAATCAAATAGGGTGCAAAGTTGCTCATGCCATGTTTAGTTTATAAAGTTGGATATAGTGCCTTTAAAACTTAATATTTATAAGAACTCTATATCCTTGCTTCTCTCATGACAAATGGTGAAATTGGTTTGAATTTTATTGGAAACCTTTGTCATTTGCTTTGCCAAATACCATTGATTTTGGACTTGAATGCAACATGTCTTGTATGCAAAGCATTTTTTATTCACACATTTTTTTCAAATCTCCTTGTTTCTCTCCTATTAATAGACTTGCATAAATGTGGTTTTTATAATTATGCAACAATCTTGTATGCTCTTGTCTTTCTTTGCCTTGAGTGACCCGGTTGGGGACTTCTCCTTTACCTATGTCATGACAAAAAGGGGGAGTAGCATTGACCTAGCATTGTGTTGTTAGGGGAGTAGCATGTCATGTGGTAGCATGTGTTGGCATTAAGAGGAGTACTTGTTTTAGGGGGAAATTACATTTAGGGGGAGTAACCCTTTGAGGGGGAGCATTGCATGATGTGGTACATTACTCATATTCTTATATGCAAATGCTTTTGCTTAATGTTCACTTGATCATCTCATATGAACTTGGTTTGGAAAGTGTATTTGTTCTTGCTTTGTGTGTAGGGTTGATAGTTCTACAAGAGATTAAAGATTTGAAGTTTTTTTTTATGTTTATCTCTTTGTAATGTAAAATATCTTCCCGGTGTTTTATTTTGTCTTGTGAGGATCAATGTGAGTGGTGGTTTTGTCACAAAATAGCCAAAATGGGAGATTGAAACGTCCTCATTTGTTGATTGGCTTATTTCATGAACAACCACGTTGTTGGGGTTCATGTAAGGGTAGCTTAGGCTCTCAAGACCTCAAGAGGAGAAGCACCAAAGGTAAAATACTTGTGCTTACTTACTATGAAGAGATAGTTGCACATACTCACATATTCATGCATAACTCTTGATCTTATATGTTGAGTGGTTTCTTGTGTGCATTTTAGTTTAAATGACTCTTGTTGACCTATTTGCATCTTGCTTGGAAAGTTGTATGTCATGCTAGGCATTAAAATAGGAAGCAATTTCATCACTCTTGAACTTATTGTTTTTGTGCATTTGAGTGTTGAAGAATAGGCCTTGCGTTGGTGGTGCGCTACTCGACCAGCGCAACATTCACAGTGGACTGCCGCTAGTCATGTGCCACTGAGCTGCGCCGCTGCACCCGCGCATTGTTGAAAAATGTGGGCATGCGCTGGTGGTACGCTACTCGTCTAGCAAAGCCTCACCATCGTAAAATTCCCAGAGAATCTGTGTTTGTGTTGCGCTACTGGGATGCGCCACTCGTCCAGTGCCTGTTTTAAAAATAGGTTGTGTGCCGGTGGTGCGCTACTCGACCAGCACACGTCACCAGCGCACACAGAGGAAGCTAGAACATTTTTTTCAAAATGACTTCACTTTGTTTGGATCTTATGTATATATAACTCAATGCCTTAAGGTCGTGTATGAGTTCAGAATATAACATTTCTTCCTTAGAACACATTTCAAAGAAAAAACACTTCTAAGAACTCATTTTTAGTCACTCAAAGCATTCCCATGTGCATTAAATCTTCATATTGCATCATGTAAGTTCATTTAGAGTGCATCAATGGATAGAGCTGCTTCATCACATCTTGTTTGGTAAGTTCTTCACTATATTCTTACAAGTTAAGTGTTTTGCTTACTAAACCATCTCTTTAATTGATTGTATTCTTTTAGAATATTTTTAGATACAAATAAGAGATTGTTGTGATGACATGATTGAGTGTTGTATTGTGATAGCTTCATAGGATTGATTGATCTATGTTTAGTTAGGCTATTTGAACATGTCATTTAGCACTTGATATCTAGGATATCATTAATTGTCATCTCATTATCCTAGATAAGCATATAGGGTTTCCTAGCCTTGTTTGTTCATTGAATATCATCATAAATTCATTTAGGACACGTTTCCCTTCATTGAGAAGTAAGACTTGTGTTGCTTCCGGGAGTAGGTATCTTAAAATACAAGCATGATGAACTAGGTTCACTTATACCGGGATTAAGTTGAGTTGGAGGATTAAACCGGGATTAGGTTGTAATTCCTTTATCATTAGTGGATTCGAGGTTCTAGTGTGGCGCACTCATCAGCCCGTGGTTTTTCCCATTTGGAGGGTTTCCACGTATATCACAAGTGTTTTTACTATTTCCGCATTTATTACACTTGTGGTATCTTTGTAACTAGATAGGGGTATTTTCATCAACTTGATGCTTAATGAAAATTGGGTAAAAGTTAATTAAAATCTATTCACCCCCCCTCTAGATTAATATTACACACCATAATATTTGTTTCATCTTCTTCTACAAATATTTGTATATTGTGAGTGTTTTGATTTGTGTTTTGAACACTTTAAAAGCTAGATTGAATTTCAATTGAAATCATTCATGTTGAGTTAGGTTTGATTTTCCCTATGTTGTCACATGTTTAGGATTGTATTGTGCTAGCTTTGATTCTAGGACTATTTTGTGATCTTTGATTGATTGATTTTGTGAAAAATAATTCATAACATGTATTAGGCTTTCTTGGCCAAAATTCTCACATAATACATGTGCTTATGTTCTTTTGAGCTATTCATGTGATTTGTTGAATCTATGATTAGGAATATGCTCTAGAACTTATGCTTAGATCTATTTGACAATGTCATATGATTTTAGCATGTTTTAAGTTTATATATATGCATGAATCTAGTTTTTGATTAATGTTGATCATATCTTACATAATCTAGATTGACTAATCATGCATGATGAACTAGACTATATGTGATTTGTGCATTCATGCTCATGTCTAGTTTTTTCCTTAGAATGTTTTGATCATAGCATTCTATGTTTTGTGCTTGTTTGCGTTTTGCATTCATGATCACCTAGATGCCTTGTGAGAAGGAAGTCTTGACAATAGGTGTGAGGCCTATGGTGTTGAGCAAGAAGTCTTGGAAAGAGATGTGAAGCCTCGGATTGTCAAGCAAGGAAGTCTTGGCTAGAGGTGTGAAGCCTTGGATAGTCGAGCAAGAAGTCTTGCCTAGAGTTGGGAGAACTCGGATAGGTGAGCAAGGAAGTCTTGACTAAAGTCGGGAAGACTTGAATGGTTGAGCAAGAAGTCTTGCCTTGGGTTGTGAAGATCCGGATAAATTGAGCAAGAAAGTCTTGACAAGAGGTGTGAAGCCTCGGATTGTTGAGCATAGAGCGACTACTTCTAGAGTAGGATAGGAGGGTAGTTTCTAGGTGAAGAGGTCACTTGAGAGATTGTACTTTTCTTATCTACATAGTGGATTTTGTTTACCGGTGGCTGCTAACCCGTGGATGTTTCCTCTTCGTTATATCTTGTGTCAACTTTTCTCTATTCCTATCTCTCTAATATTTGTATTGTGGATAGAACTCTTTATGTATGTTGACTTCCTCTTTATAATATAGATTGTGTATGTGTTACAATTACTTGTTTGTATCACACTTTACTTGTGTTTATATATTGATTAATTGTCTTTAATTAATATATATATATATATATATATATATATATATATATATATATATTGTGATACAAGCAATCTAGAGGGATAAACTTTTGTTTGTTTCTAAGGGAGTCGAAAAATATGCCTAACCAATTCACCCCCCCCACCACCCCCCCCCTCTAGGTTAGCCTAGAGCATCTAATCGTGATTGTATTTTCAAGAACCCTTTGTAATCAAAACATTTATGGGCATTGAAGCCATCATAGAAAGACATCCCCCCGGGGAGGAAGCAACTAATTGCCCTATGTCATCATCTTGAAAGATAGTGCCAGATTGATTTGGTGGGCGAATAGGAGAAACCCCTTCAACATCAGCCTCGGGGTCCATTGAAGCTCAGGAGGCTGAGAATGTAGATGGAAGGGCAGAAGCATCAGGAAAGCTTGGAATGGGGGCGACAGAAGCATAAGCAGGTGTACGGGTAACTAAAGCAGAAGCTGACGTTGCTGCATCAACGGATTGAGAAATGGAGTCCCATTTACCTTGCACCTTGGTAGTCCAATATGCGAGGAGTGACAACTTGGACCTGTGATTGGAAGGGGATGGACTAACAAAAGATGAAGCCTCTAGCTGGAACGGTAGGCCCCCTTTCTCTGAGAAAGTCAGGGGGATTTCCCGATTCGATTTTGTAGAAGAGGGAGGAGTGCAAGCTTTATGAGATTCATGGGAAGCTGGAGCAATAACAAAAATTGTTAAAAAGGAGGATGTCTGAAGCTACCAACAAACGAAATGAAGCATAACGACTTGGTATTACTTACGAGGGGTAGCATCGGAGATCCACAGGTATCGATTCACCATAAGGGAATCGAAGGGATCAGCAGTTGGATACTTCAAGTTTAAATAGTTTCTGGCGAGGATGGTCTTCAGTACAACCTCAAACTAGGCAGGTAAGAAATCCCTGTCCCACGAGGGTTAAACTTTGAAATCATTGGGAACCACAAACTCATGCTCACCGATAAATACGGAGCTTCCCCAATCACCCTCTGCTAGTATCCACTATTCTTTCCAGGCTGGGTCCTTCCTCGAAGCGCCATGGATGATGAAGTTGAGTTTGTTCTTAACCTTTGCTTAAAACTTACCCACGGTACTCCTAATAAACTCCCGATTTGAAAGAGGTTGGCCAGCTCTTCTGCTTCGGGCTCCCAAGTGACCTTGCCTAGCTCGCATTGTTCCCTCCACAGCATGGGGAAGCCAATCAGATGCCTATAAAAATCGGGTGTCAGCTGGAGAAGAGCTAGTTGCAAGGCGTTAAGAGCCTGCTAGAGAGTAGGGTGAAGAGGGAGCCTGACCCCATTCTAGAAGGCCGCCACGTTGATGGGGAGCATGCCTTAGGGCAGATTGAAGACGCCGTAGTTCTTATAAGGAACTGCGAGGGTGACACCGTTAGGAATACCATATTTATTCCTCATGTGGACGATCGATGATGGATCAACAATAGAGTCGGGGATGACCCTAAAGTCATAAGGAAGAGGCCTCACTGAAGGAGGTTCAGCAATAGCAATTTGACCCTCCCCAATGGTTTAGGATCTCTCTCCTGCTTCATAATCCTCATCAACTAAGTTCAGAGGATTTCCGGGTTGATTAAAGAAGACGGAGCTGATCGAAACTTTCCTACCAGAGCGAAGGCGCTGACGAAGCGGAGAAGCGCCCTCGACTCTAAAATTTTCTCACGTTCACTTCCTAGGAACCAAGCTAGGGACTCCAGTCCCCTCCATCGTAGCCTCAATACTGTCTTCAGAGTTCGACATTGTAAGATGAAGGATTTTAAAGAACCAGAAAAACGGTGAGGAGTTTTTCAAAGGTAGCGAAAGAGAAGGATTTTTAAAAAACTTGAAATTTAAAAGATAACGCGAGGAAAGTGATGAGGAAGCTGGGTTTAAATAGTGCTGGGAGGGGTAGTAACATCAACGAAATCTTTCGATGGATCACCTAGAATCGCAGAGCGGCCGTAACGTACCAGGATTATTTCAGAGAATACACCGGTAATTTCCTACCACTCGCACTGAAATAATTAATGAGGAGATTTCTACCCAGATTTGATAACTGTAAAGAAGAAAAATTTCCCAATTAAAACAAGGAATCAGACTCCAACCCCATCTCAATCACCGGTATTCAAGTCAAAGAGGACTTCTGTTAATAGCAAAATTTTGCTAGGGGACCAAAGAGAAATTTTCAACCCTCCTAGATCAAATCAAAGCCCGAGTTCAAAATTCATTGAACCCTGGGCTAGCCATAAAGCTACCTCGTAGAAGCGAGGAAGGGTTTTCGGGCTTCAGAACTATCAGAAATGGAGCCCGACACGATAAGGTCGAGCCTCTCAGACCTTGTTAGGTTTTAGTTTGTGTTGGCATTAATTCCATATCAAAATGATGTTTACTTATAATGATGTAGTTGTTTAGATTCATGATGATTCAAGCTTTAAGGAAGAAGAAACAACAAGTCAAAGCAAGTTCTAAGTCTTCAAGAGAAAGGATGAAACATGGTTCTATAAAGGTATACTAAGACCATATCTTTCTCTTACAAGACTCAAGCACACACACACATATATACATTTGTGTCCCTGCATCGTTGTGCACTATTATAGGCACACACATACAATTCATTAATATGTGTGCCTACATCGTTGTGCCCCATGTATAACACATTCACACACTTGAAGATGAATGCTCATGCATTGGTATGGAAATAACATGTTTTGGAATATGCATGATTGGAAACTATCTCTATGTAGTTTGCATTCTAGTGTGAATTGTGTTTGTGTATGTATTTGTTTGCATAACATGGATATTGAACTTTAATTTAGTCTTAAAGGATTCTTGATTGAGTCCGGTCATTTCAGTTACTCATACTATTGATTTCAAGTTCTAAGTCAAAAGATACTACACTTTCAACTCATGTCGCATACATTGTCTTCGTATTCATATATCGAGTTGAATTATTATTTTCTGGGTTGAGTATCTTAAATTTCCATGTCCGTGTGAGAGTTATGGTTTGTAATCCACAAACGGATTCAAATTCTGAGTTCGGAGGCCGGAGAACGCGAAGGAAGCGCGAGAGGAAAAGAAGTGCATCCAAGCACTCTTTACTGAGATGGTGCGTGGCCATCTCGGAACAGAATGCTTGCTGCCCCGAGATGCCCACGCACCATCTCGGGCAGCAAGCATGCTTGAGCACTTAAGGGAAGTTTGGTCTTTTCATCCTTCATTATTATCCCTCTCCTTTACAAACTTTTTCCCTCTCACAATTCATTTTAAGAAGAAATTTAAAACAAGTGTGCATAAATTTTCTCTCTAAATTTTCTCACATTCAAAACACCATAAATTCTTCATTTGAAATCTGATTTGTGTGATTCAAAGTTGAGAGTGTTTATCTATTCATTTTCCATCTTTTATCTGAAGGTTTGAGTAAGTTTTACTTCCTTTTTGGGTGTATAATCATACAAAAATAGGATTGCACCTAAATCAACTAAGGTATTGATTTTCTCTCAAAGTTTTCTTTTAAAACTTGGTCAATTGCCTTGGGTTTTCTTCTTCTACATATAATTGTATATTGTGAGTGTTTTGATTTGAGTTTTGAACTCTTTCAAAGCTAGATTGAGTTTCAATTTAAATCATTCATTTTAAGTTAGGTTTTGATTTTGCCTATGTTATCACATGTTTGGGATTGTATTGTGCTAGCTTTGATTCTAGGACTATTTGATGATCCTTGATTGATTGATTTTGAGAAAAAATAGTTCCTCACATGTATTAGGCTCTCTTAGCCAAATTTCTCACATTGTGCTTATGTTCTTTTGAGCTATTCATGTGTTTTTGATGAATCTATGATTAGGAATATGCTCTAGAATTTTAGCTTAAATCTAATTGACATTGTCATATGATTTTAGCATATTTTTGGTTTGTGTGATTTAAACTTGATCTTGTGATTTATTGAAAATATCTTGTGATTCAAGTTTATATCTACGCATGTATCTAGGTTGCGATTAATATTGAACATATCTTACATAATCTAGATTGATTATACATGCATGATAAACTAGACTATATGTGATTTGTGCATTCATGCTCATGTCTATTATTTTCCATAGGATGTGTTGATCATAGCATTCTATGTTGCGTACTTGTTTGCGTTTTGCATTCATGATCACCTAGATGCCTTGTGAGAAGGAAGTCGTTGCAATAGGTGTGAGACCTATGGTGTTGAGCAAGAAGTCTTGGCAAGAGGTGTGAAGCCTTGGATTGTCGAGCAAGGAAGTCTTGCATAGAAGTGTGAAGCCTTGGATAGTTGAGCAAGAAGACTTGCCTAGAGTTGGGAGAACTCGGATAGGTAAGAAAGGAAGTCTTGCTATAGTTGTGAAGACTTAGTTGAGCAAGAAGTTTTGCCTATGGTCGTGAAGACCTGGATAAGGTGATCAAGGACGTCTTGACAAGAGGTGTGAAGCCTTGAATTGTTGAGCATAGGGCAGCAACTTCTAGAGTAAGATAGGAGGGTAGTTTCTAGGTGAAGAGGTCACTTGAGAGATTGTACTTGTCTTATCTACTAGTGGATTTTATTTGCCAGTGGCTGCTAGCCAGTGGATGTTTCCTCTTCGGAGGTTTACCACGTTATATCTTGTGTCAGCTTTTCTCTATCCCTATCTCTCTAATATTTGCATTGTGGATAGAACTTTCTATGTATGTTGACTTCCTTTCTATAGAATAGATTGTGTATGTGTTACAATTACTTATTTGTATCACACTTTACTTGTGTTTATATATTGATTAATTGTCTTTAATTAATATATATATTGTGATACAAGCAATCTAGAGGGACAAACTTTTGCTTGTTTCAAAGGGAGTCAAAAAATGTGTCTAACCTATTCACCCCCCCTCTAGATTAGCCTTGAGCATTTAACCATGATTGAATTTTCAATTGGTATCAGAGCGGGACACTAGATTGCGCTTAGTGTTAGTCTGGGGTGATACTTTCAAGGTTTTTGCAAGGCGTTTGAAGTCATGGATTTACAAGATGATGTAATGGCGAAAGGAGCTTCAAATACTAGGCCACCATTGCTTTGTGGCACTAACTATGGGTATTGGAAGTTGAGGATGAAAGCCTACATCCGCTCTATTGATGAAAGGGCTTGGATGGTAGTGGAAGAAGGTTATAGTCCTCCTACCAAGGTTTTAGAGGATGGAACCATGATACTCAAGCCAAGGAGTGAATGGACAACAAATGAGTTTCAGGTTGCTAAATGGCACCATCGTGCTATGAATGCCATCTTTGGAGGACTTGATGGGCATCAATTCTCCTATATTCAAAATCTTGAATCCGTAAAGGAAGTTTGGGATACTCTCCAAGTTACTAATGAAGGAACCTTAGCGGTGAAGAAATCGAGGCTTCAAATGTGGGCATCACAATTTGAAGGTTTAAGTATGGGTGAGGAAGAAAAGTTTAACGACTTCCAATTCCGGCTTCTTAACATAGCTAACCAATGTCAAGCACTTGGAGTACCTATCGCAAAAGAGTGTTTAAATTGAAAAATCCTTAGGTCTCTTCCTAAGAGATTCAAATCAAAGGTGACGTCCATTGAGGAAAGCAAGGATGTGGATAGTATGAATATTGATAAGTTGCTTGGGTCTCTCCAAACTTATGAAATGTGCTTGAAGTCAAAGATCAAGAGTAAGGGAATCGCTCTCAATGCTATAGAGGAAGAGAGTGATGATGAAAATGAAGAAATGACACTCTTAGTTAGAAGGTTCAAGAAGTTTCCAAAAAAGAATGCCAAGCCTAGAGGCAAGTCTTCTAAGGAAAAAGGAGTCAAGAGAACATCATCTCCAAAGATTGTGAAGAATAGTCAAGCCATGAACAAGAAAGAGGTTCAATGCTATAATTGTCAAGGTTTTGGTAACTTTGCTAGTGAGTGCATCAAGAGGCCATCTAAGAAAGACAAGAAAGGCAAACTGTTGGCGGCTACTTGGAGTGATGATAATTCTAGTGACAATGAGAGCTCTAGTAGTGAGTCTTCAAGTGATGAAGAGTTGGTGAGCAACTTTTTAGCTTTAACATCTTCTCATTCTCCAGTAGATGTTGGTAGTATAATATCTTTGAACAAGAATCTTGATGCAAATCATGTTGGAAGCTCTAGTTCCATTCCTACTAATCTTGAGTTGTTGAAAAAGATAGAAAAGCTTAAGGAAGATAAAGACAATGCTCAAAGAGAAGTAGTTGAAAATGATGATTTGATCAAGAAGCAACTAGATGAGATTGTGGTTGTTACTCGTAGACTTCTTGGTGAGAGAGGTGATATTATGAAGAAGCTTAGAGAACTTGAAATAATAAACCTTGAGAAGGATATTATGATATCTTATTTGAAGAAGAGAGAACAAGAATTGATGGAAGAGATAGACACGACTAAGGAGGCTATCAAAGATTTAGTGAATGATTCGGTTAATGTGTCTAGTGTTAGGAATCTTGTTAACTCTTATAGTGGTGAAGATGACTTGGTAGTTGAAGAGAAGCTCTTGGAAGCACCACTTTCTACGCACTTTGATGAAGTCATGATTGATAAGAAACCACACAAGAAGAGAATATCAAAAGCCAAGAATAAGTTGGCAAACAAGGTATCTTTGCAAACCCCTAGTGAAGCTAGTTCAACTCCAAAAAGTACAATCTCATCTTTTTTTCCAATCTGCCATTATTGTAACACAATAGGTCACATTAAACCTAGGTGTTATAAATATATTGTAAAATGTAAATTAGGAAATGTATCTAGGGATAAAGAGATTAAACTTCAACTTGAACATGCTAAGGCCTTGAAAGTTGAGAATCATGATATTGTTGCTAAGCATGCGAAAAAGTTTTGGAGTAGAAAGAATTCAAATCTTGTTCAACTTGACAAAGCTTGTGTTGAAAATGTTAAGGAAGAGTGTGTTAATGATATTATTGTTAATCAAGTCATTAAAGGACTTTACTCTAGATTTAACATTGTTGTCAAGGATGATAGTAGAAATGTTTGTGTAGGTACACCCAAGAATAAATGGTTCAAGGGTGAGTGCTCTTATCACTAAAATAAGAAGCACATGTGAGATAGCTTTGAGGCTATATATCAATTGTTTGAAGAAGTTCTTTTGTTATATGTGTTGATTGGGTTGAGATATTATGCTTTTTATACTCTTGTTGTGAAACATCGTCAACTTGATGTCATGAGGACATTCAAGGCAAGAAAGCTCATAAAAAGGGCGGAAGTATGATATTTGGTGAATATAATGTGCAAAAGGGTATCTATATACTCTAATGCATATTCTCTTAGATATTCATCTTTTGACTCAATTTTTGACATACATCTCATAGCATGTCATATTAGAGAATTTTGTATAGCATACATATGGTTCTCATTGACATTTGCTATTTTAGGATCTAATAGTCATATTGTTCACATTGATCTTAACTTTGATGATTGTTTGTGTATGGTATATTGAGTGGCGTTACTTTTGAAAATATGAGCTTCATATTCTTTGAAAGCTACTCATTAAAGAAGTAATGATCTTGAATAAGTCTCTACTAAAAATTGCACCTTGCTTCTCTTATATGTTTTGCTAGTAGGTTGAGTTTACTAATATGTAAACATTGGATACATCTTGAAGTTTTTGTGCTTAAGTACATTTAAAGTGACCTACGGTTAGTATCCATTTTTCTTCGACAATTACATAGAACTCAACGAGTACCTTCATGAAAAGGGCTACACACATTGGTCGTGAAAGCTACCCAATGTTGGAAAGAGCTACACCATTGTGATGAGTGAAAGCCGTCATGAAGTGAATTTTGTTTATGTAAAAAACAAAATGGAAAAATCAAAGAAGTGTTGAAATGAAATTTAAAAAAAAATCTTTGATTCAAAGCCTAAAAATAAAAGGAGGAAGGCTTAAAAAGAAGTTTAGTTGAAATTCAAATGAGCTCGAGTTGAAAAACAAAAATGGGATGACCAGCCACATGCACACACACGCTCACGTGTTGAAATCTATTCTCTTAAAAGCAAAAAATTCCTGATGATAATCGGTTTGACTTTTTATGGAAAAAGCTTAAGATGAATAGTTGTTGGAAATTGTTTGCATGTTGATTATCAAACTACTTCTTGATATATATTTGAAGCATATCTCTCACACACACACACTTTGTTTATGAGCATGATGATATCTTTGCAATTGTTGAAGAATTATGAGAGAACTTGAAAAATCTTTGTGTATATCGCTTAGCATATGAAGCTTATTTTGTTGATATTTCTTCAAATTGCTTGAATGTGTGATTGTGTGAACATCTTTGTGAACCTTTTGCTATCATGAATTTTAGTTATAGCATTTATCAAGGGTGAGCATTGTATGCTAGACGTTGTTCTCTTTTATGATATGTTCACATGCTTCATTTTGTTACATGTTGGCATATTTTGACTTAATGATACTTGGATGATATTACTCACTATCTTTATCTTGCATGATGATTCATTCTTAAGTCATATGTCATTGTGTTTATATATTTGTGACTAATATGTTTGTTTTGTCTTTCATTCACTTTTGTTGTATGTATATAGCATCTTATTTCACAAGAACAAATGGGAAGAACTAAGGTTACCGGAAGTGGAAATCAATCGAATCCCATTGTAAAAGCCAAGTCTACCTCAAAGGGATTCAAATCTTCAAGGTCAAAGGATTTAGGGATCTTTGGAACTAAAAAGATATTTCAAGAAAGAGGCATCGACTTAGGTAAATGTAAAGATTCTTATGTTCTTAAATGCATTAAGGATAGAAATTGGGAATCTTGGGTGAGCATGCTAGGAATAGTGAATGACACTATTGTTAGAGAATTTTATCAAGAATATAGAGAGAGTGCAACCTTATTGGATGCTTTGATAGAGATTAGGGGTGTTGTGTTTAGAGTTAAACCGGTAAACATTAACAAGTTTCTTGGGCCATCTAGTGATATTGATTCAAACTTTTTATATGTTGATATCATTGAGAATCTTTATATTATGGGTCTCTATGTGACAACGCTTCTTTTGAGTGGAAAGGTAGAGCATATATTAGTCAACATGAGTTAACTAAGGCAAGTGCATTTTGGCATCTTTTTATCTGTTATAATATTAATTGATCTTCGAATACAACCGAGTTGAATAAAGACAAGATCAGAATAGTATATGCCTTGGTGACTAATCAACATATAAACCTTGGGGATTTGCTTATGTTTTACCTAGATAATGCGGCTTTCTCAACTAGAGAAGATAAGAAGCTTGCATTACCAGGGTTTATAACTTCTTTGTGTTTAGCTCGTGGTGTTACAAGTAGTGGAGATGATATGTTGGTACAACCCTTAGAAAAGTATAGTGATAAACGTGCGTCATACATGTCTTATAAGGATAAGGGTAAGTCATGTGATACTTTTGGACTATTTAGTAGTTCACAAGTTGAATGTCAAGAGACTAGCATAAACATTCTTCCGGATTGGGCTTTACATTTGAAAAAGAAGGTTGATGAGCTTAGTGACATAGTTGAAAAACAAGATGCTAGAATAAAAGAGTTGGAGGAGTGTATTGCCTCAAGTTCAAGACCATCTCTCAAGCATTATGTTAGGTCAACTACACACACATCATTCTTTGGTGGATCTAGTATCTAGTATTTGAGTCTCATGGTATGTTTCTTACCTTTTGGCATCATTTAATGTCAAAAAGGGTGAGAAAGAGTTGTTAAGAGTTGCTAGTTACTTAGTTTCCTTTTTATGTTGTTTTTGTGAACTTTTGAACTTTCTATGGCATGTAATAATTAGTCTTAAGATTTGGTTAAGAACTCTTGTATTTGGCATGTATTGAGGGGGAGATACATGTATTTGTGGACTTAATTGTATATTCTTATCCATATTATATGTTGCCATTTGTTGTCTTTCTCTTGTATATGCATTGTGCTTTGAGATGATTTGTATGTTACTTCAAGAGAAGATCAAGATGAAGTTCAAGAGTTAGATAAGATTAGTTATAGGAATCTTACTCATTGTAACGTGAGGGAGTGATTTTGTGACCTATCTTCATTTTTATATTTGTAGTAAATGTATAGGTGTTTTGACATGGAATTTGCCAAAGGGGGAGATTGTTAGGTTTTAGTTTGTGTTGGCGTTAATTCCATATCAAAATGATGTTTACTTGTAATAATTTAGTTGTTTAGATTCATGATGATTCAAGCTTCAAGGAAGAAGAAACAACAAGTCAAAGCAAGTTCTAAGTCTTCAAGAGAAAGGATGCAATATGGTTCTACAAAGGTATACTAAGACCTTATCTTTCTCTTACAAGGCTTAGGCACACACACACATATCATACATTTGTGTCCCTGCATCGTTGTGCACCATGTATAACACATTCACACACTTGAAGATGAATGCTCATGCACTGGTATTGAAATAACATGTTTTGGAATATGTATGATTGGAAACTATCTCTATGTAGTTTGCATTCTAGTGTTAATTGTGTTTGTGTATGTTATTTTTGAACTTCTCTATGGATATTGAACTTGAATTTAGTTTTAAAAGATTCTTGATTGAGTTCCGATCATTTCGTTTACTCATATTATTGATTTCAAGTTCTAAGTCAAAAGATACTACACTTTCAACTCATGTTGCATACATTGTCTTCGTATTCTTATATGGAGTTGATTTATTATTTTCTGGGTTGAGTATCTTAAATGTCCATGTCCGTGTGAGAGTTATGGTTCGTAATACACAAACAGATTCAAATTCCGAGTTCGGAGGCCTGAGAACGGTCAAATAACGCGAAGGGAGTGCGAGAGGAAATGATGTGCATCCAAGCACTCTTTCCCCGAGATAGCGCGTGGCCATCTCGGGACAGAATGCTTGCTGCCTCGAGATGCCCACGTGCCATCTCGGGCAGTAACCATGCTTGGTCACTTAAGGGCCATTTGGTCTTTTCATCCTTCATTCATATCCCTCTCCTTTATAAACTCTTTCCCTCTCACATTTCATTCTAAGAAGAAATTTAAAACAAGTGTGCAGAAATTCTCTCTAAATTTTCTCTCCTTCCAAACACCATAACCTCTTCATTTGAACTCTGATTTGAGTGATTCAAAGTTGAGAGTGTTCATCTATTCATCCTCCATCTTTTCTCTGAAGGTTTGAGTAAGTTGTACAGCTTTTTTTGGTGTCTAGACATACAAAAACGGGACTGCACCTAAATCAACTAAGGTATTGATTTTCTCTCAAAGTTTTCTTTTAAAACTTGGTCAATTGCCTTGGGTTTTCTTCTTCTACATATATTTGTATATTGTGAGCGTTTGGATTTGAGTTTTGAACTCTTTTGAAGCTAGATTGAGTTTTAATTGAAGTCATTCATGTTGAGTTAGGTTTTGATTTTGCCTATGTTATCACATGTTTGGGATTGTATCGTGCTAGCTTTGATTCTAGGACTATTTGATGATCTTTGATTGATTGATTTTGAGAAAAAAATAGTTCCCCAGATGTATTAGTATCTCTTAGCCGAATTTCTCACATAATACATGTGCTTATGTTCTTTTGAGCTATTCATGTGTTTTTGATGAATCTATAATTAGGAATATGCTCTAGAACTTTATCTTAAATCTAATTGATATTGTTATATGATTTTAGCATGTTTTTGGTTTGTTTGATTTAAACTTGATCTTGTGATTTATTGAACATATCTTGTGATTCTAGTTTAGATCTATGCATGTATCTCGGTTGTGATTAATATTGAACATATCTTACATAATCTAGATTGATTACACATGCTTGATAAACTAGACTATATGTGATGTGTGCATTCATGCTCATGTCTAGTATTTTTCATAGGATGTGTTGATCATAGCTTTCTATGTTGCGTGCTTGTTTGCATTTGCATTCATGATCACCTAGATTCCTTGTGAGAAGAAAGTCTTGACAATAGGTGTGAGACCTATGGTGTTGAGCAAGAAGTCTTGGCAAGAGGTCTGAAGCCTTGGATTGTCGAGCAAGAAAGTCTTGGCTAGAGGTGTGAAGCCTTGGATAGTCGAGCAAGAAGTCTTGCCTAGAGTTTGGAGAACTTGGATAGGTGAGCAATGAAGTCTTGACTAGAGTCGAGAATACTTAGTGGAGCAAGAAGTCTTGCCTTGGGTCGTAAAGATCCGGATAAGGTGAGAAAGGATGTCTTGACAAGAGGTGTGAATCCTCGGATTGTTGAGCATAGGGCAACAACTTCTAGAGTAGGATAGGAGGGTAGTTTCTAGGTGAAGAGGTCACTTGAGAGATTGTACTTGTCTTATCTACTAGTGGATTTTGTTTGCCGGTGGCTGCTAGCCCGTTGATGTTTCCTCTTCGGAGGTTTACCACGTTATATCTTGTGTCAACTTTTCTCTATCCCTATCTCCTTAATATTTGTATTGTGGATAGAACTCTCTATGTATGTTGACTTCCTTTCTATAGAATAGATTGTGTATGTGTTACCATTACTTGTTATTATAACACTTTACTTGTGTTTATATATTGATTAATTGTCTTTAATTAATATATATATTCTGATATAAGCAATCTAAAGGGACAAACTTTTGTTTGTTTATAAGGGAGTCGAAAAAGGTGTCTAACCTATTCACCCCCCCTCTAGGTTAGCCTTGAGCATTTAACCGTGATTGTATTTTCACACCTACCTAGGAATTCGGTCATATCTTGATACGTGGTTATCCAGGCTTCCCGAGATCACCTCTCCTGGAACCTCGGCTCCTAATGTCTGGCTCAATAACCGCCCCAAAAGCAAGTAAAGGTCATCAAGCTCAGGAAGCATTTGAAGTGAAGCCCGACACAAACAAAGTGAGCTCTTTCCAGATTAAGGATTCCCGAGGTCAAAATTAACTCGTAGCCTACACCAGAAGTTTGCCAACCTCTTCAGAAGCCCGTTGTCCTCTTTGGGTTCAAAGAGAGGGTCTCTAAATGGATCAGATTCATGCTATAGATGTGCTCCAATTCGCTAAGGGAAACTTGTAACCTATCTGTACATGAAAGAAGAAGTCCGCCTAATCCACACTACCCCTAGTGAGTGCCCACAAGGCCGTCCAAAGCTTCTGGGACCATAAGTAAGGCATAGAACTACCTCACTCTACGAAACAACTAACAACTAACTCGATGACCACCATGAAGAATCATGCCATGAATACACACAGGATCATATCTGCACTCAATTGAATATTAAAACTCTGTGTACGTGTAAGGCAAGCGATTGAGTTCAAATATGAAGTAAACTTATCTCGACTAAAGATATTCTCGAATCCGTTATTAATGCGAAGTCAATGACTTTCAAATAAGAAATCCCACCCGATAACATGGGAATGGATTCAGATAATCATGGCAAGAGATTAACTGGTTTGAACTACTTGGACCATGTATAAATACGCCCGAGATAAATAGAAAAAGGGATAGAAGAATCGACAATTGACAGTACAAGGAGAAAGTTGGAGATTTCGGCCCAAATTATGTATTCAGAACATGGCCTCAACTATTATCTACTATTTGACAGACACAGGTCGCGACCCTCTTATATCCAGAGATATAATGAATGTTTAGAAATCCATTTGTATTATATTCACGGTTAATGACAAAATCATTACATTCTTGTCTTCATTGCACTTAGATTCATACATCCATCTTTATTCAACCAAGTTAGGTGCCCAAGGTACCAACCAAGTTAGGTGCCCAAGGTGCCTACATGGTGGTGGTCTCGAGGGTGTTAACTGGAATTTCTTACCTCGAGACAATTGTCTATTAACACTAGGCTTAATGCTGATTGCAGAATTTCAGTGATAGCCCCTAAGGTTCTGGAGTTGATCCCCTTTTTTAGTGATATCATCCCTCTATTTATACATGAAGTTGTTAGGGTTTTTCCTTGGCATACAAGCTGAAAATCACTAGGTTGATTTTCTTCTCCATTTTACGGGATTTTCTATTTAATATAGTTGACCCTGGAGAATCGGTTGGCGAAGGATATCCTGGAGACAATCGTGTTTGTTTCCTTTTCAGACTTTTTCGTTATGGTCATACATATGTAGAGCTTGTTTATAGTTTGGAGAACAATTTTGATTTCTTTTGTTAATGGCACTATACCATGAAGTATCGACTTGGTGATATGGTGTTTGATCACCCTAATGGTAAGGTACCTCTGGGTACAAGTTTACTGATGAGGTACCATCCTGATAATGTGGTGATTGATCGATCGCGATGGCGAGGTACCTTAGGGTACTGTTCAAGTGTCATGGTGCTTGGTCAATCTCGTTGGGGCTTTATGATCTTCCTTTCCACTAGAAAGGCATGCACATACCTCGATGGAGTGGAAGGGTAGCCCTGAGGTATCAAGGTATCAGCTGGACACTTGACAAAAGTGGCAGGGTCTTAACTCGCTTTAATAATAAGACTGAGGTGCCTTGGTCATGCATGACCAGGCACTTTTAAGGTAGACCATAGTGTGCCATTCCTACCTGGTATTAGGAGGTTGCTTTCTATCAAGTACCAGCTAGGTGGAAAATTTCTCTTTGAGCCCTTACAAAAATTGGTTATTAATGGAAGTCCCCTCTGACTTGAACACTGGTGATTAACATGGTTGGAGTCAGATTACCCATTCCGTTTGGTAAATTTTTCTTCTCAAATTAGTTACCAGAATTTGGGAAGAAATATTCTTAATAAATGCAATGTCTATGTGTCAGGCAATGAATACGTACCTGTTGAAACAATGAAAAAGTTTCTACAGTAAGGGCGTTTCTAGGCATATCCAGGTGAAAATCTTACCTCCTTAATCACGCTTCTGTCACGGGTGTTACGATTACTGTTCCATTATTCCTATTTAAACTTGAATCACTCTTCATTTCTTTCATGCATCCAAATCATTTATATTCAAATTTTAAAAAACATCCAGTGACTTTCTCTGTCTTCTTCGCTTCTTCCAAATCTTCCTTCTTTAATTTCTAGACCAATATATGCTTCTATTATGTCGAACTCTGATCGTGACAGCATCAAAAAATTTGTGGAGGGTGACTCTCTGAGTATTACTAGTAGGAAATGAACCCAGTTAGAGGATATCAGGGAGAGCGACGTTCCTTCTCTATAACCACGCCGTTATTCCGGTCGGAACACTGCCATTAGGACTAGTTTTTCAAACAACCTAGATACTCCTTTGGAAATAGTTGAGGGGAATTCGAGTGAAAAATTCAGTGGCATCAAGGCTTGTGGGGAACAGGTCGAGGTCTTACACTAGGAGGGGTACTTTCCCACCTATAAGATTTCAGTATCATTCCTAATTCCACCGCTACTACGGAGTCGATAGATCGTCTGAGGGAGAGATTCAACGTCCCTGATAGCATTACAATCTTTGTTCTTCATAGGAGGTGTGATGTGTACTCCGGTGTGCTCCATGTTCATACCGCTGCTTTTGAAAGCGGGGTAAGGTTTCCTTTCTATCCATCTCTCCTCATGGCACTTAACGCCCTTCTGTTTGCTCCCCTCCAATTGACACTAGGGTTTTTGAGGCACCAGGTGGGTTTCTTCCTTCTGTGGAAGGAGCAGTGCGGTAAGGACAATGTTGATTGTGAACCAGGATTAGATGAGTTTTGCCTCCTTTTCTAGATTACTACTCTAACTCCTGGTCTCAAGGGTCAGTTCCACACTCGGGTGAAGAACAACTTGAAGTTCATCGTATCAGGTGCTACTAAGAAAGACGCCTCCTGAAGAGAGGAATGGGCAGTGGTTGGCGGAGACTAGAAGAACTCTGTCTACATTGGGGGACAGGGTTGCAAGTCCCAACCCAGTTTAATGACAAGCCAGTCTACGGGAAAGCTTTTCTGCGTTTTGAATCTTGGGCGATCTTAAAGGTGATCGTTGACCGTAAGTATGTCAACCTAGAGTATCCCACCTTAGATGCTTATGAACCAAAAAGGGTGAACTGGTACCTGCACATCTTTGATGCTTCCCCAGGTATGATAGACTTCTCTGTTTCTGTTGATGGGCCTTTCCTGTTGGTCATTGGTGTATTCTAACTCTTTTTTTTTTTTATTTCTGTAGTTTCTGTTATCCCATTACTGGTCCAGATGGAGACTGGACCGCTAGAACATTCACTTCCTCATCTAGTTCCTACCCCACTTGGGTCCCCTATCAACCAACCTATTAGGACTCCTCATTCTCCTATCACAATGAGGAGTGGTAGGCGTATCCATATTGGGATTCCCAGGATACCTCTCTCATTTCCTCCCAATCCCATATCTCAAATGGATGTTTTCGCTTCTCGATTGACTAGGGTGAGAGGCCAGGGCTTTACTGCTCTTGTTGCCACTACTGTTGTTGCTTCTTCTACTACTACTACTAGTTCTAATATTGCTGCTTTTACCTCTACCACTGTTGCTATTGTTGTTCCACCTCCCTCACCTGCTTCATTGCCTCTCATGGTATGAGGAGGTTTAAAAACTTCTACTGCCACTACTGTTGTGGCTCATCAAGATCGAACTTGATCTCCACCTAGGATCGATTAGAATGAAGTCTTGGACTGGTTCATCTTGGCTTGTCCTGGTACAAGCTTGAGTCCCTTTGACCTCGATGCCTAATGACATTCTGCTTTCCAAGGGCTCCGCCCTCATAGCTGAGGTGAAAAGGATATTCTGCTTTACTCTATTTTATCCTATATGGACAGTAGCTAACTTTATTTCTATGACTTGCAAACTTTTAAATTTAATGCCACGGTGAGCCACTTGATGACTTCAATGAAGAAGCCTGTTGAAGACACTGAGGATAAGTTTGAGAAGGTATAGACTGAGCACGCTCAACTGCAGGCTGATAACTAGGGTTTAAGCCATACACTGGACTAGACCATCAAATCCCTCATGAACGCCCAAGGTAGCGTGGAATGAAACAAACGTGCATTTGACACCGTGGACCTCTGATCAAAGTGTCATGCCTTAAAGAGGGACCTCACGAGGGACAAGGTCCGGGAGCTAGAAAGAAGAGATCTGTTCTTTGCGTAATAGGGTGGCAAGCTTGGAAGCTGAGGTTGACTTTTCTTTTAGGGATGGTTATTTCTATGTTGCATTTCATAATGGTCAGGTTCTACCTCCTCCTTTTGATTTGACCATCATCGTAAATTGGAATAAGGAGGAGTGGAAAAAGCAAGGAAGCTGTTAGCCCTAATTGGTGATAGAGCTGGTCCTTCTCGTGATGATGATGACCTGTAACCTATATCCTCCCTTTTAATAGGCAAGAGGCCACTGGTGTGAATCCTCCCACCAAATCCCCAGTCAAAACTGTCTCCCAGGTTGAAGAAGGGGTCCCGACTTTGCCTGTCAAGGTAGTGGAGGAAATCCCTACTGAGCAAGAGTCGATGGAGGTTGAAACAACTTTACTTGGCAAAATCTGGGCAGCAGGGGTCAACCTGCTCTTAAGGGGGTAATAGAGACCCTAGCCTGCTACCAAGGGAGCAGTTGAGGATCTTCCTGGAGCAAAGGAAGTAGTAGGGCAAGCTAAGGTTGAGGTTATAGTGGCTCTTCAGAACGATCTAGTTCCAGCTGAGATTTTTACTGAAATTGCACAAGTAGGGATTGAGGAGCAGATTCCAGGAGATGAAGCAGTGGAAAGAGGCCACCGGGGGAGAGCTGATGCATGATCCAACTATCTGACATTTTACTTTCTTTCTTTGTTGCCTGAAATTAGGGATGGACATCTTGCTTGATTATGAACCAAACTTATCAATTCCTGTTATTTACAGCTTTTTTTGGTAGGGGTCTAAAGAAGAATTTTCCATCTACCTGGTACTTGGTAGGGACTACCATGTAGAAAACACTACTTAGCACCAGCTTGACGTGACAGGCTACCATCTACCTTGAGGTACTAGGATTCGCATGCTCAAGGCACCTTGTAACCATCTCAGAAGCAGGCAGAGAGTATCCACATTTATAGATTGTCTTACTCATACCCGGACTTGTCGACATTGCCGTACTATCCCATCGAGGATCATTTCTGACCTTTCAAGCACGAAGTAAGAACCTCGTAAAACTCTTATGTGAAGCTCTAATGCGGTTGAATTAAGCTCATAACAACCAGACTAGTACCTTAAAATACCTCACCCTCATATTGATACCTAGGAGTACATTACCATCAGGACTACCAAGCACCCTTATAAGCCATGAGGTATCTTGCCAAACGATAAGTAGAATCAGAGTTAGTCTCCAAAACGTATCAAACTGCCACATACTATAAGTTATCAAGCAGAACTGGTACCACGGTACCTCCTCCATGGTACCTCATGCTTGGAACCTAGGTTCCATGACACCTATCTAGTTCTTGAGAACCACGATAACAGTTCGAGACCCATCTAGGATACGTATCCTACCTGACCAGGTAGAATGTTACCAAAAATGTGCTACATGATAAAACCAGGCCAACAAGAGCAGACTGATATAGTAAGGAACCAGGCCACCTGAATTCAGAACCATATCTCTCCTCCCGACAACGTAGGAAGAGAGGGTTGACTTTCATGACATTTAAAGTTCCATTAATTGGGGCGACCGTATTAATTGAGGTAGTTAACCCTATTAATGGAGATAATCAACACCATTAATGGAAGACCAAGCAACTCCTTAATGGACATTCACAACGCAATTAATGAGTCAACTCAATCATGATTGGCTAAATTAATGGAGTCCAAAGAGGAAACAAACACATCTCCCTCCAAGATATCTTCCAATACCCTAAACAAAAAATCCCACCGAATGAGAAAGGAAAATCAATCCATTAATCTTCAGAGTGGGTAGCAAGCAATTGGAACCAATAAATAAGACAAAGCTTTCTCTATGAAAGAGGAGGCCAAAAATACATGCTCCAACACATGTTTGGTTCGACGTCTAACCTCTATCACAGAACTGATCTCGAATCCATAAATAAAGAAGCCTGAGAGAAGCATACACACTTTGTCTAAATTCTAACTATATCATCATCGCGTGTTTTACCTTTACCAGGGATGTACCGGTATCGGTTAACACATGTTTACTATTGTAAGCTCTACGGAGCACCATTGTTGAATTATTTCACCATTTCTATAAGCTCTTAGGAGCACTCCTTGATATACATACATATGTAAGGAATGGTATTTCACCTTCCTTTTGATACTTTCTTGGGGTTTTTCAGCATATGATCACTCGTGATGCTTTTGCCCCCTTGTTCAGTCTACCTCTGCATAAGACTTGTCTTTTTCCTTCTTATCTCTTGTATTATGTATGTATGTGTGTCTGTGAGCTAGATTCCTACCCCGCTGGACCTAGCACTCTTATCCACCTATCTACATGCTAAAGTCGCATATTAAGATAGGGAGAAACTACTGGGACCTACTTAAAGGGAGTCGATGAGCTCTGCTGCCCCTCTCTGTGAAAGCAGACAAGGATCTGACACCGGAGCTAGATGAGCCCCCTTTCTTACTTGCGATTTAGGTCGGGGAACTATAAGAAGAAATTGGGTTCTATGACTAAGTTTCAGATACTGGGCCAGGTTCCGACCTTGACTGAAACTATCTAGAGGCGAAGAATCACTACCGGTGGTCCAATCTTTCACGAACACATCTATATAGTTGTTCTAGCTTTTTCTAGTCAAGCATAATGAATGTTTATCTAAGCATTGTCAAATGTGTCTCCTCTCGGTACGAAGCATCTAACCATGGATCAATTACAAAATGATCAATTATGCAAAAGCTTAAAACATTCAAAACATCCATATAATTACATAAGCACAAATAAAATGTCAGTCGTCTTTACTTCTAGGTCAAAGATTCGGTTTAGTTAACTCCCTAGGATGGCTAAACATGGGAAACAAGTTTACCTAACAACTACGTGCAATAAAGTGATTGTTATATCATTAATAACATTCAATTTAGGTTAAAGGTTCATCCTCTTGATTAGGGAATTTTCCCACAATCAATGCGTCACCCAATCTTGTCACGTAGATGGATAATTGTGTCTTAATACAAAAACCCATTAAGAACAAGGATATGAACCAAGGTCAATTTAGCAACTAAAAGCCTAAACTGAAACCTTTTCTACTCTTTGGGGAAAATCCCTTTTACTCAAATTACTCAATACATGGAATTTCAAGTCATCCATCAATCAATCAACAATCATGGGTATCTAATTTCTACTTTAAATTACAACTACTCCTGCACTCAATCATAGACACATATTGATTTCTAACAATTCATACACATACATATCATATTAAGAGCATAAAAACACATATCAATTAGAAAAACAAAACCCAAAAGAATTTAAGTACAAAAATACATATATAGCACATGTGAACGGTTTACAAATTTCCAAATTCGGTGTTACACATCAAAGGCAACAAGAAATACAAAGAAATGAGCAAATAAGAGCAAACCATTGAAGACAAGTCCTCCAAAGATGCTCCTAGCCTTCCTAACTTGAATTTGGGACCTAATTTCTTTGTAATCTACTCTAAGATGAATGGAGGAAGTGTATAGTGGTGAGATGAAGGTGTATGGTGAGCTCATATAGAGGAAAAACCTTCATGGGAGCAAGAGATGAAAGAAAATGGAAGAGAGAAGAGAAGAGGCATGATAGGGGAAAAGAAGGGAAGAGTTGTCTGAAGAATGAGGATAAAAGGGGGTATTTATAGTGATGGAGGTTAGGACAAGACTTTGGGGTAAAAAGACAAGAATACCCCTCTGAAAATTGCTAAAAAATGTATTTCTGCCCAGAAGTGTGGTTCGATGTGCTGTTTGCATTGACACAGCATACCGAACATCACTTTTTGGAGCTTTCTGCCCAAAAATGCAGTACAAAACGCGGTATGCAACTTGGTCTCGCGCGGTTGCATACTGTACTTCTCTGCGCACCGTTATGAAAACGGTTATAATTTTCTTTAGAAATATCGGAATCATGATCTATAAAGTGTGTTAGACAGAAGACTTATGGGAATTTTTGAAAAGTGGTTATGGAAAATGTAGTTCGATCGAATAAGAGAGATATGACCTTCCAAAGTTGGGGTGTCTGCACAAGTTATTCCAAATTCTACCATTTAACCTCCAAAACTCTTCAATTAAGCTCAAATACCTTTCGTTGGAACATGTACCTACACAAGGCTCACAAACACATTAAATACCAAAATATAATCAAAAACAAGAACAAAAGCTAGAAAATGGGGACCTCAAAAGGTATATAAATCGCTCCGATCAATGCCCCCAAACCTATCTTTTGCTCGTCCTTGAGCAAAACTAGAACGAAAAACAACCAAACAAAATAAGCGTAAACAAAAACTAAGCTAGTCTAGTCCAGTTTTATAGGAAACACGATGACACTTAGCATGTACCTCAAGCCGTTCAACTACTAGGCGATCCCTAGATGGAGAATTTTTGTCTTCTAAGGGTTTATATATACAAACACCCACAAACATATTACTCTACAAGAAAGATGAGATGCAATCCAAACAAACCACATAAAAACAACACACGTATGCTAGTATCTCAGATATACTAATCAATAACAATGCTTCACACAATGTAAGTATGTCAATGCTTAGGTTGTTTTCGGTTTACAAATCAACAACGCTCGAATGCTCAAGATAAAATTCGCCTCGACTCTAATCCTCACCGGATTTCAATATGATTTTTTCACTTATAACCTAGGCGATCACTCTCTAGCAAACACAAGTAATTTGGAAGTTATGTTCATGGAATCTAATATATCGCATATGAGTATATTCAATGAAGCACATTTTATAGTGATAGATGTCATGGAAAGAATTGAAATGTCATGAATGTGGAAAGAGCATGCATTGAGTCATATTCCCAATATAAACTTTCTAAGAGATCAAATAGACTTTCCCTCACTTGTATTGGGGCCAAGCTGATTTGTGGTGGTGTGTGGGATGGATGATTTGGTAAGAGTTGGAAGAATAAAGTTACTAATCATGCCATGGTGTTTATACATATTACAATACTTTAGTTAGCTCTAAAACACATTACACCACAAGTGACTAGGCACTAAACTTTACATTACTCATTTGTGCTACACTTGTACTCATTGGTGAGTAACTTTACA
Source organism: Dipteronia dyeriana (assembly GCA_032871835.1). Taxonomy (NCBI): domain Eukaryota; kingdom Viridiplantae; phylum Streptophyta; class Magnoliopsida; order Sapindales; family Sapindaceae; genus Dipteronia; species Dipteronia dyeriana. Next base: position 18,952,388 of record CM065296.1, on the reverse strand, counting down.
TTTATAGAACTTAAAGGCTTAAGTGTTTGTAATTCACACTTATTTTCTTTTCTTTCTATTTTTTTTAGCCCTTGCCTTTGCACATTTAAACATAATTGCCTAAGTACACATTTACAAAATTTAGAGCAAAATATAACTTCTCTAAAGCTATACACCTTAACATGATCAATAACAAGGGTATGTCTTATGTTTGGGTTGGAAGGTGTATGTAGGATTAGTGTTTGGCCTCAAATTTTTACAATGTAAGCACACATAGGGACGTGGGAGGGTATGGCCTATTTATGGTGTTTAAGAACACACTCAAATCCAAAATCATTTTTAAAAGTCCATCTAACAAGGGAATATAAATCTCAACAAGCAGTCAACATGATAAAGTTCTATGGAAATCAATGCAAATTTTAAGTACAATGAGATCACAATTAAGATCAAAATAAGAAAGTGTTAAAGAGTAGAAACAAAACCCACAAATTTCGCATTTTAGGCTTAAATGTAGCTCATGGGTAGTCTCCACTATTTTCCTAAGCTAAACAAGCAAAGAGTTCTATCCACGTCAACATCAAAAGATTGCCACTGTACAAGCAAATTTAAATGATGTATAGAGCTAAAAGCATACTACGCATATCTCTACGGGAACAAAAAGAAAGCAACTCAACATGGAGGCCAAAAATTTCAAAAACTGTTGAAATTCAAGTTCGTCTATTGTCCACTCTTTGGTGCGTATCTTTAAAATTACTTAATATCATTTAAAAAAATTTTAGTACCATCAAGTAGACATATGAATACACACTTTTTATTTAGAAAATACTTCAAAATTCGAATTGATAAAGTGTGAAAATGGATAATGAAAACAGTGTATGTTCAGTTTCGAAAAACATGACATCACCCTTGGCTTTTGATCGAAGAAATGATCATAACTTTTAAACCACTGCCTAGAATTTTACGTTCTTTATATATTCAGAATCTTAACAAAAAAAAAAAAAACACAGCATGGGTGGAAAAATTTATTTCTTCACCAATTAGTACAGTTTTAAAGAAACATTTTCCTCAAGAATATTAAAAACAGGGCACTCTTTTTAGAGATTTAAAAATTGTCTAAAACAAACACCTTAAGATCTAAGCACAACACAAATCCACTTTTTGATCTAAACATAAATGAAAATAAAAGAAAATAGGCATAGCATTCCTAACATTAAACTCATGGGCGGTTCCCGACCAAGTCGATAACTACTCTACAAGCACTCAAATTTAAGCTCAAAATTTAGAGGAAACCTCTTGTGGCTGCAGCCACATGGCCTTTATGGCGTTGCCATTTCTCTTGGAGAGTTATTGCGGTTCGATAAACGCACACCTAGCTCTTAAGAGTCGTGTGGTCTTTCCAACCTAATAGTTTCAATTTCTTGCACATTCACAACTCAAAAAGCAATCAAATGCATATCCTATAAATAAAATAACAAAACACGACTAACAACTCCATAACCTAGCCTAAACATTATCGCGCATACAATGAAAGACAAGAGTAAAAGAGATGCTTATTTTTAACATAACAATCTATTCCATAAAGAAATAAAAATCAGTAAAATGGAAGCTAAAACTATGAAAAATCAATGAATGCGCTACCTCCCCGGCAACGACACCAATTTGATGAGACACGTCGTTGCAGTGTCGTCAAATATCAATTGCCTTGGGTTTTCTTCTTCAACATATATATGTGTCTTGTGATAGTTTTGATTTGAGTTTTGAACTCATTTATTGCTAGATTGAGTTTCAATTGAAATCATTTATAGCTAGATTGAGTTTCAATTGAAATCTTACATGTTGAGTTAGGTTTTGATTTTGTCTATGTTTTCACATGTTTGGGATTGTATTGTGCTAGCTTTGATTCTAGGACTATTTAATGATCTTTGATTGAATGATTTTGTGAAAAATAGTTCCTCACATGTATTAGACTCTCTTGGCTGAAATCTCACAATGATACATGTGCTTATGTTCTTTTGAGCTATTCATATGTTTTTGTTGAATCTATAAATAGGAATATGCTCTAGAACTTTAGTTTTAATCTAAATGACTTTGTCATATGATTTTATCATGTTTTTGGTTTAAGAGATTACCTTCACTCCTTTACTTCGATTTATGGCGTTGTGTTTATCTTCTCTGATTCTTCCAATTAAAACCCTATAAATTAGGACAATTTGAATTGCAATTATCAGAATTGATTGGCACTGATGAAGGCTATCACTTAACGTAGGAATTGCTTCCTTCAATTACGTGAGGGTTTTCGTTTATATTTGAATTACGAATTAGTTGATGTATTTGGTCTCATTTATGATGCTTTAAATGGTGAAGGGGTCAACCTTTTTCGTCCATGTTTTTGGAGGAGAACGCTGACTCTGTACCTTTGGGGCATGATATCCTGGTGTACTGGTCTACTCTTGATGGCGTGGTACTTGCATTAGCATGATGGTACCCTTTTGGTACCATACGTTCACAATTATGTCACGGTACCTGAACTCCCCAAATAAAACCTTAAAGGTTGTATCTTCTAGCAGGACCCATTGGATCCGACACCTTAAAACCGATTCAAATGTAGTACAATGTCATCTTGAACACGTAATGTCCCCATGGGAACGAATTGAAAGCTTTTATGTCCTCAATCAACGACATTAGCCAGTACGTGACTTGTCTCCGGTAATCCTGGCCAAATAGGATGTTGTTCGTAAATAAAATCAATGTCATCTTCAAACCATCACCTTTCTTCTCAAACCGACCCCTTAAGAATCTATTCAAATGCTGATCAAAAATTAAATATACGTCTCCACCAAAATATCTCATGTGGATCCCATCCTACACCGAAACGTAATCTCTCATAAAAATATCCGGCAGTTCAACAAACTTCAAGCCAGTGCACAAACAGAACTCTCTCTTTCCTATTCTAACTTTGGTGTTCCCAATAGTAAACCATATCTCGTCGTCATTGGCACCCGAGAATTGAATTTGGCGGAGCAATAGGTTATGTATGTACTGCACTTGAAATAAACCCCTAATGTAATGTGGTAGATCCAAGTAATGCCTGAAACAACTTTTCTTGAACTCTTCCAACTCACCACAGTTAGCCAACACTTTCTTAATGTGATGGATCAATTTCAGTTTGCAATGCACTGTTATCATTATGTCATACGCCTACGTATTCCTCGGGTGTAACAAATACTGATCTAGGTCTTCGTTATGTGATGGCTCTTCATTCTCTACTATGTTCTCATTTTCTGTTACGTTCTCAGTCTGTGCTACATTCCCAGTCATAAGTAGGTTCTCAACCTCTGGTATGCTCACATTCTATGCTCGGTCTGCATCTGCCATCTGAATTCTCTAGTTCTTTCGCAGGCTTAGTCTCTTGTACGTTTTCATCCTTTGGTTACAACCTGAAAATATTTCCATGATTGTTAGGTACATCATAAGGACAAACAGAAAAAATCTCAAACAAACCATGCTAAGAATCTTTACATGCTACATAAAACTCTTTACACGATGACTTATACAAAGGTTTACACAATCACTTAAACAATGGCGTGTAACCATTCTTTACACGTTGTATATACAACATCGTTACACATTAAATTGTACAAAGGTTTGCACGCTACAATGTAAACCCATTTAGTGTGTAACGATTATAGGTCATCCACAAGTTCGCACACATCATGCCCAAAGTATTTACACGATGTACATTACAACATCCTTACACGCTTAATTTTACAAGGGTTTACACGATACAATGTAAACCCATTTATCATGTAATGATTTTGGGTCATTTACAAGTTCACACAAATAATGCCCAGAATCTTTACACGCTCAACATCGTTACATTCTGAATTGTACAAGGGTTTACAAGCTACAATGTAAAACCATTTAGCATGTAACGATTCTAAATCATCCACAGGTTCACATAAATAGTGCCTAGAATCTTTATACGCCCAGTATTGTTTCATGTTGAATTGTACAAGGGTTTACATGCTACAATGTAAACTCATTTAGCGTGTAACAATTCTGGGTAATCTACAAGTTCACTCAAATCATGCCTAAAAACTTTGGATTGTAAACCCATTTTAGCGTGTAACCATTCTGGGTCATTTACAATTTCACACAAATCAAACCCACAATCTTTACACGTTCATCTATTACCAGATAAAATGTGTTTACATGCGCAATTGTAAAATTATTTTGGAATGTAATAAAATACAGAATCTTTACACATTGTAGAGATAAACAACGTTACATGTTGACTTGTACAAACGTTTACACGCTAGGTTGTAAAGTTATTTTAGCATGTAACGATTCTGGGCATCTTTACACGCTGTTTAACAACCATGATGACTTGTACTACTGTTTACATGCTCGATTGTTAAGTCAGTTTAGTATGTAACTATTCTGGGTAATTTCAACCTTAAACTAAGAATTCAGTCATTCAAAACACATACATTGTTCACAAAATTGAAACCCAAAGTTCAACAATCTTTAATTGAAAAAAGACACATACCTACATCATCTTTCTCTCTCAACAACGAAACTCTTTGTTAATGAACAATCCGTCAATGACGAACAAATCTTGTCTCTGGTCTTGATCAAATCTTCTTAGTCTGCAGTCTTTTCTCTCTCGAAAAACCGCTCTCTCACTCAACAATGGCACTTTCTGAAAACCGGTTTCGTTTCCCAAGTTCACATGCTAAAATGATTTTAATTTCATTTAATTTGTTATATATTTTTTATGTTATTTAGTTTTTAAATTTCAAACGAACATCGTGTCTTGAGTGCCACATCAGAAATGCATAAGGGGCACACTTGTCCATTAACCATTTCTTTTTTATAAAAGACAAATTATTTAAAATGTACAGTTTTGAATAACCCTATCATTTTAAAGCTATTTATGAATTTTGCAATACATATATATATATATATATATATATTCCTTTTTCAAGAAAAATATATTTACAATTATTTTTTTCTCAATATAATTATATATATATATATATATATATATATATATAAGTTCGGCCTCGCAAGGGTGCAAGTCACAGAGACTAGCACAACGGCAAGCAAGGGCTCGATCCATAGGGAGGTGGGATTCACCGATCGTCTCTAGTTCTAGCTATTATTATAACACTTCGAGCGGACTCATTTGTTGCGTGTGCAGAAAAGTGAATAATAATATAACTAAATAACTTATATAAATAATATATACAATGATAGATGGAATGGAGATATGCATGATATATGGTTACACTAGGGAAACGACTCAACCGTGACAATCCTCCTAATTATGTTGTAGACTCATCTAATCCTCAAAAGTGCAAGCATATCATAGGCTCATATCCCCTTAATTAATCTCAAATCTCTCTCGATGTCTTAGAGATAGTATTCATAGATACCCGAAATCTCTCTCGAGCAATCCGGACAATATATATGAACCCATTAAGCACGTAAAATACAAATCAAGCCCTATACGCTAGCCTAGTGGTTCTAGCACTTTCTAGTCAAACATAGTGAATGTTTATCTAAGCATTGTCAAACGCGTCTCCTCTCGGTAAATCACATCTAACCGCGGATCAATTACAAAGTGATCAATTAAGCAAAAGCTTTAAACATTCGAAACATCCAAATAACTACATAAGCAAAAAAGAAATGTCAGTGGTCTTTAATTCTAGGTCAAAGATTCGGTTTAGTTAACTCCCTAGGATGGCTAAACATGGGAAACAAATTTATCTAACAACTACATGCAACAAAGTGATTGTTATATCATTAAGAACATTCAATTTAGGTTAAAGGTTCATCCTCCTGATTAGGGAATTTTCCCACAATCAATTCATCACCCAATCCTATCACGTGGATGGATAATCGTGTCTTAATACAAAGACCCATTAAGAAAAAGGATATAAACCAAGGTCAATTTAGCAACTAAAAGCCTGAACTGAAACCTTTTCTACTCTTTTGGGCTAAAATCCCTAATACTGAAATTACTCAATAAATGGAATTTCAAGTCATCCACCAATCAATCAACAATCATTGGTATCTAATTTATACTCTCAATTACATCTACTCCTAACCCCAAACATGGACACATATTGATTTCTAACAATTCATACACATACATATCACATTAAGATCATAAAAACACATATATCAAAGAGCAAAACAAAACCCAAATGAATTTAAGTACAAAAATACATATGTAGCACATGTGAAAGGTTTACAAATTCCCAAATTCGGTGTTACACATCAAAGACAACAAGAAATACGAAGAAATGTGCAAAAAAGAGCAAACCATTGAAGACAAGTCCTCCAAAGATGCTCATAGCCTTCCTAGTTCGAATTTGGCTCCTAATTGCTTTGTAATCTACTCTAAGATGGATGGAGGAAGTGTATAGTGGTGAGGTGGATGTGTATGGTGAGCTCTAATGGAGGAAAAACCTCCATGGGAGCAAGAAATTAAAGAAAATTGAAGAGAGAAGAGAAGAGGCGTGAGAGGGGAAAAAAGGGGAAGAGTTGTCTGAAGAATATGGAGAAAAGGGGGTATTTATAGTAAGGGAGGTTAAGGCAAGACTTTAGGGTGAAAAGACAAGAATACCTCTCTGAAAATGGTTGAAAAATGTATTTCTGCCCAGAAGTGCGGTTCGATGTGCTGTCCGCATCAACACAACGTACCACACATCACTTTTTGGAGCTTTTTGCCCAAAAATGCGGTATAAAACACGGTACGTAACTTGGTCTCACGCGGTAGTGTACCGCACTTCCTTACGCACTGTTACGAAAGCGATCATAACTTTCTTCAGAAACCTCAGAATAGTGATCAATAAGGTGAGTTGGAAAGAAAACTTTGGGGCTTTCCGAAAGTGGCTATGGGAAATGTAGTTTGATCGGAGGAGAGAGATATGACCATCCAAAGTTGGGGTGTCTGCACAAGTTATTCCAAATTCTACCCTTTAACCACCAAGACTCTTCAATTAAGCTCAAATACCTTCCGTACGGAACATGTACCAACACAAGGCTCAGAAACACATTAAATACAAAAATATACTCGAAAACAAGAACAAAAGCTAGAAAATGGGGACCTCAAATGGTATATAAATCGCTCTGATCACCTAGCCGCCAAAGCCTATACATGGGCCAAATATTGTTTTTTGTATTTTATTAAATCCATTGAACTTAAATAAAAAGATCCACATGTGAACTAGACCTGTTCTTACTAAAAGAAACAGGTCCACATGCCTTAATACAATTCTAGATGGACCCATAAATTGGTCTGACAGAATATATCAAGTTATCAATGCAAGTTCATGTGGATTGGAGATCTTGGCAGGGCTATCTAAATTTAAGCTCCAATAGACATAAGCTAATCACGATCAACAAATGAATCACTTAGGTCCGATCTATTAATTTTAGTGCATTCAACAAATGAACGAAAATTGAACTCTTAAATAATGATAGAATAAGTTAATATTGCTCGTTCATACCCTAGACAATCTTAATAGAGAAAGTGTATCCTCGTGAAGAATATCAGTAATCGTCAAGAGCTCATAGACCACCATAACTCTCCAAGTTACAATATTTACTCATATGACTATATTTTGAACTTGGATATTTTGATTTGTCCATAAGCCGTATTTCAATAGAAACTATTGAAAACTTAACGTTAAGATTTCATATCCAATACCTCAAAACATCCATATGATGATATTCTACTCTCATTTAAAAACTGGAGCCACTATGTCCATATCTATAAATGAAGTCTTCTATCGATTAACAAATGAATACCACCAAACTATCAAAGATAGACTATGCTATATAATCGTACTCATTGATAGCTCAAATGTTAACACATGCAACCATAAGTTTGTCATTTATCTCAGGATTGAGATAGACTCTCCGATTATCTTCAAGTGAAAACTTTTATCCACTGATGACTCTAGATAAAGTATTTCATTATGATCCTATTCAATGCACCCAGTGCACTAGATTCTTTTGCCTAAAGACACCACACTTTTATGATTTTAAACTCATTATAACACATTTGATCCAACTCAAATGCTAGCACAAGAATCTACAACTCTGACAAGATAAAGACACCCAACCTTTACCTTAAGTTGTGAACATTATTTAAGACTAAATAAAGAATTGTGTCTACCTCATACGTATCCAAATGTACGAACAATTCTTCTTTTCTCATAGTCTTTTGACCTTATGATTATTTACTTTTGACAATAATTAAACTATAAATGCTATAAGATTTGTTAAACTAGAAATCACTTTTATTAATAATAAAATTTTGTCAAATTCATTATTACACTCATGCTATCGAGCGTAATCCCAACAATCTCCCACTTGTTCTATAGCAAATGTGTCATATCTCTTATCCTCATATTCTCCAGGTGCCTATCAAAACTCTTTTGTGGAATAGACTTTACGAAGGGATCCGTTAGATTTTCTACTAATGCAATCTTGGTTATCCTCACGTCTCCCTTATGCACAATTTCCCCTAAAAGGTGATACTTTCTTTCAATATGTTTCCCTCTCTTACAGCTTCTTGGTTCTCTCGAATTAGCCACTGCTCCAATATTGTCACAATAGATAGTGATCTGCTTATTCACATCAAGAACCACTTCCAAGTCAATAAAGAATTGGTAGGGCTAGACAGCCTCTTTAGCAACCTCACATGTGGTAACATACACGGCTTCCATGGTAGAGTCAGTAATACAAGATTGCTTGAGCATTGCATACATGAGACTCCCAACTGCCTAGGCATATGGAACCCTACTCATGAATTGCTCTTCATGTTCATTCCTAGGAACTTGTTCCTTAGAAAGTGTGATTCTGTGTCTGAAATGTAACATTCCCTTTATTAGAATCTTCCATGGAAAATATAGACAAGATTTTATCTATGCATGAAGCTTGGAATAATGCAATCGTTCTATTCTTTCTATCCCTTATGACTTGGATACCAAGAATATAACTTGTAAGTTCTTCATGTCAAATTATTTTGCCAACCATTATTTTACTAATGTCAATACACCTACATCATTTTCGATGAGTAGTATATCATCAACGTAAAGAACTAGGAAAACCAACTTGTCACCTTTAATCCTTTTGTATACACAGGGTTTGTCAAGGTTTTGAATAAATCCAAAACTTTTCACATCTTGATTGAACCTTATGTTCCAGGATTTGGATGCTTGCTTCAATCCATATATGGATCTTTACGACTTGCATACCCTTTCCTCTTGGCCTTTTTCAGTGAATCCTTCTGGTTGCATCATACAGATGCTTTCGTCAAGACTTCAATTAAGGAAAGTTGTCTTGATGACCATTTGCCAAATCTCTAGGTCTAGAGATGCTGCAATGGATAAGAGTATTCTAATGGACTTAAGCATGGCCACAGGAGAGAAGGTTTCCTCATAATCGATACCTTTCTTCTATGTGTAACCTTTAGCTACCAATCTAGCTTTAAAAGTTTCCACATTTCCATCCATTCCTCTTTTCCTCATGTATACAAACTTGCACCCGATAAATTTTATCCCTTTAGGCAAGTCTACAAGAGACCAGGCTTTGTTTTTTTAACATAGATTCAATTTTGGATTGCATTGCCTTTTGCCAATGGCAACAATCAACATCTTCCATTACTCCATTATACGTATAAGGATCATCGTCGTTTGGGAGATTCTCTACAGATTCTCCTAGACCGATGTATCTCTCGGGTTATGTTAGGTTTTAGAATTGTGTTGGCTTGATTCCATAACAAAACTTCATTTCTTTGTAATGCTTAGTTGCTTAAGTGGTTCGTGATTATAGAAGATTCAAGGAAGAAAAGCAACTTCTCATAATACAAAGTTCATCTTCAAGAGGATTGATACTATTCTTGGATGCTAAGGTATCGAGATCCTTCTTCCTCTTGCAAAGCGTAGGCGCACACACACAATTCATTCATATATGTCCCTTCTTAGGTGTGCATTATTAAATGTGCACACACACACACACACAATTCATACATTTGTGTCCCTGCATCGTAGCACATCATTTGGTATAACATATTCACGAACTTGAAGTTGAATGCTCATGCATTTGGTATAAAAGTTACATGTTTTGGAAAATGCATGATTTGAGACTATCTCTATGTAGTTTGCATTCTAGTGTGAATTGTTTTTTTTATGTGTATATATGTTTGTATAACATGGATATTAAACTTGAATTTATTCTTAAATCATTCTTGATTGAGTTCCGGTCATTTCGGTTACTCATAGTATTGATTTCAAGTTCTAAGTCAAAAGATACTACACTTTCAACTCATGTTGCATACATTGTCTTCGTCTTCATATATCGAGTCGAATTCTTATTTTATGGGTTAAGTATCTTATATGTCTATAACCTTGAGGGAATCTTAGTTTCTAATCTTCAAACAGATTCAAATTCAGAGTTCGAAAGCCAAAGAACGATCGAAGAACGCGAGAGGAGAGCAAGGGAAGAGGTGTGATGGCATAAGCCATCACTTGGCACCATCCCGAGATGGCGCATGGCCATCTCGGCCCCAAAGTTGTTCTACCCCGAGATGCCCACGCGCCATCTCAGGGAGGCACTAAATAATGGGGGCTTTTTGGTCTTTTGGTTGTTCTCTCTTTAAAACCTCTCATTCCCTCTCATTCAAGAATAAGTTTAGAAAAACGAATTTGAAGAATAAGTGCAGAATTTTTCTCTCAACATTTTGATTTTTTGTTTTTGTGATAACTTCTTCATTTCAACTCTGAATCACTTGATTCAAAAACCGATTTAGTGTCTTGAAGAGTTCTACAAACCAAAATCATTTCCAGTACGAAAAGATGTCTAGCGGTTTCGTTGTGATCAGATCTTCAGTTCGTGATTTTACTCCTTGTTGATAAAATCATCTTCTTCTTAGTTTTCTTCTTAGATCTTCTTAGATCTTCTTATTGATTGATGCTATTTGATTAAGAAGCATGACTAGGATGATTTTGATATCATTTTGTGGTTTGGTGAATTGATTTTCAAGTTTAGCTTGATTTGTGATAATTTGATTGATTTGTGCTAAACTTGATAAACATGAAATTGTTTCTAGAAATCTTTTGTTCTTATGCTTGATTGATTATTTCTAGATCTAATTTCATTTTCTAAGAACTAGGTTATGTTTCAATTGGTGTCTATATCCTCATATCTATGTTCTTAGTTGATAACATGCTTAGGTTGTCTAGATACATTTTGTGATTGCTCTTGAAAGTAGAATCTAGCCATCTAGTTGCATGTCCATAGAATTTGTTGATCACCATTTTCTATGTTGAGTGCTTGTTTGCGTTTTGCATTCATGATCACTTAGATGCCTTGTGAAGAGGTAGAAAGTCTCATATCTTAGAGTGATTCTTTGATTTGATTAATTGGAAGTCTTAGCTAAGTCGGGAGGACTTGGATAGCTAAGCAAGTGGAAGTTTCGACAAGAGGTGTGAGACCTCGGATTGTTGAGCAAGGGAGTCTTGACTAGAGTCAGGAGAACTCGGATAGTTGAGCAAGAAGTCTTGCCTAGGGTCTAGAGGATCCAGATAGGTGAGCAAGGAATCTTCCTAGAGAAATAAGGTCTTGGATAGGAAGTCAGCTTATTAGATCACTAGGTTCAAGGATAGAGTGAGAGTGATAGCTTGGAGAGCATGTGTTGATTGCTTAAGTGTGTAACTCTTATTTGAAAAAATGGATTAACTTTTGCCTGTGGTTGTGGTGTCAACCCGTGGATGTTTCCTCTTCAGAGGTTTACCATGTAAATATTGTGTGTCATTGTTTACAATTTTCATTAATCATTGTTAAAATTGCATTGTTTTAAAAGAAGACAAAAATTGGAGCATATACCTATTCACCCCCTCTCTAGGTATATTTACACTATAAGGATAAAGGGAAATTTCAATTGGTATCAGAGCCGGTGTCTAGACGCACTTAGATAGATCTTCTTTATAGTGTTTGTTATCTTCTTTTGTTTCATCATGATTAAAGAAATGTATTCTTTTGTGGCTTCTCTTGTTGAAGGTGAGTCTATTGACTTAGTTGATCAAAAGATTAAAGATCTTATTCAAGAAAATGAAAGGATCTTTAAGATCAATAAGTCTCTCACTAAGAAGTTAGAATATCATGATTGTAGCTCAAAATGTGTTATTGATCTTAATGACAAAATTCTTAATCTAGAGAAAAACTTGATTGATAGCAATGATAGATTAAGTATTTTGAAGCATGAAATTGAGCAAAGAGATGAATCTCTTGATCGTGCTAGGAGAATTGAAAATATGCTTAGAGCAAAACTTAATGAGCATGAGAATCAAGAGAAAGTGCTTAGTGACAAACTTAATGAGGCTAAAGAGATGATTAACAAGATGTTATCTAGCTCTAACAAAGTGAAAGCTCTCATTAAGGTTGGAAAGCCTTCAAGTGACAAAAGAGGTTTAGGATTTGTTAATGAAAAATCAACTCCTTCATCTAACAAATCTACTTTTGTCAAAGCTTGTAGCAATTTAATTGTAGGTACACTCTCTAACGGTAAAGCCATGTATGCTACCGGAGGTGCCTCAACATCAACAATGATGGCCAAGGAAACGACTCAACAATGTCAAAGACAAGCTACATCATCATCAAATGCAAAAGGCAAGGCATCTAGTATTGCACGCCAAAGAGGTAAGAATGTGAGAAGGAAAAATGAGTTGAATGCTCAAGCAAATGGTAAACTTCTCAAATTCATACCTATTTGTCATTATTGCAACATGGTAGGACACATAAGACCTAGATGTTTTGAATACATTCGTAAATGTAGAATTGCCAATGATTTGCATGATATGTCTTTAAATGGTCCTAGGCAATCATCCATGTATGGATCTAAAATTAAACCTAAACTTGGAGGCTGTAGCTGTTCCAAAACACCTTCTCCCGCTCAATTTTTTATGGCGTGTGATCGAATTCCATTGAATGATTTACCAAGTTATCTAGATGCCAATTAGATACCTAAACCATTCAATGCATGTTCATACAAAAAGAGACATATGAGTGGCACTCCTATTCTATATGGCATGCTATCAAACAACGACAAACATTGCAATATTTATGAAAATATAAATAGCTACAATTTTTGTCCATCCTAGAAAAGCAAGTAAATTACATATCTTGGAATACAAAAACTCCTTTCTTGGCAAACAAGTCTTCTCATGACCATCATATGTGCACCCCTTGGCTGCCTCGCATAGGTGTGCGCACCTCACAACTCTATAAAGGGTTGCCATGTGTAGCCTATGGCTTCCATATGGCTACCGTCTATAGCCCATACCACAACAATAATGGTCGCGTGCTCATTCGTACGCACGTTTGTTGCTATTGTTCGCACGGTCCCAAACTTGTTACCGTTGCTTCTAATTCTTCAAACCTTCGAGTCTTCGATGCTTGAATGTATTACAGAAAAATTTTAAATAATAAATTACTACAGTATTTTTAACACAATATAGTTTAGTTTTTGTTAATACAATATTTTTCTGCAGTATTTTTATTGTAAGCAAAATAAATTAAAAACTTAGCAACTACCAAGAAGGAAATTATGGCGATGATATGCCACCCTTCTTGTTACGATCTCAAAACAAAAATACATTGAAATTCTAGGACCAAAATTGAGCAATAACAATCCATAAACTAAGACATGTATATCCATACATTCCAACGTATATATATATATATATATATATATATATATATATATGTATATGTGTGTGTGTGTGTGTGTGTGTGTGTGTGAATATCTAGAGTGTCATCTCTTTCTAAAACATGCATATTAACGATAAGAGAAATAGATTTACGTACACATACATCAATTAATCAAGGGTACAACCAGGCTCTGATACCAATTATGTAGGGAAAAAATCGGTTCGAAACGCGGCAGAAGCGTAGAATGAGGGTTTGGTATATTTAAAAATTTTCCCTTTAATAGAAAGAACCTTAACCCTAGATTAATTGACATATATTAAAAGTATCGTACCTTTTTTCTCGTGACGATTGAACTTGTGCCGAATTGAATCCGTAATATCTTCCAATCCAATTACGAACGTGAATCACCTAGGAGTTTGGGCTCCCTTTCTTTTAATTGTATACCTGAGGATGGAAAAAAACAAAATCTCTTTCTTTGTTAGTCAAAATAATCCACCAAGAAGAAAAGCAAAGAATGTTATGTCACTTGTGAATTATCAATCAATTTGATTGAAATTCGCGTGAACCTAGATTTGATGTTGTACATAAAACCTTTTAATGTAATGGCTACTAGTGCACTATCGAATACAAAACATTCTTTCTTCCTTTTTCTCTTTGTCGAATTTTAACACACCAATCTTTAGAGTTGGAAGAATTTATCTAGAGCAAAATCCGGATTCTCTACACTCAAAATTCTCTCTTGACCGGGCCGAAATTTCTCTCCAAGAAAAGGAAGTGGCCGAAATTTTTCTCTCTCAAAATTAGGTTGCCCGAATTCTATACTATCACATATATAATGGCCGAATTCTTCATCCTCTTAATTTAGGAAACCAAATCCTCTCCTAAGAAGGATTTACTTGGTGGGCAAGAATCCTTTCCTTAGGGGGATTTACTTGGTGACCAAGAATCCTTTTCAAAGAAGGATTCTTTTCTACACCAAGACTCCTAATCTAACTCAAATAGTGTACTTATTCAATAACCAATTACTGGAATAATTAAACTGGGCTAAATCAAAAACTTCTTAATTTGATCAATTGTCAATTAGAGTCCTAATAGAAATCAACTACTTTCTAATTTGACTAGATAAATAAAATCCTATTATTTATCTACTTATCAAATATAGTATTTAATACTTATCATATAACCAATAGTAATATGACTCTAGAAGACCATCTCCTACTAGTAAAAATATTTTGACTTTTAATTAAACAATTAATTAATTAATTAATTTCCATTTAATAAAATAATAAAATAAAAAACAATATATAAGGCTATTCTACAATTCCTAGCCGCCCAAGCCTATATATGGGCCAAATATTGTTTTTCTTATTTTATTAAATCCATTGGACTTAAATAAAAAGGTCCACATGTGAACTAAACCCGTTCTTACGTCCACATGTCTTAATACAATTCTAGATGGACCCATAAATTAGTCCGATAGAATATATCAAGTGATCCATGCAAGTTTGTTTAAATTGGAGATCTTGGCGGGCTATCTAAATTTAAGCTACAGTAGACATAACCTAATCACGATCAACAAATGATTCACTTAGGTTTGATCTATTAATTTTAGTTCATTCCACTAAATAACTAAAATTGAACTCTTAAATAATGATGGAATAAGTTAATATTGCTCATTCATACCCTAGACAATCTTAATGGAGAAAGTGTATTCTTGTGAAGAATATCAATAATCGTCAAGAGCTCATAAACCGCCTATAGCTCTCCAAGTTACCATATTTAATCATATGACCACATTTTGAACTTGGATATTTTGACTTGTCTAGAAGCCATATTTCAATAGAAACTATTGAAAACTTAACGTTAAGATTTAATATCTAATACCTCAAAACATCCATATGATGATATTCTACTCTCATTTAATAAATGGAGCAACGATGTCCATATCTATAAATGAAGTCCTCTATCGATTAACAAATGAATACCACCAAACTATTGAGGATAGACTATGATATATAATCGTACACATTGATAGCTCAAATGATAACACTTGCAACCATAAGTCCATCATTTATCTCAGGATTTAGATAGACTCTCCGATTGTCTTTAGGTGAAAACTTTTATCCACTGATGGTTCTAGATAAAGTATTTCACAATGATCCTATTCAATGCACCTAGTGCACTAGATTCTTTTGCCCAAAGACGCCACACTATGATGATTTTAGACTCATAATAACACATTTGATCCCACTCAATTGCTAGCAAAAGAATCTAAAACTTTGACATTTGATCCCAACCTTTATCTTAAGTTGTGAATATTATTCAAGACTAACTAAAGAATTGTGTCTATTTCATACATATCCAGATATACAAACAATTCTTCTTTTCTCATAGTCTTTTGACCTTATAATTATTTACTTTTGACAATAATTAAACTATAAATGCTATAAGATTTGTTAAACTAGAAATCACTTTTATTAATATGAAAAGATTGTCGAATACATTATTACACTTTTGTCATCGAGCATAATCCAAACAGGATGGAGCTTCCTCTCCAAGGTTACCAAGGCAAGAGCGAGCTTCTCTAGACGAGTGTAGTTTTTCTCTCGCTTGGTCATGGCATGGCTCACATAGTATATAGGATTTTGAACCCCATCTCCGTATTCTTTAACCAAGGCTCCACTCACTGTTGTCTCAAACACAGCTAGGTAGATCTTTAACTCCTCTCCAGGTTTCGGCATAACTAGCAACAACGAACAAGCTAGATAGTTCTTTAATTCCTAGAAGACCTGCTCACTATCTTGGTCCCACTTCAAGTTTTTTCCCTACTTAATTGCTTTAAAGAAGGTGAGGCACTTATCGGTAGACCTTGATATGAAACGATTGAGTGCTGCTACTGGACCGATTAATACATGTACCTGTTTGAGGGAATTGGGAGATACCAAGTCTAGGATGGCTCTGGTCTTTTCAGGGTTCGCCTCAATGCCCCTCCCATGGCCCACGAATCTTAGAAACTTCTTACATTTCCCCAAGGTGCACTTGGTAGGGTTAAACCTCATATGATTATCTCTGATGATTTGGAATGTTCGGCGGAGGTGGTCGCGGTGTTGGTCAACCTCCTGGGACTTTGTGATCATGTCGTCTATATAAACCTCCATTGTCTTCCCTATCTCACACTTGAAAAAATGGTTGACCAATTACTAGTAGGTGGCTTCTGTATTCTTGAGATCAAAAGGCATGACCTTATTGCAGTAAAGGCTCTGCCTAGTGACGATGCTAATCTTGTCTTGGTCTGCGGGGTGCATCGTGATATGATTATACCTTGAGAATGCATACATGAAGGTTAATAGCTAGTTCTCTATTGTAGAGTCTACCAACTGATCAATCTTCAGCATTGGGAAGCTATCTTTTGGATATGCACGATTGAGGTCGGTGTATTCGACGCACACATGCCACTTCCCGTTGGCTTTGGTGACCATGACCACGTTAGTGATCCACTCTAGGTATCGAGATTCCCGAATGAACCCGACTTTTAGTAGTTTGTCAACTTCCTCCTGTACTACAACATTTCTCTCAAGATTGAAATGCCACCTCTTTTGTTTAATAGGCTTGAAGGTGGGTGAAAATACAATAACGGTTAAATGCTCAAGGCTAACCTAGAGAGGGGGTGAATAAGTTAGGCACCTTTTTCGACTCCCTTAGAAACAAACAAAAGTTTGTCCCACTAGATTGCTTGTATCACAATATATATATTAATTAAAAACAATTAATCAATATATAAACACAAGTAAAGTGTGATACAAACAAGTAATTGTAACACATACACAATCTATATTATAAAGAGGAAGTCAACACACATAAAGAGTTCTATCCACAATACAAATATTAGAGAGATAGGGATAGAGAAAAGTTGAAACCTCCGAAGAGGAAACATCCACGGGCTAGCAGCCACCCGCAAACAAAATCCACTAGTAGATAAGACAAGTACAATCTCTCAAGTGACCTCTTCACCTAGAAACTACCCTCATATCCTACTCTAGAAGTTGTCGCCCTATGCTCAACAAACCGAGGATTCACACCTCTTGTCAAGACTTCCGTGCTCACCTTATCCGGATCTTCACAACCCAAGGCAAGACTTCTTGCTCAACTATCCGAGTCTTCCCGACTCTAGTCAAGACTTCCTTGCTCACCTATCCGAGTTCTCCCAACTCTAGGCAAGGCTTCTTGCTCGACTATCCAAGGCTTCACACTTCTAGCCAAGACTTCCTTGCTCCACAATCCGAGGCTTCAAACCTCTTGCCAAGACTTCTTGCTCAACACCATAGGTCTCACACCTATTGTCAAGACTTTATTCTCACAAGGCATCTAGGTGATCATGAATGCAAAATGCAAACAAGCACGCAACATAGAATGCTATGATCAAAAAATCCTATGGAAAATACTAGACATGAGCATGAATGCACAAATCACATATAGTCTAGTTCATCATGCATGAGTAGTCAATCTAGATTATGTAAGATATGATCAACATTAATCACAAACTAGATTCATGCATATATCTAAACTTGAATCACAAAATATGATCAACAAATCACAAGATCAAGTTTAAATCACATAAACCTAAAACATGCTAAAATCATATGACAATGTCAAATAGATCTAAGCATAAGTTCTAGAGAATATTCCTAATCATAGATTCAACAAATCACATGAATAGCTCAAAAGAACATAAGCACATGTATTATGTGAGAATTTGGGCCAAGAGAGCATAATACATGTGATGAACTATTTTTCACAAAATCAATTAATCAAAGATCACAAAATAGTCCTAGAATCAAAGCTAGCACAATACAATCCCAAACATGTGATAACATAGGCAAAATCAAAACCTAACTCAACATGAATGATTTCAATTGAAATTCAATCTAGCTTTGAAAGTGTTCAAAACACAAATCAAAACACTCAGAATATACAAATATATGTAGAAGAAGAAAACCCAAGGCAATTGACCAAGTTTTAAAAGAAAACTTAGAGAGAAAATCAATACCTTAGTTGATCTAGGTGCAGTCCCATTTTTTTAAGATTAGACACCAAAAACAGAAGCAAAATTAACTCAAACCTTCAGAGTAAAGATGGAGGATGAATATATGAACATTCTCAACTTCGAATCACTCAAATTAGAGCTTAAATGAAGAAGTTATGGTGTTTGGAAGGTGAGAAAATTTAGAGAGAAAATTCTGCACACTTGATTTGAATTTCTTCTTAGAATGAAATGTGAGAGGGAAAGAGATTATAAAGGAGAGGGATAAGAATGAATTATGAAAAGACCAAAACACCCTTAAGAGCCCAAGAATCCATGCTGGCTGAGATGGTGCATGGGCATCTCGGGGTAGCAAGCATTCTGTCCCGAGATGACCACGCGCCATCTCGGGAAAGATTGCTTGGATACAATCTTTTCCTCTAGCGCTCCCTTAGCGTTCTTCGACTGTTCTCCGGCCTCCGAACTTGGAATTCAAATCTGTTTATGGATTATAAACCGTAACTCTCACACAGACATGGAATTATAAGATACTCAACCCAAAATATAGAAATTCAACTCGATATAGGAAGACGAAGACAATGTATGAAACATGAGTTGAGAGTGTAGTATCTTTTGACTTTGAACTTGAAATCAATAGTATGAGTAACCGAAATTGCCGGAACTCAATCAAGAATGATTTAAATCCAACTTCAATATCCATGTTATACAAACATATGCACACTTAAACACAATTCACACTAGATTGCAAACTACATAGTGATAGTTTCCAATCATGCATATTCCAAAACATGTATCCAAACCAATGCATGAGAATTCATCTTAAAGTGTGTGAATGTGTTATACATGGTGCACAACGATGCAGGGACACATATGAATGAATTGTATGTGTGTGCTTATAAAGGTGCACAACGATGCAGGGACACAATTGTACGATATGTGTGTGTGTGCTTTAAGCTTTGTAAGAGAAAGATAAGGTCTTAGTATACCTTTGTAGAAACAAATTGCATCCTTTCTCTTTGAAGACTTAGAACTTGCTTTGACTTCTTGTTTCTTCTTCCTTGAAGCATGAATCATCATGAACCTAAACAACTAAGTCATTACAAGTAAACATCATTTTGATATTCAATTCTTGCCAACACAAACTAAAACCTAACAATCTCCCCCTTTGGCAAATTCCATGTCAAAACACCTATACATTTACTACAAATATAAAAATGAAGATAGGTCACAAAATCACTCCCTCACATTACAATGAGTAAGATTCCTATAACTAATCTTCACCAACTCTTGAACTTCATCTTGATCTTCTCTTGAGGCAACCTACAAATCATCTCAAAGCACAATACATATACAAGAGAAAAACAACAAATGGAAACATATAATATGGATAAGAATATACAATTAAGTCCACAAATACATGTATCTTCCCCTCAATACATGCCAAATACAAGAATTTTTAACCAAATCTTAAGACTAATTATTACAAGCCATTGAAAGTCCAAAAGTTCACAAAAACAGCATAAAAAGGAAACTAAGTAACTTGCAATTTATAACAACTCTTTCTCCCCCTTTTTGACATGAAATGATGCCAAATGGTAAGTAACATACCATGAGACTCAAATACTAGCTACTAGATCCACCAAAGAAAGATGTGTGTGTAGTTGACCTAACATAATATTTGTGAGGTGGTCTTGAACTTGATGCAATACACTCCTCCAACTCTTTTATTCTAGCATCTTGTTTTTCACCTATAGCACTAAGTTCATCAACCTTCTTCTTCAAATGCAAAGCCCAATCCGGAAGAATGTTTATGCTAGCTCTTGAAAATCAACTTTTGAACAAAAAAGTCCAAAAGTATCACATGTCTTACCCTTATCCTTATATGACATGTATGACACACGTTTATCACTATACATTTCCAAGGGTTGTACCAACATATCATCTCCACTACTTTGAACACCACTAACTAAACACAAAGAAGTTATAAACCCCGGTAATGCAAGCTTCTTATCTCCTCTAGTTGAGAAAGCCGCAATATCCAAATAAAACATAAGCAAATCCCCGAGGTTTATAGGTTGATTAGTAACTAAGGCATATACTATTTTGATCTTGTCTTTATTCAACTCGGTTGAATTCGAAGATCCAATAATATTTGTGCAAATGAAAAGATGCCAAAATGCACTTACCTTAGTTAACTCATGTTGACTAATATATGCTCTACCTTTCCACTCAAAAGAAGCATTGTCACATAGAGTTCTACCAATGATATTAAGATTCTCAATGATATCAACATCTAGAAAATTTGAATCAATATCACTAGATAGCCCAAGAAACTTGTTAATGTTTACCGGGTTAACTCTAAACACAACACCCCTAACATCCATCAAAGCATCCAATAAGGTGGCACTCTCTCTATATTCATGATAAAATTCTCTAACAATAGTGTCATTCACTATTCCTAGCATGCTCACCCAAGATTCCCAATTTCTATCCTTAATGCATTTAAGAACATAAGAATCTTTACATTTACCTAAGTCAATGCCTCTCTCTTGAAATATCTTCTTAGTTGCAAAGATCCATAAATCCTTTGACCTTGAAGCTTTGGATCTCTTTGAGGTTGACTTGGCTTTCACAATGGGATTCAATTGATTTCCACTTCCGGTAACTTTAGTTCTTCCCATTTGTTCTTGTGAAATAAGATGTTATAAAAATACAAAAGTGAGTGAAAGACAAAACAAGCTTATTAGTCACAAATATATGAAACAATGACATATGACTTAAGAATTAATCATCATGCAAGACAAAGATAGTGAGTAATATCTTACAAGTATCATTAAGTCAAAATATGCCAACATGTAACAAAATGAAGCATGTGAACATATCATAAAAGAGAACAATGTCTAGCATACAATGCTCCCCCTTGATAAATGCCATGACTAAGATTCATGATAGCATAAGGTTCACAAGGAAGTTCACACAATCACACATTCAAGCAATTTGAAGAAATATCAACAAAATAAGCTTTATAAGCTAAGAGAGATACATAAAGATTTTTCAAGTTCTCTCATAATTCTTCAACAATTGCAAAGATATCATCATACTCATAAACAAAGTGTGTGTGAGAGAGATATGCTTCAAATATATATCAAGAAGTAGTTTGATAATCAACATGCAAACAATTTCCAACAACTATTCATCTTAAGTTTTTTCCATAAAAAGTCAAACCGATTATCATCCGGAATTTTTTGCTTTTAAGAGAATAGATTTTCAACATATAAGCGTTTGTATGCATGTGGCTCATCATCCCATTTCTGTTTTTCAACCCGAGCTCATTTGATTTTCAACTAAACTCCTTTTTAAGCCTTCCTCCTTTTCTTTTTAGGCTTTGAATCAAACATTTTATTTTATTGATTTCATTTCAACACTTCTTTGATTTTTCCATTTTTTTTTTACAAAAACAAAAATTCACTTCATGATGCCTTTCACTCATCACAATGGTGTAGCTCTTTCCAACATTGGGTAGCTTTCACAACCAAGGTGTGTAGCCCTTTTCATGAAGGTGATCGTTGAGTTCTATGTAATTGCCGAAGCAAAATGGATACAAACCAAAGGTCATTTAAAATGTACTTAAGCACAAAAACTTCAAGATGTATCCAATGTTTACATATTAGTAAACTCAACCCACTAGCAAAACATATAAGAGAAGCATGGTGCAATTTTTAGAAAACCAAGATTTTATGGCTCATAAGCACATGATCTAAGAGCAATAAGTAGAGACTTATTCAAGATCATTACTTCTCTAATGAGTAGCTTTCAAAGAATATGAAGCTCATATTTTCAAAAGTAATGCCACTCAATATACCAAACACAAACAATCATCAAAGTTAAGATCAATGTGAACAATATCACTATTACATCCAAAAACAGTAAATGTCAATGAGAACCATATGTATACTATACAAAATTCTCTAATATGACATGCTATGAGATGTATGTCCAAAATTGAGTCAAAAGATGAATATCTAAGAGAATATGCATTAGAGTATAGAGATACCTTTTTGCACATTATAGTCACCAAAATATCATACTTCCGCCCTTTTTATAAGCACTATTGCCTTGAATGTCCTCATGACACCAAGTTGACGATGTTTCACAACAAGAGTATAAAAAGCATAATATCTCAACTCAATCAACACATATAACAAGAGAACTTCTTCAAAGTTAATCAACAAATTTTGACCATCATAACAATCATGATGTGAGATAACCAAGTTCATATCAATACATGGAGTATTCAAAGCTAGCAAGCAATAATTCTCAACACAATTGATATATAGCCCAAAGCTATCTCACATGTGCTTCTTATATTAGTGATAAAAGCACCCACCCTTGAACCACTTGTTCTTGGGTGTACCTACTCAAACATTTCCAATATCATCCTTGACAACAATGTTAAATCTAGAGTAAACTCCTTCAATGATTGATTAACAAGAATATCATTAACACTCTATTCCTTAACATTTTCAACACAAGCTTTGTCAAGTTGAACAAGATTAGAATTATTTCTACTCCATAACTTTTCTCATGCTTAGCAAAATTATCATGCTTCTCAACTTTCAAGGCCTTAGCATGTTCAAGTTGAAGTTTAATCTCCTTATCCCTATATTCATTTCCTAATTTACATTTTTCAATATATTTATAACACCTAGGCTTAACGTGACCTATTGTGTTGCAATAACGGCAAATTGGAATAAAAGTTGAGATTGTACCTTTTGGAGTTGAACTAGCTTCACTAGGAGTTTGCAAAGATACCTTGTTCGCCAACTTCTTCCTGGCTTTTGATCTTCTCTTCTTGTGTGGTTTCTTATCAATCACGACTTCATCAAAGTGTGTAGGAAGTGGTGCTTCCAAGAGCTCATCTTCAACTACCAGATCGTCTTCACCACTATGAGAGTTAACAAGATTCTTAATACTAGACACACTAACCGAATCATTCACTAAATCCTTGATAGCCTCCTTAGCCGTGTCTAACTCTTCCATCAATTCTTGTTCTCTCTTCTTCAAAGAAGTTATCACATTATCCTTCTCAAGGTTAATCATTTCAGGTTCTCTAAACTTCTTTATAATATCACCTTTTTCACCAAGAAGTCTACGAGTAACAACCACAAACTCATCTAGTTGCTTCTTGATCAAATCATCCTTCTCAACTACTTCTCTTTGAGCATTGTCTCTAGCTTCTTCAAGCTTTTCTATATTTTTCAACAACACAAGATTAGTAGGATTGGAACTAGAGCTTTCATCATGATTTTTATCAAGGTTCTTGTTCAAAGATATTGTACTACCAACATCTAGTGAAGAATGAGAAGCTGTTAGAGCTACAAAGTTGCTCACCAACTCTTCATCACTTGAAGACTCACTACTAGAGCTCTCATTGTCACTAGAATTATCATCACTCTAAGTAGCCGCCAACACTTTGCCTTTCTTGTCTTTCTTAGATGGCTTCATGGTGCACTCACTAGCAAAGTGACCAAAACCTTGACAATTATAGCATTGAACCTCTTACTTGTTCATGGCTTGACTATTCTTCACAATCCTTGGAGATGATGTTCTCTTGACTCCTTTTTCCTTAGAAGACTTGCTTTTAGTTTTGGCATTCTTCTTTAGAAACTTCTTGAACCTTCTAACCAAGAGTGCCATTTCTTCATTTTCATCATCACTCTTCTCCTCAATAGCATTGAGAGCAATTCACTTACTCTTGATCTTTGGCTTCAAGCACATCTCATAAGTTTGGAGAGACCCAAGCAACTCATCGATGTTCATACTATCCACATCCTTGCTTTTCTCAATGGCTGTCACCTTTGATTTAAATCTCTTAGGAAGAGACCTAAGGATTTTTCAATTTAAATGCTCTTTTGAGATAGGTACTCCAAGTGCTTGACATTGGTTAGCTATGTTAAGAAGCCGGAATTGGAAGTCTTTGAACTTTTCTTCCTCACCCATACTTAAACCTTCAAATTGTGATGCCAACATTTGAAGCCTCGATTTCTTCACCACTAAGGTTCCTTCATTAGTAACTTGGAGAGTATCCCAAGCTTCCTTTACGGATTCAAGATTTTGGATGTAGGAGAATTGATGCCCATCAACTCCTCAAAAGA
This sequence comes from Dipteronia dyeriana, assembly GCA_032871835.1. NCBI lineage: Eukaryota > Viridiplantae > Streptophyta > Magnoliopsida > Sapindales > Sapindaceae > Dipteronia > Dipteronia dyeriana. The sequence continues at coordinate 18,927,485 of CM065296.1, read as the reverse complement.
TGGCATTCATAGCACAATGGTGCCATTTTGCAACCTCAAACTCATTTGTTGTCCATTCACTCCTTGGCTTGAGTATCATGGTTCCATCCTCTAAAACCTTGGTATGAGGACTATAACCTTCTTCTACTACCATCCAAGCCGTTTCATCAATAGAGCGGATGTAGGCTTTCATCCTCAACTTCCAATACCCATAGTTTATGCCACTAAGTAATGGTGGCCTAGTATTTGAGGCTCTTTACGCCATTACATCATCTTGAAAACCCATGACTTCAAACGCCTTACCAAAACCGTGAAAGTATCACCCCAGACTCACACTAAGTGCAATCTAGTGTCTTGCTCTGATTCCAATTGAAAATACAATCACGGTTAAATGCTCAAGGCTAACCTAGAGGGGGGGTGAATAGGTTAGGCACCTTTTTCGACTCCCTTAGAAACAAACAAAAGTTTGTCCCTTTAGATTGCTTGTATCACAATATATATATTAATTAAAGACAATTAATCAATATATAAACACAAGTAAAGTGTGATACAAACAAGTAATTGTAACACATACACAATCTATATTATAAAGAGGAAATCAACACACATAAAAAGTTCTATCCACAATATAAATATTAGAGAGATAGGGATAGAGAAAAGTTGATACAAGATATAATGTGGTAAACCTCTGAAGAGGAAACATCCACCGGCTAGCAGCCACCGGCAAACAAAATCCACTAGTAGATAAGACAAGTACAATCTCTCAAGTGACCTCTTCACCTAGAAACTACCCTCATATCCTACTCTAGAAGTTGTTGCCCTATGCTCAACAATCCGAGGATTCACACCTCTTGTCAAGACATCTGTGCTCACCTTATTCGGATCTTCACGACCCAAGGCAAGACTTCTTGCTCAACTAAGTATTCACGACTTTAGTCAAGACTTCATTGCTCACCTATCCAAGTTCTCTAAACTCTAGGCAAGACTTCTTTCTCGACTATCCAAGGCTTCACACCTCTAGCCAAGACTTTCTTGCTCGACAATCCAAGGCTTCACATCTCTTGCCAAGACTTCTTGCTCACCTTATCCGGATCTTCACAACCCAAGGCAAGACTTCTTGCTCAACTATCCGAGTCTTCTCGACTCTAGTCAAGACTTCCTTGCTCACCTATCCGAGTTCTTCCAACTTTGGGCAAGACTTCTTGCTCGACTATCCAAGGCTTCACACCTCTAGGCAAGACTTCCTTGCTTGACAATCCAAGGCTTCACACCTATTGTCAAGACTTCCTTCTCACAAGGCATATAGATGATCATGAATGTAAAACGCAAACAAGCACGCAACATAGAATGCTATGATCAAAACATCCTATGGCTAATACTAGACATGAGCACGAATGCACAAATCACATATAGTCTAGTTCATCATGCATGAGTAGTCAATCTAGATTATGTAAGATATGATCAACATTAATCACAAACTAGATTCATGTACATATCTAAACTTGAATCACAAGATATGAACAACAAATTACAAGATCAAGTTTAAATCACAAAAACCTAAAACATGCTAAAATCATATGACAATGTCAAATAGATCTAAGCATAAGTTCTAGAGCATATTCTTAATCATAGATTCAACAAATCACATGAATAGCTCAAAAGAACATAAGCATATGTATTATGTGAAAATTTGGGCCAAGAGAGCATAATACATGTGATGAACTATTTTTCACAAAATCAATCAATCAAAGATCACAAAATAGTCCTAGAATCAAAGCTAGCACAATACAATCCCAAACATGTGATACCATAGGCAAAATCAAAACCTAACTCAACATGAATGATTTCACTTGAAATTCAATCTAGCTTTGAAAGTGTTCAAAACACAAATCAAAACACTCACAATATACAAATATATGTAGAAGAAGAAAACCCAAGGAAATTGACCAAGTTTTAAAAGAAAACTTAGAGAGAAAATCAATACCTTAGTTGATCTAGGTGCGGTCCCATTTTTGTATGATTAGACAAAAACAACAGCAGCAAAATTAACTTAAACCTTCAGAGAAAAGATGGAGGATGAATATATGAACATTTTCAACCTTGAATCACTCAAATCGGAGTTTAAATGAAGAAGTTATGGTGTTTGGAATGTGAGAAAATTTAGAGAGAAAATTCTGCACACTTGATTTGAATTTCTTCTTAGAGTGAAATGTGAGAGGGAAAGAGATTATAAAGGAGAGGGATAAGAATGAATTATGAAAAGAAAAAAACACCCTTAAGAGCACAAGAATGCATGCTGCCCAAGATGGCATGTGGGCATCTCGGGGAAGCAAGCATTCTGTCCCGAGATGGCCACGCGCCATCTCGGGAAAGATTGCTTGGATGCAATCTTTTCCTCTCGCGCTCCCTTCGCGTTCTTCGACCGTTCTCTGGCCTCAGAACTCGGAATTCGAATCTGTTTATGGATTACGAACCATAAATCTCACATGGACATGGACCTAAAATATACTCAACCGAAAATATAATAATTCGACTCGATATAGGAAGACGAAGATGAAGACAATGTATGAAACATGAGTTGAAAGTGTAGTATCTTTTGACTTTGAACTTTAAATCAATAGTATGAGTAACCGAAATGACCGAAAATCAATCAGGAATGACTTAAGACTATATCCAAGTTAAATATCCATGTTATAGAAACATATACACACACAAACACAATTCACACTAGAATGCAAACTACATAGAGATAGTTTCCAATCATGCATATTCCAAAACATGTTATTTCCAAACCAATGCATGAGCATTCATCTTAAAGTGTGTGAGTGTGTTATACATGGTGCACAACGATGTAGGGACACATATGAATGAATTGTATATGTGTACCTATAAAGGTTCACAATGATGCAGGGACACAAATGTATGATATGTGTGTGTGTGCTTTAAGCCTTGTAAGAGAAAGATAAGGTCTTAGTATACCTTTGTAGAAACAAATTGCATCCTTTCTCTTTGAAGACTTAGAACTTGCTTTGGCTTGTTGTTTCTTCTTTCTTAAAGCTTGAATCATCATGAACCTAAACAACTAAGTCATTACAAGTAAACATCATTTTGATATGGAATTCATTCCAACACAAACTAAAACCTAACAGTGGGGCCAACTGCAAACCGGTAAGCTGCCAAGGAAATTAGAATTCCTGACATCTCTTCATGATTCCACACGAAGATATCAATATACTCACGGTGTAGTTGGGTCAATCCTTCCTTCACTTCTGCTTCCAGCGTGGCTCTGACCGTAGCTACCTTGGAGGAGTCATCCTTCTTGACTGGTATTTCTTCTAACGCATCAACCGGTTGGCCACTGGCCCACCCTTTTTCATCTTCTATCACTTAATCTAGTAGGATCTTCAACTCAGGTTATTGCTACTCTGGCCTCCCCCATAATGTTCGGGGTATCAAGATCCTTTTTCGATGACATCTACTCCTGTATAATTGATATCTGCAAAAACCGTTTGGTTAAGGCCACTGAGTTAGTCGATACTGCGTAGCATTTACGAGTTGTATGTTTATCGTATACCTCGTTTAACATTTAAAACATCATAACGTTAGGGTAGAAGGAAAAAACCCCCCTTGAGGGTTGATAGAAAAGGCCTCATAAGGATAACCTTGTAAGTTAACGGGGTGTCCACTACCATGAAGTCAGTCATTAGGTTCTGGTAGAGAGGTGTAGTCCCGATGATTACCAATAGAATTTTGGATCTCACTGGTACAATTGAGTCCCAAGTGAAACCATACAAGGAGTGGTGCAATTATTGTAACACCACTGCTTCAGGTTGAGTTTTTCTAGGGTGTCCTTGAAAAGGATTTCCACGGTGCTACCTGTATCAATCAGCATGCAGTGGACCAGGTAATTAGCGATCTGTACCGTGATCACCATGGGATACATCTTCTTCAATAAAAATGATCTAGGCTGACTGAGTGATTCCTACCAAGCTCCAATCTACCTTGAAAATGTCTCACCCCTCTTCAATCCAGGGTAACTTCCTAGCGTGGTTCTTTCTAGAATTGTTAGAGGTACCAGCTAGGGTAGGTCCTCCACTGATGGTGTCAATGACTTAGATTTGCTTTCCTCTTCTTCCTGGATCTCGGCATGCACCTCCTTACCTGTGTGAATGGTGTTTCGTGTCTATTGCAGGAATTATACTAGGCAGCCACCACTCACCGGTGCCTATTTTTGGTTTCGCAGGCTGTAGCACTCCGAGGTGTTGTGCTCGATATCCTCATGGAAGTCGTAGTATTTATAGTGATTCCTCATATCTGCTGGTTCTTTCATGGGACAAGGCTTATTGAGCAGTCACTTATCATGAATTGTAAGGTAGATCATCTCACGGGATAAGTTTAGTGGGGTGAAATGGTTATACCCCCTCTCGTCCAAGGCTATAGAAGCTACCACTCTAGGAGGAGGTGAAGCTTGATAGGGTGTTTGCCTCATTGGGTACCACTCCCGTTGAGGCTGGAATGGTAGGGAGCGGTATATAGACCGGTTGGGAGGTCTGTTTTTATTCTTCTTTATCTATGCAGGTTTGGGTACCTTTTTCTTTTGGCGCTTGGCAATCCTCATGTCATCATGCACAATCTTGACTCTGAGCTGCTCATATATCCCCACCTGCTCAAAGACCTTATGGTAGGCTTCCTGGTAAGTCTCTAGTGGATGCTTGGAGAATGACCGGAATAATCTACCTACCCATCAACAAATTCCTATGAAAGTTGTGTTAGGATGATGCTCGATAGCAAGAGTATAATATTGTAATTAACAATCTTTTCATATGAATAAAGTGATTTCTAGTTTAAAAAATCTTATAGCATTCATAGTTTAATTATTATAATTTTCAAAAGTAAATAATCATAAGGTCAAAAGACTATGATAAAAGAAGAATTGTTCATACATCTAGTCATATATGAGGTAGACACAATTCTTTAGTTAGTTTTGAATAATATTCACAACTTAAGATAGAAGGTTGGGCGCCTTTATCTTGTCAAAGTTGTAGATTCTTTTGCTAGCATTTGAGTGGGATCAAATGTGTTATGATGAGTCTAAAATCATCAAAGTGTGGTGTCTTAGGGCAAAAGAATTTAGTGCATTGGGTGCATTGAATAGGATCAAAATGAAATACTTTATCTAGAACCGTCAATGGATAAAAGTTTTAATTTGAAGACAATCGGAGAGTCTATCTTAATCCTGAGATAAATGATGGACTTATGGTTGCAAGTGTTATCATTTGAGCTATCAATGAGTACGATTATATAGCATAGTCTATCCTCGATAGTTTGGTGGTATTCATTTGTTAATCGATAGAGGACTTCATTTATAGATATAGACATCGTGGCTCCATTTATTGAATGAGAGTAGAATACCATCATATGGATGTTTTAAGGTATAGGATATTAAATCTTAACGTTAAGTTTTCAATAGTGTCTATTGAAACATGGCTTCTGGACAAGTCAAAATATCCAAGTTCAAAATATGGTCATATGAGTAAATATGGTAACTTGGAGAGCTATAGACGGTCTATGAGCTCTTGGCAATTACTAGTATTCTTCACGAGGATACACTTTCTCCAATAAGGTTGTCTAGGGTACGAATGAGTAACATCAACTTATTCTATCTTTATTTAAGAGTTCAGTTTTAGTTCTTTAGTGGAATGAACTAAAATTAAATAGATTGGACCTAAGTGAATCATTTGTTGATTGTGATTGGGTTGTGTCTATTGGAGCTTAAATTTAGATAGCCCGCCAAGATCCCTAATCCACACGAACTTACATGGATCACTTAATATATTCTACCGGACCAATAGGGGTCCATCTAGAATTGTAATAAGGCATGTGAACTTGTTTCTTTTTGTAAGAATAGGTCTAGTTCACATGTGGACTTTTTATTAAGGTCCACTGGATTTAATAAAATAAGAAAAATAATATATGGCCTTTATACTAGATATGGGCGACATAGGCTATGGTTAATAGCTTATATATATTATTTTTATTTTATTATTATTTAATTAAATGGAAATTAATTAATTTGTTGAATTAATTAATTATTTAATTAAAAGTCAAAATATTTTTCCTAATAGGAGATGGTCTCCTAAAATTATAATATTGTTGGTGGTATAGTTAATGTTAAAGACTATATTTGATAAGTAGGTAAATAAAAGAAGTTATTTATCTAATCAAATTAGGAAGTCTTTAATATGGTTACAAGTACACTATTGAGTTGGATTAGGAGTCTTGGTGTAGGAAAGAATTCTTTTTGTAAATGGATTCGTGTCACCAAGTAAAACTACTTAGTGGTAGAATTCTTATTTGAAAAGGATTCATAACCACCAAGTTAATCTACCTAAGGATAGGATTCTTGTCCATCAAGTAATCCTTCTTAGGAAATATTGAACTCTCCTAATCCATATCAAAGACCAAATATTCGGCCAACAACATATGGTTATTGGAGTAGTTAGATTTCCTTTTAGATAAGGACTCTTAACTACCAAATAAATCCACCTAAGGAAAGGATTCTTGCCAACCAAGTCAATCCTTCTTAGGAAAGGATTTATGAACCTATATATATGTGTGAAGAATTTCGGTCATGACTAAGGAGCATTAGAGAGGAATTTCGGCCAAGCTCTATTTTTCTTAGAGAAGAATTCAGCCATCATAGGATTTTGAGAGAGAAAAATCTGATTTTACTCCAGACAAAATTTAATCATCTCTAATCAATAGTGTGTGAATACGGCCAAGTAGAGAAAAAAAGGGAACGTTTTTGTTTTCAATAGTATACTAATATCCTTTACACCAAAAGGGTTTTGTGTACAACATCGAATCAAGGCTCACGCGAGTTAAAATCAAATTGATTGATAATTCACAAGTGACCGGACGTTCTTGGATTTTTCTCTTGGAGGATATTTAAAACTAACAAAGAAAAGATTTTCGCTTTGTCTCCATCCTCAGGAATACAATTTAAAGAAAGGGAGCCCACAATCCTAGGTGATTCACGATCGTGATTAGATTGGAAGATCTTACGGAATCAATTTGGCGCTTGTTTAATCGTCACGTGAAAAAGGTACGATACTTTTATATACATCAATTAATCTAGGGTTAAGGTTCTCGTTGCATAAAAGTGAAAAAAAATATTTATACGCAAACCCTAATCTCATTTTTCTCACGCTTCCGTTGCGTTTCTAAACCGTTTCTCTCTGCAAGTTGGCTAGGGTCTCCTTATCAGCGAAAACCCTCAGCTGGATCACCTCCTTATGGAACCTCTTAATGTAAGACCTGAGCCACTCACCTCGATCTTGAATTACGTACTACAGGTGGATCAAATCCTTTAGATGTGGCTTGATCCCCTGAAACTGTGAATAAAAGTAACTAGATAATTTAGTATGGTTGTCCACGCTCTTTGTGGGTAACTTTTTAAACCACGTCTTGGCGTAGTCAGTCGGCATGGTCGGGAACATCCTGCACATGGCTGCCCTGGTCCCATTCTGGACCTCAATCTATTGGACGAAGCTCTCAATGTGGCTTAAGGGATCTTCTGTGCAAGGATTCTTTTCAATCAACTTCTTGAATTTATGAGGGAGCTCTGCTTCCCTGATCCTTCTGGAGAAAGGGGAGTTCATCTAACCTAGGGGAGCCTTTCGGTTCTCCTGGTGCTTGCCCTTCTGTATCCGAGATAGTTGATCCCATAGGCGCTTGTTCCCGGTATTCTTAAACTCGACCTTAAAGTCTTCATTGTCAGATCTTTCTAATGAGATAGAGACCTCACCTCGGTTGTCTTCTTGGGGAGGATTGACTCAGGCATTCTTTCTACTACCTCTAGTGTTGGGCCAAGGTTCTCTTCTAGCAGCTGCTGGTCGAATTTAGTGGCAAATTTCTCTCCGTGGAAGTTCAACTGCTGACTTCACATGTCAAGGTTATTAACTGGTTGGCTTACACGAATCTAGAAGCTTGTGCCCTAACCTGTCACAGACCGGTACTGATGGTGGTGGTCCTAACGTATCGAAGACAATCATCCTAGCTCCCAGTTTATTTGGATCCTCACGAGTACTAGATTTTACTGGCTGAGGGGTGATTTCCTCTACCACCAACCAGAGACAAACACTTTCTACAAAAGTACGGCATGTTGCTCTAGAATGGCCTGGTCGATCACCGGGGGAACGGGAACCGAAGCCTGAGAAGTACCAATCTATGCTGGAGCAGGATTTTGGTGTTTCAATCTTTACACTTCCTTTGTGCCTTTCGAGTAGAGGCTACAGATTGGTGCCTTGTTGCTTCGGGTTGCCCTTAGGAAGATCGAAGCATCATGATGTAAATATGCCTGTAAAAAATGCTTAAACATGTGATTTGAAAAGGGTGTGGAATCTTCTCACAGACGGCGCCAAAAACTGTTGGCCAAAAATTTACTCTAGGTTAGGAATGTCAACTACCACCCACAGGACCAAAAACCTTGGTAGATCGTGGTTGGGGTAGGTACCTTCGGTATCGGTTACACGTGTTAGAATGGATGAAAATATGTCAAAGGTATGATAACGAACTGAATGATGTTATTTTATTAAAGATTCAAGATGAATACAGTAACACATATGGAAATAGTCAATCTCTCATTTCTCTCTACCAACTTGGAGGTGGCGAATTTGTATCCGTCGATAAGTGAACGAAACTAACAAAGGCAATAACTAGGCTTAATGTTGATTGTAGAATTTCAGCGATAGCCCTCAAGGTTCTGGAGTTGATCCCCTTTTTTGATAAAATCATTGTTGGAAACCCGTTCACCAGTCACGCAGCGGAAGTAAGGTTTTAAAATTTTTATACAAATCGTAAACTATATGAGACCAGTGGACTTGGGATCGTAATTATTTTTCAAAACTAATACAAACAATATAATCAGAAGAAGAAAATCATACCAATGTTTGGAGGCTCCTTCACTTTACGTTATGCTTATGTTTGAACCACTCGATCTTCCTCGCTATATCCTGGGACTATAAACTGCGTGTGGATGTGTCACAATCTCAGGAACTTGAGTGGAGGATATAGAGGAAAAGACTTGAAGAAACTCTTTCTCCAAAATTAGTGCATACCATAATCAATTGCATCTCACACAATATTTTGAGACCTGAAGTCTCGTTTGATGTTTGTACACACCTACTCAATTCTCTTCTCTTTGGCCTTTTTCTAATGTTTTCACGCATACACATGCACTGAAAATCAAGTCATCAACGCGTGTATTGGTTAACACTTGATGCACGCACCTCATTTAGTTATTGTATCCCATACAAACACTAATGTATGTGCATTTAACTATGTTGATTTTTTTTTTAATAAAACATATATATCACATATATTTTTTTTTATATATAAAACTAATCAAATTTCAATCTTTTAAGATATCTCCTATCTTTAAAGATATTAATCAATTTGTTTTGAATTCAAACTCTCTAAAATCAAAATCAAATATCTAATTTAATAAAAATTAAATAATCAAATTATATCATCTTTCAAAATTAAATATCAATCAACACCCTCCAACTAATGATTAATAACACAATTAAATAATCTAATTATTTAATTAACATAATCATTAATATTCATTAATTAAATAATCTCATTATTCAATTAATTCCTGAATAAATACGTGTCACTTTCGTAACACAATTAATTAGATAATCCAATTAATTAATCGTGACCCTTGTTACCTAAATCAATCGGGCTAGCCAGAGGACCTAATGGACCCACAGTATTTTGAGCTCCAATAATCCTCAAAGTCATTAACTAAACTCTTTAATTAATATTCCTTGATTATTAACTCCGATGTTATTCCACTAAAAACTTGAAGCTGCATTCTCTCAACTGCAGCCGCTTTTACAAAGACCGATACAACTCGGTGTCCATCGATATAGTTATTACACATGGTGTGATCCTCCACAGTAATTCATAATTAGAGCTGTATTATAATGCCCGTTATACCCCTCTAATTACATATATCCTTTAAGTATCGTTGATTCTCTATTGAATAATTAATCCTATTTCCTCACGGAATTAGGATAGCGCTCATATTGTCCAAGCCCTGAATCAACCCTTAAGGGAACTACCATCTACTTCTCACAAGAAGAAGTGGATTCCACTATTGTCTACAAACCTTCCTAGCCACAAGCCAAACCGCAATCCCAACATACAGAGTATATTGTTCAGGAAATGCATCTGACCTCACCCATGGTATATCAAAGACCACAATTTAACTTAAAGAAGTCGATAAGACACCCAGGATTAAGATCACCCACATATAGCCATTATTAGTTGATATATATGAATCTCATCGATTGATGGACCTTGGTGAGAGATTCATATAGATCATGACCCATTCCTATATGATCACATCATACAAGGTGCCTCCATTCCCATATCTCATATGAATGATTCAGGATAGAATCAGTGTATATTACGAAATGGACAACAGATATAGATTAACCACAAATAAAGTACCCAGCTTTATTTGCTATCTACGAACTCTTTAGATTGCACATCTCCTACTATATTCATCTGTATATGACACTCATATACACAATTCGAGATTACATCCGGCAATCTAGGATGTTAATATGCACAGGTTATAAAATAAACAACACAACAAAAATGAATAGAGATTTTTTTATTATTTATTTCACAAATCCATTTACAAATTACATCTTTAGGGCATAAACCCTAACAATCTCCCACTTTCACTAAAGCATGTGAGGCATGTCTCGTAACCCTAAACCATCTAAGTGACCCGAAAACACTTTATCCAGTAAAGTCTTTATAAATGGATCAGCATGACTGTCTTGTGAGGCTATCTTTGTGACGATCACATCTCCTCTCAGCATTATCTCTCTAATAAGATGATACTTTCTTTCTATATTCTTCCCTCACTTATGGCTTCTTAGTTCTTTGGATTTAGCTATAGCACCACTGATATCACAATAAAATGTTGTGGACCTGTCCAGATCTGGAACAACTTTCAGATCACTCAAGAACTTACGGAGTCAAAAAGCCTCTTTAACTGCTTCACAAGCGGCTACATATTTTTCTTCCATGGTGGAGTCAGCAATGCAAGATTGCTTGATACTTCTTCATACTATGGCTCTACCACCCAGGGTAAATACTGATCCAGATATGGATTTCCTAGAATCCCTATCTGATTGAAAATCAAAATCCATATATCCTAACGGGATCAAATCCTGCTCGAAATACACTAGCATATAGTCTCTCGTTCTCCGAAGATACTTGAGAATTGTCTTGACAGCAACCCAAGGATCCAATCCTGGATTGGATTGTTATATGCTGACTACTTTCACTGCATATCAGATGTCCAGTCTCGTGCATAACATAACGTACATGAGACTACCTACTACAGATGCATATATCCTTAACTTCTTGAGGTGTCTTAGGACTGTTCCTTACACAAGTTAACTTCATGCCTGGAAGGTAAATTACCTTTCTTGGAGTTTTGCATCGAAAATTGCATAAGAATCTTGTCTATATATGATGCCTGAGAAAATGCTATGAGTTTGTTCTTGCAATCCCTTATAAGTTGGATCTCTAGAACATAACTTGTCTCTCCCAAATCTTTTATTTCGAATTGGCTAGCCAGCGGACCCTTTACATCAGACAATACTCCCACATCATTCCTAATGAGTAGGATATCATCTATGTATAGGATCAAGTAAACTACTTTCTTATCAATGATGAGCTTATAGACACAAGGCTCATCAACGTTCTGTTCACATCATCAAGCCTTATGTTCCAAGATCTAGATGCTTACGTGAGTCCATAGATGGACCTTTGTAGCTTGCAAACCTTTTACTCATGATCTGGAGACACGAATCCCTCTGGTTGCATCATATAGATGCTCTCGTCAAGATTGCCATTCAAGAATGCAGTCTTGACATCCATTTGCCAAATTTCCTAATCAAAATAGGCAGTAATGGATAAGAGAATCCTAATAGACTTAAACATGGCTACTGGAAAAAATGTCTATTCATAATCGACCTTCTCTTTCTGGGTATAACCCTTGGCCACTAGCCTTACTTTAAAGGTCTCTACCTTCCCATCTACTACCCTCTGTCTCTTATAGATCCACTTACACACTATGGATTTTACCCCATCCGGTAAGTCAACAAGATCCTGGACTGAGTTAGAGTACATGGGCTCCATCTCAAGATTCATGGCTTTAAGTCATTCCTCTTTTTCAGGATCTTCCATTGCATTCTTAAATGTCAAGAACTTGACTCAAGAACAAGTAAATCATATTTACTTTTCTTGGACTTATTCTTGTTTTGGGCTTTACTGGGTTTGGGTTACATTTTTCCTTCCCAGTAAACCTCTTCCTCTTCTTATTATTGGAGGAATATGGTTCAACAACACTTGCCTCATTGGTCTTGCCCTTGCAGTCTTTAATCAATGGCTCAAAGGTAGTGAGCTCATTGAGCAACTGTGTGAGACTGAACCTTAACTTATTCATCTCGAGTTTCTCTTAAACTGATCGAAACTCTTTGGAAGAGTCATCAGTATGATGCTAACTTGACTGGGTTAGTCAATGGCCCCGCTATTGACTTCAACCATGTTGAAGTAGGACATCATACTCAGGACATGTTCCTGAACTGGCGTACCTTCATTCATAAGAGAGAGCACGAAACGAACAGCTTCGTGTCACTTTTGCTCGGAGGTCTACCCGAACATAACTCGCAATGACTCTATGCTGAAGTCATTGTTTAGTGCTTTGTAACAAGCACATATTTTATAGAAGTCAACAGATATGTTCGGGCCTTCTCATCAGAAGAGACCCAACGTAGGTATGCCTCACGAACAGTTCGTGTGGCACTGGTAGCAGGCACTAGAGGGCATTCCTCCATAAGCACAAACTTGAGGTCTTTGGTGACAAAAATTGAATTAATGTTAAGTTTCCACTTAGTTTAGTTATCACCAGTTAATATGTCATTTGCAAGAATTTAAAGTAATGCAGAAGACAATATTGCTGAAATAAATAAAACATTCATTCAATCATTTATTTAAAACAAATGCGAGTGTTTTGGTATAAATTTAAACATGATGCATGATGTTGAACAAACTAGAACTATCCTAAAACTAGTTACTATACCACGACAATCCAACATACCACAAAAAAGTGCCGCCTTAGGTCGATCAAGTCTTTGCATGTTGGACCGAGACAATCTTAATCAAATGATATTTTAGAATAACTCTTATTCCATATCATTCAACCATCGTTTATTCAGTCAGGTTTTTAATTAACAAACTTAATCAAAACCTTCGTGAGTGTCACCCACCATTTCAGATCTCACGAGCTTAACTCGAGAATTACCGCCTTTGGGTCGGTCAATCCCGAAATACCCTCATAAATACTATCCGTTTGGAAGTCAACCTTGGTATTGACCTTGTGGAAACCCTCCTTAGGGAGGACGAAAGCAAAGCCGTCATGAGGTCCCACTCGGTCTCACGGTGTTGAACTAATGATGGAAACCACGGGATATATATGTCATATATCCCTCTCTCACTCACTATTTTAAAATTAGGGTTTTCTATTAACCGTTAATGCACCTAGACTCTATAGGATTAAATGACTAACTTTAATCAAGTTATCTAGCGCATTAACTAATTAGAAACAAATTCTAATTAACTAATAAATTATTAATGATTTTAAACAATTAAAAATCTAATCTGTTAGTGAATAATCTAAGCGTTTGTAAACTATTTACTAAGGTAAAATTATTTGTTGGAACCCCGTTCACCGGTCACACAGCGGAAGTAAGGTTTTAAATTTTTTATACAGATCGTAAACGATCTGGGACCAGCGAACTTGGGATCATAATTATTTTTTGAAACTAATACATACAATATGTAACCATAGGTAATTGTAATCAATATCATCAGAAGAAGAAAATCATACCAACGTTTGGAGCCTCCTTCACTTTACGTTATGCTTCTGTTTGAACCACTCGATCTTCCTCGCTATATCTTGGGACTAGCAACTGCATGTGAATGTGTCCCAATCTTAGGAACTTGAGTGGAGGATGTAGAGGAAAAGACTTGAAGAAACTCTTTCTCCGATATCAGTGCATACCACACTCAATTGCATCTATTGAGACCTGATGTCTCGTCTGATGTTTGTACACACCTACTCAATTCTCTTTTCTTTGGAATTTTTTTGTGTTTTCACGCATACACATGCACTGAAAATCAAGTCATCAATGCGTGTGTTGGTTAACACTTGATGCACGCACCTCATTTAGTTATTGTATCCCAAACAAACACTAATGTATATGCATTTATCTATGTTGATTGTTTTTTTTTATTAAAACATATATATCACATATATATATATATATATATATTTATAACACTAATCAAATTTCAATCTTTTAAGATATCTCCTATCTTTAAAGATATCAATAAATTTTCTTTGAATTCAAACTCTTTAAAATCAAAATAAAATATCCAGTTTATTAAAAATAAAATATTCAAATTATCTAATCTTTCAAAATTAAATAGCAATCAACTCCCTCCAACTAATGATTAATAACACAATTAAATAATCTAATTATTTAATTAACATAATCATTGATATTCATTAATTAAATAATCTCATTATTCAATTAATTCCTGAATAAATATGTGTCACTTTTGTAACACAATTAATTGGACAATCCAATTAATTAATCGTAACCCTTGTTACCTAAATCGATCGGACTAGCAAAGGGACCTAGTGGACCCATAGTATTTTGAGCTCCATTAATCTACAGAATCATTAACTAAACTCTTTAATTAATATTCCTTGATTATTAACTCCAATGTTATTCCACTAAAAACTCGAAGCTGCACTCTCTCAACTGCAGACGCTTTTACAATGATCGATACAATTCAGTGTCCATCGATATAGTTATTACACATGGTGTGATCCTCCACAGTTGTTCATAATTAGAGTTGGATCACAATGTCCGTTATACCCCTCTAATTATATATATCCTTTAAGTACCGTTGATTCTCTAATGAATAATAAATACTATTTTCTCACAGAATTAGGAGAGTGCTCATATTGTCGAAGCCCCGAATCAACCCTTAAGGGAACTACCATCTACTTCTCACAAGAAGAACTGGATTCCACTATTGTGTACAAACCTTCCCAGCCATAAGGCAAACCGCAATCCCAACATACGGAGTATATTGATCAGGAAATGCAGTTAACCTCACCCATGGTATATCAAAGACCACAATCTAACATGAAAGAGTCGATAAGACACTTAGGATTAAGATCACCCACATATAGCCATCATTAGTTGATATATATATGAATCTCATCGGTAAATGGATCTTGGTGAGATATTCATATAGATCATGGCCCAGTCCTATATGATCACATCATAAAAGGTGCCTCAATTCCAATATCTCATATGAATGATTCAAGATAGAATCACCGTACATTACGAAATGGACCGCAACTATAGATTAACCATAAATTACGTACCTAGCTTTATTTGCTATCTATGGACTCTTTAGATTGCACGTCTCTTACTGTTTCCATTTGTATATGACACTCTTATTCACAGTATGAGATTACATCCGGTAATCTAGGATGTTAATATGCACAAGTTATAAAATAAACAACACAACAAGAGTGAATGAAACTTTTTTATTTATTTATTTATTTCATAAATCCATTTACAGATTACATCTTTAGGGCATAATCCCCAACAATCAACCCTCTAAATATACAATAATTGCTAGGTTTTTTCCTTGGTGTACAAGCCGAAGATCACTGGATTGATCCTCTTCCCCGTTTGGCAGGATTTTATATTTAATATAGTTGACCTTAGAGAATCAGTCGGTGGAGGATATCTTGGAGACAATCGTGTTGGTTTTCTTTTCGGACTCTTTCATCATGGTTGTGTGTATGTAGAGCTTTTTTATGGTTTGGAGAACAATTTTATTTCATCTGTTAATGGTGGGATACCTCAAAGTATCGACCTAATGATGTTGTGTTTGGTCACCCCGACGGTGAGGTACCTCTAGGTACAAGTTTGCTGGTGAGGTACCCTGAGGTACCATCCTAATAATGTGGTGATTGATCGATCAAAATTGTAAGGTACCTCGGGGTACCGTTCTGGTGGTGAGGTGCTTGGTCAATCTCATTGGAGCTTTGCAGTATTCCTTCCGGTAAGAAAGGCTTGGCACATACCTCGACGGAGGGGCGGGGTAGCTTTAAGGTATCAGGGTATCAGTTGGACACTTGATAAAGGTGGCATGGTCTTACCTTGCTTTAAAAATAAGGCTGAGGTACCTTAGTCATGTGGGACCAGGCACTTTCGAGGTAAATCATAGCGTGTCATTCCTACTTGGTATTAGGAAGTGCTTTCTATCAGGTACTAGCTAGGTGGAAAATTTCTCTTTGTACCCTTGCCAAAATTGCCTATTAACAGGTATTACAAAAATGGCTAATATGAATAATGGTTCAGATTGTACCTTGTGGTCTTGAAGAAGTAGGAAGAGTTTGTGAAGAAACCTTGTCTTTCACATTACCTTTGACTTTGAGAAGAATGTTCTTAGGAGACTTTTTTACCTTTTTGAACTTAGCCTTCCTTTAAGTAATGGTGTTATTTTTAGCTTCTCCTTGCCTTTCAAGTTGCTTCATTCTCCTCGTGGGTTCAGCAAGATTTGTAACACTATTCATCTTGACCGAACCATTGATTAATTCTTTAATGGCTTGCTTAGCAATGTTGATCTCTTCAATGTATGCTTGCTCTCTAACCTTCATATTTGAGACAATCTCCTCACTATCGTAGACAAGTCTCTCTACCTCATTTAGTCTCTTCAAAATATCATTTTTTCACCTAAGAGTATATAAGATGTTTTTACAAACTCATCCACTTGATTCCTAATCAAGCTATCTTTTCCTTTAACCTCTCTCAAGGCTTCATCCCTTTGAGTCTCAAGATTCCTAGTCTTGGAATAAGTTCGAGATTGTTTACTTTCAAGCTTGTATCCTCTAGATGGCCTTGATCACTTTCCTTGTCCTTAAAAAATTCACAATCATCTTCTAACTTAGTGTGAGAAGCCGTAAAAGTAACTAAATTGCTTACATGCTCTTCATGACATAAGGACTCATCACTTGAGTTATCGTCATTGCTAGAACTACCACCACTCCAAGTGGCCACCATATCTTTGCCTTTCTTGTCTTTCTTCGACTTCTTTTAGTGCACTCATTTGGAAAATGTCCAAAACCATGACATTCAAAGCATTGAACTTTTATCTTGTTCTTGGCTTAATAAATCCTATCAACTCTTGGAAAAGATGATTTCCTGAATTCCTTTCCTTGGAAAAGCTACCTCTTGGCTTGGTACCTCTTATTAGAAACTTCTTAAACTTCCTAACCATAAGAGCCATTTCTTCAATCACATCATCACTCTCCTCTTCAATAGCATTGAGAGTGATACATTTGCTTTTGGCTTTTGGCTTCATGCATATCTCATAATTTTGGAGAGACA
This sequence comes from Dipteronia dyeriana, assembly GCA_032871835.1. Taxonomy (NCBI): domain Eukaryota; kingdom Viridiplantae; phylum Streptophyta; class Magnoliopsida; order Sapindales; family Sapindaceae; genus Dipteronia; species Dipteronia dyeriana. The sequence continues at coordinate 18,909,933 of CM065296.1, read as the reverse complement.
CAAGCATTTTGTCAATGCTTAAGCAATCAACACCTTTGCTTTCTTCTATGGTTGTAACCTTGGCCTTGAATCTCTTTGGGAGAGATCTTAGAATCTTTCAATTGAGACACTCTCTAGAGATTGGCACTCCAAGGGCTTGACATTGTTTAGCAATATTAAAAAGCCTAAATTGGAAGTCCTCAAACTTGTCTTCATCACACATTTGCAAGCTTTCTAATTGTGATGTCAACAATTGAAGCCTAGACTTTCTCACTGCCAAAGTACCTTCATTTGTGACTTGGGGAGTATCCCAGGACTCCCTGGAAGATTCAAGATTTTGTTTGTGGGAGAAATGGTGTCCATTCACTCCTCCAAAGATGGCGTTCATAGCACGATGGTGCCAATTAGCAACGTCAAAATCATTTACCGTCAATTCACTTCTAGGTTTGGAAATTTTAGTACCATCTTCTAGAACCTTACTAGGAGGTGTATAGCCTTCTTCCTTAACCATCCATGCCCTCTCATCAATGGACTGGATGTAGGCTTTTATCCTTAATTTGTAAAACCCTTAGTTGTTACACCTAAGTAATGGTGGACTTGTATTTGAAGCTTCTTCCGTTATAACATCATCTTGAAGTCCCATTGCTTCAGCGCTTAACGAATCATCATGAATGTACATCGAGATCACATTAATAACTGTCTAGTGACCTGCTCTGAAACCAAATGAAAAATACACAACACAGTTAATTTACCTTAAGCTAACCTAGAAGGGGTGAATAGGTTATTAGACCTTTTTTTAATCCATCGAACAAACACAAGTTTGTCCCTCTAGATAGCTTGTATCACAATTTATCAAGCAAGGCAAGTATATATAGCTCAATAAAGGATATGCTTATTCAAGCAAAATTAATATAGACAACAATTTACATGTGATACAATTTCACTTTGTATATAGGCTTTTTAAACACAATGCCTTTTGCATATACAGAACTTGATAGAATATGAATATCAATTACAAATATATCAAACAAGATATTTATCAACATATATACAAATATCAAAGAGATAGGGAAAGAGAAAATTAACACATAATCTTTACATTATAAAACCTTCGAAGATGAAACATCCATAGGTAGATAGCACAACCACTAGTAAAATAACTTCCACTAGTATGATAAAAGTACAATCTCTCAAGTGACCAGTCCACCTAAAGAGCCACCCTTCTATCCTACCCACTGAAAAAAGTTTCTCCTTGCTTAACTATCCGGATCACCCCGATCCTAGTCAAGACTCCATGCTTAGTTATCTGGATCACCTCGATCCTAGACAAGACTTCCATGCTTAACTACGAGTAACCTCGATCCTAGTTAATTCTTCCTTGCTTAGCTATTCGGATCCCCCTGATCCTAGCCAACACTTTCATGCCTTTTACAAGGACTTCTATGTGATCAATAATGCAAAAAACTAAACAAGCATACAACATATAATATGATGATCAACACATCCTATGGGAACTAGACATGCATGAAAGTTCACAAATCAAAATTGTATTGTTACTATGCATGAATAACAATTCTAGAAAATGTGAAATGCCAAAACACATTTAACTTCTAGATTTATGCTTGTCTCGAAACCTTTAATCAATCATATACATTTAGGCACATAATCGAGATTTAGTATCAAACAAAAATCATGCTAGAATCACAACATATGATCAATAAAAGTTCTAGCAAGAAATATAGAGTATGTATTCACAAAGTATTCAACACAAGCCTATTAAGCTCAATATATACAAGAAACTGTAATAATCATGAATAAATTCAATTGATGAGACCTAGCACAAGTAAAGACTATTTCTTATCAAAATCAATCAATAAAAGTCCAAAATAGTCCTAGATAAAAAGCTATCACAATACAAAACACAAAGATGTAAATACATAAGCTTTAACAAAAACCTAACTCAACATGTAAGATTCTAATCAAGTTCAATCAAGCTTTAATAGAGCCTAAAACTCTAATAAAACTATATAAAATAAACATACATGCATTAAAGTAAAAAACCCAAGGTAATTGAACACATTTAATAACAAAACTCAAGAAGAGATTAAATACCTTAAGAAAAACTGTGCAGTCCCGTTTTTTAGTGTAGAGACACCTAAAAACATGATTAAATAACCTCAAATCTTCTTATAGATGATAGAGAATTGATATACAAACAATCTCCATTTAGAATCAGTCGAATCGGAGTTTAAATGAGAAAGTTATGGTGTTTGGAAGATGAGAAAATTTGAGAGAAAATTTTGTACAAGTATTTTTCAAGTTTTTCTTCTTGGAAAAGAAATAGAAGAAAAAAAGGTACATAAAGGAGAGAAAATAAGAGACAAGACCAAAGAGCCAATCAAGATATGCTACCCCTACATCCTTTTGAGGCGTGTGGCCTCCATGGGTGCAAAAGGCATATCATTCCGTGGAGGCCACGCGCCCCCACGAGGAGAAGTGCAATGGCCCTCTTTTGGCCACTTTGTCACCCCTCACGCACCTGCACGTTCTTTAACCGATCTCCAGCCTCCGAACTCTGATTTTGAATCAGTTTATGGATTATAAACTAGTACTCTCTCATGCACATGTACATCAACAAACTTTCATAAAAATATATGGAAACTCGAAATACAAGGATGAAAACCATGTACGTTAAAGACAAAAGAAAGTTTCGTAACTTCCTAATTGGAACTTGAAACTTAATGAATGAGTAACCGAAATGACCGAAACTCAATAAGGAATAATATAAGCAAAAAATTCAAGTCCGATACTATACTACTTCAAAAAAATAAACATAAGAACACACAAGTATGTTATTTCCTATATATAGTCCTAGAACATGCAATTTCTCAAAAAAATTCAAATTAAATCTAATTCATGTGCATACTTTAATAAGTGTGTGTTTGTGTAATATAAGTTTGGCACAATGATGCAGGGACACATATGGATGTAGTGAGTGAGTGTGTGTGTGTGTGTGTGTGTGTGTGTGTGTGTGTGTGTGCACCTAAGCCTAGTAAGAGGATTGAGGTCTTATTATTCCGTTATTAAGTAAAGTAGCCGGTTCCTCATTGAAGACTTCAACTTTACTTGATTTGTTGTCCAATCTTCTTTGAAGCTTGATAAACCTTAAATCCTAGACAACTAATCGATACAAATGAAATGTGGTTTTGATATGGAATTATGCCAACAGAAGACTCAAGGACCTAACAGTTGCTACTTAAATACATTGAACATGTGGAGTGTATCATGTTGTAGATCTATAAGATCATTCTAATTCGTTGCCAAGTAAGCTCGACTTTTTACCATAGAGGTGATAGATTCATAAATCATGGCCTATTATTCATGATTTATGATGACCTTTCTCCATATTTGTATATACCACCTACACACCACGTGTGGTGCTCAATTTGTCATTTGTCGAGTTTTGTTTGTTGTGGAACAAATATGGTCTATGGGACTCCTAATGGAGCCGGTCTACTATATTGCCTATACGTAGCAATTTTGCTCACATACCTATGGTGCTCCACTATATTAGATCTGCTTCAGTACATCTAAAGCTCATATGCAATAGAGTTGCACTTCTCATGCTTCCTTATAGAGGATTTGATCTGCTAGCTGTAAATATCCTATCCAGCAGATCCACTGGATTTGCACCTGTTCATATGAATCCCCTCACGTCACTGGATCCACTATAGAAAAGCTACTAGGTAGGAGGTCAACAAATGTACCCGAGAAGTCAACTCAACTATATGATTATAGGAGCAACACGACTGGTAGAAGAATGGTGACTCCTTACTTTTTGTTCTAAACCATTCAACGCCCAAGTGAGCTACTACAGTTTTGATTCATTCGAGGAGGGTCCAGAGCCTTATTTCAGATGCTAGGGACTTTTAGCATCCCAAGCATATCTCTGGATCAATAACATGTCGGTGGCTCCATTCCATTTGTACTGAGCCATGCAATGTCCTAGTGGGCCATCAAAATCCCATTCTGTTTCAAGAGAATATAGAGGCTTTCCACTTTTATGGAGGCCTCTTACATGCCTAAGCAATCCTCTGAAGTAGCATCACCACTGTAAGTCCTAGTGGCCCCTTACTACTTGTACCGGGTCGGTCACTCCCAAGTGAACCATTACAGTTCTGATTCTTTCCAAGAGGGTCTAGAGTCTTATTTTAGTTATTGGGGATTTTTAGGATCCCAAGCATGCCTCTGCACCAACGTCATACCGATGGCTCCTCTTCTCTTGTATCGGGCCTTTCAAAGCCCTAGCGAGCCACTGAAGTCCCGATCCATTCGAGGAGAGCCTAGAGGCTTGCCACATTTGTTAAGGCTTCCTACATGACAAAGCAAGACTCTAGAGCAGAAGCACCACTGCAAGGCTAGTGGCTCCTCTCAATTTGTATCAGGTCAGTCCATGCCCAAGTGAGCCACTATGGTTCCAATTCATTTGAGAAGTGTCCAGAGCCTCATTTTAGTTTCTTGGGACTTCTAAGCTCCGAAGCATGCCTCTGAACTAACATCTTACTGATGGCTCCTCTTCTCTTGTATCGAGCCATTCAATGCACTAAAGAGCCACCGAAGTCCTGATTCGTTCGCAAATAGCCCAGAGGCTTCCAACATTTTCCTGATGCCTCTTGTATACCTAAGCAAGCCTCTGGAGTAGAAGCACCGCTGCAAGATCAGTGGTTTCTCACTTATTGTATTAGGCCCCTCACAGTGCCCATGTGAGCTACCATGGTCCTGACTCGTTTGAGCGAATTTAAGAGCCTCATTTTAGTTGCTAGGGTCTTTTTGAAACTCAAGCATGCCTCTGGACCAGTACCATCAAAAGAGAACTAGCGGCTCTTGACTTTTTATATTAGGTCATTCAATGCCCCTATGAGCTATCGAGGCCTCGGTTCGTTCAAGTGGAGTCTTGAGCCCCATTAGGTTTGTTGAGAACTCTCACTTTCCTTGAGCGGTTCCCTCAACCGGTTATGTTACTTGGGGGAGTAGAAGCTCACCATTCTTTCTAGTACTCCTGTGGGAGGGGGAGGTGACCTCATCATGTGAAGATTTCTCCTAGTGGTCGGTTCATAAAAAAAGTACCTTTTATAGAAGTTCACCCTATTACCTATACCTAGAACATAGATCACCTCAAAAGGTTTTACCAATGAAGTCTGTGGAAGTGCAGTGAGCATTAACTGATATTGCCTAGAGTTGTATCGCCTTTCGATTATGATGGCCTTTCTACTATGATCTCCTTAGTAGTTCACCTATGATCGCTCTAGTAAGCTCACCTATGATCGCCTTTCACCTATGATCACCTCAAGACCAGGAGAGCCATATGGCACTCCTAATGCCTTAGATAGGACCCACCTCTCTCCATAAGGGGTCTGGTGCACAAGTGGACTTAGTTGCCTACCAGACTAAGGACGTGGATTCATAGACCTGGTTGTTCACTGTATCCTCAATGCCATGAGAGCCTATACGGCACTCTTAAAGCCTTAGATGGAACCTAGTCTCTCCAAGGAAAGACCTAGAAAACAAGTGGCATTAGTTGTTTACCAGGATCTTTTCGCCTAAGTATCAGGATTACTGGAACAGGAATGTTAGGTACCTATATTTTCCTATGTTTAAAAACCTTGTATGAAAGTGGCCTTAGTTGCCTACCATGATCATCGCCTAAAGATCAGGACTCAAAGAGGGGAATTCTTTTCATTATTCCAGACTCAAGAAAATTCAATTGACAAGGTCTCACTCTCTCGAGTCATTATTTCGGCCACCAGAACCTCATCCCAAATAATCGAGCATTACGATTTGTCATTTCTTATCTTTCTTGCTTACCAAATTTTTTACTGACTAGAGCATCGGAAATTCCACCCAAGGGAATATCCCCACCTAAGGCCCGCCACCGCTCATTTGTTTTGCAGGAATGCCAAGTACTCAAATTTTTCTATGTTCCGCCTACGTATAGACCTGGTATGACAATAACCTTAGTTTCCTACTGGGATCTTTCCGCTTAAGTACCAGGATTCCTAGAGCAGGAATGTCAGGTACCCGGATTCGCCTATGTTTCACCTATGTAAAAAGATCTAGTGTGCAATTCGCCTTAGTTGCCTACCAGGATCCTTTTGCATAAGTACCATGATTAATGGAACAGAAATGCCAGGTACTCAGATTCACCTATTTTTTACCTAGGTAAAAAGACATGGTATCAAAGTGGCCATAGTTTCATACCAGGATCTTTTCGCCTAAGTACCAGGACTTATATTGCTGGTATGTCCAGTACTTAGATTCGCCAAAGCCAAGTGTGGTGGGAACGGTTTTTGGTACAAGTAATGCTTACCAATAAGAAGTGATGAGCAAAATTCTTCAAGCATTACATATCCTGACTTTAACCCAACTAGGTATCGGTGTTCAAGTCCGGGGGACTTCTAATTACAACCCTTTTTGGTGGGGTCTAAACAAGAATTTTCCATTGGGCTGATTCATGTTAGGACCTGGATCGAGACTATCCCAATTCCATGGTATAGAGAAACACTAATGCCATGATCTAGAGTGTCTCGATGCAACAGAACACCATTTCCCTAGTATTGAAGAGTAGCGGTACCACGGCACAATTACCCGATACCCTAATACCATGGTACCAATCCTGGACCAATCCACCACGCACCACCAACCCATCTAGAATAGGAAACAATGGTAGGAAGGCTCCAACACGTCAAGGGAAAGACCTCCCTAAAAGAAAGAACCGATGTGTTAGGGAGCCAACCAAGAACAAGACCATGTCCAAAGGAACGAAGCCTACAGTACCCTCCAACCTCATTAATAGAGATAATCAACCTTATAAATGAAGATAGTCAATTCTTTGATGGCCATTCACAATGCCATTAATGAATAGAGTCAAGCCTATTAATGGAGATAATCAACCCTATTAATAAAGATAGTCAACTCTTTCTCTTTAATGGTAATTCACAACGCCATTAATAAGAAATTAGTCAACTCTTTGATGGTCATTCACAACGCCATTAATGATAAATCAGTCAACTCTTTAATGGCCATTCACAACACCATTAATGAGAAAATAGTCAACACCATCAATGCTAAATCAACATTCCTAAGATTGTAAATTGATTAACTAAATTAATGGAGAGGGGCAAAAAGAATGAGAAATTATAAATATGAAAAAGCTCTCTCTTGAAAGAGAGATCCATAAAATCGAGAAAAAAGAATGAGATCTACTTGACTACTATTGTAAGCTCTCCAGAGCACCTATGTTGTACTACTTTGCTATTAGTGTAAGCTCGTCGGAACACTTCATGTGATATATATAATAAATGGACTCTCTCCTTCCTCTGGATACTATATAGGGGTTTTTCGGCATATGATCATTGGTGATGCTTTTTTCCCCTAGGTCAATCCACTTCTCCTTAAAGAATTAACATTCTCTATCTATATCTTTTATTGTGCATGTATGTGAGATAGAATCTGAACCCACTTGTCCTAGCTCTCTTATCCACTTATCTACATGCCAAGTCACATATAAAGATGATCTGAATCCGCTAGAATGGAGTCGAGGAACTAGGGAGCCGAGGAGCTCCCTCGTACCATCTTTCTATTAGCGAGAATCCTTCTCAAGGATCCGACATCGACTATGGATCAGGCTTAAGTACATCCTAGAAGAGTCATTGGATTATCTAAAATAACCAGAATGGGTTTCGACCTTGACCGGAAGGACCTAGAGGTGAAGAATCACTATCGGGTGCTTCCATCATTCGTGACCAAACCTATATCATTGGGGAGCACCAATCCTTCGTCATTGCTTGCTATTTGGGTTAGGGAACTATAGAGGACACCTAGAGAAATGACCAGGTACTAAGACTGGATACCGAGACCAAATATCAGGACCAGGACCAGCCCCTCACACTAGAAAGGGAACCTCAAGCGCCATATCTTCTCTTTATCCTCGAAGCCTGATGGGCGGGATGATTTTTCTCCTATCTACTGCACTTTACTTTTTACTAATATAAAGCCCTGTTACCTAGAGGCACCAACCCCGTTATGATGTTCTAGGTTTCAGTTTGAGGGTGTTGATCAAAATTCTACCTCCATTGAATTTTCGGTTAACAGCTAGGTGCCAAGCGGATCCTAAGGAGTCCCATTTCTCTTCTATGAAGAGAATCATTCAATATATAAATAGGACATCCAACTATGAAATGTGGTACTATTTTGCCACTAATGCTAGCTTAGTTGGCTGTAATGATACAGATTTAGAAGAAAATTGTGATGATAGGAAGAGTACATCGGGCGGTTGATTTTTCCTAGGAAACAACTTGGTTTCATGGTTTTACAAGAAGTAAAATTCAATTTCCTTATCCACGACCGAGGCTGAGTACATAGCCGTTAGAAGTGCTTGCACACAACTCCTTTGGTTGAAGCAAATGCTAGTGGATTATGGCTTTGATCAAGGTACTCTAACTTTTTATTGTGATAACTTGAGTGCCATTAACATTTTAAAGGATTCGGTTTAGCACTCTAGCACTAAGCATATAGACATTAAACATCACTTTATTAGGGACTAGTTGAAAACAAATGCATTGCACTAGAACATGTTGGCACAAATGATCAAGTAGCATATTTATTCACTAAGCCCTTAGACTCAACTAGTTTCAAATCACTTAGTAGGTCGATTGAGATTTGTCATGCTTTGATGAGTTTTTGTAATTGGGGGAGCTCAAGCAAAGAGAGCAACCTTGCAATGTTGAAATAAGTAAAAAAAACAATCAACTTTACACTCCTTAATTAATTGCTTGAGAATCTTGGTTGCACATACATGATTATATGGCGGCTTTTTATTCAAAAAGTGTGCATTTGCTTTGTTTGAAATCCATGTCACTTTTAAGTTCAAACATACGTTTTTGGACTACGAGAATTGATTGTGAAGTATATTTGAGCGACCTACAATTTAACTGCATGACATGTGAACTTGTTTTTGACATGCTTAAATATTATGCATGAGTTATTTGTGTGTAAATGTGTGTGAATGCATTTGACAAGGCTAAACTCGATAAGGACCTTGTGTTCATTCAATAAATAAGGATGACTCATCCAATTTAGCCTTGTTTCTCTTCTCAATGGTTGAAAAAGACAACAATCAATAAGGATTTCATATTCATGTAATCAATAAGGATCTTATATCCGTGTCTTGAGTGGCCATTAATGATTTATAAAGTTGTTTGTGTCTTAAAAGTTTTCAAAGTTATAGCTTTTTTACTTATGACATAAGGTTACAAAGTGATTTGAATTCTTTTGGAAACTTTTTTGATGTTTGCTTTGCCAAATACCATTGCTTGAACTTTGATGTTCCATGTATTGCATCCAAAGCAATAACCTAACTCATTTCTTTCAAATCAAACCTCCTCAGTTTTCTCACAATTAAGTATGTTGTGTAAAGTTGTTGTATATGATTATGCACATATCTATGAAGCTAATAACTTTATTTGCTAAAGTGACCCAATTGGGGAATCCTTTTTTGCCCATATCGTGACAGAAAGGGGGAGTAGTGCGAATTTTATGAGAAGTGCATATTATAGGAGTTGCATATAGGGGAGTTGCATATTATGGGAGATTGACTTATTGAGGGGGAGTAACCCATTTTGAGGGAACATTTGTATTGCATGTTGTATGTTTTTCTTTTATGCAAGTTTTTTTATTTGTTATCTCTCTTGATCACGTCACATGCACTTGTCTTGGAAAGTGTAGTTTCATTATTCTGTAAAGATGATTATTCTACAAGAGTTTGAAGAATTGAAGATCTAGTATCTAGGTATCTCTTTGTAATATGGACTTTTCTTTATTGACCCCTAGTTTTGTTTTGTAAGAATCAACTGTGAGTAGTGGTTTTCTCATGAAATAGCCAAATGGGGAGAATATAAGCTTCTCATGTTTAGATTGGCTCATTTCGTTGACAAACCACATTAGGGATTTGCTTGTAAGTATAGATTAGGCCTCATTGTTAGTGATCAAGCTTAAGATGGCATCCCTAAGCTCAAGAGCACTTTAAAGGTATATCACTTGCTTAATCGTCTTTGAATAGACTAGTTGCACACACACACACACACACACACACTCATGCATTATACATCTTGCATTTATGTTTCATTTTTTTAAATGTGTGTTCTTCTTTACACTACTCATACATAAACCTTGGTGTTAGTTCTAAGTGCGGTTGTGTTCTATGCATTTCATTTTCCGCTTGTTGATCAGAAATGTCTGCACATGCACTATGAAGTGCTTTATTTTATCATATTGATCAACTAGTGAGGATTTTCCCAATTAGAAGTCGACGGTTGATTCATCAATCGGTCTGGCCATCATTTGAAGACAAATTCTATCCTCATTCTGCAATTGAATCGGTGGCCTGGCTAACCGTCGTTCTGACCGTTGAGTCATATCTGGTGATTATGTCCTCATTCGGTGGTTGAATCGATGGTCAGCCTAACAGCCAAATATGGTTGTCAAATCACACTTGATGCGCTATGATCAACGGTGGTTGTAACGGCAACCTTCCTAACCGTCGAATCCTACCCCTAAAAGGTAAATTAAAGGCAATTTTAACTTTACACCAGCAGCTCGTGTTTTCCCATATAAATACATCTTCGTTTTCCATCAGTTCATGTTTGGAGAACTTATGTACCTATTGTTGCCACTATCTTGCATCTCTCCAAGCCAAATTTATTATAGTAGATAGGGTGTTTTCCCCTTAGCAGTAGACTAATTTATATTGCTTTGTTATGTAATTGATTTCCATATAGTTTGATTTCGAAAGGCAAGCATCCGGTTTCATTTCTATCCTTAGTGTAATTTAATTTAGTTTAGTTTATTCACATCTCACACACTATCTATATTCTGCATACACTTCACACATAACATTCTCACCTCTTCCATGTTCTATTTACATCGTTTTCAATAACAGTTTAACTAGAGACAATTAGACAGATACCACCTCTCTATGGGAACCACCCTTGCTTACTTGTTATACTAGTCTAGTGACTCATTGCATTTGCAAGGTTGACTAGAATAGAAAAAATCATTTGACGGGTGCCGACGACCGCCCATTCAAAAAATGGTGCCCCTACCGGGGAGGTGGCTTATTCGTTAATTATCTCTATTTTAGCTGATAATAATTTAGCTTGTGATGTTTGTTTTGTTTTGTTTTGTTTTTGTTTAAAGCAAATGCATTTGATATTTTTGAGTTGTTTGTGCTAGGAAAAGAACATTTTCAGGTCAGACGGACGACACAACTCAAGACAATGGTTGAGCGTTTACTCAACAAACAACAACCTTCCATGTGAAATGGCAGCGTGTGAAGGCTTTATTTGTTTAAGAACCAAGGAAGCGAGATGGATCGTGAAGGAACCTAAGGAAGAAAAGAAGCTGGGCACAGCCATATGAGGTAATCCTCTACACTTGCTTCCCAAAAATAAATCTCTCCAATAGAATCCTCCATGTTTGGAGTTGAATACGATTGTGAAGAAATTTAGTTTATGTACTTCAAGTATAGTGGAATACAATTGTTGATCTTAATTGAAATACTTGTGGATATAGTTTTTGATTGTGGTGAAAACCACCTAGTGCTTCAAGGATATAAATGCATTGCTTATTGTTATGATTTTTTTTTATTATTATTTTTGTTTAGATCTAGGGGTGCAAAATGTATTGTTCTTAGATCTTAGGATTTGTTTTGTTTTGTTTTATTTGTTAGATTTTTGTGAATTGTTTTGTTGCCCTTATTTCCGAACTCTAGCTTGCATTGTCCAATTTTTTTGTGGAGATGGTTCCACAGATTAACATTGAGGACAATGTTAGATTTAGGTTAGTGGTGGACAACTTCGCTGTGTTTTATGTCATTTTTTTGTAGTTTTTTTTTTCTAAAATCTCTACAAAATTTAGTCAAAATTGAAAATTTTGGAATTGAAGTCCATTTTGGTTGAGATAATATCTTTGCTTTCTGGTAGAGGCATGTTATGTTTGTTTTTTCTGTGTTTTGACTAGCATTCATGGCATCACTATAAATATGAGTGTACAGTACCAATCTTTTGATGTTGAGGTGGATGAGACCTCTATGTTTGTTTAGCTTAGGAGAATAGTGGAGACTACCCTTGTGAGATATTTTATGCCTATTAACGTTTTATTTGAGAGGGTTATATCATTTCTACTCTAAAACACTTTTCTTATTCTTCAAAGAATTAGATTGATCTCAATAGGATTTTGCATTGGATAATAAAGAACAATCATTTTATAATATCACGTGTTTGCTTGCTTTACTTTTTTAATGGTTGAACCTTGAAGAGTGATGCTAGGCAATGTGTGCTTCAACTGCAAGATGGCCTAAACACTAATTCCTACCCTATGTGTGGGCTCCTGTGGCCTATTTGAAACTAAACACATAGTTTTTTCTTTCATTACCATACTTCCAAAGAACCAAGCTTCAAAAATGAAACCGTATCTAATGAGCTTGGGCCATATGGTAATATAGATGGTAGATTATTGGGGTGTGTTGTGATTACTACCATTGTTATTTAGGAAGAAACCAATGAGTTTCTTGGTTTTAAATTGTAAATGTAGTTGCATGTACTAAAGCATGATTGTAAGCATCAAAATTTATATGTGTGATATCGTGAGAGAAGTTACCTGGAAGAGGATCAAAGAGAAATTACCTGGTAGGATGTGCCTCCTGATATTGGATAAGGTCTATCTACTACAACCTATCTTGAGATACCGGGTCCAACGCCACCTAAGTACCTCGACATCACTATCTGGAAGAGGATCACATCTCCAAAAACTACCAAGTACCAAGACAAGATAGTATCACGGTACCTTCTGTATAGCACCCTTGCACTAGGATGTTTACCTATGGCCCAAGTACCTTATTGTTGCCTCACCCCCCCTCCAAGGTACGTATCTCACCCATCTAGCAAGAAGAAAGTTAACTGGAAAGCTCCATCATGATCAGCCAAGCACCACGCCACTAGACTGATACCTCGCCATCAGTATGCAAAACTTGAATTCTTCTCTAAGCTACACAAAATAAAGGGTTAACCCCTAACCCAATTAAAACACCATAAAAGAGACCGCACAAGTAAACTATAACGCCATTCATCCATATTTAAACTTAAACGGAAACCTAACGTAATCAACGGAAGCAATTCCTGTGTGATTTTATTCTTTCCATTAACGGAAATCACTTCCGGTAACATAGCCAATCAATTGGTCTGAATTACAAGGATTTGATTGACAGGTGAGAAGGAGTTAAAAGGGGAAATTAGTATCCATGTAAGGCTTCGAAGATCAAAATCTTAAGTCCCAAAAGGCATAATGGAGATTTTGGCATGAGCTCCTAGTTCTGCACCCAAAATTGAGTAAGATTATCACCATTGTTAAAGGTACTGTCCACTTATCGATGCGCACGAGTTTGCCACCAACAATCCTTGTAAACAAGAGAGTTTGAGTGATTTCATTAACATCATTGTATAAGTCCTTCAATAAAACAGTATCCCATATTACACTTCGCCACATATTTCCTGTTTATAAACTATTTATATAACCATACTTATGTGACCACATTGTCACCTAGGTACGAGGTACCTACCCCAACTACAACCTACTGGGTAGCGATCTTGAGGGTGTTGATTGAAATTCCTTACCTTGAGCGAATTTTCGGTCAACACTTTTTGGCACCATCTGTGGGAAGGTTTCCACTCCCTTTTTGAAAGCCTATAAAACCACGTGTTTGTTTTTGTTAAATCCAACATAATGAGACTTTGATCCTCCTAAAGGCAGCCCAAAGCATCAAAGCACCAATCCACAGCCTCCACCCGGAAGGCTCAAAAGAAAGGAAAGAAGTTGAAGCAACTAAACCAGGCTCCATCGCCACCTGTTACCACGCAAGTCGCACCCTAGGTCCCAGCGACCCCGGTAGTAGGCCAGGCTATTTGGGAGCAGTAAATTGCGCCCTTTATGGATAATATACTCCCTAGCTCGCAACATAATAAGATAGAGGAGATACCAGTATGCCAAGTAGCAAGGTACCTGCCTTTGACAGAATGAGACCACCACCACCAGTACCGTTCCATGATAGATTAGAACCTCTAGCCTCAGTTCTAGATAGACTTAAGCCTGCGCATCTAGCATCGAAAAGACCAATGACTTAACGACCCCGTCAGATAAAGTCAGCTCATGATCTCTCACTTAGGGAACCTCATCAGCTGGTAGCCGCTAGAAGGCAACCTCGATATGTTGTAGGAGGAAGCATGAGGAGTGCCCGAGAGAACCCCACCCCCACCCCCCACCCCTTGGGAGGAGAACCGGGATGAAGCTTCCATACCATCAAATGAGTCTAGTAATAAAGATTCTGAGGTCGAATCCAAGAATGCTGAGAATAAGCACCTACGAGACTAGATAGCCCTTAGAGCAAAGGAAATCTAGGAGTTGAAGAAGGGAAAGCACCGGGAAAGTTGAAAGAATCCTTTGGGCAGGATGAACGCCCCTTTCTCTTGAAGAATCAAGAAGGCAAAGCTTCCCCCAAAGTTCAAGATGCCTAATCATAAGTTCTCCGGCACACAGGACCCTTTGAGCCACCTAAAGAGCTTTGTGTAGCAAATGGAAGTTCAAAATGCTACCTGGGCTCCCATGTGTAGAATGTTTCCTTCCACGCTAACTGACTACGCTAAGACGTAGTTCAAAAAATTACTACCAAGTAGTGTTGACTTCTTTACTAAGCTATCAAGTGATTTCTGTGCTCGGTTCCATGGTATGAGGTGTTGCCGCAAGGATCTCATCCACCTGTAGTATGTGATCCAAAAGTGAAGTGAGTCGTTCAGATCTTACATAGAGATATTTCTTAAAAAAGTGATCCAGATGGAGGTCTTTACCAAGAAAGAGACCTTGGCCAACTTCAGAAGGAACCTTTGGGCTATATGGTTGTTTTGGTCATTTGCTAAACATCCACAAGAGACCTACCAAGAGACCTATGATAGGGCTCTCGAATAGGTGGAGATGGATAAATAGCTTCGGGTCAAGATAGAGCACAATGACGTTAGGACCAGCAAAACGCTAGAAAAAAAAAACACCCAAGACTGCATCGGTCCAAAAAACCCAGAATAGACCTCCCAACCGGTCTACATATCACCATCTCCCCTCCCTCCACCTTTTCAACCTCAAAGGTAGCGGTACCCAGTAAGCAGAACCCCACCCCGAGCTTCGCTTCCTCCCAGAGAGGTAACCCCGGTAGTCTGTAAAGTACACCCCCCTCAATATATCTCACCAGATGATCTACCTTGCCATCTGTGATAAAGGGCTACTCAGGAAACTAAATCCGATCAAAACACCAATTGATACAAGCAATCGCTACAAGTATTGTGACTTCCACGAGGATGTAGGACACAACCCCTTAGAGTGCTATAGCCTGTGTAACCATATCGAGGCTCTGGTGAGAGGCGGTTGCTTGGAAGAATTCCTATAAAAAATGTGGGATAGCATCCATACGAGAAGAGAGGTGCAGGCAAAGATTAAGGAAGATGAAAAATGAAGGAAGACGATAGGCAAGGATATAATGCAATAGATCCAAGTCATTCATACTATCAGTGGGGATCCTACCTTGGCAGAAACTTCCAACATTTCTAGGAAGAACCATTCAAGGAAATTATCTCGGATCATGGAGGATGGGACTTTCTCAAAGTTACCCGTGTATCTGCTAGATCATCGCAATTTGCCCAGATCATCTTCACCAAGAAAGACGTGTACTAGCCTCATGACGACGCCATGGTTATCACTGTACATATTGCTAATTGCTTGGTACACCGTGTCCTGATAGATACCAAATGAAGCATGGACATCCTCTTCAAGGATACCCTAGAGAGGTTCAACTTGAAGCAGTGCTTTTACAACAACTACATCACACCACTATACGGTTTCACGAGGGATTTACTTATGCCAATTGGGTCAAAGATCCTACCAATGATAGTAAGAGATGCCCTGCTCTAATAGAATATCATGACCAATTTTATAGCAGTAGACACCCTCTCTGCTTAAAACATTATCCTTGAGAGGCCCTTCATGTCAGCCCTCAAGGGTATCATGTTCATCTACCATAATTTCTTGAAGTTCCCAGTTAGAGACATGGTAGGCGAGGTACGGGGAGATCAATAGGCAGCGCGTAAGTGATATGCGGTATTCACCAACCCAACAACATTAGCCAAGTAATGTACATAGGTAATAGTCGTACAAGAACAGGAGCTATCAATTGGGGATCTAAGAATTCAAGATATCAAGAGAGAAGCAGATGAAGAGCCCGAGGTAGAGGTCTTAGTTGCAGAAGAAATAGATGAGGAAGATAGAGGGTGGGCCAATGGTCACTCAGTCGATAAGTTGGAAGAAATACCGATCATAGAGGATGACCCTTCTAAAGTGATCAAAATAAGAGCTACATTGAAAGCGAGAGTGAATGAGGGATTGACCAGGCTACTCCGTGAATACAGTGGCATTTTTGCTTGGAGCCACAATGATATGTCGGGGATCCTCTTCTCCTTAGCAGCTTATAGACTAACAGTCAGACTCACCTTTAAGTCGATCAAGGAAAAATGGTAACACTTCAACCCCGAAATGAATGTCGTAGTCTAGGAGGAGGTCTACAAGTTATTGAAGGCTGGGTTCATCAAGGAATCCCGACACCCTGAATGGATCGCAAATGTTGTAATTGTCACCAAAGCCAATGGGAAGTGGCACATGTGCATTGACTACACGAATCTTAACCACACATGCCCGAAGAATAGCTTCCAACTACTAAAGATTGATCAGCTGGTTGAATCAACCATGAGGAACAAGCTCCTCAGCTTCATGGATGTATTCTCAAGGTAAAATCAAATCATGATGCACTTCGCAGGCCAAGACAAGACCAGTTTCATTACCGGGCATAGCCTCTACTACTACAAGGAAATGCCCTTTGGTCTCCATAGTGCAGGTGCCATCTATCAATGTTTGGTCAATCGTTTGTTAAGAGATAAGAAAGACTATTAAGGTCTACATTAACGACATGATTACTAAGTCCCAGGTGTCTGAACAGCACCAGGACCACCTCCGTCGGACCTTCTAGAGAGTGAGAGAGAACATGATGTGGTTGAGCCTTGCCAAATACGCCTTATGGAAATTTCTAGGATTCTTGTTCCATGAAAGGGGGATAGAAGCCAACTTAGAGAAAATCCAAGCCATCATGGATCTCAAATCTCCTAGCTCGCTCAAGCAAGTATAGGTTTTGACCGGTCAGATAGCTGCTCTTAACTGCTTCATCTCACGATCCACCGATAAATGTCTCCCTTTCTTTAAAGCTATTAAACAGAAGAGGAAAATGAAGTGGGGTAAAGATAGTTAACAGGCCTTCCAGTCCCTGAAGAAGTACCTAGCAAGTCTATCACAACTAGTGAAGCTGGTACCCGCAGAAGAGCTACAAATATACCTAGCCGTATTAGAGACAACGGTTAGCGGGGGAAGAGATAAGGAGTGTGGGGATGGGCTTCAGCGACCTACCTACTACGTGAGTCATGCCTTAACCAAACCAGAGAGAAACTATATTCTCCTGGATAAGCTTGTCTTCACCCTGGTAACTTCGGCTAGGAAGTTGTGCCCCTACTTCCAGGCTCACACAATTACGGTTATCACCAATCAACCTCTTTGCCAATTCAATCAAAGACTAGATATATCAGGGAAATTGGTACTCTAGGCTCTAGAACTCACCCAGCTTGATACCAAATACAAGGCCAGGACTACAATCAACGCCCAAGCACTGGCGGACTTTATGGCTGAGTTTTCTGGAAATCCTGATCCCGATACCCCTTTAAGTCTAGGTCTAGTTTCTTAGAGGGATCAAGAACTAGCTGACTGGCTAGCTGACCGAGATGTTTTGATCTTATATACAGATGGGGCATATAGGTAAGAAGGTAGTGAAGTTGGAATCATCTTAACCGATCCTGAAAATATCAAGTGCTACCATAATTTTCGGTTTGAGTTCAGCGTCACCAACAACGAAGCCAAGTACGAAACTTTATTAGCAAGGATGAGAGTGGCAGTCAAGCTTAAAGCAAATTATCTCTATGTTAGAAGTGATTCACAGTTGGTCGTCAGCCAAGTAACTGGGCTTTATCAGGCAAAAGGATACAACATGGTAGCCTACCTTGAACTGGTGCAACAGCTCAAGGCTCGGTTCAAAGGATTCAATATAGAGCAGATACCTCGCCAGTGGAACTATCGAGCAGACATCCTTGCCAAGATATCTTCTAGCGAAGGCCAAGCCTTACTTATGGGGGTACCTCTCTAGGTTATCTCCTAGTTCATTATAGCAAGTGGTATGGAGGTAAACCTAGTGGACCAACTCTCATGCCGGATGGACCCAATAGTGGACAATTTATAAGAAGAGAAGCTTTCCAAAGATACCAACCAAGCTTGCAAACTTAAAAAGTTCTCGGTTCGATTCTGCTTGATAGATGGATACTTATATCGTAGAGGTAAGTCTCTACCTCTACTTCGGTGCCTCTACGCCGACGATGTTGTTTGGGCACTTTGAGAGGTGCATTCGGGACTAGCTTATCAGATGTTGTGCATAGGATACTACTAGTCAACCCTACACCACGATGAAAAATAGTTCTTCCAATCCTACGAACCTTGCCAGAAGACGGCCAATCTAAACCATTTACCACCAGAACGGCTCTCTTCCGTTAGCTCGCCATACCTCTTTACTAATTGGGGGTTGACTTGATCGGGCATCTCCCTACCTCTCATGGACAAGCTAAGCATGCCATAGTCGCGATTGATTATTTTACTCGATGGGTGGAAGCAGAGCCACTCTATAAACTATAAGAGAAGAATACCACAAAGTACATCAAAAAGAATGTAGTTTGTAGGTTCAGGACCCCGATGATCATCATCACCAACCTTGGCAAACAATTTGACAACGAAAGGTTTAGAGAGTTATGTGTTGCTTCACCTCTGTAGTCTAACCTCAAACCAATGGCCAGGTAGAAGCTATAAATAAAACTATCAATAAGCTCCTAAAGAAGAAGCTACAACAGAATAATGACAAATGGATAGAGAAGCTCATTGATATGCTATGGGCATACCGCACTACCAAGAGAACCATGACTGGAGAAACCCATTACTTTGTATATTTTGGGGCAGAGGCGGTCCTACCTATCAAGCACAAGCTGACCTCATTCATGGTCCAGCAAAATGAACCAGAAAGCATTAAGGTCAAGCTGAGGGCCAATTTGGACCTCTATGAGGAAAAGCAAGATAAGGTGGCAAAAAGAGTAGTAGTCTACCAAAGCAGAATTGCAAGGTACTTCAGTAGGAAAGTTAGAGCCCTGTAATTTCAAAAAGGGAGACCTGGTACTCAGGAAGGTGACCTAGAACACCAGTAACTAGTCAGACGGGGCACTGCACCAAATTGGGAAGGCCCCGACCTGGTAAAAGTAGTTGTATGTAACGGAGCCTACAAGTTGGAACACATGAATGGACGACCTATTGACTATACATGGAATGCATAGCACTTGAAAAAGTTTTATCCATAGAAGAATGGAGACTTCAAGACCGACCAGTACTATCCGGAATAGATATCAATATTTGTACCACGAAAACGTTATATATCTCCAATTGATCATTAATAAAGATTCTCCATTTCTCTCCATCTCTATTTTGTGTAATTTTGTCGCCAAGTTTTTTGCCACGTCATTTTGCCAAGATAGCCATGAATCGAGAAAGGTAACATTGCTACCTTGATGCCTTGGCTAGGTACCACCCCCCATCAAGAAGGGTCTGAGCGTATAAGCATAGTTGCTTTCTAGATCACGAGACAAGGATAACCAAAGGGTCATCATGATTCCCTTGCTCGGGCAACCCCACCAGGAAAGGTCTGGTTGTAAATGCAAAGTTGCCTACCAGACCACGAGACCAGGACAGCCAAATGGCATTCCTGATGCCAAGGTTAGGCTACCACCCCCAAGAAGGGTCTGGTCGTAAGTGCATAGCTGTCAGTCAGACCACGAGACCAGGACAGCCAAATGGCACTCTTGATGCCTCTGTCGGTCAACCACCCCTTAGAGGGATCTGGAACGTTAGTGCATAGTTTTTTATCCATATCAAGTTCGCTTGGATAACGGATCACCCTGGTACAAGGATAACATGTACCTTGATAAATGAATAAGTAACAAAATTCCCAAGATATGGGTGTTTGGTACCTTGATTCCCCCAGAAAGGATAATCGGTGTTGATAAGGTCCTATAGGGATCAATTTGGCTAAGCACCTCGGTAACCTGGTACCAGTTACTTATCGTGCCAATTTTTCTTTATCTGTTTCAAAGTTTTCTTATGTTATCATGATTCACTTGAATCAGGCATACATAGGGGACTTGATACAGGGATGTTAGACACCTCGATTGCGGTATCATCAAAGTATCATGGTAGAACACATATGAGGATCCATGATACCTAGACTCTTTCAACATATGTTTTTGCCAAAGTAAGAAGGATCTTGATGCATGAATGATTTGTGCCACAACTATGTCACCATCTAGGTACCAAGGAACCATGTTCATGGGAATCCCAAGTACCAAGATTCGTTGGCTTGGATTTTCTTCTAAGTACCAGAGCCTTCCGCATATGTATGCTTGGTACCATGACTTTCCAGAAAGGATGTTCAATATTGATGATGCTTTAGGAAAATTTTCTGATTAAGCACCATGGTAGTCTAGTATCAGTTACCTGGTATGCTTCATTTCTTGTACTTGATAGATTTTAAGCCTTCTTTATATTACCAGAAATTGTTAAGTCAGGTGTATGTTGGGGACTGATTTTTAGATCAAGCCTGTGATAGATGTTGAGTTGTATAGATTCAACCAAGGAAGAGATGAGCTAGATGCCAATATAAAGAAAAAGAAGAAGAAAGTTTCATTCATCAAACCAGGGAGCCCAACCCCATGTTTTGGGCTACATGTTTGCATCAGAAAGAAAAGGAGGATGACATGACTGATTTTCCTGATTAAGCAGAGTGCCCACACCTATTTTCAGGAAATATAGAAAGTGAAATCTTATTATTGGATTGTGCACCGGCATCCTCCTAGTTGCCCTCCCCTTTTACTCCTTCTCCAGTATCCTGCTCCTCTACCTCGGCTTGCGCGGCACCAACTATAACTTCTACCACAGATGGACAGGTCTAAAAGTCCACCGCAACACCCAGCTCTGCTTACTCCATCACCTCCTTGGTAGCATGTTGATCCACCACCATTTCCTTCGAAGTACGATAATCCTCCACCATTTCAGCAGGACCAGGAGTAGACAAGATATGTGTTCCTCCTTCATTCTGGGCCACAGCATCGTCAAGGGACCTCAAGGTGGGATCTACTTCAGTAGCCTGATACTTGGAAGAAGAGTGGAAATGGGCCGCTAGTCTTCATCATTATCCTCTACGCCCTCAACTTCAAAAGCCCGAGAAGTGTCAGCCTCATCAGTAACATATGCAGCAATCTTGTTGGCCTTATCCATTATCTTCCCTCTATTTCAGTTCTCGATGGAGCTCAAATGAATAGGTGGAGAGACGGTATGTGCCACATGGAAACTAGCATAGAAGTAAATGTCTCTGAATGAGGCGTCCACCTCAGCCTCTAAACTGGCAACCTGTCAACCTGGCAACCTGGCAACCTTGGTTCTCCCCTTCCCTTTCTGGACATCCCTCTCCAAGGCAAGGCGTTTTGACCTAAGAGTTTCCTCATCATAGGTAAAATTCAACCGCTCTAAATAACATCGAACCTCATTCAGAGTTTTCCCAGTTTTGTCCAGGTCGTGGTTCAGATTCTACACGATACTTTATGATTGAGTGAGCTCCATCCAGGCTACTCCTAGCTCGGTCTCAACAGTTTCAGTACACCCTCTGAGAGAGATAACCTGGTTGCTCATAGTGACATCAAATTTAAAGGTCTGTAGGTTACAACACATATGTTAGGTACCTATCAGGTAACGATCATGCACATATGAAAGAAGATGGGAGCAAAGAGCTTTACCTCGGCCAAGAAGATAGAACCCTTGGTGATCAAAATGTCCACCGATATAAAGGTCATGGGTCCTAGCCCCCCACCCAGGCAGGAAGCTACAAACCAATCCAGAACCTCATCTTAGTGACTGATCCTTGGCCAGGATCTGATCTATTCTAAAAGAGCAATGGAAAAAGTAGTCACAACAGGATCAACACCTTCATCTTTTTGGTAAGGATTATGACAAGTGGGGGAGGGGGAACAGCAGTAGAAGGGGGAACATCAACAAAAGAGGAAGCAATAATAGGAGTGCTAGCAGTAACAGCAGAGGAAGCAGAGGAAGCAGAGTCTTGACCCCTCACCCTCACCAACCTGGATATAAATACATCCATCTGGGATCTAGGCCCTGAAGAAGAAGGAAGAGGTGCTCTGGGCACCCCGATTGGGACAGATACACATCTGTCATGTCCTACCAAGGTAGAAAGAGAAGAGGTTCCAGCAATTTGAAAGATAGGGGACCCATGAGGAGTAGAATGTAGATATAAAGACATGTCGTCAGAAGGTTCAGGCTCTCTTTGGACTGATAGGGGAACCGTAAAAATTGTAAGAAACAAGAAAAGGTTAGAGTTTACCAAGATCCATAAAGAAACACAATAAAGCAGACATAAACAATTTCATCTACCTGGAGAAGCAAGAGAGATATGCAAGTAACGGTCTACCCTACTAGCATCAAAGGGATCCAAGGTAGGATACTGCAGGTTGATGAAAAACCGGTCAACGATGGCTTTCAGTATCAACTTTGATTTTACAAAAAGGGCAGCTTTCTCCTAGGTTGGTTTAAAACTAAATCTGATGGGAACATCGAACTTTATCCCCCAATATGGACCAAGCTTCCCCAATCTCCGCCAACTACAAACCAATCTTGCTTCTAGGAGGTGTCCTTCTTTGTGGCCCCCGGTACCATAAACTTTAAATTATTATTTGCTAGAGCGTAAAACTGTCCCCTCGGATAGGAGAATTGACGACTACCTGGAAGTCGTACTCATCCGATCCCGATTCCTTATTGAGGTTATCTTTCTCGCTTGACTCCCTCCAACCAACCAGGTGTCTTCAAAACCCCGAGGTCAATTGGAGGCGAGTAAGTTGCAAAGTGTGGAGCACCCTACAAAGTATAGGATGAAGAGGAAGCCTAACTCCAATGTCAAAAGTAGTGAAACGAATCAGAAACTCACCCAGAAATTGGGGTGCACACATCATACCCCCAGTATGGGATGGTTATCTTGAGGTTGTCGGGAATCGAGAACCTTATCCTCAGACGCCGAATTGAGTCGGTCGTAGCAGTAGAATCAGGGATGACACGAAAGTCATAGGGATGAGTAAGCACCCTATGGTAAGCTCGAATCAACTCCGGCCAGGTCTCCACTAGCCCTAACCTCGCCTGACATCTTACCTGAGTCCTTCTGGACTATTTCAACCGGAATATTAGGATTGTTTAAGAATCCAGCTCCAATAGTTATGTTTTGATTGGAACGACGATGCACTAGTAAGAGACGTCTCTTTCACCACTAGCCTCCTCATGAGTCCTCTTCCCAAGAGCCAACCTAAAGGAATCTCCCTCCACGATTCTATCAACGCTATCGTTATCAGAAGTAGACATGGTAGTAATAGCATAATAAGCAGAAGATTGAAGAAAGAATATTTGAAGAATATGAAGAAGGTAAAAAGCAGGTTAGGGATTTCAAATTTTGAAAAGAAGAGTTTTTGAGGCACGAATGATACAAGGGGGTTGCCTGTTTAAATAGAGGGAATGGAACAGTAACCAATAATAGGAGTGTGATCTGGGAGGAAAGATTTTTAGCTAGCAGAAAAGGCAATCTTGAGATATGCACGATGCTAAAAACCGTTTTGTTTTTACAAAACAAGTGAATGAACCCTAGCTCGACACCTGGACCATGCATTTAATGTAAAGATTTCCTCCCAGAATCTGGTAATCGGTTAAAAGTGGAAAATTCCTCAAGCATTACATGAAGCTTGACTCCAACCCCAACCAGTCAACAGTGTTAAAGTTAGAGAGACCTCTGTTAATAGCTATTTTTAGTAGGAGACCAAAGAGAAATTTACTATATGTCATTACCTGGTAGAATGTACCATCTAATACCAGATAAGGTCCACCTGCTACGACCTACCTTGAGATATTGAGTCCTGATCCACCTAAGTACCTCAACATCACTATCTGGAAGAGGATCAACATTCACATCTTCTAAAACTATCAAGTACCAAGACAAGTTAGTATTGCGGTACCTTCTGCATAGCACCCTAATACTAAGATGTCTTCCTAGGGCCCAAGTACCTTGATGTTGTCTCGCCACCTCTCTAAGGTATGTATCTCACCCATCTAGCAAGATTAAAGTCAACAGGAAAGCTCCAACATGATTGGTCAAGCGCCACGCCACTAGACCGGTACCTCAAAGTACCTCGCCATCAATATGTAGAACTTGAATTCTTCTCCAAGCTACACAAAATAAAGGGTTGACCCCTAACACAATTAAAGTATCATAAAAGAGACTGCACAAGTCAACTGTATCACCATTCATCCATATTTATACTAAAATGAAAACCTTACGTAATCAACGGAAGTAATTCCCGCGTGATTTGATTCCCTCTATCAACGTAAATCACTACCAATAACACATCCAATCAGTTAGTCTAAGTTACAGGGATTTAACTAACACATGAGGAGGAGTTAAAAGGGGAAATTAAGATCCATGCAAGGCTTCAATGATCAAAATCTTAAGTCCCAAAAGGCATACTGGAGATTTTGGCATGAGCTCTCAGTTTTGCACCCAGAATTGAGTAAGATTATCGCCATTGTTAAGGGTATTGTCCACTTATCGACACGCACGAGTTTGCCACCACCAATCCTTGTAAACTAGAGATTTTGAGTGAATTTCACTAACATCATTGTATAAGTCCTTTAATAAAACAGTATCCTGGATTACACTTCTCTATATTTTTCTTATATATAAGTTATTTACATAAGCATACTTCTGTGACCACATTGTCACCTAGGTATGAGGTACCTACCCCGACTGTAACCTATCGGTTAATGGTCTTGAAGGAGTTGATTGAAATTCCTCACCTTGAGTGAATTTTTAGTCAACACAATCCATTGTTTAGATATTGATATTGTGTTGTGTATGGTCAGTAATCCCATGATACGATCTTAGGTTTTTCACTTTCCATTTTCCCATTATTTCTTAGCCTACACCCATGGCCCCATTACAACCTTAAGAGACCAGGCATATCTATTGGTAATGCTTGCTTAATTGTAAAGTTGTATGTGCTCTATCTATGTTCTTAATATTTAATTCATTCATGAGATTATTTGCACTTATATAAGCATTCTTTCTAATTATATGAATATGCAAATATATTTTGATTCCATGTACCCAAACTCCTATTCATAAATGTTGATGAGTGTTATTGCCTAGGTTCTTCGTGTAAAAAAAAAGAGTAATCCGATGAGGAATAGAAGTCAAGGCGAATTCGATCTTATGCATTCAAGTTTAGTTGTTTTGTAGACCAAAAACATCTTTTGTATTGGCATACATGCATTGAGTGATGTATTGATTTACATGACATATTTTTAGTCTTAATATAGAGATTTTATCATGTATGTATTTTTTGCTTGGTATGTTTAAGGTGGCATCATAATTTTTTGCTTTGTGGAGTTGCGTTTGTGGGTACCGTAATGGTAAACCCTCAGGAGACTATACTCCTTCTACTAGTGACACCTAGAGGTTTCAATGGCTTGCGGCACATGTTAAGTGTCATCGTTTCTCCCATGAAAGTGGACTAATTAGTTTTTACTTGTTTATTGATTTTATGTGTTTCAGAATTCGTATTTGTTATTTTTTGTTTTTTGTTTTTAGTTTTGCTCGAGGACGAGCAAAGATTAGGTTTAGGGGTATTTAATCGGCACACTTATGTACCTATTTTAGTTCCATCTTGTAGAACCACCTCACAGAAGTTGCTCAGATCTATAACCAGCAAAAAGGAAACTGCGAGTTCAATATGCGAGTTCTAACTCATTTATTTGTGTTGGTAGAACCTTATCCACTTGTAGATCATGTGATTTTTAAGAGCAAACTTGACTTTTCACACCAACTTAGTGCCCTAACCTTCTAACACTATAAATAGACCACCTTCTTGGTCTTTAAAAATCATCTTCCAATATATTCTTTTAAAGAGAACCAAACCAACACCTTCTCTTATTCTTCAACACCAAATCAAGAGAGAGATGATCTTCAATGACTTCCATGGAGGTTCTCCTCTATGGATGTTTCACCACCACTACCTTTAAACTTCCTCCATCCATCTTTGAAGTAGATCCAAGGAGAAAAGAGAGCAAGAAAAAATAGAGATCTTGGTTATCTCTAAGTTCTTCTCTTGGTTTTATTTTCTATTTCTTTGATATGTAATCCCCATTAATGAATATTTGTAAACTACCACTTGAGCTTGTAATATATGGTATTTAATTAGATTCAACTTAGATCTTGACTCTATTCTTGAGCTTATTACTTTATCTTTTTTTTTTACATGTATGTTGGTGATTGAGTAGAAATTGATATGTTTGCATAAGTGAGACTTTAGATTAAAACAATGATGTAGTGTAACTTAGTATAAACAAATGATGTAGTGTAAAATTAGGGTCTCACTCTTGTTTGCATGTTGGTGACGAAAGGGAATCGATATGTATGGATTGATTCGAGTGAAAGAGTACATTCGTGCTCTGGTTGATTAACTGTGAATGGATCCTGATTGTTAACTCTCGAATAGAGGGAACTTAATTTATGCATGCTTTTGATAGATCAGGTTGTTTGGTGTATTTTTCTTATGGTTAATGGGTCTTTGAACAAAGACACAATTGCTCACTCCATGATTTTGGTTGAGTGATGAGAATTGATTTCAGTATTTCTTAGTCAACAAATGATATGTAATAATAGATGATTTGGTTTTGGAATTCCTTATTCAGGAAAACTAGCCCTTTAATATGTGTTGTATGGTGCTTGAACGTTTATAACCAACATGACTATCTTGTGTGTTTGGTGAACTTATATACCTATTGTAACCACTATCTCTTGTCTCTCCAAGCCACATTTATTTTCGTAGCTATGGTGTTTTGCCTTTAGGAGTAGACTAATTTATATTGCTTTGTAGTGTAATTGATTTCCATATAATTAGATTTAGAAAAGCAAGCACCGTGTTACATTTCTATGCTGAGTGTAATTTAATTTAATTTAGTTTATTCATACCTCACACACTATCCGCATTATGCATACACTTCACACACAGCATTTTCACCACTTCCATGTTCAATTTACATCGCTTTCAAGAAAACTTTAGCTAGAGACAGTTAGACAGAGACAACCTCTCTATAGGAACGACCCTTGCTTACTTGATAAACTAGTCATGTGACTCGTTGCAATTGCGAGGTTGATTAGATTAGAAATATCCTTTTTGACAGGTGTTGACGACCGCCTGATCAAAAACCCAAGGTTACACTTTCATAACTGTAGATGTTTTACACAAACCAAATATCAATGTCCATCGAGATAGCTATTACATATAGTATGGTCCTCTACAAGTAGTTCATAATTAGAGCTAAGTCATAAATTCTGTTATACCTCCCTAATTATATTGTTTTCTTTAAGTACCATTGGTTCTCTAATGAACAATTATATCCTTCTTTCCTTTATGGAAGAAGGAGAACGCTTTTATCGTTCAAGTCACAAATCAACCCTTAAGGGAACTACTTCTCTACTTCTTGTAAGAAAGAGTGGATTCCTCTAATGTGTGTAGACCTTCCCAGCCATAAGCCAAATCATGATTCAAGATACGAAATTATTGATCAAGAATGTTACTATGATCTCACCCACGGTATGTCAAGAATCACGATCTAACCTGAAGAAGTCAGTAAGATACTCAGGATTAAAATCACCCATATTTAGCCATCATTATTCGATATACATGAATCTCTACATGTAACAGATCTTGATGAGAGATTCATATAGATCGTGGGCAGTCCTATATGATCACATCATATAAGATGCCTCTATTCTCATATTACCATATGAATAGTCTAGGATAAGACCATCGTATATTACAGAATGGACCGCAGTTGTAGATTATCCACAAATAAAATATCTAACTTTATTTTCTCTCTACGGACTCTTTAGATTGCATGTCTCAAACCAAATACTTCTATATATGACACTCATATACTCAGTTTGAGATTAAATCTAGCAATCCTGGATGTTTAGTACATATGATATAAATGTAAGAATCTTATTTATTGAATGAAATAACTACATTTATCAATGGATTTATAACATTTAAAAATTACAAGTTTTAGGCCATAAATCCCAACAATATCCTCTTAAATGAAAATTAAAAGCCTTTCCCACATTCCTACAGTTCAACGCCCTTGTTGAAAATAAATTTTCCACACTAATAAAAACATTGCAATCTGATTGAGGAGGGGAATATATGTCCTTTGAGCAATTTTTTAAGACAAATGGAATCAATTTTCGTCACTCTTTTCCCCATGCACATGAAAAAAATGGTAAGGACGAATGAAAGCATCGACACATTGTCGAGCTTGGCCTTACCCTTCTTGCTCTGACTTTCATGCCCTTGCAATACTGGTGGGAAAGTTTCCAGGCAGTTGTTTACATAATCAATCGTCTCCCCACACCAGTTCTTGACAATAAGTCTCCATAATAATTGTTACACAAATCTTGACCATATTACACAATTCTAAGGACCTTTGGGTGCTTATTACCCATATCTCGGATCATCCCAAACCCAAAAATTCCAATTCCATACAAAGAAATGTGTCTTCTTGAGCTATAGTGGCAGCCATAAAGGGTATACGCGTCTTGACATTTCTGGTCATATCTATATCTCGTATCGTGTTAACTTCATTGGGTTTGTATTCCTATTTGCATTGGATTTCCATCTTTATAGTCTCTTAACATAATGTCAAACATTTTCATAACTCCTAGCAGCAGCTTCACCCTCATTCATGGCCATAATCCATTTCCTAATTTGGTTGTTACAGTTGATGGTGCACTCCGAGCAGCCAGCCTAGTAGCATCTCCTCTGATATCTAAGTCTCAACTAAATGATGAGAACACAACAAAATCTGCAGATGTAAGCTCATCTAACACCTCTGACTTTCCCACAGCCTCACCTTCACCAACTATATTATCCCAAACCTCCTTTGCACCACCTCCCCCACCACTGAAACTTTCCTCACATCATATGCAAACCCGATCTAAGAGTGGTATTTTCAAACCCAAAACATAATCTAGTATAGCAATAAAAAACTCATGTGATCCCATCTCACTTATGTGGAAGGATGCTATAAATGAAGAATTCCAAGCTTTAAGCCATAACAGAACATGGGATTTATTTCTATCATCATTAGAATATAATATGGTTAGGAATAAGTTGATCTTTAAGCTGAAACTCAAACCCTAATGGTATTGTCCTAAAGTTTAAAGCACGCTTAATGGCAAAAGATTTTTCATCAACTCAATGGGTGATTTTAGTGAAACATTTAGCCCTATAGCCAAGGCCTACACAATTCAGGTGATACTTGCCATTGTAGTGGGATACAATTAGCACATTCATCAAGTTGACATTAATGATGCATTCCTCAATGGTACCTTGTATGAAACTGTTTATATGCCTAAGCCGGAAGGATTTATGGATCCTACTAAGGCCACATATGTGTGTCATCATTGCAAGGCATTATAATGCCTTAAACAGGCAACTCGTGTCTATTTTGATGAGCTTCGGTTAAATTTATTAAAATGGGGATTCCAACACTCTAAAGTTGATTCCTCAGTTTTGTTTCTCAACACAGAAGCTTCGAAATTGTTTGTGTTAGTGTATGTTGATGACATACTTGTCACAAGTAATAGCTCATCTCACATCAGGTCCTTTATTGTTCTTCTCCATTCTCGGTTTTCATTAGAAAATTTGGGTCTATTGAGCTACTTTATGGGTTTAGAGGGTTACAGGGACACTACCGGTCTTTACCTCCCACAGTCTCGTTATGCTAATGAATTGCTTCATCTATTTGAACTAAAATCTGTCATGCCCTGCTCCACCCCCATGCCTACTAGGAAGTCCCTTTCAGCTGCTGATGGTGAACTTATGACAAACCCAACCTTATATCGAAGTGTTATTGGTGCACTACAGTACCTAACTTTCACTCGGCCAGACTTGGCCTTTGTTGTAAACAAGTTAAGCCAATTCATGTGTGCTCATACTTTGTCTCATTGGCAGGCTATCAAGCGAGTTCTACTGTTTGTCAAGGGAACTGCTGATCATGGTCTTCACTTCAAACCTTTTTCTCAGGTTGGTTACTCAGATGCTGACAGGGGTTGTTATATTGATGAACGCAAGTCTGTTGGGGGATATTGTGTCTTTCTTGGTGATTCTTTGGTATCATGGTCATCTAAGAAGCAACATGTGGTCGAGCAACGAGTCTGAATACAAGGCTCTTGCAAGTGTGGCTGCTGAGATATCGTGACTTTTAATCTCTCATGGTTGAGCATGGTCTCAGGTTATCTTACCCTTCAATAACTTGGTGTGATAATGCTAGTGCAGGGTCTCTTACTCAAAACCCCGTCTTCCTTGCTCGAACCAAACATATTGAGTTGGATGTGCATTTTGTTCAAGATAAGGTGTTAAATGGAGAACTTATTGTCCGATATGTTCCATGGTGTGATCAGATTGCTGACTGTCTAACAAAGCTCCTCCCATCAACAGGTTCTAATTTCTGAAGTCTAAACTCACTGCAACGAAGTCCCCGTTTCATTTGAGGGGGGATGTGAAGATAGTTGACAATACCTATAATTCAACATCTGGCTCCCCTTCTTGAGTTGTCTTGGAGGATAATCCTCAGCATAGATTTTGTTATATTCTTTTACATTATTTTGGTTCTTATCTTGAGAGACACCTGCCCTTACTTCATTTGTATGTATCCTTATCTCTGGATCTGTAATCTTCCTCAAAGAATATATAATGTATCATTCTCAGCTAGGTTTAGTGAGCTGAAATATTACAATCTTTCTGGTGTATCTCTTTTTTGTTTATTCTAAGTCACTAACCCTAAAAAACCCAAATCAACTTCTTCACAGCAAGACTTCTCTACAAGAAAATCCAATACAAACAAACAAATACAGAGATCAATCACTATACATGGCTATCACAGTCTTCCTCCTGGGTAACAACGTTCCTAAGATTTTGTTTGCAAGGTTTCCTTTCTTAGAAATTGTGCTTGCAAAGAAAAGAGAAAGAAGACTTGTCCGCAAAAACGAACAAAGGGTGGAATTTTTATTTTGTTTGTTGGTTGTTAAAAGGGCAAAGCTTGATTAAAATTTTGACTTCCATGCTTCCTTGGAAGTGCTTCCGAGAGAAGCCACATGAATATGGCGTTTGACAATTGGGCTTTTAGATTGCGTGAGCTCTTTTCAAAAATAATCCAAACATATAATATGGTTTTGGAGTCCAAAGAGCTTTTGATTCCTTTAGAAGCAATGCTAAACAGGAATGCGAATAGCATCATTCTGCAATTATTATTTACAACTAATGGACACTGCCCGTATTTAATAGATCCGGAAAATAAAACGTGGATCAAGAATGAAAAAATAGGATAATTACTCTCTAGCATACTTTATCTAAACGATGTATTGTTGAGGTTGATTATTCACTTAAGAAGAATCTATGCATTTCTGAATTTTAAAAATCAAATTCAATTATTAATCTATTTCCAAAGTTGTAGGTATTTCTTAAAGTACATCGAATTATCTAAAAATCTATTTTCCAAAATAAATGAATAAATAATTTATTTTCTAAATAAATAAATAAATAATTTATTTTTAATAATTTTTTAAATATTTACACACATACCACATCATTTAAATATAATTTTAAAAAATAATAATAAGACGTCTGTCATTAATTTTATTCTAAAACAAATAACTTTTATTAAAGAGTATCCAATAGCAAAACACATGTGCTCAAATCTGTGTTGGACTAGATTCCCGTCTAATTCATCCTTATCCGACTCCACCTTGTGCAACATCCACCATATTTTTCCATCTATTTTTCTCTCAAACTCTCGCCTCTATGTTTCTGTTTTTTGTTCTTTTTTCATTCTTGTCTCATCTCTCTGTTTTGCTTCTTTCTCTCTCATCCCCTAGCTTCTCTCTCTCTCCAGCTCTCCCGTTCTCTGTCTCTGTTTTTCTCATTCTTCTTTTCTTCATATCAATGTTTATGTTTCTATCCTAATCATGGGCGAAACTGAAAAAAAAAAAAAAAAAAAAAAACCTACTGGGTGAGCTTCTATGAAATTTTTTTATTTGTAAAAGATACTATTTAATGTTAAATAATATCTTTCATTTAAAATAGTGAAAAATTACGGTATCAGAGAGTTGTTATTAATTAAAATTAAATATAAACTTATGAGTAATGATACGTACCATATCTAAAATTACAATATTTTATCACAACACATGTGACAGTTGAGGTGTTAGGTTGAAATACAATAATAATGATTTATCTCATTTATCTTTGTATTCACTCATAAATTGACACATCAGTTGCCACATGTATTATGATAAAAAAGTTATATTTTTAGGTGTGATATCTAACATTACTCGTAAACTTTGTATAAATTTTTAATTTAATAACCAAACTTTCAATATTTAATTCAACAACTTACATTAAAATCCAAGTGGAAATTGCTAAAACTAACAACATATAATATAGAAAATTCGTTTTTAACCATAAACGAAAATTTATTCATTAATAATTAACAAATGTTTTGATAAATTACTTGAATGCCTTCATATAAAAACCATCCCCAAACACTCACTCTCTCTTTTTCTATTTTTTCTTTCTCTCTCCTCTCCTATCTCTCCCTGTCGGTGATGTGTCGGTGAATCATCGCCGATTGGTCGGCCTCCTCTCTCTCACCGAACCGCTATTTCTCTCTCCCCGCACATCTCTCTCTCACGCGACATTGCCGGTGTGCCCGCATGCCGGCATGCCGTCGAGCTCCCCATCCGGCGGTGATGTGATCCGTAGAAAAAAGTGGAAGAAAACAAAAAACCTTGAAACCCAGAATATTTCAAGTTTTAACATTTTAATTTAGTCAAGATTTCAAGTTTCAACATTTTAATTTAGTCAAGATTTCAAGTTTCAAGTTTCAAGATTTAAGATAAAATAAAAAACCTAGAAACCCAAAACATTTGAAGTTTTAACATTTCAATTTAGTCAAGATTTCAAGTTTCAACATTCTAATTTAATCGAGATTTTATGTTTTTAGACAATATTTCAATTTTTAATTTTTTAGTCATGATTTCAAGTTTGGTTCTAGATTTTAATCATGATTTTTTTATTAAAAAATCCAACTTAAAAAAAAAATAAAAATATTGAGTGACTATTTTTTATTTTCTCTCAAAATTCAAATCTGTCGTACAAAAATTGAAAAGAAAAGCTGTAACACTGTAACATTCGAAGAAAAACGCAGCTCTAAGTAAGGGTTTAAAATTCCTAAAATTTTACAAATTGATTCGGAAAAATGAAAATGCGTGGATTGGGCTGACAATGTTTTAAATTTAAAACTTACTATGGATTTGTGGGCTTTTTAAAGATTTTTTTTTTAATAGTTTAATGGGTTGTAGTCTATATAATTGGGCTAAAGAAATATTATTTTCTAAATTTATTTTCAAAATTCTTGGCTGGGATGCAGCTTAGCCTAGCTAACGACTCTATTTCGATACCTATTTTAGGTCATCGTTTCTCACGCATTTTTAGTGTATTAATGTGTTTATTGCGCTTATGTGGTAATAATCCCTAAATAAGGTGTTTTAGTTTAATTGGAGAAGTTTGGGGCCCTAAAGTTGAACAAAATAAAGATCGAGAGTCAAAGTTCCGGTAGCTCAAGTCACTTTCTCAAGCTACATTCAACTTGCTCAGGCTTCTTTCAACTCAATAAGTAGAACGTCTAACTTTCGGAGGCCATTACTCTCTACTCAAATTAAACTAGGTTTTCAAACAGAATTATTGGAAGCCACAGGAAGTCTAGTTTTCAAAAAAATTAACGGTTCGTGATTTCAGGTTTTATATGAGAAATTATACTCGTTTTAGTAATTGGTGGTTGAAGCTGAAAATATAACTCCAAAGAGCTACGCGACTATCCAAGCGACTTCCTAACTCGCCCAAGCACATGTTCGGACCCAACTTCGTCATGTCACCACTTTTGATACCCTAGATTCGATAAAGTCTATATAAACCCCATTATGGAGCCTTAGATCACAACTTCAACCATTATTTGATGAACCTATCATCCAAGAAGAGGGAGATGAGCCTCCAAGGCTCCTAAGGGGCCATCCCCTTGGTGGCCACACCATTCCACCATCATCACACACTTCAACCATCTATCTTGGAAGGAGATTTAGAGAGAGAAAGTGAAGAATGCTCATATTGACTAGGAAGAGTTGTGTATCAATTGAGATCGGAGACTTGTGTGAGAGATCGTGATGACTAAAACTGTCAAAATGTGTCGGCACGACCCTTAATGCTTGGGCGCCTAAATGGGTCGTGTCGTGCCAGAATGATAAGGTGTCGTGTCATGCCAAGCACAACACGTTAAGGAAAAATGGGGCACGATATGACCCCAATGAGTCATGTTGTGCCGTGCCAGCCTAGCAGACCTTAACAGATCGACCCCACTTCAATATATATATATATATATATATATATATATATATATATAAGTTTTAAGTTTTTTTTAATTTAAGATTTAAACTGTAAAGTATTAAAATTATTTGTTATAATTTTTTTTTACTATTTAACTTATGTATTTTTAATTTTAATTTGTTTATCATATTTATTATTTTAGCCTAATAAAATAAAACGTAAAAATAGATAGATTTATATAATAAAATAATTAAAAGATAAATAAATATTAAAGATTAAAGATGATAAAAAATAAAAAATTGATCGAGTGCAATCAATAATTTGATGAATTATTTATTTATTTAATAAAAAGCGTGTAAGTGTAAGTTGGATAAAAAAAAATATAGGTAAAGAAATGAATTTTATTTACTTATGTAGGTTTACATGATTGCCTCATTAAAAACCTTATAAAAAAAATCAAGTGGGATAAAAACTTGATAAGAGAAAAAGAGTATAATCGAATTACACGTCGTCAAGTACATATACATGTATAATTAACAATTAAAAATTCAAAAAAGTTCGAGTGCAATCAATAACTATTCACTCTTCACTTCTAGTCTTGGACCTAGTTACAACTCGATCTTCCTCGCTATCTTTCGGGACAGATAACTGTATATGAACGCGTCAGGGTCTCAGGAACTTGAATAGAGGATGTAGAGAAAAAACCTTGAAGAAACTATTTCTTCGATATCAATACACAACATTTACATACAAAATATGTTCTCTATGCGACACTTGCACTTTTCTCTCTCGTTCAACACACACACACACAAGCACCGATATATTTCCCTTTCTTTTTTAATCAATGTTGCGTCTGTCTTTCTTTATGATACACACTGTTTCACACTTGCAACCCTTCTTGTTCAAAGAATGTTGCATGCGTCAATTGTTTGTGTTTGTTAAGAAAACATATATATGTATTTTTATCAAAACTCCTTTTTTGACTTCTCTGATTTAAACGCAAACCCAAATTGTAAAAAATGATGCTTGTTGACTTTCCTTTTTGTTTTATAGAATATATATATATATATATCATTTTTAATAGATATCTTGTTTCCATCGGTTTTTAAAGAATATATAGCAGATATATATTTCCTCTTTTAAAAATCTTGTGATATCTTTTTATTTAAAATAAAATCTTTATTTTATTTTTATTAAAAGATACCATCTATTTTGAGTTTAAACTATTCAAATTCAAAAATTAAATATTTAATTTAATAAAATAAATTAATCACATTATCTTATTTTATTCAAAAACAAATATCAACAAACATCCCCCATTTAGTGATTAATAACATAATTAAATAATCTCATTATTTAATTTATTTAATTTATTTAATTACCATTATTAATTAATTAATTAATCTCATTATTCAGTTAATTTCCCAAAAAAATGCATGTCACTTTCGTAACACAATTAATCGGACAATTCAATTAATTAACCGTGACCCTTGTTACCTAAATCGATCGGGCTAGCAAGAGGACCTAATGGACCCACAATATTTTGAGTTCCAATAATCATCGGAATCATTAATTAAACTCTTTAATTAATATTCTTTGATTATTAACTCCGGTGTTATTCCACTAAAAACCCGAAGTTGCACTCTCTCAACTGCAGACGCTTTTACACAGACCGATACAACTCGGTGTCCATCGATATAGCTATTACATATGGTGTGATTCTCTACAATAGTTCATAATTAGAGCTAGGTCATAATGTATGTTATACCCCTCTGATTACATATATTCTTTAAGTACCGTTGATTCTCTATTGGACAGTAAATCCTATTTCCTCACGAAATTAAGAGAGCGCTCATATTGTCCAAGTTCCGAATCAACCCTTAAGAGAACTACCATCTACTTCTCACAAGAAGGAGTGGATTCCACTATTGTGTACAAACCTTTCCAGCCACAAGCCAAACCGCAATCTTAACATACGGAGTATATTGATCAGAAAATGCATCCGACCTCACCCATGGTATATCAAATACTACGATCTAACCTGAAGGAGTCGATAAAACAATCTGGATTAAGATCACCCACATATAGCCATCTTTAGTTGATATATACGAATCTCATTGGTAAACGGATCTTAGTGAGAGATTCATATAGATCATGGCCTAGTCCTATATGATCACATCATACAATGTGCCTCCATTCTCATATCTCATATGAATGATTCAGGATAGAATTGTCGTACATTACGAAATGAACCGCAACTATAGATTAACCACAAATAAAGTACCCATCTTTATTTGCTATCTATGGATTCTTTAGATTGCACGTCTATTACTGTATTCATCTGTATATGACACTCATATACACAGTTCGAGATTACATCCGGCAATCCAGGATATTAATAGGCACAAGTTATAAAATAAACAACACAACAATAATGAATTGAACTTTTCTTTTTATTTATTTCATAAATCCATTTACAAGTTACATCTTTAGGGCATGAACCCCAGCAGAGGATGAGTGCTTCAACAATTTTCAAGTGAAGTTTATGGACATCGTCAAACAAAGCCATCAACTAGGCGACCGATACTCGGACAGAAGAATCAAGCAAAAGATCATGAGGTCACTTCCTAAGAGATTTGAGTCCAAGGTGACAGCACTGGGACCCAAGGTTAAAAAGAAGAAAGAGGACTCAGATGAGGAGATAACCCTCATGTTAAAATATTCAAGAAGTTCATGAAGCTTGAAAAGAAAGGTTTTGAGTCTAAAGGAAAGGAAGTGAAAAAGAAAACTGATTTCAAGAATGTGGAGATATCACAAAAGAATGACTTCTAGAAGATCATTCAATGTTTTGAGTGTAGTGGGTTCAATCAGATTGCCTCCGAGTGTGATAATTTAAAGAAGAAGAAGAAGAAGAAAAAAGGAAAGGTTATGGCGACCACTTGGAGCGATAGTGAGATTGAAGAAGATTCTTCAAGTGATGAAGAGGTTGTTCTTAACTACACGGTTTTGGAGCCTCTTTTGTGGAAGATATAGATAAGGTCTTAAATTGTGATCTTGAAGGAGTAGATAAAGAAATAGCCAAGAGTGTGATTAATGAAGCTACTTATGTGGATGTTGTTGATAAGGCAACAAGAGACATTAGTAATGACTCTAGTAATGAGAGTACTTCTTCTCATTGTACAAGTGGAAATGTAGAAGATATAGATCTTGAAGGGTTCATTAAGCACTTTCAAAGCTCGAGATTAAAGATGAAGAAAGAGATTCGAAGACTCGGAGAAGAGAATCTTAAGTTATCAACCGAGGTGTCTCACTTGAGTGAGAAAGTGAAAAGTGAAGGAGAAATTGAAGAAAGCTTGAAAAAGAAGCTTGAAGAAGCTAAAGAAACTATTGCTAAGATGACTTCAAGTACGAAGAAGCTTGAACATATGTTAGGAGTTGGCAAGAAGGCAAGTGAAAAGAGAGGTGTAGGGTTTGAAGATGACAAGGAGACCGCAACTCCAATCGAGACGGTGTTTGTCAAGAGCATGGATATCAAAGAGTCTTCACCCTCACAACATCCTAGGAAGAAGATTGAATTAGAAGAGTGCTCAAAAAATTTCCAAGTGAAGACAACATCAAGGGTACAAGCTCAAACTCAAGCTCAATCCATGAGAGCTTCGCACCCAAGCTTTCCTCAACAAGGTTTCCACCAAGCCAAGAAACAATTCATGTAAGTTCAACCAAGGAAACAATCTTCTCCAACTCAACAACAAATGAGGAGAGAACCAATCCAACACCAAAGGAAAGCTCAAAGACATGGGAAAGCTCCTTTGTACTCACAAAGGAATGTATGATCCCTCATTTTATTTCAACATGTAATGTTTTGGGGTGTTGATGGTCATATTAGACCAAATTGCTTCAAGTATATCAAAATGTGTAGAACTAAAAGCATGATTGAAAAGAATAGAGCTTGAGCCAATATGCATGTGACTAGGAAGTTTAGTGTCAATGATCGTAGGAGAAATGTGATGACTATGTCCACTAGGAATGAAATTGTGTCACCTAGGTGGATTAGAAAGGATGAACCCATATGTCATTGTGCTAAGGTTTCACCCTTAGGCTTAACTAGGTCCAATGGACTTGGTAGGTCTATAGGGACTCATATTCCCCATTGACTTGGATTGGATTGACCCTATGTGAGGAGCTCAAGCAAATAGAGCAATCTTGCATTGTTAAAATAAAACAGAAAATTGATCAACTTTATGCTATTTAATTAATTGCTTGAGAATCATGGTTATACATACATACATATATATATATATATATATATATATATATATATATATATGGTTTTTCATTCAATAAGTGTGTCTTTGCCTTGTTTGCAATCCATGTTCATTTATGTTCAAACATACAGTTTTGGACTAGGAAAATTGATTGGGGAGTACATTTGATTGACCTATAATTTATCTCCATGTTATTGGAACTTGATGTTGACATGCTTAAATATTATGCATGGTTTATGTGTGTGAATTTTTGTGTGAAAGCTTCTGACAAGGCTAAACTCAATAAGGACCTTGTGTCCATTCTAAAAGTAAGGATGTCTCATCCAAATTTAGTCTTGTCTCTCTTCTTAATGGTTGAACAAGACAACAACCAATAAGGAATTCAAATCCATTCAATCAATAATGTTTTTTTTATCCATGTCTTGGTTAGTCATTAAGAATTGAAAAAATTGCTTTTGTGTGTATTGAAAATTTTCAATGTTATATCTTGTTCATTTTTGACAAAAAGGGTACAAATTGATTTGACTTCTTTTGGAAATTATTTTGATATTTGTTTTGCCAAATACTGTTAGGTTTGGGAGTTATGTTGGCATTATTCTATATCAAAACAACATTTCCTTTGTATTGTTTAGTTGTCTAGGATTCGTGATGATTCAAGCTTCGAAGATGAAATGACAACTATTCAAGCAAGTTCGAGTCTTCAAAGGGAAAAGCGCTTCATGATTCTACAAAGGTATATTAATACCTTTCTTTTCTCTTTCAAGGCTAAGGCATACACACACAATTCATATATTTGTATCCCTGCATCGTTGTGCACCATTATAGGCATACACACACACAATTCATACATTTGTCTCCCTACATAGTTGTGCACCATTATAGGCACACAATACAATTCATTCATATGTATCCCTACATCATTGTGCCCCATTTATAACACATTCATACACTTGAAGATGAATGCTCATGCATTGGTATGAAAATAACATATTTTGGAAAATGCATGATTGGAAACTATCTCTATGTAGTTTGCATTCTAGTATGAATTGTGTTTGTATGTGTATATGTTTTTATAACATGGATATTGAAGTTGATTTTAGTATTAAATCATTCTTGATTGATTTCTAGTTATTTCGGTTACTCATACTATTGATTTCAAGTTCTAAGTCAAAAGATACTACACTTTCAACTCTTGTTGCATATATTGTCTTCATCTTCTTATATCAAGTCGAATTATTATTATCTGGCTTGAGTATCTTATATGTCCACGTCCGTGAGAGATTTTAGATTCGTAATCTACAAATGGATTTGAATTCCAAGTTTGGAGGACGAAGAACGGTCAAAGAAAGCAAGAGAAGCGCAAGGGAGGAGCACCATGGCCTCAGGCCAGCACATGGTGCAAGCCCGAGATGGCGTGTGGCCATCTCAACAACAACTCCTTGCTGCCCCGAGATGCCCACGTGCCATCTTGGGGAAGCATTATAAAAGGGGGGTAGTCTGATCCTTTCATGATCTTTTGTTCCCTCTCCTTTATATATCTCTTCTCTTTCTCATTTGAATCCAAGGGAAGAAGAAAATGTAGTGCATAAAATTTCCAGGTTTTTTCTCTCAACTTTGAATCACTATATCTCTCTCATTTCTTATCTGATTTGAGTGATTCAAGTTGTAAAAGTTTTGTATTGAAGTCCTCTATCATCTCCAATCAACCTTGAAGCCATTTGTTCAAGTTTTCTGGTGTATCTCACCATTTACGTGACTGTACTCGAAATTGACAAGGTATTGGTTTATCTTTTGAATTCATTGATTCTATTGTTTAAATACCTTGGGTCTTCTTCCTACTTGTGTGTATTTGAATTGAACATATGTTGATTAGTGATAGATCTTCAATTAAAAGCTAGGTGTGCTTAATTAGAAACTTGATTGTGAGTTAGGTTTCAATCGAACCTATGTTTTCACATGATTGTGAGTTGTATTGTGCTAGCATCTTATCTAGGACTATTTATGCTTTGATTGACTTTATTTTCATGATTAATAGTCTTATCATGTGCTAGAACTCATTTGTTGAATAGATCTAGGATTAACACATTTGAT
This sequence comes from Dipteronia dyeriana, assembly GCA_032871835.1. Lineage (NCBI taxonomy): Eukaryota > Viridiplantae > Streptophyta > Magnoliopsida > Sapindales > Sapindaceae > Dipteronia > Dipteronia dyeriana. The sequence goes on along the minus strand of CM065296.1, from coordinate 18,868,721 downwards.
TTTATATTTAGAGTCTATTAGAGTTTAATTGACTAGACAACATTTGTTTTGTGCATTCATACTCATGTCTAGTATTTTCCATAGGATATGTTGATCATAACATTCTATGTTGCGTGCTTGTTTGCATTTTGTATACATGATCACCTAGATGCCTTGTGAGAAGGAAGTCTTAACAATAGGTGTGAGACCTATGTTGTTGAGCATGGAAGTCTTGGCAAGAGGTGGGAGACCTCGGAATGTCAAGCAAGGAAGTCTTGCCTAGGGTCGTGAGGATTTGAAAGGGTGAACAAGGAAGTCTTGACAAGAGGTGTGAGGCCTCGGAATGTTGAGCAAGAGGGTGACATATTCATGAGTAGGATAAGAGGGTAGTTTCTAGGTGAAGGGGACACTTGCGAGATTGTACTTTTCTTATCTACTAGTGGATTTTGTTTGCCGGTGGTTGCTAACCCGTGGATGTTTCCTCTTCGGAGGTTTACCACGTTATATATTGTGTCAACTTTTCTCTATCCCTATCTCTCTTATATTGGTATTTGTTATTTGAATACTATGGATAGAAATTTATATGTAAGTTGACTTCCTTACACAATATTGTTTGTATATGTTAGATAACTTTGTATCTTGTGATATTCCATTCAAGTTGTAAAGTACCACATTGTAATACTCTAAGTACAACTTATGGAATTTTGTTCTAATTTAAATATATTTGTTCATAAGATACATTGATTCTTGTTGTATGTTTTGTAGACTAAGAGTGGAGATTTGAGCATACTTGAATATATTGTGTTCTTATAACAATCATGTTGAATGTTAATCTGTATGCTTATCAAGGTTTTGTCACTAGTCTCAAAAGATTTGTTAAAAGTGAGAGACAACCTATTCACCCCCCCCCCCCCCCCCACCCCTCCATTCCCTCCCCTCCCCTTCTCTAGGTTGTTTAGTATAACCTTGTACGTATTTTTCAAATACCATGCTTTGAAAGTAAATGTGCATGTCTTCCATCCAATGCAATTTTCTCACACATTTTCTTCTAAATCAAATCTCCTTGCTCTTCTCTCTCACTTAATTAAGTTGCATAAAGTTGGTGTACATGATTATGCACCTATCCTTAATGCTAATAACTCTCTTTGCCTCAATTTAGGGATTACTTCTTTGTCTATCTTGTGACAAAAAGGGGAAGTAGTGTGTGGAGGAAGGATTTTAAGTGGAGTTGAGTGTGCCATGTTTTAAGGGGAGTTGAGAGTTGCATATGAGGGGAGATTGTCTTATTGAAGTGGAGTAACCCATTTAGGGGGAACATTTGCATTTGCATTTGCATTGCATGTTTCTTTTATGCAAAAGTGTTTTTATACCTTTTATTATCTCTTTGATCACCTCTCATACACTAGTCTTGGAAAGTGTAGTTATCATTATTTTATAGGGATGGCTATTCTACATGAGCTTGAAGAATTAAAGATCTAGTATATAGGTTTCTCATTGTAATGTAGAATATTTTTTATTGGCCTCTTGTCTTTTGTTTTGTTTATGTGTGAGTGGTGGTTTTGTCACAAAATGGTCAAAGGGGGAGATTGTAAGTTCTTCGGTCGTTGATTGGCGTATTTCGTTGACAAACCACATTTGGGGTTATATAGTAAGGGTAGTTTAGGTCGTCTTTGATCGTGAACAAGCTCAAGCTTAAAAGGTATATCACATTGCTTTTCCTTTGAAGAGATTTAGGCATACACTCACTCTTATGCATGTTTTAATCACCTTGCATTAGTGTTCATTTGCTCTTTAGTGTACATTATTTTTCATATCTTTTGCTTGCTTGGATTGTATATTATGTTTAATTTGAAAAAAGGATTTTCCTCTTGGTCGCAGTTCAGGCCGCCTGCTAGGCATATGCCTCCTCTGCAGTTTACTCAGCGGTGTTGATTAGGCATTGCATGATATCCACACCACAGTCCCCGAAACGGTGTTGTCTAGGCATTGCCTGTTGACCATACTGCGGCCTATGCACATGCATGCACAACGGTCTCCGTAGCGGTGTTGTCATAGTGATGCAACGTTGCATGAACTGCGGTCTGGGCATCTTCCTATGCTGCGGTCTAGCAAGTGGTACTAACGGGATTTGATTATCTTCTTTCAAAACGATGCAGTTTTACTTTAGAGCACACATATATATATATATGTGTCATCTTCTTCCTCACTTATTTTTCAGAGCTTCCAAACCATTTTTTGTGAGAGAAAGTATTTCTTTTGAGAGAGAAGCTCCAAGAAACTATTTTGACTCAACCAAACTTCAATCCAGAGCATCTAGCATCATCTTTGCATCTTCCAAGCATGAGTCTTCTTGTTTGTCGTGAATAGGAAATCTCTACATGCCCTAGACTATATTTTTCCATTACTATGCCATGCTTACCTAGGAATAGCACTTTTATCCATTGAATGCATGCTTGTATGTCTAATTGCATTTATAACATGCTTAGGTAATTGATTGTCGGTTGAGATAAGTATTTAGTGATAGCTAGCATTTAGGATGATTTTACCCTTCTAGTTAAATCTACTTGCTATTGCATTTAGAGTATTGATATCTATGATTTGCATTCATTGGCATCATTAATCCTTAGATAAGCTTAATTGTGTTGACCTAGCATTTTTACATATTGAATATTTCCATATATTCACATATGTTGCATAGTCTCTTCATAGTTGTTAAGCTTTGTGACTAAGTGTTTAGTGCACAAGCTTGTTGGTCCAATATCACTATTATAGGCCCGTTCGGTAGAGCGAAAGGGTTAGTAACTAGATGGTGTGACGGGAGGTAAACATAGGTTGTAAACTTTCATTCAAGTAGTGGGTTTTGTGAACGATGTGTGGCTAAGTGGTTAGTCTGTGAGTTTTGCCCAATTTGAGGGTTTCTCACGTTAAATCAAATCCTTGTGTTTTTATTGTTTTATGCTTGATAACATGGGGTATGTTCATTAATATTGATTAATTAAAAAATTGGTAATTGATTCGATTAAAACTTACCCCCCCCCCCCCCCCCCCCAGCTCAGTTCATCTCAGTTTGTTAGACACATAAGGGAAATTTCAATAATAGCAGATCAAATTCCTCTATGTTTCTGACTGAATCAAATCAATTGATTCCTCATCACTCATATTAATATTCATACCATAGTTTAGGATATGTATTGATTCGAAAATCCTTTACAGCTCTGAGATTAATGGGTTCGCAACAATGAACTCTTTACTCCAAGATCTCTTTAGTGTTCACATGCAATTCTTCAATACCCAGATGTCAATATTTGATTCAAGGAAACCATCACATAGATAGAGAAAACCTCTTGAAACTACTACAAAAATGTTGTTAACATGCTTACATTGGTCATGGTCTTGATTTGGAGAACCTGTAAATGGTTGGGATTGCTCATTTTTAAGGTTAAAAGAACAAATAAATGTTGTTTTATCCTGTGACCGAGCATAACAGTGAAGATCACCTTGTTAAAAAGTTAAAACATAGTGTTTGGGGTATTTTTGTCCATGCAAGAGTTAAATGGCTAGAAAAAAAAAGTTGAGGCAATAGGGATATAAATCATTACAATACTTTAAAAATGTCTATTTGTGTTAAAAAAAACTCAAAAAACAGAAAAAAATAAAAACATTTTCAGTAACTCTCGAAGCTTGAGTCCAGAGAAAGAGAAGAAGAAAGAGAAAGAAGGGGAATGTTAAGTGGATTTTAAAGTAAAATGTAGGGGATATTCTTGTTAATTTCAGCATTTTGGTGCTATTGACACTAAATTAAATACTCGGTGGTAAAGGCGCATGTTCCACTCAAATTAGTGATATTTAGCCGATTCTCACAAATTAGAAATTGTTGCTATTAAAATTATATTTCCAAAAAAAAATAAAAAGAAATTGTTGCTATTATTTATCAACTCATAAATACCATATGAAGTGCTTGCTAAAAGTCCATGAAAGAATGCCTGGGAAGAATTGACCAAACTTGACGAAATATCTACGAAAATGAAAGCGCCATCAAATCATTTATAATGAACATGTGTATGAGTGGGTATTGTTTTTAATGCTTTAAGAATGATCTTTCATACTTACAAGGGGTGTGAAAAAAACCGTCAAACTTAACCGAACCAAACCAACCAACCCAACCCATAAAGTTTGGATTGATTCGATTACAAATTAAAAAAATAGGTGGTTCGGTTTATCTTTTGGACAAACAGATTAAAGGAGGTTCGGTTTGTGGTTGAGTGAAATAATTCATCAACCAAAACCAATCAACATATTTTAGAAAAAAACTAACATATAAAATTCACTTACATTTTCTATTCGGTCTATGTTTTATATTTTTTACCGATTATTTAAGCTTTTATATTTTATTTATTTGTTTTGATAAAATTCTTTAGATTGATTGATGAATTAGAGTTTCAAAAGCATATATGATGTCAAACATGTCTTTAATCAGGATATATATATAGTAATTACTCGTTTGACTTTTTAGTACTTTCTTTATTTATATATAATTAGTGTTAACTGAAATTTCATTTGGGTGCAGAATTTTGATCAACACCCTCAGACTGCAACCTGGGAGATCGTAGTGGGGTAGGTACCCCTAGAAACCGTGTTCTTTGACAAGAATGAAACAATTAAAGGGACAAACTATTTTATTAATCGAGAAATTCTTTGATACAATGTTGGATGTAGTTTTTTTTTACTATAGAACTCTCTTCCTCTCTCTCTCTCTCTCTCTCTCTCTCTTATACACAGTTTGTGATGGTGAACTCTTGCTAGTCGATAAATGGATTTCTCTCTGTAGGTGATGCCAAATATTTTCTGTAGGTTATGGCGAATGCTCTCTCGTCTTTTTTCTCTCAATTTCTAGATCCTTTGCTTTGACTATTGTCGTTGTATTTATGGTCTCTAATTCTTCCAGTCAATTCCAGTAAATCTGGTCAATTGATCTTTAATCATCGAAGTCCTTATTTTGGTGTTGATTGGCGTTGACTGAGGCTGTAAGTAAGTGCGGGAATTGCTCCTTTCAATTACGTAATGGTTCCCGGTGTATTTAAATTTGGATTGGATAAACCATTTTGTCTCGTTTATGGCACTTTAAGTGATGAAGATGTCAACCTTCCCTTATGCCTTGTGAGAGAAGAATGTTGGCTTTATTCCTTTGGATGCGGTATAGGTCAAGTGTCCCTGGAATTCCAGCAGTGTTGTAAAAGTCGCTAGGCACTAGTCGAGCAGTGACCCACCGCCTAGCGCCTAGGGGTTAATCGGGGACTAGATGAATGGTTGGAAGTCGGTTGTCGGCTGGCCGACGGCAAGACGGAGGCCGACCGAAAATATATTTTTTTATATTTTTTTATATTAAATTGTAATTGAGTAAATATCATTCTAATTCATATATTTTCATCTACTGAAAAGTTGTAACATATTACACACTAACACTTGTATAGTTATATATAAATTATAAAGTATAAAATATTAAACTATGCATAATTAAAAAGCAAAAATAATTGTAGCATTTAGGGTATTAGTGTATTACACTCTAACACTAACACATGTACTCACTAATACCACACACCACACAATTTTTTTTTTCTATCATCATTTTCACAACAACTCATGAACTCACACTAACACCACACACCGCACAAATCTTCATCATTCTGTTGTCAAAAAATAAAAAAATAAAGTGAAATTTGAAGAACTGAAGGCAGTTTAAGTTGACGAAGAAGTGATGAAGTGAAACAGGGATGATCGACGACAAGCGAAGTGAAGGACATGAACGATCAGTGACAGGTGACGATCGGGCAAATGGCAACGAAGGGCAACGGGCAATAAAGATCGGTGACAAGCGGCGAAGGAGTGAAGCCCAGTGCACGACTTGGTCCGATTTGGTCAACAAGCGTCGAAGGAGTGAAGCCCAGTGCAGGACTTGGTCCGATTTGGTCGACAAGTGGCGAATGAGTGAAACCCAGTGCACGACTTGGTCCGATTTGGTATGATTTGATCCGACTAGGTCCGATTTTGACCGAATTTGATTGAAAACACCTAATATTCCGACCACCTTCAAATTGCGACGGTAGAGCACCGCCGAGCGACTAGTTGACCCTAGTCGCCGACTTCTGCAACACTGTATACCGGTCCACTTTTGTTGGGGAGGTCCCTATCTTGGCATGCTGGTACCTCCTCGATACCATTCTCTCTACTAGGTGGATGGGACTCACTTACTGGATCAGTCTTGGGTAGATGTTACGGTCTTGGATACCAGGTAGGTGTCACTGTACCTAGATACTAGGTAGGTGGTACCATGGTACCAGATCTCCTTGATACCATATGAAAGACATAATGTTGCATCGACCCTTCCTAAATCATGGTATCAGTATTTCATGGTACCTGGGAGTCAGGATGGTCCCGATCCAGGTCCTACCAGGTACCAACCCAATGGGAAATTCTTCATTGGACTCTTACCATAAAAGGCTGTTAACAATTAATATTTTATGTTATGATTTTTTATTTAAATATTTTTTATAATATAATACCAAAAAAATTGATTTTTAAGTTCCTATATACATCAATAAACCTATCCAAACCAACACGACCTTTTTTGGTTTGGTTTGATTCGGTTTGAAAAATCGCATTGGTTTGGTTTGGGTTCAAATATAACCAAACCGATCCATATAGGTTTGGTTTGACATTGAGCTTCAGTCCAAACCAAACAAAAAACACACACCCTTAATACTTACATTTTTTTACAACCTTTTACTGCAATTAAGAACCAATATTTTAACCAAAGCAGGGTCAATTATAGTCCTTTTATAATATATAACAAAATAGACCCTATATAATAAGTTTACAAACTTTGTATAGTGACAATGTGTTGGAGTTATAAATGGAGAATGATATAAAATAGCATACTATTATAATACTGAAGTTGTATCTACTTTATATTAACTTCATCATTATAATAGTATGCTATTTTATATCATTCTAGATGTGTAATTCTAATTAGGGTTGGATGTTTTATGGATTAATTCATTTTCAGTAAAACCGATAAATGACCGATAGAGTTCGGTTTCTGAAAAGGGGTCAAAAGATAAATGACACTATTTAAGAGGGGTGTTGTGAAAATATCACCAGTTTAGTAATGTAAGTTTAAAAGGCACAATTTAACGTAAAGAGACGAGAATACCAATAAAAATTTGAAAAAGAGAGAAAGTTGTCGTTTTGTTAGTCTGAAAAAAGCAAGAGTGAGAAAGAAACCGACAACCACGAAATAAACGGTAAGGAAATCGACGGCTAATTGACCGGAACGAGAATACAGTAGATTTCGCAGTGATTGACAGTGAAAGTTTCCTTTAAAATGTGTGTGTCTAAACCTAGAAGGGGGGTGAATTGATTTTAATAGAATCAATTACTGATTTTTCAATTAATCAATATTAACACAAATTACCCCGAATAAACAAACATTCAATAAAACCAATTATGCTTAAAACAAAAACAAAACACAATATTTACGTGGAAATACTCAAAATGGGAAAAACCACGGGATGATATGTGCACCACACTCAATCCTCAAATCCACTATTGAATGAAAGTTTACAACCTAGGTTGACCTCCCGTCACACCCTCCAGTTACTAACCTTTTCACTCTACCCAATGGGCCTTAATAGTGATTCTTGATCTATTTTCTTGTGCACTAACCACTTAGTCACAAGACTTAACCTCAATGAAGAGTCAAAACAACCTAAGTGAATATGATAAAATATTTAAACATGCAAGTAATGCTAGGCAACACTAAATGTTTATCTAGGAAATTAAGAATGTCACTAAGTACAATTTCTAGATATCAATGTCTAAATGAATGTTCATAAAGACTTAACTAGATATAATTATACAACATTATATCCTAGTTATCAAACAAAGGGTCAATCAACACAAGTTGTCATTAAGCATGGAAAGAACTATAATGCAATCATCAAATGCAATCATCAAATGCAATCAATGAGTCCTAAACAATATCTAAATGCAAGGCATAAAGATTTAGCTAGAAAGACAAAATGGCCACAAATCCTAGCTATCACAAAATATAAATCTCAACCAACAATCAACAATCCAAGCATGTTATAAATGCAATTAAACTCAATGACATGCATTTAGTCAACAATAATTGCTAAACCTAGGCATACATGTCATAAGAATTGAACAAGAGATTCTAGAGCATGTAAAGATTACTTAGTCAAACACAAATAAGAGAATCCATGCTTGAATGATTAAGAATGATGCTAGATGTTCATGGATTGAAGGTTGGTTGAGTCAAGAAGTGTTCTTGGGAGCTCTCTCTCTCTTGGAGTGAATTTCTCTCTCAAATAAAGGCTTAAACAATAAAAATGGCTTCTTAGACTCCCCAAGCCAAAGAGAAGAGAAGATAACATATATATAATGTTCCCTACACTAAACGGCATCATTTTGGACAAAGGGTAACTAAATCCGGTCATGACTGTTGTACGTGCCGCGGCCAAGGCAAGTGTCCAGACCGCGGTAGAGCAAGTGGTGCATCGCCTTGGAATCTCCCCTGTCTAAACTGCGGTGCAGGCAGTGTCCAGACCACGGTAGAGCAAGCGGTGTATCACCTGGGAACCTACACTTGAGAGACCGTTATGCATGCAACAAGCACTGGCCGCGGTAGCAGCAGCTTGCAACGTCTGGAGAACACCGCTGTCCATACTGAGCGGAGGCAATGCATAGTGAGTGGTCCCAGCCGTGGTTAAGAGGAAAATCCTCTTCTAAGGGCAAACAGAATGCATCAAACACCCAAGCAAGAGTTATGGTAAAAAGGTACACAATTATGACAATTAAGCATTCATGAAAGATGATCAAAAATATGCATGAGAGTGTGTGTGTGTGCAGTAAAACTATTCAAACAACGTTAAGCAAGTGATTTACCTTTTGATGCTTGAGCTAGGTCTTAAGCAATGATGACCTAAACTACCCTTACACATTAATCCCTAAATATGGTTGTCAACGAAATGAGCCAATCAAAAACTGAGGAACTTACAATCTCCCCCTTTGGCTATTTCGTGACAAAACCACCACTCACAATTCATCCTCACCAATAAACAAACTGAATGACAAGGGGTTAAAAAACACATTCTACATTACAAAGAGAAACCTAAGTCTAGATCTTCAAACCTTCTTTCTCTTGTAGAATGACCATCCTTACAAAAGCAAAGTAACTACACTTTCCAAAACAAGTGTATGTGAGGTGAACAAGATAAATAAATAACAAAATCAATTTGCATACTATAGAAATAAGCAGCACTAACAATGCAAATGCAAATACTCCCCCTAAATTGGTTAACTCCCCCTTCACAAGTCAAACTCCCCCTCATATGCAACTCTCAACTCCCCCTAAATCCACATTACTCCCCCTTTTTGTTATGAGATAGACAAAGGAGTATCCCCTTAAGAGGACATTAGCAATGAGAGCTTATGGCACAAGACATATGCATAATCATATAAACAAATTTATGTAACTCAATTAAGAAGAGAGAATCAAGGAGTTTTATTTTATAAAAAAATGTGTGAACGAATGCTTTGCATACAAGACAAGTTGTATTAAAGATCAAAACATGGTATTTGGAAAAGCAAAATAGCAAGGGTTTACAAAAGAATTCAAACCAATTTCACCCTTTGTCATGGAATAAGCAAGATATAGATTGTAAAATAAATTCATTTTAAGAACAACTATATCAAACTTTACAAGCAAAACAAGACATGAGCGACTATTGCACCCTTTTTGATTTTTCCGGGTGGAATGCCCGTATGATAGTAGCCTTGTTCAACAAGTAAAGAGAGAGAGACTTTTTGGATTGTAAAATCCTTGAAATGGATACAAGATCCTTATTTATTGAAGTCTCATAATTGCTTTCACACACAAATTTTTTGCATTCATTTTAGAGCATTCAAAAAATCTCATCATGCATATCAATTTAAAGCATGTCATAGAAATAATCAACATATCATGAAGATCAATTCTAGGTCATTCAAAATGTACTTCCCAATCAATTCTCCTAGTCCAAAAATGCATGTTTGGTCATAAATAAGTCATGGATTGCATGTAAAGCAAATTTGCACACTTATAAAACAATGTGCACCTAATCATCTCAAGCAATTAATAAAGAAGCATAAATATTATCAATGAGCACAATGCATTACCAATTTGCTCTCTTTGCTTGAGTTCCCCATATGGGGTCAATCAAAATAATTCAAGAGGGGATATGAGTCCCTATAGACTTACCAAGTCCATTGGACCTAGTTGAGCCTATGGGTGAACCCTTAGCAAATTGGCATGTGAATTCATCTTTTCTAATCCACTTAGGTGACACATTGTCATTCCTAGTGGTCAAGATCATCATATTACTTCTAGGATCATTAATACTAGCTTTCCTAGGCACATGCATAGTGGCTCTAGTCCTTTTTCTTTCAATCGTGTTATTAGTTCTACACATGTTAATATATTTGAAGCAATTTGGCCTAACATGCCCATAAACACCGTAAAAATGACAAGTAGGTATAAAATTAGAAGTCATACCATATCCTTGGAAGGTCATTTGAGACTTTTCATGCATTTTATGTTGCCTTTGGAGTTGAGCAGGTTCTCTTCTTCTATGTTGTTGAACCGGATGACTATGCTTCCTTTGTTGAGTTTTCTTGACTTGCCTCCTTGGTTGAGGAAAGCTTGGAGGTGGAGATCTTGGTTGTTGAGAATTAGCTTCATTATTCATTGGAATCTTCACTTGGCCATTCTTGGATGACTCTCTAAGATCAATCTTCCTCCTAGGATGTTGTGGAGGTGAAGCTTTCCTTTTGCCTTGAGCTTCAGGTTGTTTGACCTTGACCTTCTTCAATTCTTCAAGGCACCTTATCTCTTTATCCTTGATAATCTTTAAGGAATTGTCTTTCTTGGCTAGTTCATCCTTCATTGCCTTTATCCTTTGATGGCAATCATTAATCTCTTTTTCATACTTCGACACATCAACTGTGTCCACTTTCAATGAGTCATCTAACTTGGTCCTTAGTGAAGATTTTCCATCTTCAAGTCCTTGATTTCTTCATTTTTTTTCTTCAAGGACCTTAGAAGACTTTCGATAAAGTCTTCATTATCAAACCCTTCACCACTCAAGTTCTTGGAGCTTGAACTTTCTTCATCAAAGCTTCTACCACTTGTGCTCTCATGGTAATCATCATCTAAGCTAGCTTCTTCAATGTCAACCTTGAGTGATGGGTGTCTAGTGGCTGCTCTAGAGTTATCATCATGTAAAGAGTACAAGGTTATGTGATTCCTTTCACATCCCTCCAAACCCGAAGAGCATTCTTCACTTTCACTATAAAAGTAGGCCTTTGAGTTTCCACAATCCGTGGAGATGTGCCCACAGCCACCACAATCAAAACATTGAAGCTTGATCTTCGAGGTACCTAATTTTTTGTGTTCTTCTTTCACGGTACCTTCATGGATGACTCTTAGAATCTCCCAAGCTTCTCGATCATCTCGAGTGGTTTGGATGAGTTTTGCTTGACTCTTACCCACTGCACAATATAAAGCACGGAGGTCCTTTGAGTTCCATTCGGTAGCCTCGAGTTCTTCAATTGTCCACTTGGACTTGGGCTTAGGCATAGAAGCCTCATTCTCTTGTGTCTCCGTGGGAGGTGAATACCCTTCTTTCACATATATCCACATATGCTCATCAAGGTCACACAAAAAAATTCCATCCTCACTTTCCAAGAGGAGTAGTTATCCTTGGTGAGCATTGGTGGTTCAGATATCAAAGCACCCTCTAGTCTCTCAAAATCAGTCATGGTGTTTTGGGTTATATGAATGCAAATGTAATTCAACAAACAAATGCAAACAAATGCAAGACACACAAACATGAGCCTGGATCGCCTAAGAATGTCTAGGAACCTGCTCTGATACCAATTGAAAGTTCCCTTTAAAATGTGTGTGTCTAAACTTAGAGGGGGGGGGGGGGGGGGTGAAATGATTTTAATCGAATCAAATACCAATTTTTTGATTAATCAATACTAACAAAAATTATCCTGAATAAACAAGCATTCAATAAAATCAATTATGCTTAAAACAATAACAACACACAATATTTACATGAAAACCTCCAAATGGGAAAAACCACGAGCTGATATGTGCGCCATACTCGATCCTCAAATCCACTATTGAATGAAAGTTTAAAACCTAGGTTGACCTCCCGTCACACCCTCCAGTTACTAACCCTTTCACTCTACCCAACGGGCCTTAATAGTGATTCTTGATCTATTTGCTTATGCACTAACAACTTAGTCACAAGACTTAACCTCAATGAATAGTCAAAACAACCAAAGTGAATATGATAAAATATTCAAACATGCAAGTAATGCTAGGCAACACTAAATGCTTATCTAGAAAATTAAGAATGTCACTAAGTACAATTCCTAGATATCAATGTGTAAATGAATGTTCATAAAGACTTATCTAGATATAGTTATGCAACATTATATCCTAGTTATCAAACAAAGGGCCAATCAACACAAGTTGTCATTAAGCATGGAAAGAACTATAATGCAATCATCAAATGAAATCAATGAGTCCTAAACAATATCTAAATGCAAGGCATAAAGATTTAGCTAGAAGGGTAAAATGGTCACAAATCCTAGCTATCACAAAATATAAATCTCAATCAACAATCAACAATCCAAGCATGTTATAAATGCAATTAAACTCAATGACATGCATTTAATCAATAATAATTGCTAAACCTAGGCATACATGTCATAAGAATGGAACAAGAGATTCTAGGGCATGTAGAGATTACCTATTCAAACACAAACAAGAGAATCCATGCTTGAATGTTGAAGAATGATGCTAGATGTTCATGGATTGAAGGTTGGTTGAGCAAGAAGTGTTCTTGGGAGCTTTCTCTCTCTTGGAGTGAATTTCTCTCTCAAATAAAGGCTTAAACAATAAAAATGGCTTCTTAGACTCCCCAAGCCAAAGAGAAGAGAAGAGAACATATATATAATGTGTCTTACATGAAACGGCAACATTTTGGACAAAGGGCAACTAAATCCCATCATGACCGTTGTACGTGGTGCGGTCTAGGCAAGTGTCCAGACCGTGGTGCAGGCGGTGTCCAGACTATCGTAGAGCGAGCGGTACATCGCCTAGGAACCTCCGCTTGAGAGACCGTTGTGCATGCAACAAGCACAGGCCACAGTAGCAGCAGCGCGCAACGCTTGGAGAACACCGTTGTGCATACCATGGTGGAGGCAATGCACAAGGAGCGGTCCCAGCCACTGTTAAGAGGAAAATCCTCTTCTAAGGGCAAACAAAATTCATCAAACACCCAAACAATATTTATGGTGAAAAGGCACACAATTATGACAGTTAAGCATTCATGTAAGATGATCAAAAACATGCATGAGAGTGTGTGCGCACTAAAACTCTTCAAACAAGGTTAAACAAGTGATTTACCTTTTGAAGCTTGAGCTAGGTCTTGAGCAATGATGGCCTAAACTACCCTTACACATTAATCCCCAAATATGGTTGTCAACGAAATGAGCCAATAAAAAACCGAGGAACTTACAGACAGAGGTAAGTTTCGTTTGTTTTATTTATCGATTTGTTGTTGATAACTTATCATTACATTTTAGACTTGTTTTGTTGATTGAAATTGTAGATTAGGGTTGAGAATGGTTGTGGTTTAGGTTTGGGCTTGAAATGAGGATCAATATGTGATGAGGAAGATGAAATTCTGGGTATCGAGGATTGTTTTTTTTTAAAAGTAAATAAATAAATCGAGAATATTTCAATCAAAATCGAGGAACTTTTTTAGAAAGATTCGAGGAAATTTATCATACGATCGGGATTATTTCTCAAAGGATCGAGAACATTTTCAAAGCATCCAGAATATTTTAAAAGGATCGAGAAATTGTTTCAAACGATCAAGAATATTTTTCTAACAATCAAAAATGTTTTTCAAAGGGTCCAGATTTTATTAAATGATTGAGAAGATTTTTCAAAGAATCGAGAGGTTTTTCAAAGGATCGAGAGGTTTTTCAAAGGATCGAGACTATTTTCAAAGGATCGAGAATTTTTTCAAACGGTACTTTCCTGGACATAATGAGGTATCGTTGGATGACTTGAGGGTTGTTCTTACTCGCAGAGAGTTTCAATAGGCGTACGATGATGTGAAGTTATGCCTCATTTACATGTTGAACTAGATATTGATGGGGGTGGATGAGAGACGGGATGTGGAGGTAAGTTGAGATGGTGGTTTTGTTTTTAACAAGATATGTTGATTGTTTTAGTACTAACAATGTTGACATGATTTCAAGCCCCATGGGAAAATCAGCTCAACGAGTTACGTGAAGCCCTCCGGAAGAGTGAGGATGATCGATAACAACAGCACCAGGAGTTGCTGGATTTGATCCGGAAGAGCGAGGAGGATCGACAGCAACAACATAGGGAGTTGCTTGCATTGATTGAGGGCTTTTATGGCTTCAGGACACATATGTATCAGCATAGGGAGGATCCACATACCGGAGGGGCAATTCCGGAGAGTAGGGCTCAGTCTCCCCTTTCCCCTCTGATCGATCAGCAGGCTCCCCCTCAACCTCCCCTGGAGCAACAGGCTCACCCTCCCCTCCGATCGAGCAGCAGGCTCCCCCTTCCTCTCCGAATGAGCAGCAGCCTCCCCATCCTCTTCCCCTCGAGCAGCAGGCTCCCCTTCCTCCTCTGAGCGATCAACAACCTCCCCCTCCCCCTCCACCTCCCCTCAAGCAATAGGGCCCCCTTTCACCGACTACTTCGATCCAGCCACACATGGAACGAAGATCCTCATCGCAGCACACCCCAGCAAGGGGAGTTTGACAGTATAGGAGTGTACTGAAGCACGGTTGGCAGTTGCTTAGCCCGTACATAGATCTGTGTCGACCTAAGAGGGCGAGGGTAATACTTGAAAGACCTGACCACGTATTTAATCCCCACAAACTGGTGGATGGTAACCAGTTGAAGGCTTACCGAGCCTTCAAGAAGAACGTAAACGGGAAACTGTAAGTAAATTTCTTTGTTATTTAGGTGCCGATTTTCTTCTAATGAATTAAATAAATGTGTAGCTGATGGAACATTAATGCAGACGTGATGTCGATTTACTGGAGCCAGTTGTTGCTGCATGGTTCCATCGGATGCAGACCAACTTCATGGATATGGATGATGAGGTACGTGGGACCGTAAATTCTAATTTTAATATTTGTTTTAGATGTGTAACCCTCATAACACTTTATTACGTGTATATATTCCCAACATATGGACGCGTACCTCCATATTCTTCGAAAACGTCAATGGGCATTCCCGAATGTGTATAATCAGATGGTCAACATATTGGATACACAGTTTTTTGTAAGTACTGAAATTAGTAATGATTACACATGCTTGTAGATTTGTATGGAAAACATTAATAATTTTGAGTTTGTGTTTCTACAGTCTTTTTTGGAGCACCAGTACAGGGAAATGATACCTCGTGATTCTTACGGGGAAATCACCACATCACGGTGGAATGTTTTAAGGTCTTGGTGGAAGGATGACGACCTTACGACGGTGCTTGGTGGTTCCCCGATTGGATGTTGTCCGTGGCACGAGGTTGACATGGTAAGTGTTACTTGGTTTGCAATTATAAATATAAATGTCTTTGTACATCCTAACACCTTCTGTTTACGTTTACAGGTCCTGATATTGTTCAACATTGGGCGCTAATATTGGCTACTGGTGACTGTCGACCTCACATACGGGAAGATGTTCATAGTCGACCCCTGGAGACAGGAGGTCCCAGTGCATATCTGGAAGCAGCAGGTAGCCCCGTTGAGCTGGTTTGTACCCCCAATGTTGCATCAGGCCGGGTTTCATACTGCACGACCAGCTAGACTTGAGAAATTTTCCAAGATGAATAAGCCGTTCACAGTCAGCGTGGTGTCCCAACACGTATCCCCCATCAGAAGAAATTGTAAGACATTTTGTAATAGTAACTTTGAGATTGTGTTATTATAAACCTAATGTTTTGTTATCGCTTGTTAATGTGTCCAACTGCATGGGTAATTGTGGTCCCCACACGTTGAGATTGATCGAGTACTTACTGGCGGACAAAAAGGATTTCGATTGGTCGAAAGACGATATGGGGATCATTCGGGAGAAGATGGCAGTTGAGATATTTTCAAACTCCCGGGCCGTTTAGATTTATGTAGTAATTCATTTGTATATGTACCAATTCTTTTGTATAAAAATGTTTATATTTGTATATCTACAAATCATATTTAAATAAAATTGCATTTAACTTAATGAACAAGTCATACGAGTACAAATTATCACAATGTCATCACGATAACGCCTCAAATCATTCCATGGTGGAGTCTCTAGTAGGGCATGTCTGTCTGTTGTGACAAACTATATGACAGATACTACACTTGCGTCTGTATTCCTCAGGAATGACTCTGCTCGGACCTTCATTAGTCAAAGCTGGGTTAGAACACCTCCTCGAATTATGCCCTGGTTGTCCACATCGTCTACAATTCTGTGTAGTTGTTCTCTCCGAAGACGAGATATGGCCTGAAGCCCTCGGGCGGCTTGCTTGTCTTCTGGAGCTTAGATTCAAAATGACTCTCTCAGTGATGTCAGATGGCACAATCCAAGTGGAAGAATGTCCAACAGGTATAATAGGAACCGAGTACGCATCAATAAGTGTTTGTCGCTTGTAGTAGTCTGCACACAGGGATGTGAAATCCATGTTTCTATCCCTGTGAAATAGTGAAAACGATAAGATTCACGTTTAAGTAATATTAACCGTAGACAAAATTGTATGATGTACCTTGCGACAGTGAGATCGTGAGAACATGAAAGAAGGTCCATTTGGAATTTGTTGCATGTGCAGGTCTTCCGGGCTAAGTCAACGGTCCACTGTTTTCCAGTCTGCTTCACCGAGAATATGTTCCAGTCAACTAGATTAACGGTCATAAAATTGCACTTATCAACACGTTTTATGATCACAAGATGTGCTGCGTCTGTCAACTGATGACGCATGGATTGTGCAGCCCTATGACGATCGTGAAACCAAAGTTGTAGAATATTCCTAATGAACTTTACCAAAGTGAACATAGGCAGTTGTCGTGCAAATTTTAGGCATGATTTTATGCATTCTGCAGCATTTGTTGCCAATACCCTATACCTTCTGTCAGGGCAGTGTACACGGGACCACTTGTGTGGACAGGCATCAATTAAATATTTATATGCATTCGGGTGCAAGTTTTGTAACACTTCCATGTACTGGTTATATTGCAACTCGGTGTACGCTCGGGCTGCTTTGTCCATTATTACGGCAACATCCTTTCTATGATATCGCTTCTTAATATTTTCATAAAAGTGCTAGCAACATATGGAATGGGTGGCATAAGGGGGCACTTTAGAAATCCCTGCTTCAATGCTTGCATGTCTATCAAAAATGAAAACCAAATCATCTATATGGCAAGGGCACCTTTCAAGTAATCCAAAACCCACTCCCATGATAGGTTGTTTTCTAAGTCACCATACCCAAAAGCAATTGGATAAATCTGTTCATTCCTATCTTGTGCAGTTGCAACAATTTGTGCCCCCGAATCTACCATTTAAATGGGTACCATCAACGACAATAACTGGACGCATACACCTCTGGAATCCTCTGAGTGAGGCACCCAACGACATGAAAAAGTAGAGGAATTTACCATTTTCATCGCACTGTAAGTCAGTGATTGTTCCGAGATTTTGTTGTTCCAACACATAACCGAATGATGACAGCAATTGGAAGCTTTCCTCATGCATTCCATAGGTCAGTGACAATGCATAATCAAGGGCTTGATGTGCCTTATTGTACATTATTTGGATGCCATACATTGTTTTCATGTCGGCGATTATATCCTTCGGAAGCATTAGTCGACCATCATGTTGTTGCAATCTAGGTGCAACCACTTCTCCAATTATGACTGCACTAGCTTGTCGATGGCGGCAGTGAATCTCCTCTAACGGACAAGTGTGTTCGTTGATAAGACTTCTTACTTGAAAGTATGTCGCTTCATCTCTCCTAACGGCTCTTAACTTTCACGTACAGTTATCCATCAAACAAACCAGATGTAATGTTGTCTTATTCGACCTTTTCATCTTCCACTCGAAGTTGTGCCACATTGCAAAATGCCCACCCAATCTCTTCAAACCCTTTTTAGTAGGAAAACATTGACCTTTATATCATGCTTCCACCCATACCAAACGAGCATGATTTTGCTCCTAGAATAACCCACGTTCTGGCATTCTTAGAATCAGCTGGAGTTACATCAGGCCAGACCTCAGATGTCCTAGCTATTTCTACTGCAGTGGAACTACATTTGTGTACACGTCTTGCATATCTTTCCGTTTCGAACGGTTCTTCATCTTCCTCATTGTTCGCTACATTATATACCGCATGCAAATTTGGCTCATTAGCCACCTCATGAATTGGTAAGTTATAAGGTTCATTATTCATGTCATTGTACATCTCATTGTATTGGCGGTTGTACTGCCCAACAATCATTTCAATTTGACAACCAAAATCATCGTCCAATTGAGCTCCAACTATATCACCATGGTCGGCTACTTCTGGTGGGACACCACATAGGTTTTCCCTACTGTCAATCCCACTTCTTTCTGTGAACAACTGGTTGCTTTCGCCTAAAGATAAAAAATGTTGGGTGTTATCATGAGGAGGGATTTCTTCACCGATGATACCTCCTGCAACCCTCTCAATTAGACTGACACATATTTGAGGGATCACCCTATCTTCCCCTAGCATAAACAAAACATCGTCGTCATTTCTTAAAAATGTGCGACATGTTGTCCCGGGAACGATTGATATAGATCGTAGATCAGCAATGTATTTGTTCACATCGTACTTCACAATGGTTTGCAAGATCGACACCTTCTCTTCGTAAGTCATATTTCTGGACACATACATTCCTTGGTTATCGGAACCAAGAAACCTCTGACTTCCATCAGGTAATTGCTCCCATCGACCATTGTAAGATATGACTATTCTAACCCGATCCATTGTCCTGTGAAAATCGTCATCATAAACAATTATTAACAAATAAAAAAAATTACTTTTACAATTACTAAGAATTACAAAAATTTCTCAACTGTAAGGGATCGAGAACATGTTCTTCGGGGATCGAGCTTTTTTGTAAAGGATCGAGAACATTTACAAACGGATCGAGCTTTTTGGAAAGGGATCGAGAACATTTTCTAAGTGATCGAGCTTTTTTCAAATGGATCGAGTACTTTTTATAAGGGATCAAGAACTTTTTAAAGGGTTTGAGAATATTTTCCAAGGGATCGAGAACTTTTATAACGGTTCGATTCGAGAACTTTTATCGAGGGATCGAGAACTTTTATCGAGGGATCCAGAACTTTTTCTAAGGGATCGAGAATATTTGTCAAATTATCGAGAACTTTTTATAACGGTTCGAGAACTTTTATCAAGGGAACGAGAATGTTTCTAAGGGATCGAGAACATTTTCTAAGGGACCAAGAACTTTTTCAAAGGGATCAAAAACTTTTTTAAGGGATCGATAACTTTTTTAAGGGATCGGGATTATTTGTCAAATTATCGAGAACTTTTATAACGGTTCGAGAACTTTTATAAAGGGATCGAGAACTTTTTCTAAGAGATCGAGAACGTTTTCAAGGGATCGAGAACTTTTCCTAAGGGATCGAGCATTTTTTGTCGAGCATGTTTTTCAAATAATCGAGCTTTTTTCAAAATAAACAAAAGCTCGTTCCAATATAAAATAAGCTCGATTCATCTTTAAATATTCTCGGTCACACAAGAAAAAAGCTCGGATCTATTCAATGTTCATACATGTTCTTACAAAAACTGGAAACAACATATATTATCGAGGAATGGATACATTGTTAACCCACACAGAAATGAATGCAAAATATCTGAAATGCATAAAAGAAATTTAAGTGAAGATCATAAATATTTGTTACCTTCTAGTACAGAATCTGGAGAAAGACAAGTTTTTCAGACAAGTTTTTCAGACAAGTTTTTTAGGGACATTCTGACACCTTTAGCATGTTGCCTTTTAAAAATTAAAGTTTAGGGATAACTTGGGTAGTTCAGCATAATATGTGTCTTTTAAACTTAAGTTATTAAAAGTGTGACATCATCACAACACATGTTAAAAAATGTGACATATCTTACCATTTCCACTTCTGAAAAAATAAACTGATACAATAAAATTTACAAATGCCAACCGATCAAAAACCAATCAAATTTGACTGATTCAATTCGGTTCGATTTTTTCGGTTTTGAGCCTATTAGGCCAAATTAATGGCCTAATGGGATTTAATTATTATATAGATTTTCATATTTTAATCCTTTTAGGTCTTTGATAAAATTAAATTATAGGTTTGAACAAATTTAAAATACTAGTTTAAAATAATATTTAGCGAAAAATCAAATAAAAATAATTAAAATGTTATGACACACTTTCATAGTTTCATAGACTATTGAATATTAAATTATGGTTTTTTTTTATAAAAGTTAGATCTCGGTTTGGTTTTCCGGTTCGAGATAGCGAACCAGAAAAAAATAATCCGATCCAATTGTTTTTTTTTTAAATGAACCAAACTTAACCTGCCAACATAAGAAAACCGGAAAAAAAATTGATTGGATCGGTTCGGTTCGGTTCGGTTAATTGGTTTTTTGTCCACCATTAACTCCAACACATTGTCACTAAACCAAATTTGTAAACTTATCTCACAAATGGTCAATTATAAGATAGAATCAATTGACAAGATGAGGTTGGTTAAATAATAAACCCCTCACACCTACGCCGTGAAGTCGTCGGTTTGAATCCTTACCTCTCCCAAAAAAAAAACACAAATTTATGTAATATTTCAAATAATAAAGATAATAAAAAGATAGAATCAGCCGCAACTCACATTTTCATAAATATCAACAAGATTTAACTTATAAAAACCCAGAACTCTCCCCCATCGTTAACTTATTTGGTTTTATACAAGGTATCGTCAAACCTTAGAACTTCGATACTCAAGAAACTCGTAAACTATTTAATGCCCAAGATACATCAACGGAAACACCATTGAGTAGCTCCACCCCTGGTCGGAGCCAAAAGTCTTATTACTCGACCAAGTTCTAATTCAATTATGTAACATACTACTTTTTTTTTTACTACTACAAAAGGCAGAAACTATATACAGTAACATTAAGGTTTAATCAAAATTCAGTATCAGCAAGATCAATTTGTTCCTAATGACAACATTAATAGCTCTAAAAGGAAACAGAAAGCTACCACAAAATAGAGTTTCCATCGAAAGATACTCAACCAGTCAATCGATTTTCATAATTGTAGACTTGATCCAGAAAGTTATATGGAAAGAACTCCTCTTCCAAACAGAGTTCAAAGCTACGTAATTTTTCAATTCTACATCCCCCCACACGTGCCATGGGTTAATATTTGTTCCATTGAAAGAAACTTAACCAGTCTATCGAGTTTCGTAATTTCAGACTTGATCCAGAGAGTTATTCTATGGAAGGAACTCGTCTTCCAAGCAGAGTTCAAAGCTCCGTAATTTTTCAATTCTACATCCCCCCCACACGTGCCATGGGTTAATAATTGTCGTTTGATGATAAAAAGAATATCCAGACTGGTCAAAGGATAGAAAGTAACAGCAAAAACACGAAAATCTCAGTTTATACAAAATCGAAAAAAGAGTTACATGTACACACAAAATCGATGATAGTGCTGTACGTCCAATTTATCATAAAACTAGTATATTTAACTTACATATATATAATAACACTACAAAAACACAGACCATTACAGTTATGTACATAACGAGAATAAAACACTCATATGTATATGATATGAAGACAACAAACAACAACGAATTCTAGTGACCTTATTAGCCAAAACCATTCTGACTAATTGCCAATTCCAACCAAATCTATACTTCTAACATACAACACTTACACGATGTATATTACCTTTTGACTTTTCCTCTTCATTTTACAAAAGTTGTAATACTACATCCGCAAAGAGCCAAAGAAGTAACAGCACAAAGGTCTGTACAACAAAGCAAACATACACACGTGACGAAAACGTAGATCCTTCCAAACCAGACTCTCCGTTACGGCAAAAGCAAAAGAATGTCCACGGGTTGATTTAACTATCTTGAACTGTGAATAATTTATCTGCTTCCTTGTCTATGAAACAGCCCTTAATGTGCCTCCCTGACCGTTTTTACGCCTCAGATGCCTCAGATTTATGCGCTGATTCTGAAATAGAAAAGTGACAAAGGTTTAGCACCATATAAGCTGATCAGAACAGGTTCAATCAGCAAGAACTAATAATTATCAATCAAAAGATTAGACACACATACAATGACCACAAACAATCAATGAAATTCAAAACCAAAATGAAACCACATAAATGTGCAAGACATTATCCAGGAAGTATTGTCTCATCCACAAGACCACAATATTTTGGATAGAGAACAAAATCTCTTGAAACATATAAATTATAGAAGAATAAGGAATTTTCCATGAGCATCATTAAGCTATTAAAATCAGTTAAACTGAAAGAGCATATGCATATCAAAGTAAACAAGACTAGAGCTGACTTGCATTGATACGACTTACAAAAATGCTGAATCCGACAAATATGGGTCGGCCCTACATACACTCAAATCATAGTATTTAAAAATTAAATATAAAAAAATAACCATGAAAGTATTAATATATTTTCAATGCAAAACCCCACAAACATTGATGAAGTTTCTATGGCATCTAATAAGTATGCAAGCGAAACTGATTCTGTCCTCAAATATCATCTATATTTTTATTTGCTATGACAATTAAGTAATTAACATAAGTCCATTAGCACGTAAAATCTAATAACAACCTTTATCTTTCACTATTCATAAAGGTTTACTCTTGAAAGAAATTACTAAAAGTTTACTTTAATGGCAATTAAAACCAGAGAATCTTACCAAGTTACTCATTATTGTCACATATTATCCTACTTGCATACCCCATAAATTTTAAACATAAATGCTTCATATAAGAATCAGAAAAATAGAATCCTACTTGCATCCCAAAAAAATTGTAAACATAAATGCATCGGATATGAATCTTAAAAATAGAATCCTACTTGCATCCCCCATAAATTTTAAACACAAATGCTTCATTTAAGAATCCAAAAAAATAGAAAAGCACATAAAAACCAAATCCCTCGCATAAGAAAAGTCATACAAACTTTCCCACAAAAAAAAATCTTCTTCAAGATATTCATCACATAAACTCCCAATCACACCCCTAATAAGTCTTAAAGCACAAAAATGTCATACAATTATCAAGTTTTTATAAGCCTCAAACACAATACACTGAGCCTTCAGAACAATAATCATCAAACTGAACAAAATTCTCAACAACCCCAAACCCTCATTTGATTTCGAGAATTACATTTCGCACAAAGCTAATCATGTATACCAATTCAATGCCTAATCTTGCATATCCATCACAATCACACCCAAGCAATCTTAATTCCTAAAATTTTAACAAAAAATCCATAAATTACAAAAATTTCATCAAGTGGTTTTGGATCCTCGTGTTGATACCGACCTGAGACTGATTCGATCTATAATCATTACAAACTCAAAATTAACACCAACCTGAGAAGCATCATTAAACGATGACGTATCAGCGCTGTGGCCGTCATCGGGATCTGCGGCCGCACAATCACGGGGGCTCTCGAAGAGCGAGAGCGAGAACTGCTTATCGACGACGCCGACGTCGAAGTAAATCAAGCCCGAACTGGGAACGTCGACGCGGATGCCTTTGACAGGGAACCAAAGGAACAGGTCCTGCTGCGACACACCGGATAGCTCCCCGACCCTCCCGAAAGAGAGCTGCCCTGAGACGTTGAAGTCGTAGTGGAGCTGGTTCTCAAACTCAGCGTTGCACGGCCGCGCAAGCGTCACCTCGAAAAACCCCGTCGCCGGGAAAGCCGTGTACTCCATAATCCCCTTTGGCAGGATCCCAGTCGGCAGCCCGTGTTGTGCCAGGAGCTGGTAGATGGTTGTGGCGGCAGCAGTGGCAGAGTCCGCCGCAATCGCCGCCGCCAGTAGTGTTAACACGAAAGATAAACGCATCGTTTTGGGTTGGTTTAGCTTCGTCCTTAATTTTATTTTATTTTTATTTTTTTTGGGGAATAGTTTTGCGGTTTCGATTTGAAGAGGGAGGCGAGAGAGTGCTGTTGCCGTGCTGGTTGGTTCTGTTATTTGGTTCGATCCTTGAAGGTTATAATTCACGGATTCAATTACTAAATTGCCCCCATTGTAAGGAAGAATCTACCTTATAAGTTTTATTTAAGGAAAATTGGAAATTACTTGTAAAATTAACAATTATTTATTTAATTATTTTTGTATTTAGTTATATATATTCTTTTAACGGAAACTACTTACAAATGCGTTTTCTATTTTTCGAATAAAAATAAAACACATTTTCATTTTTATTGAACAAAAACTAGGAACATATTTGTAATCGTTGTTTCTCACTTTTTTTTCTTTTTTTTTTTTACTTTTGCTAATTGGATAAGTAACATATAGATTTTAGTTTTTAGTTTTGATAATCTTTGGAAACCGGTTTGTTCAATTGCTTGTGATTTAATATAGATATATGTTTATAATAGCAAAATTTTCTTTAATCAATTGTGTTATTATTGTTATTATTATTGTGATATGATGAATTAAACTCGTTATAATATGACATGTGTAATTAGTGGGACAGCTTGTGTGTTCGATAAATGAAATATTTAGAGAGAGAAAATGCTGAAATATTGTAGTTTTAATATAATTACAGGATTCGATGAGATTAATTAGACTCTATAATAACGGTCTATAATACTATTCTTGTTATCGGGAAGAGGTTACATATGAATCCTCACAACTGGAGAAATGGTTACTAGCATAAACCGAGAGAAAACTCCGTATATATACTTATAAAATACATATGATAGGACTCGAAACTCTAACCAACTAGATGTAAAAGGAATGTAAACAAGTACACAACAATCATCTCTAATTCTCTACTGAGAAGTGAAATGCGTTTTAATTTTAAATTTACTTAACCAATTGGTAAAAATCTGACAAGTTTAGTAAAAAAAGTCAATAGCTAAAATGAATTTATTCGTTAATACATTAATTAAATCACGTCAAGTATTCCTCTTCGGTTCATTAATAATAGATTATTCTTGTTTTTATTTACAAATGCAAACACGTAATTAGTGGTGTAAAAATGGACCGATCGGTCTAGAAAGTTCACGGGTCGTGCTGGGAACGGGCCGTGAAGGAAGAGGGTCAGGCCGCGCACCGGGCCGCTGGGAGGAGGTCCGACAGGCCGGCCCGTCTGGCACGCCAATCCGGTGTGCCAGGCCTGTCGGACCGGCCTGGCTGACCAATCCGCCGGTCCGTTCGGTCCAATTTTTTATTTTTATTTTTTTTCAAAATTCCTCCAACGGCTGGAATTGATTTCTAGCCGTTGGAGGAAACAAAAATTACCAAAACCCTCCCTAAAATCTTTTAAATTACATTTTGACCCACAAATCAAATTTTTCTATAAATACTTCCATCCATTTCATTTTCCATTAACTCTCTCTATCATTCTTTCAATCTCTCATTCTCTCAAATCTCAATTTCTAATATATTCTCCAATTCTCTAAACTTTTTCATTCAATTTGGTTATTACTCTCTCTACAAAATTCTCTACATTTTCCACCAACACATCAAATTTTAAAGGTACAATTTTGTTATTACTTTTGGTCTAACATATTCTCATAGTAAATTTATATGTTTATGTTTAGATTTGAGTTACTTAATGAAAATATTATCTATTTAGTTAGTTAGTTAGTTTATCAATTTTTGGGCTTTAATGTTAATATTATTTGTTTAGTTTATTAAGATTTTTAAGTTTAGTAGTAATTTTAATATTTGTTATTAATAAATTTAGAAAGTTAATTTGTATTACTGAAATTACTTTTTGTAATAAGTAAAGGATGAATGTTAAGTATAGTAATTACGTTTGATATTGTTTTTTTCATAAATTAAAATTTTTCATTTGTAGATTATGTTAGTAAATTTAAGAGTAGTGGTTCAAATCATCAATTTTATGTTAGTATATTATTTTAGTAAATTTATCAATTTTATTTGTAGTAGTGAACTAGTGAATTTAAAATTTTTTGTTAGTAGATTATGATTTTTTTGTTTATTTAATTTGTTTGTTAAGTAAATTAATTATTGTAAGTGTCGTATTAGTTATAGTAATTATTGTTAGTAAATTAAGATTACTGTTAGTAAATATTGATTTTTAATTTGACTATTAACTACTATAATGCTCATATTTTTATTCAGATAATGGATCCTAACCAGCAGCCTCATTTTCCGGACTGTTTGAATATGCTCAACGATGAATTTGATATTTCAGAACCGACCCATACTCAAGCGGGACCTTCTGGTTCCGACGTTACACCAACATCACGTCCCAGAAAATTAACATCAGATGTGTGGCAATGTTTCAACATAGTCCAAATGATACTCCCAAATGGGACGTTTGGCCTCAGAGCTAAATGTAAGTTTTGCCATAAGAATTATGCTACAAGTACGGGGGGAACCGGAAATTTGAGACGGCATATGCACAAATGTATGCCTCCACATGGACAGGTAGACACTACAACCCAGACACAACTTCAACGGCACCCAGACGGGTCCGTTACGACGTGGTAGTTCGACGCCATGCACGCTAGAGAGTGCTTGGCACGATACATTGCATAAACTGATCAACCGATCAGTATTGGTGAGGGTCTATTTTTTAAAGAATTAATCACATTTGTATATAACCCCCAATATGAACCTGTTTCTAGAACCACCACTAGAAATGATTTGATACGATTGTTTGAAACCCAAAGGAATGACTTAGTTGCTGAAATACATCATTTAAGTGTCTCTGTTGCATTAACTTCTGATATTTGGAATGCATGTTCCAAACAGGACTATTTATGTGTCATGGGACACTATTTAGATTCTGATTGGAGGATAATAAAAAGAATTTTTGGTTTTCGTCCTATGAATTTTGCACATACCGCAGAAAACATTTTTAATGTCATAATGGAAGTTTTAGAAACTTATGAAATCACGCATCGCATTCTTTCAATCACATTTGATAATGCATCTGTAAATAATAGCTCTATTGCATTGTTTGTTGCAAGAAATATCCCGCAAGATGGAGGTTATTTCTTCCATCAACGGTGTGCATGCCATATTATAAATTTAGTTGTACAGGCTGATTTAAAGCAGGTAAGCGACCAAATAGATAGCATCAGAGATGTCATTTCTTGGATTTGTAGTTCTAATCCTAGATTCAGTGAATTCAAGAGACATTGTAAATTAAACGGTCTCAAACCCCGACGATTCCAAACTGATATGCCGATAAGGTGGAACTCTACTTATTTAATGTTGCAAAATTGTTTGGAATATGATACAACCATTACATGTTTTTATAACATGAAATTGACCGAAACAGGACAATTTAGTCCAAAATTACTTACCACAGACGATTGGTATGTGGTAAAGATTTTTGTTAAATTTTTAAAGATTTTTTACAATGCCACTATAACTCTTTCCGGGGTATATTACCCCATATCTTCCCAGGCAATCCATTAGATAGTGGAAATGTCTGAACTGTTAAACAGTTTTAAAGAAGATGAACATCTAATCGCTGCAGTTGTTGTCATGGAGACGAAGTTGAAAAAATATTGGGCTAACATTCCCTACTTTATGCCTTAAGTGCTATAATAGATCTCAGGGTTAAATTATCTGGTTTAGAAGTTTTGCTTGAGTTTATTGGTATTAATTTGTCAACAGATTATTCAGAACAAATTACTGACATTCGAACCAAGTTGTTCGAGATTTCGTATTTATGAGACTAGGTTTGGCAACATTGACATCCTCCAATCAACACGACCGAAGACAGAGCCGAAGCAAACAAGTTGGAGCCTTTTGAAACGATGAAAAAAAGACAAATCAACAAGTACTTCTTCAGGGCAAAGATCTAGCCCATCTTCTTGTACCGAACTTATTAGGTACCTTGAAGCACAATTCGATGTTGTTGAAGACAAGGAAGAGTTTGATTTGTTGTTATGGTGGAAGACCTATACGTACAGGTATCCAGTTCTATCACACTTAGCACGTGATGTATTAGTTATTCCAGTGTCAAAGGTGTCTTCAGAACAAGCTTTCAGCACCAGTGGACGCATAATTGAACCAAGAAGAAGCTGTTTGTCTCCAGAGATGGTGGAGGTATTAACATGCCTTCGGGATTGGGAGCATGCTAAAAAAAGGTTACAAAATCTAACTGTAGATAAAGAACTTAATCTAAATTTCGACAATCTATATATTGATGACCCTTCAGGTAGTGGACAGGGCCAGAACTAGGTTATACTTTTACATATGTATTTATTATTTACTTGTAAGTTGTAAAACGGTTGCACTCTTTTTCCCTTACCAAGTTTTTATCCCACTGGGTTTTTCTTGGTAAGGTTTTTAATGAGGCAATCATGTAGATATGTATTACTGAATTCCATAAGTGAAAAATAAATAAAAAATTAAAAAATTGTTCGTTCTCTTTATTCATTTCAAATCCTAATAATTGTTCGTTCTCTTCATTCATTTTAAATTCTAAACCCTTAACCATAAACTATAAATCCTAAACCCTATACCCTAAATCCAAAAAAACATAATTTGGAAAAAAAATTGGGCCAAAAAACTAACCCGCCGGACCAGGCCCGCCCGGCCAGCCAGAGGGGCCCGACGGGCCGGCCTGGCACGGCAGGCAGGCACGGCCCGTCTGAGGCAGGCTGGCGTGCCGTGCCGTGCAGGGCCTGCTTCTCCCGAAACAGGCCTGGCCGGGCCGGGCCAGTCCATTTTTACACCACTACACGTAATTAGTAACATTTGTTAAAATTAGTTTTTAAAAATTGAAAACAGTGTAAATGTTTTTAGTATATTTTAAAATAAATGTTTAGAAAGAAATGTGTGTTTGATTTTTTATCTGAACACTGAATATTGTTGAATTTCACTAAAAACTGAATGATATGTTTGATTTTTTTTTCACACAAAACTAAATATAATTGATAAATTGTTTATTTTTTCTAAGTTACCAATATCTAAAAATAAATATTTTTACATTTATGTCCTTCAAACTATTATTTATTACATAGTTATAATATTTTAATAAATTAGAAACAACTTAAACAAGTAATTTAATAATTAAAAAATAAAATTATTTAATTATTAATAATATTTCAAAATTATATAAATACTATTTATAAGTCAAATACAATCCAAAAAAATGGTCAATAAATTATTGGCACCATTTGGGGGGAGGTGGGCAAAAATCACTATTTTACTAATGTATGTTTAAAAGACATTATTTAGTGTGATCAGACAAAAATACCGGGGGGGGGGGGGGTTGGGTGCAAAACTCACTATTTTACTAATGTATGTTTAAAAGACATCATTTAGTGTGATCGGACAAAAATACCCCGAACTGTTGAAAAAGATAGAAAGTTATAGTTTTGTTAGTGTGAAAAAAACTAGAGTAAGAAGGAGACCGACGACGAAGTGACCGGAATATGAACAAGAATACACCAGATTTGTTACGATTGACAAAGGTAATTTCTGTTCTTTTTTTTTCTAGATTTTGTAGTTGATAACTTGTTATTGCATGTTAGACTTGTGTTTTGTTGATTGAATTCGTAGATTAGGGTTGAAAACGAGATCTGAGAATGGTTGTGGTTTAGGTTATGGCTTGAAATTAGGTTGAATATGTGATGAGGAAGATGAAATTATAGGTATCGATGAATTGTAAATTTGAGAAATTTTGAAATCGAGAATTTTTTGAGCGAAATCGAGGTTTTTTGGAACTAGATCGAGGATTTTCAAGTAAGAATTGAGAAGATTTTTTAAAGAATCAAGCATATTTTTCAAACGATCGAGAATATTTTTCAAACGATCGAGAATATTTTCAAACGATTGAGATTATTTTTCAAACGATCGAAATTATTTTCAAACGATCAAAAATATTTTCAAACGATCGCGAATATTTTCAAAAGATCGAGAATATTTTTAAAACGATAGAGAATATTTTCAAACAATCGACAATTTTTTTCAAACGATCGAGAATATTTTCAAAAGATCGATAATATTTTCAAAAAATCGAAAATATTTTTCAAACGATCGAGAATATTTTTCAAACGATCGAGAATATTTTTCAAACGATCGAGAATATTTTCAAACGATCGAGAATATTTTCAAATGATCGAGAATATTTTTCAAACGATCGAGAATATTTTAAAAAGATTGAGAATATTTTTCAAACGATAGAGAATATTTTCAAAAGATTGAGAATATTTTTCAAACGATAGAGAATATTTTTAAAAAGATCGAGATTATTTTCAGAGGATCGAGAATTGACACGTCCTAAAGAAGTGTTCATACTCCCAAGTATAATAGTGTTAAAGTAATAAATTAAACGGTAAGACCGGGTCAAACCATAGGGAGGTTGTTCACTTGTCCTTATAGAATTAATTATCTAGATTAATTAATAAGCTTGTTATAAAATGAAAATCAATTAAAATTAAAAATGGGGCTAAGGGATCCGCTATTGGTAATTTCGAATATGATCCAATTATTAATATTTAGTCCAGATTAATGGGATGATATTCTACTCCACTGACCACTCTCTGAGAGATGTGGGAAAAAGTACTCACTGTGCTAGACAATATCTTTCTATCTACAGTGAGTCAAAACTCCACAAAGATTAGATGGGATAAACCACTCTCTGATAAATATGGGTAAAAGTACCCACTGTGCTAGACAATATCTGTCTATCTACAGTGAGTCAAAAACTCCACAAAGATCAGAGGGGAGAAAGCATAAAAATAATAAACTTACCATAATTGGATCATATCTTCCATACCAACAGTATCACATTTGGCCCCAGTTATAAAATTAGCCAGATATAATTTAACTAGAAAATAGTTATTTTATTTAAACTGAGAATTTGAGAACAAAAGAGAGAATTTCACAAATCTAACATCAGATTTGGATTCAGAATATGAAAATTAAGGGGGAGAGACCCTCTATTTATACAAAATACGGATGAAAATTGACCATCGGATGAATTTAGAATGGAGCGTCCAGATTTTGCCACGTCATTAGTAAACAGTAATGCATTCGTGAAGTGAACAGTGAACAGTGAACAGTGAACAGTAACGCATCCGTAAAGTGAACAGTGAGCCGTGAACAGTGAGCCGTGAACAGTGAACAGTGAACAATGCATTGGCTCTAGAATATGATTCTCTATAGCCGCATGTATGGTGCACTCACAGTTTGGGCCAATAGGAATGTGCCACATCATCAGGAACAATGAAAGTCAACTGTGAACAGTGAATAGTTAAAATTACAAAAATGCTCTTCATGGCCTTCCTAAGGTTTTTGACGTTCTAAACTTGAAAACGATGTTTGTTTTGCCATCTGACTTCTCCATCATTCTGAATTGATCGAATTATCTCTGAAATACAAAGAAAAATACACTGATTACTACACAACAAATTTATTTAAGCGAGTGAACGAAATTATGTCTAAATTGGGGAATTAATCATATTGGAAGTGTAAAATGATGATATTATCCCTTAGTAAACATACATTTTGCAGTGTTAATCCAGAATGTTATAAAAGGATTGAAAATCAATTTCATAGAACCGAGTTTTTTCCGGTTTACTTATTTGATGTTTCTATGACATTGTAGATGAGGAGTAGGTTGAAGGATTTTCTTAAAACTTCAGAGGGTTATTGGTTCAAGGGAAAATTGACTCTACAAGACCATTTTAAAGCCCTCGCCCGTATAGACGATGCATTGAACCAGGTCTCAGAACATTTTGATGTTGAGGATCGGTGTCGGTTAATGGTGTCCTGTTTCGGGCATTTCATGTCGATGCATCAGGAGATGAAGTTTTCTGGTGGTGTTATTCATCATCTGTTGTTGCGGGAGTTGGACCATGATGGGCCAACAGATGAGATGCGGTTTCTGTTAGGGAACCAGATGGTAAGGTTTTCGAAGGTGGAATTTTACCTCATCACCGGATTACGTTTTAGAGTTGTACCGGATACTGGTCAGTATGTTGCAATGGAGAATGTCATACATCAGCGGTACTTTCGTAGAGCCGATGAGGAATCGTTGGAGGAGTTGAGGGTTGTTCTTACCTTGGGAGAGTTTCAGGAGGCGTAAGATGCTGTGAAGTTGTGCCTCATATACATGCTGAACTGGATATTGATGGGGGTGGACGAGAGATTCAAGATTCCAGTTTGGCAGTTTCGGTTGGTGGAGAACCTCACTGCCTTCGATTCTTTCGCATGGGGTGCCCACATATATAGGCATTCTATTTTGTCTTTCAAGCATGCGTTACCCCGACGACGTGAGAAGAGAGGCCAGCAGTTACAGGGCGATGTTGTAAATACCGTTGAAGGTTACAACATTTACGGTCTGTCGCATGCCCTATTGGTAATAACTATGAATTACAAAATGGACTTTATAGTTCGTTGCCTAAAATTTTTGGATTCTAAATGTACTTATCTTTTATACAGATATTTGCTTTCGAGGTGATCCCCCAGCTGGGCGTCGATTTCGGCCCCCGAAGGGTTACGAAGCTTTCTCCTCGTTTGTTGAAGTGGGAGCTGACAAAACAACCTAGAGGGAAAAAGCTGGCCAAGATTTTCAATGCTAGGGTATGTATTTAATTTGTTAATCGTTATATTAGTTACTATATTTACATTGAGATTCCTCTAACTAAGTTTTCAGATGTTTGCGAGAGAGGAAATTGTGCCCACAGCAGCTGATGATGGAGCATCGTACTTCGCAGCCTAAGCGAGAGGGGAGCCTGTATGTAGAGGAGGGTAGGGTTCACCTTCCGTTTGTCCCTGATCAGACTACTGGCGGTGGGAGACATAGAGATAGTTCGGATGAGGTGGGTGGGGGAAGGAGGCGTAGTGATACGGAGGCTTCTGACTTATCAAGCCAGAGTTTCAGTGCCATTTACACTGACGGATTTGAGCCGTCTCCTCGGCGAGTGAGGCATAGAAGGGTTAGGTTTACCACCACCGAAGCTGGTGCATCTATAGGGGATTCCCGTGCAGCAGTTGGAAGTGATATGAAGGTAAGTTGAGATGATAGTTTCAATTTTATTAACGCGACCTGCTGAGTTATTTAGTACTAACAATGTTGACATGAATGCAGTCCCCATAGGAACATCATTTCAACGAGTTACGTGAAGCCCTCCGGAGGAGTGAGAATGATCGACAGTGGCAGCACCAGGAGTTGCTAGATATGATCCGGAGGAGCGAGGAGAATCTACAAGAGCAATACCGGGAGTTGCTCACATTGATCGGGAGGCTTTCTGGCATTAGGATGTATATGCACCGGGATGGTCCAACTGGTCCTGATCCTGACTTTACTCCCGGAGATAGGACATGAGGATATTCCGGGGGACAGACAGCACCGGTGGTTATAGGAAGGATTCACATACCGGAGGGGAAATTTCAAAGAGTGAGGCTCACCAGCATACCGAAGATATAGGGTCTGTTACACGTATAGTAACCGGCTCATTGGTCGAGCGACAGCCGGCCCCTCCGATCGAGTAGCAGACTCCCCATCCACCTCCCACATCGGTGGAGCAACAGTCTCCCCCTCTACCACCCTATCGGTTGAGCAGTAACCTCCCCCTCCACTTCCCTCTTCACTGCCCCCATTGATCGATCGACAGTCGACCCCTCCACCACCTACATCCATCCAGCCTTATCGGGGATAGACCTCCGCATCGCACCACACCCCAACGGGTGGAGTTCGACTATAGAGGCGCGTACTGAAGCGCGGTTGGCAATTACTCAGCCCGTGCACAGATCCCTGCTGACCGAAGTAGGTAAGGATAATACTTTAGGCTTTTGACCATGTTTTTGATCCCCACAGACTGGTTGATGGTGACAAGTTGAAGGCTTACCGAGCCTTCAAGAAGAACATAAACGGGGAAACGTAAGTAATTTTTTATCTAATAAGCTAGCAGGTTTTCTTCTGTTCAATTAAATATTTGTGTTGCTAATGGGAAATTAATGCAGACGTGATATGGACATGCTGGAGCCAGTTGATGATGCATGGTTCCATCAGATGCAGACCAACTTCATGGAGTTGGAGGACGAGGTAATACGAATCCGACATTTTCTATATAATGTTTGTTTTAGATTTGATACACTCGTAACACTTTATTCCGTGTATATACTCCCAGCATATAGACGTGTACCTCCATATTATTTGGAAGGGTCAGCGAGCATTCTCGACTGCGTACAACCAGATGATCAACATCTTGGATACACTATTTTTTTGTAAGTATTCCATAAAAATCATGATTACGTATGCTTTTACATTCGTTTGTAAAACAATACTAATTTTTTATCTATGAAATGTTTGTACATTCTTATCTGGAGGTCCAATACAGAAGAATGTTGCCTCGTGATGCTCACAGGGACATCACCACGGCGTGGTGGAATGTGCTGGGGTCCTGGTGGACCAATGAGGACCTTACGACGGTGCGTGGTGGTGCCCCGATTGGGAGCCGTCAGTGGCACGAGGTTGACACGGTAAGTGTGAAATGTTTTGTAACTTTTTGTTATTAATGGATTTGTAGATCCTAACATTGGCTATTCGTGACTGTCAACCTCACTTGCGGGACGATGTTCATTGTTGACCCTTGAAGACAGGATGTCGTAGTGAATATCCGGAAGCAGCAGGTAGCTCCCTTGAGTTGGTTTTTGCCCTCGATGTTGCATCAGGCCTATTTTTATATTGTGCGATCCCCTGACCGTGAGGCATTCCCCAAGAAGAATAGGCCCTTCTCAGTCAGCGTTGTGTCCGTAACCCGTGTCCCCAGCAGAAGATATCATAAGGCATTTTGTTTACATTTACTTTGAGATTGAGTTATTAAAATATTATTGTTTTATTAAAGCATGTTAATGTGTCCAACTGTAGGGGTAATTGTGGTCCCCACACGTTAAGATTGATCGAGTACATTCTGGCAGACAAGAAGGATTTCGATTGGTCGAAAGACAATATGGATATCATTCGGGAGAAGATGGCAGTTGAGATTTTTTCAAACTCCCGGCCCCTTTTAGTTTTATGTAGTAATTCTTATGTATATGTACCATCTATTTGTAAAAAAAAAATAACGTTGAAATAAAATTTTACTTTAATTTTTGTTTCCTTTTCAACTATCATAAATCACAAGTGTAGCAGTAATTGGAAATCCTATTTAATTATAATTGAAATTCAGTTATTGAATAAGTCATACGAGTACTAGATTTCACAATGTTATCATCATAACGCCTAAAATCATTCCACGGTGGAGTCTCTGGTCGGGCACGACTGTCTGTTGTGGCCAACTGTATGACAAATGCTACACTTGCGTCTGTATTCCTAAGGAACAACTTTGCTCGGACCTTCATTAATCAAAGTTGGGTTAGAACATCTCCTGGAATTATGCCCTGGTTGTCCACATCTTATACAGTTTTATGTAGTTGTCCTCTCCGAAGATGATATATGTCGATCTGCCCTCGGGCGTCCTGCTTGTCTTCTGGAGATTGGATTCAAAGCCACCCTCTCAACGATGTCAGATGGCACAACCCAAGTGGAAGGATGTCCAAATGGCATGAAATTCCCTAGAAAGTGTGTCTATAACCTATAGGGGGGGGGGGGGGGGGTGAATAGGT
Source organism: Dipteronia dyeriana (assembly GCA_032871835.1). Classification (NCBI taxonomy): domain Eukaryota; kingdom Viridiplantae; phylum Streptophyta; class Magnoliopsida; order Sapindales; family Sapindaceae; genus Dipteronia; species Dipteronia dyeriana. The sequence goes on along the minus strand of CM065296.1, from coordinate 18,832,732 downwards.
TTTAATTCGATAGATTGCCAATTTTGCGAATTAATCAATATTATCAATTCTACACCATTCTACTAAGTGTTCAAATAAAAGACAACAAACATAAAACAGTAACAACACGCAATATATACGTGGAAACCCTCCAAATGGGAAAAACCACGGGTTGTTCAGTGCGCCACACTCGATCATCAAAATCCACTATTGAGAGAAAGTTTACAACCTAGGTTGACCTCCTGTCTAACCCTTCAGTTACTAACCCTTTCACTCTACCCAACGGGCCTTAATAGTGATTTTGGATCACGAACCTTGTGCACTAATCATATAGCCACAAACTTAATCAACAATGAAGAGATAACGACAACCTAAGTGAATATGCAAGAATATTCTATATGCAAAAAAGTTAGGTCAAGACATTCATGCTTATCTAGGATTAATAATGACAATTAAAGCAAATCATATATATCAACGTCCTAAATGCAAAGGCAAGAAGAATTAGTTAAAAGGATAAAACCGTCCTAAATTCTAGATATCACAAATCAATGCTTCTCAACCAACCATCAATACACAAGCATGTCATAAAACCAATTAAACATACAAGCAAGCATTTAATATGCAATAAGGACTAAAACCCTAGGTATACATGTCTTAGTAATGAAATTATAAAGTCTAGAACATGTAGAAGTTACCTAGTCAAAAAGAAGATGATGCTCCATGCTTAGATGATCCTAGAATTAAGCTAAATGATCATGAGATGAAGTTGGGTTGAGTAAAAATGAGTGTTTAGGAGTCCCTCTCTCCCTAGAAAAGCTAGATTACACAAAGATGGCTTCTTGGACTCTTAAAAACCAAAGAGAAGTGAAGAGAACATAAATATATGGTGCCCTACACAAAGTGACATCGTTTTGGACCAAAGGTAACCAAATCCCATTAGGACCGCTGGATGTACCGCGGTACAGGTAAGTGTCCAGACCGCGGCACAAAGAGCAGTGCATTACTTGGATAACACTGCTCTGTAGGCCACTGTACATGCAAATGCACAGACCGCGGTCTGGACATCATGCAATGCCTGTGAAACTACGCTTGGGAGACCGCGGTGCATGCAACAAGCACAGGCCGCAGTAGCCACAACATGCATCCTTTGGTAAACACCAATGTGCAGACCGCAGCGTAGGCACTGCACAGAGAGCGGTCTGAACCGCAGACCAGAGGAATTAAAAATCCTCTTTTTAAGGCATAAAAAATGCATTCAACACTCAAACAAAAATTAAGACACACAAGGCACACAAGATGGCAAATAAGCATGCATGCAAAATAGTTAAAGGAAAATGCATGAGTGTGAGTACACTAATACCTCTTCAATGAAAGTTAAGCAAGTGATTTTATCTTTGATGCTTGAGCTTGGTTAAGAACAATGAAGCTCTAAACTACCTTTACATATTGATCCCAAATGTGGTTGTCAATGAAATGAGTGGAAGTAACTAACATTTGGCTTCCTTCCCTTCCACAATTCATAAGAGGTTTGCCTAGTACCGGGCCTTAAAAACACTCTATTTCCTATATAACAATCTGTATTCACTGCCTCAGCCCAAAGATTCCTAGGAATATTGTTGCTAAGCAACATCACACGAGCCATCTCTTAGAGGACCCTATTCTTCCTCTCTACAACTCTATTTTGTTGAGGAGTTCGAGGAGCAGAGAACTCATGGGAGATTCCAAGACTATCACAAAAATTTTCAAAGCAAACATTTTCAAATTCTCTCCCATGGTCACTCATAATTCTCTTAATGCATTTTATGTGAGAATCCTTCTCATTTTGAAATTTAGTGCAAAGCTTTTTAAAAATTTTAAAAGTTTCAGATTTTTCTGTAAGAAAGTAGGTCCATGTAAATCTAGAAAAATCATCAACACACACACAAAGATGTACTTCTTGCCACCGAGACTCTCGGTTTGCTTAGGACCCATAAGGTCCATATGAAGAAGCTCTAGTGGCTCCTTGGTGGTAAGATACTTACCTTTTTTATGCACACTCTTAGTTTGCTTTCCTTGTTGACACGATCCAAAAACTCTCTTAATCCTATTTCCAAACTTAGGAAGGCCTCTCACAACATTCAACCTCTCAAAAACTTTCAAGTCTTTGAAATTCATATGACCTAACCTTTGATGCCACAATTCAACTTGATCACAACTAGACAAATTACAAGAGATGCCATTGGAATCAAGACAATAACAATTGTCACTTGATCTCTTAACTTTCAATAGAACTTGTCAATCTTCTCTTAGAATAGAGTAATCAACTTTGAGAAACATAACCGAAAGCCCTTCATCACTTAAATGTGATATGCTAATAAGATTGGCTTGCAAGCCATCTACATAAAAAGCATTAGGCAAGGAGGGCAAACGAGGGATGAATAACTTTCCTTTTCTTAAAACCTTCTTACGAGAACCATCACCAAAGGTGACAAATCCACCATCCTCCATCACAAGAGTTTCAAAGAAACTCTTGTTTCCGGTCATATGCCTCCACTATAAAGGTACCAAATATTGATGGCTTTAGCTTTAAGGCTACTTAAGCCACATGACAATAATATTCATCCCTTCTATTCCACCTAGATGAAATATTACTATTTCTAGGAGCCATGGTTTTATTTTCTCTAAAATTCCTAGGTGCATGCATTTGAGCTATTCTAAGCATATTCTTCTCAATCATACTTTCAAAACGACACAACTTAATAAATTTAAAACAATTCGGTCTAATGTGACCTTCAACACCACAATAATGACAAATAGGAGTAAAGTAAGAATTCATACCATATCCTTGTGCAAGCATGGAAGACTTCCCTTTCCTTTGAGTTGTCCTTTGGTGTTGAGCCGAATCTCTTCTTTGAAACATCCTTTGTGGTTGAGCCAAATTAGCTTCCCTTCTTGGTTATGGATGAAAAATCCTTTGTTGACTTTGAGAGCTCCTTGGAAGTTGAGATTTTGTTTGATGAGCTCTAGCTTTTGGTTGATGAGCTTTAGCTTGAAACTTTGTTTGAGTCTTCATTTCAGCTTGCTTTGATGATTCTCCAACTTCATTCGATCTCATTTGTTGGTGTGAACCTTGAACCTCTTTATCCTCCTGACTCTTGACAAAGATGGTATTTTTCAAGGAAGTGGCATCCTTGCCTTCCACATATCCAAAGCCCGTTTTATCACTAGGACTCTTCCCACATGATAACATCTTGTCAAGTTTCTCGGTTCCGGATGTCATCTTGGCAACTAATTCTTTCGCTTCCCTAAGCTTAATCTTCAAGTTCTCTTCACTCTTTTTAGTGATCACAAGCTCCAATTTCAAGCTCTCTTTTAACTCTTTTCCACTTTTTACTTTCTCACTCAAGTGAGTTATCTTCAAAGTTAACTCTAGATTCTCCTTTTTCAACTCTTGAATCTCTAACCCTTTCACTCTACCCAACGGGCCTTAATAGTGATTTTGGATCACCAACCTTGTGCACTAATCACATAGCCACAAGCATAATTAACAATGAAGAGATAATGGCAACCTAAGTGAATATGCAAGTATATTCTATATGCAAAAATGCTAGGTCAAGATATTCATGCTTATCTAGGATTAATAATAACAATTAAAGCAAATCCTAGATATCAATGTTCTAAATGCAAAGGCAAGAAGAATTAGCTAGAAGGGTAAAACCGTCTTAAATTCTAGCTATCACAAATCAATACTTCTCAACCAACCATCAATACACAAGCATGTCATAAAACCAATTAAACATACAAACAAGTATTTAATATGCAATAAGGACAAAACCCTAGGTATACATGTTTTAGTAATGAAACTATAAAGTCTAGAGCATATAGATGTTACCTAGTCAAGAAGATGATGATGCTCCATGCTTAGATGATCCTAGAATGAAGCTAGATGATAATGAGATGAAGTTGGGTTGAGTAAAAATGAGTGTTTAGGAGTCCCTCTCTCCCTAAAAAAGTTATATCACACAAAGATGGCTTCTTGGACTATTAAACACCAAAGAGAAGAGAAGAGAACATAAATATATGGTGCCCTACACAAAGTGATGTCGTTTTGGATGAAAAGAAACCAAATCCCGTCAGGACCATTGGTTGTACCGCGGTACAGGTAAGTGTCCAAACTGCGACACAGAGAGTGGTGCATCACCTGGACAACACCGTTCTGGAGGCCGCTGTGCATACAAGTGCACAGACTGCAGTCTGGACATCATGCAACGCCTGTGAAACTTCACTTAAAAGACCGCGGTGCATGCAACAAGCACATGCCCTGGTAGCCACTGCGTGCAGCCTCTGGTAAACACCGCTGTACAGATCACGACGTAATCACTACAAGGCACACAAGATGCATTCAACACTCAAACAAGAATTAAGACATACAAGGCACACAAGATGGTAAATAAGCATGCATGCAAGATAATTAAAGGAAAATGCATGAGTGTGTGTGCACTAATACCTCTTCAATGAAAGTTAAGCAAGTGATTTTACTTTTGATGCTTTAGCTTGGTTACGAATAATGAAGTCCTAAACTACCCTTAAATATTGATCCCAAATGTGGTTGTCAACGAAATAAGCCAATCAAACACCGATGAACTTACACGGCTTAATAGGGACCGAGTACAAGTCAATAAGTGTCTGTCTCTTGTAGAAGTCCGCACACAGGGAGGTGAAATCCATGTTTCGGTCTCTGTAAAAATAATGAAAACAATTTGAATCGCGTTGCAGTAATGTATGGCAGTAGTTGGAAGGTTTCCTCATGCGTTCCATAGGTGAGTGACAACGCATAATCGAGAGCTTGATATGCCTTACTGTACATGATTTGAATGCCAAACATTATTTTCATGTCGGCGATTATATCCTTAGGACGCATTAGTCGACCATCCTGTTGTTGCAATCTAGGTGCAACCATTTCTCCAATTATGACTGCACTAGCTTGTCAATGGCGGTGGTGAATCTCCTCTAACGGACAAGTGTGTTCGTTAACAAAACTTCTTACTTGAAAGTATGTCACTTCATCTCTCCTCATCGCTCTTAACTTCCACGTACAGTTGTCCATCAAACAAACCAGATGTAACGTTATCTTGTTCAACCTTTTCACCTTCAACTCGAAGTTATGCCGCAATATAAAATGCCCAACCAATCTCTTCAAATCCTTTTTACAAGGAAAAAATTACCCTTTATATATTATGCTTGTTTGTTCATCTTCTACCAAGTTCCTGCTTCCACCCATACCAAAAGAGTACGATTCTGCTCCTGAAATTACCCACGTTATGGCATTGTCAGAATCAGCTTTAGTAACATTAGGCCGGACCTCAAAGGTCCTAGCTATTTCTACTGCACTAGAACTACATCTGTGTACACGTCTTGCACGTCTTTCTATTTAGACAGGTGTTTCATCTTCCTCATTGTTCGTTACATTTTTTACCGGATGCAAGTTTACTTCATTATCCATTTCATGAATTGGCCCAAAATTCGGTTCATTGCTCTGCTCATTATTCATGTCATTGTACATCTCATTGCATTGGTGGTTGTACTACCCAACATTCATTTCAATTTGACAACCAAAGAACTCGTCCAATTGAGGTCCAGGTATATAACCATGGTCGGATACTTCCGGTGGGACACCACACATATTTTGTTGCTCTTCGTTTCCACTTCTTTCTGTGAATAATTGGTAGCTTCCGCTTGACGATCGAAATTGTTGGGTGTTTCCACAACCAGGGGTATCTTCAGCTATCACATTTGTTGTTGCCCTCTCAATTAGACTAACACATACTTGAGGGATCACCCTATCTTCCCCCAGTATAAACAAAACATCATCGTTGTTTCTTATAAATGTGCGACATGTTGTCCCGGGAATGATGGATATAGATTGTAGATCAGAGCAATGTATTTGTTGACATCATAGTTCACAACAGTTGCATTATCGACACCACCTCTTCGTAAGTCATATTCTTTGACACATGCATTCCTTGGTTATCGGAATCGAAAAACCTCTGACTTCCATCAAGTAATTGCTCTCATCATCCATTGTAAGATATGACTATTCTCATCCGATCCATTGTCCTGTGAAAATCATCATCACAAACCATTATTAACAAATTAAAAAATTAAATTAAGTTTACAATTATTAAGAATTAAAAAAAATTATTAAGTGTAAGGGATCGACAACATGGAATTTGTTAGGTGTGATGGTCGAGCTCTACTTAGTGGCAAGATGGAGAGGTGGTCCATATCCTTTTTTATGGAATTTGTTTTTCAAAGGAAATCGTTTATGAAATTTAGTCATTTGAATTGATTAATACTGTGTTTCATAAGTATATTGTTCTCTATTGTCATGAAAATGGAGATACTTTTTGAACAAATTAAATAAACTATCAATAAAATTATGTTACCAGTTCTAAAAATAGTGAATTATATATGATTGTGACTAAAATCTTAAATGTAAAAGAACTTATCCTAAAATTATATATAATAATAATATAATAATAAACTTTTTTCAACTTTTGATTTGGTTACAATACGTGACAATCATAAATCATATATCTATATAATATATAAAAGTTGACCTCACAGCGTGACATGTCAATATTAACAAAACCAGAATAATAGGTATCCCTCCCTTCGGCAATCATAAATCATATATCTATGTAATATATAAAAGTTGACCTTATAGCGTCACATGTCAATATTAACAAAACCTGAATAATAGGTATCCTCCCCCTAGAATAATAGGTATCCCCCCCTCCGGCAATCATAAATCATATATCTATATAATAAATAAAAGTTGATCTCACAGTGTCACATGTCAATATTAACAAAACCAGAATAATAGTATCCCCCCTATATTACTTAATTATAATAACATTTGATATCTTTTCATTTTTCTCTATTATTTTCTTTCCTTTTTTTGTAACTTTAGATTTAAATACATTAATGTATTTATTTGGAAGCACTGACTTTAAATTATATATAGTTTTTTTATAAATTCATTTCAATCCTCCATTAATTAAACGACCCTTCAATTTTTTTTTTTAACTAACATCTATCTAATTATGAAATTTTGACATTAAATTCTCCATTATTGGTTCATATGAAGAGTTCTAAAAGAATTCATTACAATCTTTGGGTCCTTCTCTCTAATATTTCTCTATATATAGGCGATCACCCATTGTATCTGCGTCGAACAAGGTCTTCTTTTCTCTTTCTCTCTATAGCTATTCTAGGAAAATCGTTTTAATCCAAGTTTTTATTCTGTGTTTTTTTTTTACTTTATTAGGTACTATTTTCTCCCTTTATCATTTTTTTCTCTATAAAATTTGCATTTCTAATTTTGTAAAATTTTATTTTGTGCAAATTAACTTATGTCTTTGTGGATTGATTTGCAGATTATGGTTTTTATAAGGAATCAGCTCTTTGGAGATTAATTATGGTCAAGTTGACACAACCAAACAAGGTCATCGATATCTGATCGCGCTTAGGTTCACAAAAGCAATAATTTACAACATTTACCAATTCTTAAAGCATTTACCAATTCTTGCGTCCAGCTTATTGTAAATAAGGGCTTGGATCAATTTTATATCAAAAACAAATTAGATCCATTTTTTGGTGTTCGTTTTACTGAATTTTGATGCATCCTCCATCATTTTTATTTTATTTTTGTGTTGTTATTTAATATAATGTAAGGGTGTTTTGGACTTATTATAATCCAGTCTTGGTAACTTGACAGTTTATTCCATATCTGTTAATTTCTCACGTTTATCTCTTTAAACACTATTTTGGCTCATTTTGATGCAATAATATCGAAATTAAATTCCAAAATAATTAATTAATAGGTTGTTAAATTAAAAATAAAATTATATATATATATACACATACATATATATATATATATATATATATTAAGATCATTAAAGGAATATGTTTCATAATTAATTGAAAATTTGTATTAGGTTGAAATGATTTTGTCATAATCATAAATCATGATGGAATCAATAGGTGATTCGATAAGTCACAAATCAAGGCGATCCCATATTTATTGGGATAACGATAGCCAATCCCTATTCAATTGTTATCTCATTTTTATTTTCTTTTATATGATTTTTTATTTGTTTGAAAAGGTAAAAAAAAAATCCACTCTCTTCCTTTATGGGATAACAAGTGTTTGATTTAATGCTTCAATGAAAAACGAAAATAGAGTTGGAGAAAAACAAAAGAAACGTGAAGTAGAGAAAGAGAATTCATGTTCTAATAGAATTCTGTATATTTTTTTGCTCACACGTGATTATGACATTAAGGTCATATTTATACATGAGAATCCACTTGCAAACTAAGATTTGGATAAGGTTGTGGATAAGAGAATTCTGTTATAACCAAAAAACAAAATTCCCGCCAAGAAGTTTCTCTGGCAATGATCTCCTTTTACCAGGAGTTTAATCTTCATGATAGCAGTGTTGCTTCCACCGTTTGATTAGAATAATCATGATTGTGTAATTTGGTTGTTTGACTTCACTGGAAAGACTAGCATAGTAGCAAATTTGCTTGACTCAGACATTCCCTTTCCTTGCTCTGTTTTGCAGCGAGATTGACTTTGTAACAATACTGTTGTTTTGTTTGTCTTCTGATTTTCCTTATATGTAATATCACTTATATCCCCTCTCAAGCTGAACTTAGGTGAGACACATAGATCCAGCTTGGAACGGAAATGGTCAAACTTAGAAATAGGCAGAGCTTTGGTAAATATATCAGCACAGTGATGTGAAGTTGGCATAAATTGAACCTTTAGAATTCCAGCAGCTATCTTCTCACGAACAAAGTGAACATCGATTTCGATGTGTTTAGTTCGAGCATAAAAAACTGGGTTTTGAGCAAGAGAAATAGCACTTTGACTGTCACACCAAATAATAGGACACTACTCAAGTTGGAACCCCATCTCAGAGAACAAAGACTTGAACCAAATGACCTCAGTTGCAGCTGATGAAAGAGCCCGATATTCAGCTTCACAACTAGAATGAGCAACCATAGATTGCTTCTTCGAACTTCAAGCCACTAGATTTCCACCAACATAGACACAACAACCGCTTGTAGACCGTCTATCATCAACACAAGACGCCCAATCAACGACAGTAAAAACCTCAATATTAAGCGACTCAGCAGCCCAAAAATGTAATCCTAATTATGTTGTTCCTTTAAGGTATCGAAGAAGACGTTTACAAGCTTTCCAATGATCATCAGTTGGTCGTGCCAGAAATTGACTTGACTTGTTAACAGAAAAGGAAATGTCAGGTCGGGTGTAAGTTAGATATTGAAGGGCGCCAATCGTGCTTCGATGAAGATGAGGATCAGAAAAAGGTGCCCCAGTTTTGGTGAGTTTAATACCAGAAGAAAGTGGAGATGAGCAAGGCTTACAATCTGCCATGTTTGTTTTCCTCAAGAGATCACTAACATAATTTGTTGAATAACTTACATTTGAAGTGCAATGATGCAAACATTCATTTTTATGATGCTTGTAAAATGGGTAAGCTACACCAACTGTCCTTTCAAAGGTCAGATTACAAGGCTTCAAAGCCTTTAGAACTTGTGTTTACAAATGTTTGGGGTCCCTAACCAATGCCATCTATGTTAGACCATCGGTATTACGTAATTTTTGTCGATTCTTATTCTAGATTTAGTTGGCTATTCCCTCTGAAATTAAAGACATAAGTACTGGACACTTTTCTTCGGTTCAAAAAGTTTGTGGAACTTCAATTTGATAGCAGAATTTACAAGCTGATCTTGGCACAGAGTTTAAGCCATTGTTGCCTTATCTTAGAAAATGTGGTGTACATTTTTGTACGTCTTGTGCATACACACATCAACAAAATGGGATGCCGGAATGAAAACACCGTCATGTGGTTAAAGCTGGCTTGACTTTACTTGCTCAGGCTAACATGCCACTAATGTTTTGGGTTGAAGCCTTCCAAACGGCTGTGATGCTTGTCAATAACCTACCAACTCATATTCTTCAGATGAAATCACCTTATGAAGTACTATATAAAAGGTTGCCTAATTATAATTACTTTAAGGTTTTTGGATGTAGCTCTGATACCATATGAGATAACAAGTGTTTGATTTAATGCTTCAATGAAAAACAGAAATAGAGTTGAAGAAAAGCAAAAGAAACATGAAGTAGAGAAAGAGAATTCATGTTCTAATAGAATTCTGTATATGTTTTTACACACACATGATTATGACATTAAGGTCATATTTATACATGAGAATCCACTTGCAAACTAAGATTTGGATAAGGTTGTGGATAAGAGAATTCTGTTATAACCAAAAAAATAGAATTCCCGCCAAGAAGTTTCTCTGGCAATGATCTCATGTTACCAGGAGTTTAATCTTCATGACTGCAGTGTTGCTTCCACCGTCTAGAATAATCAAGATTGTGTATTTTGGTTGTTTGACTTCACCAGAAAGACTAGCATAGTAGCAAATTTGCTTGACTCAGACTTTCCCTTTCCTTGCTCTGTTTTGCAGCGAGATTGACTTGGTAACAATACTATTGTTTTGTTTGTCTTCTAATTACCCTTATATGTAATATCACTAACACCCTTGCTCTCTATAAAATATTTCTATAATTGAGGCACAAATGTGAAAAGTCTTGGCCATGAATTAATTTTTTTTTTTAAAAGAAAAAATTATATCGAATTAATTAATAAGTAATTTATTAAATGCAAAAGACACTCCATTAATAGTTAATAAAATACATTAATCTGCAAATATAGGTAATTAAGAGGAAATTCTGTATTAATGGGTTGGTGAATAAATTTTATTGACCATTATCATAATTGTTCATTAATTATTTTTAATTTTAAAAATATTACATTATTTGGTAAGTTGAAAGGAAAAAACATAAAGTTTGTTTTGCCAAAAAAAATTTTTGTTACAAATAACAGATCAATCAAGGCGAATATACGATAATAATTAAATTCTCTTAACCACTCCCCTATTCCACTATTATCTCATTTTTATTTTCTTTTCTATGATTTTGTTTTTGTTTGAAAATGTTAAAAAAAAATCCGCTCTCTCCCTTGCTCTATATAATATTTCTATAATTGAGTCACAAGTGTGAACAGTCTTGGTTATTAATTAGTTTTTTCCAAAAAAAAAATTATATTTAATTAATTAATTAAGAATTTAATAAATTCAAAAGGCACTACATTAATTTTATTTTTTCAAAATGCAAAAACATTCCATTAATAGTTAATACAATATACTAATCTATATTTATAGGTAATTAAGAGGCAATCTCATAATTATTAGGATGGTGAATAAATGTTGCTAATTATTAATTATTAAGTTTGGAACAAATATTATGGTGTGTAATATTAATCTAGAGAGGGGGAGGGGGAGGGGGAGGGGGGGAAGGGGTGAATAGATTTTAAACAAATTTACCCAATTTTCGTTAAAGGTCAAGTTTACGAAAATACCCCTAGCTAATTACAACAAAATCACAAGTGTAAAGATTGTGAAAACATTAAAGACACTTGAGATATAGGTGGAAACCCTCCAAATGGGAAAAACCACGGGCTGATGAGTGCGCCACAGTAGAACCTCGAATCCACTAATGGCAAGAGAATTACAACCTAATCCCGGTTTAAATTCACCACCACTACCTAATCCCGGTATAAGTGAACCTAATCCATCTTGCTTGCGATTTAAGCTACCTACTCCCGGAAGCAACACAAGTCTTACTTCTCACTGAAGAGATAAAATATCCTATGTGAATATATGATGATATTCAATGAACAAACAAGGCAAGGAAACCCTATATGCTTATCTAGGATAATGAGATGACAATTAATGCAATCCTAGATATCAAGAGCTAAATGACATGTTCAAAAAGCTTAGCTAAACATAGATCAAACAATCCTATGAAGCTATCACAATACAACACTCAATCATGTCATCACAACAATCTTTAATTTTTATCTAGAATATGTTCTAAGAGGATACAAATAATTAAAGAGATGGCTTAGCAAGTAAAACACTTAACTTGTAAGAAGATAGTGAAGAACTTACCAAACAAGATGTGATGAAGCACCTCTATCCATTGATGCACTCTAAATGAACTTAGATGAAGTTTTTATGCACATGGGAATGTTTTGAGTGATTAAAAAATGAGTTCTTGGAAGAGTTTTCCTTTTGAAATGTGTTCTAAAGAAAATATGTGATATTATGAACTCATACACGACCTTAAACCAAAGAGTTATATATATATATATATATATATATATATATATATATATATATATATAAATATATAAATATGAGATCCAAACAAAGTGAGGTCGTTTTGGAAAAAATGTTCTAGCTTCCTCTATGTGCGCTAGTCGAGTAGCATACCACCAGCGCACATCCTAATTTTCCAACAGGTGCTGGACGAGTGGCGCAACACATGCGACAATTCACTGGAATGTTGCGCTGATGAGGCTGCGCTAGTCGAGTAGCGCACCACCAGTGCACTGCCTAATTTTACATCTTTGCGTGGGTGTAGCAGCGCAACTCAATGGCGCAACACATGCGACAATCCATTGGAATGTTACGCTGGTGAGGTGAGCTGGTCGAGTAGAGCACCACCAGCGCAATGCCTATTTTCAACAATCAAACACACACAATCAATAAGTTCAAGAGTGATGAAAAATGTATCATATTCTAATGCCAAACATGACATAAAACTTTTAATTCCAAGATGCAAATAAATCATCAAGAGTCATTTAAACCAAAATGCACACAAGTAAACACACAACATATAAGAATTAAAGTTATGCATGAATATGTGAGTGTGTGCAACTATCTCTTTAAAGTAAGTAAGCATAAGAATTTTACCTTCGGTGCTTCTCCTCTTGAGGTCTTGAGAGATTAAGCTACCCTTACATAATACCCCAAAAATGTGATTTGTTCACGAAATAAGCCAATCAACAAATTAGGACTTTACAATCTACCCCTTTGGCTATTTCGTGACAAAATTACCACTCACATTGATCCTCACAAAACAAAATAAAACACCGGGAAGATATTCTACATTACAAAGAGATAAACATAAAAAAAAACTTCAAATCTTCAATCTCTTGTAGAACTATCAACCCTACACACAAGGCAAGCACAAAATACACTTTCCAACCAAGTGCATGTGAGATGATCAAGTGAATATAAAACAAAAGCAATTGCATTCAATAATATAAGTATGACATCATGAAATGCTCATGCAATGCTCCCCCTCAACGGGTTACACCCACTGCATATAATCTCCCCTTCAAACAAGTATTACTCCCCTTAAAGCCAACACATGCTACCAACATGCTACTCCCCTAACACCACAAAGCTAGGTCAATGCTACTCCCCATTTTTGTCATGATATAGGCAAAGGAGAAGTCCCCAACCGGGTCACTCAAGGCAAAGAAAGCAAGGAGCATACAAGATTGTTGCATAATTATATTAGCCACATTTATGCAACTCAATTAATAGGAGAGAAACAAGGAGATTTATTTAAAGTAAATGTGTGAATCAAAAACGCTTTGCATACAAGACATGTTGCATTCAAGTTCAAAAACAATGGTATTTGGAAAAGCAAATGACAAAGGTTTCCAATATAATTCAAACCAATTTCACTATTTGTCATGAGAGAAGCAAGGATATAGAGATTTTAGAGATATCAAATTTTAATGGATCCAACTTTATAAGCTAAACATGGCATGAGCAACTTTGCACCCTATTTGATTTTTCCGGGAGGATACCCATATGATAGTAGCCATGTTCAACTAATAAAGAAAAAGAGACATTGATGTAACATTTTAGTCTCACTGGCTTCTTTTCACACAATATTTTGCATTCAACAATTGCAATCATCAATTCATGCTTTATCATTTTTCATTAGCATGTCATTAAAGAATCATCATGTCATGGAGATAATTATAGGTCATTCAATATGTACTTCCTATGTAGATCTCCTAGTCCAAATATGCATGTTTGAACATAAATATGACACGGAATGTAATCAAAGCAAAGTTCACACTTATTGAAGAAAATACAATATACTATAATAAGTGCAACCAAGCTACTCAAGCAATCAATAAAGGAGCATAAACATTTAAAAAAAAAAGGGATGCAACAAGTATACAATAACTCTCTTTGCTTGAGTTCCCCCCCAAAGACCACAACACATCACTCCATTAAACAAATCCCAATAGATCTACAAAGAGTATTGAATCGAGTAGCATCTAAGGGTTTAGTAAATAGATCCGCTAGTTTATCATTAGTACCTACATGCTCAAGTACTATGCATTTACTACAGTACTATGCATTTGCTCTCAACTAGTTCTCTAATGAAATGATGACGGATGTCAATATGCTTAGTTCTAGAATGCTGAACCGGATTCTTGGAAATATTAATTGCACTGTGTTATCACAAAAACGAGTAAGAGTACCTTAATTGAATCCATAGTCGACTAGCATTTGCTTTATCCAAAGGAATTGTGTGCATCCACTCCCAGCAGCTATGTATTCGGCCTCAGCCGTGGATAAGGAAATCGAATTTTGCTTCTTGCAAAACAAAGAGACAAGGTTGTTCCCAAGGAAAAAGCAACCGCCCGATGTACTTTTCCTATCATCACAATTTCCTGCCCAATCTGCATCACTAAAGCCTACAAGACTAGCATTAGTGTCAAAAGAATACCAAATTCCATAGTTAAATGTCCCATTCACATATCGATTGGTTCTCTTAACGGAAGAGAGATGGGACTCCTTAGGATCTGATAGGTACCTATCACACACACTCACACTAAAAGAGATATCGAGCCTACTTGTTGTCAAATAAAGCAATCTACCAATCATGTCTAGCGAAACCATTCGGCTTATGTCTAGCGTTTCTGCAAGGAAGTCATCCAGATGGGGGTCTTCACTGAGAAAAAAACCCTCACCAATTTTAGGAGAAACCTGTGGGCGGGTATGCTTTTCCGGTCTTTTGCCAGGAGACTTCCAAAGACCTACCAAGAAGCCTATGATCGGGCTCTGGAGTAAATTGAAGTGGATAAACAACTCAAGGTCAAGATGGAACACGATGATATGAGAGCCATAAAGCGATAGAAGAAGGAAGTTCCAAACCAGAGCAAGCTCAGAAAAAAACCAGAATAGACCCCCCAATAGGTCGACGTATCGTTTTCCTATTTCTCAACCAAAATCGGAAAGGTATCCAACAAAACAAACTCCTGTGGGCTTTGTCTCCTCCTAGGACAGTGGCCTCAATAGCTCGAGATGAGAGAGGATATGATCATTACACCCCCTTAAATGTATCCCGTGAAACAATCTATCTCGCCATTCGGGACAAGGGGTTACTACAGAAGCCTATACCCATGAAAGCCCCCGTCGATAAGAGGAATCGTTATAAGTATTGTGACTTTCACGAAGACATGGGACACAACACTTAAGAGTGCTATAACCTGTGAAATCAGATCGAGGCTTTGATAAGGGGAGGATGTTTGGTAGAATTCTTACAGCAGGTCAGGGATAACATTCAGACTGGAAGGGAAGTGCAAGCCGAGATCCGCTAGCACATTGAGAAGAGAAAGGGGGAGCAGGCGGATCTGATGCAGCAAATCAAGATAATACATACCATTAGCGGAGGGCCTACTCTGGCTAGCACTTTCAATAATTCCAGGAAAAACCACAGGAGGAAAATCCCTCGTGTGGATGAAAGGCGGGGTATCTTCTGGGTCTACAAGAGCCCGACCAACCCTTCCCAGATGTCACAGATCATTTTCACCGAAGCGGATGTCTACAACACTGTGTAACCTCATGATGATCACGGTACAGATTTCCAACTGCATGGTACATTATGTGCTAGTCGACACATGCAGCAGCGTCGACGTCCTATTTAAAGACACATTGGAAAAGCTGAACTTGAAACAGTGGTGTTACAATAGTTGCACTACCCCGCTGTATGGGTTCACTGGGGACTCAATTATACCCATGGGATCAAAAATCCTGCCAGTAATCATTAGAGCCATACCTCTTCAACAGAATGTCATGACAGACTTGTGTAGGTGGATACCCCATCGGCCTACAATGCAATCTTAGGAAGACCATTTTTATCATCCTTGAAAGGGGTTCTATCAATCTACCAAAACGTTTTGAAGTTCCCAGTAGGAGATAAGGTGGGGGAAGTACGGGCTGACCAGCAAGCAGCAAGGAGATGCTACGCAGTGTCTGCTAACCCAACAACTCTGGCAAAACAACTTGCCCATATAACAACGATATAGAATGAGGCAACACCTGTATTGACCCCGGAAGATGTAGGACCCATAAATCACTTAGAGGATGACCCTGTAGTTCCAGACAAAAAGGAACAAAGAAGGGAATGGGCCAGCGGCCATCCAGTGGATAAGCTAGAAGAGATTCCCTTCAGGATGGATAACCTCTCGAAGGTCGTCAAAGTTAGAGCCACCTTTGAACTGGGAGTGAAGGAGGGTTTGATCGGGCTCCTCAAAGAGTTCAATGACATCTTCACTTTGAGTCATGACGAGATGCCTGAAATCCCAATGTCTTTGGCTGCTCACTGATTGGCAGTGGATCCAACCTTCAAGCCCATCTAACAGAAAATGCGTCACTTTAGCACAAAAAGAAATGTTGTGGTTCAAAAAGAAGTGAACAAATTGACCCAAGCGGGCTTCATCCGAGAGGCACGTTACCCCGAATGGATCGCCAACGTGATCATGGTAACAAAGGTGAATGAGAAGTGGCGCATGTACATCGATTATACCGACCTCAACTAGGCATGCCTGAAAGACAGTTTCCCTCTACCAAAAATTGTTCAGTTAGTTGACTCAATCTATGGAAATAAGCTACTGAGCTTTATGGATGTACTTTCAGGATACAACCAGATTATGATGCACCCCACCGACAAGGAAAAGACCAGTTTTATCACTGGACGGGGTCTGTATTGCTACAAAGTGATATCATTCTGGCTTAGAAATGTGGGGGCTACATATCAATGGTTTGTCAATAGGCTGTTCAAGCGCGAAATTGGAAGATCAATGGAAGTGTACATCGACAATATGATCTTCAAGTCCTCAATCATTGAAAGCCATCTGAACGACCTTCGCAGAAATTTCGTGATCTTAAGGGAGAACCAGATGAGAATGAACCCCTCTAAATACGTCTTTGGGGTAACTGCGGGGAAGTTTCTAGGCTTCATGCTTCATGAGATAGGCATAAAGGCTAGCTTGGAAAAGATTAAGGCTATCCTGGATCTAGAGTCCCCCACATCACTTAAACAGGTTCAAGTCTTGACCGGGCAGGTAGCAGCGCTCAACAGGTTCATTTCTCGGTCCACTGAAAAATGTCTCTCATTCTTCAAACCATCAAGCAGGGAAGAAACATGAAATGGGACCAGGAGAGTGAACAGTTTAAGAGCAAGTTTAAAGAATTTAAGATTGAGCAGGTACCTCAACAACAAAATCGCTGAGTTGGCGTCCTAGCCAAGATAGTTGCGAATGGTGGCCAGACCTTACCCTAGGGGTTCCCTCTCCAAGTGATCCCCCTACCCAACACAGTAGAAGGTAAGGAGACTTATACCCTGGATCGACAGCCATGCTGGATGGACCCAATAATGGATTATCTCCAAGAAGGGAGGCTTTCCGGGGAGCCTGACCAAGCTAGGAAAATCAAGAGGCTCTCAGTCCGGTATTGCTTGGTAGATGGGTACTTATATAGGAGGGGCAAATCCCTTCCTCTACTTTGATGTTTACATCATGACGATGCCAAATGGGTGTTGAGAGTGGTCCACTCTGGGGGACGCGGGAACCACATTGGTGGGGAAACTCTAGCATATCAAGTACTTCGTATGGGGTATTATTGGCCAACCATCCATCAACATGCAAAGAACTTAGTACGATCTGCAAAGTATGTCAGAAGACTGCAAACTTGAGTCCCCTCTCATCGGAGCGGTTATCATCATTTAGCTCACCTTACCCCTTTGCTATATGAGGAGTTGACTTGATTGGACTGCTCTCTACTGCTCATGATCAAGCCAAGCATGGTATCATTATGATTGACTTTTTCACAAGATGGGTCAAAGTCAGACCGCTATCTCAGATTTTGGAAGAAAATACAACAAGATTCATTAAAAATAATGTAGTTTACAGGTTCAGGACCCCTCTTGTCATTGTACCTGACCTTGGTAAGCAGTTTGATAACGGCCGGTTCAAGGACTTTTGCGAGGACTTAGGAATCGACCTTAGATTTTGCCTCAGTAGCCCACCCTCAGACTAACGGGCAGGTAGAATCCACCAATAAGACTATTAAGAAGCTGTAAAAAAAAAGCTACAGTAGAAAAAAGGTAGATGGGTCGAGGAGCTTCCTGAGGTCCTCTAGGCTTACCGCATTACGAGGAGAACGACCACCAGAGAAACACCTTATTGTTTGGCCTTCGGGATTGAAGCAGTTCTTCCCATTGAGAACAAACTGACCTCATTCAGAGTTTAACATTTTAAATAGGGAAGCAACGGCGACATGCTCCAAGCTAGCTTAGATCTCTTGGAAGAAAAACAAGATCGGGTAGCTGAGAAGGTAGCAATTTACCAGAACAAGATTTCTAGATACTTTAACAAGAGGGTAAAAGCACGATACTTTAAGGAAGAGGACCTAGTTCTCAGAAAAGTGACATTGAATACCAGAAAGAGGTCAGACAGTGTCCTGTGACCCAATTGAGAAGGACCTTATTTGGTAAAGGTGGTGGTCCGCAACGGGGCGTACAAGCTCGAGGACATGAATGGCCGACTCATCGATCATACTTGTAATACAGATCACCTGAGAAAATTCTACCCCTAAAAAGGGGACTCGTGAGTAGGCTACCTCTACTTAGTTTTTAGTCACCAGCAATAATGTACTCCATTCTTTTTTCTTATCAATAAAGCCTGTTTTCTTCATCTTCAACTATGTTCTACAGTGATTTGGTTCTACATGGGAAAATTCAACATTATCATCCCAAGACCAGGGATTAGTTGGGGAAGCCCCTTCGCTATTTCTGATGCCTCAGCCGGGCACTACCCCCCTCTAAGAAGGGTCTGAGTGTAAAAGCATAGTTGCCCTCCAGATCTCAAGACCAGGAAATAGCTAGATAGACCTCCTGATGTCTTGGTCGGGATACAACCCGAGAGAAGGATCTGAGTGTAAGAGCATAGTTACCATCCAAATCTCAAGACCAGAAAATAGCTAGATAACCCTCATGATGCCTTGGTCAGACTATAACCCCCAAGAAGGATCCGAGTCTAAAAGAATAGTTACCATCCAGATCTCAAGACCAGGAAATAGCAAGATAGCCCTCCTGATATCTTGGTCAGGCTATCGCCTCCAATAAGGACTCGAGTTTAAAAGCACAATTGCAACCCCAATCTCAAGGCTAGGAGATGGCTAGATAACCATCTCTTATGCCTCACTCGGGTTATAACCCCTAAGAGGGGTTCGAGAATCGAAAACCCTTTTACTTAAAACTCCATTGTCCCAGTTATTATTGGTCGCTAATTTTCCTTGTATATATGGTTGCTTACTGTGACAGGTGCGAACCATCCTGTAATCACGCAAGGGGACTATTTACTAAAATCACCAAGCTACAAGTTTTTATTGAGAGTTGAAAGCTCGAGCTAGCTGTCTACTTTCACACTTAAGTAGTTTTTCTAACTTGTTACTTTTCCCAAGTTGAGTTAAGTCAAGTTATTTTAGAGGCGGCACCCAGATCAAGATCAAAAATGGAGCAAGTACATGCCAATCAGTTCAAAATTCATTGAAGAAAACGTGAACAAGACCTAACATCAGTTTTCATTAACGGAATGGGGAGACTATCTCCTGGTAAGGTTACAACAATCAAGAAGGCAGCCTAACCCTCGGTTCTAGGCTAAAAAAATGATGGGTGATGATATTCTGGCTTGAGTAGAGTAGGGGGCCCACCCCCATTTTTCGAGCATTCAGAATAAGTCATTAAAAGACGGATTCAAACTTCTGTATCCTCCTGATCTCCTCTAACTTCCCTCCTTCAGGACGGCCTTTGCCTTCCGCCCCTCTTTCTGGTGGTCGTTCATCCTGGTTAGCCGCCTCTACAACCTCTTCTTGAGGATGACCCTTGATTGCCTGTTGCTCAGTTGGGTCCTCCTCCAAGACCTCATTGACCATTGCCATGACCTCAGGTGGTATTGCTGCATCAAGAAGGTTGGCCATTGACTCTATCATGCTCTCTCCCACTGATGGTTCTCTCATTGAAAGCACTTTAAAGGGGGTTTTGAGCTACTGGCTTCGTGGGTGAAACCCCTCTCGAGGATTCTCCGGGACCTGGTATTGGGAAGACGAGAGGAGGAGAAGGAAGGTCTGACACAGCTTGTTGCTTCCCGACTTCGGCCATATTAGAGGGATCCAATTCATCACCCAAGGGACGAGACATCTCTACAACCTTGGCCAATATCTCATTCATATCCTAGTTGGCAATAATTAACAGGTCGAAGGGGGAGGGGAGGGCTTCAGCAACCTGGTAGGAGGCGTATAAGTATCCCTCGCTAAAGAAGAAATCCACCTCAGTCTGAAGCTTGACAACTTGGGCTTGCAGATTATGGTTTTCAACATCTAGTGCCTTCGTTTCTTCCTTCTAATTATCCCGCTGACTGGCTCAACACTGAGACCGAAGGATTTCTTGATCGAAAGACTACTTCAACCTCTCATGGTCGCACGAAAGTTCAGCTAGTTGTGTTTCCATCCCCCTTTAGCTAGAGGTCATCTCATGTACCAAGGCTTTAGCCGCACCAACAATTCCATGGCTCGCTCAGCTTCAGCTTCAGCCTTGGCAAGCCCGGTCATGGAGAGAAGCTACCTGCTGACCCATGGCTACTTGAAATTTGAAGGCTTGCAAAGGGATTTCAAGTTAGAAAATGTCAAATTAAGCTATAACATGAGAAAATGAAAGGCGATGACTACCTCTGCCGAGAGGGCAGAACCCTTGGTAACCAGAATATCTGTGGGCATTGAAGCCATCATAGAAAGACTGCGCATGAGCCAAGAAGCAACAAATCACCCTATAACCTTATCTTGAAATGAAGAGCCAAATTGATTAGGTGGGCAAGCAGGGGAAACCCCTTTAACACCAGCTTCGGGGTCCTTTGAAGCCTAGGAAACTAGGAATATATAAGGAGAGGCAGAAGTATCTGGTAGACGCAGAACATGGACGTCAGAAGCAGAAGCAGAAGTAGGGGTATCTAGAGCAGGAGCTGACGTTACTACGTCAGGTACTTGAGAAACGAAGGCCCCTTTACCCCGTACCTTGGCAGCCCGAGAGGTGAGGAGTGATAACTTGGACCTGTACTGGGAAGAGGATGGAGCAAAAGTAGATAGAACCATAGCTGGAGCGAATAACCCTTTTTTTTAAGGAAACCATAGGGTTTTCCCGACTCGACATGGCAGAAGGGGGAGGAATGTGAGCTTGCTGGGCTTCACGAGAAGCTGGAGCAAAAACAAAAACTGTTAAAAAAGAAGAAGAAAGAAGAAGAAAGAAAAAGGGGTAAAGCCATCAGAACTGAACCATTCAACGACACAAAGCTTGATGGTTCAAAGTAATTACGAGGAGTATCGTCTGATATTTGTAGATAGCGATTTACCCGACGAGGATCAAAAGGGTCAATAGTCGGGAACTTCAGGTTCAAGTAGTTTCTGGTACGGATGGCTTTCAGCACCACCTTATACTCGGCAGATAAGGTATCTCAACTTCACGTGGGCTTATCATTGAAAGCCATGGGGACCGCAAACTCGTGCCCACCTATAAAGATCGAGCTCCCCAAATCATCGTCAGCCAATATCCATTCTTCTTTTCAGGCAGGGTCCTTCCTTGAAGCTCCTAGAATGATATAATTAAACTTGTTCTTGGCCTTAGCATAAAACTGACCTCAGGGGACCCCGGCCAGGCTCCCAATTTGAAAGAGGAAAGCAAGCTCCTCTGCTCTGAGCTCTCTGGTTATCTTCCTTAGCTTGCACTGCTCCCTCTACAACATGAGGAAGCTAATTAGGTGCCTCCAGAAGCTGGGTGTCAACTGGAGGGAATCTAATTGAAGGTAGGATGAAAAGGGAGCCATACCCCACTCTCGAAAGCCACAACGTGGATAGAAAGCAAGCCTTTGGATAGGTTAAAGACGTCATAATTTTTGTGAGGGACTGTTAGGGAGACACTGTCAGTAATGCCATATCTGGACATCAGACGACTTATCGACTTTGGGTCAACAACAGAGTCTAGAATGACCCTGAAGTCGTATGGAAGACGCCTCTCAAAGGAATGACCGACAGCCGTGACTTGGTCCTTTCCAGCGATGCCGACCCTATTCTCTTCGTTGGAATCCTCATCAACCAAGTTCAGAAGATTGTTTAGTTTGTTAGAAAACCCAGTCCCGTTTGCTACATTCCGGTTCAATCGACCACGTTGAGGGGACGGAGGTGAGTCGTCCCCGTCTAGGTCTCATCGAGCCCACTTTCCTTGGGCAAGAATTGAAACCTCTGTGCCCTTAACGCGGGAGTCAATGGAGTCATGACTGATCTTCGATATGGTAGAAAAGTTAGAGGTTGAGAAAAAAGGAAAATCGACAATAAATATAGAGAGAGAAAGTTTGAAAATTAGAAAATTGAAGGAATACGTAAGGAAGCGGCAATGAATTTGAATTTAAATAAAAGCTAGGATGGTAGTGACGTCAATGAAATTCTCAGGGGGATTACCTTGAACGACAGAGAGGGTCGTAACACAGTTAGATTTCTTTGAAGAGTACGCTTGTCCGTTCTCGCCACGTCACTTGAGCAATTAATGAGAAGTTTCATTCAAGATCTTCAATAATGATTTGGTAACGGAAAATTTCCCAATTCAAAAATAAGGAATCTGACTCCAACCCCAACTCTACCACCGGTGTTCAAGTCAAAGGGGACTTCTGTTAATAGTAAAATTTGACAAGGGGATCAAAGATAAATTTTCCACTCTCCTAGCTTGAATCAAAGCCTGAATTCACCATTCGTGGGACCCCAGGCGAAACATAAAGCCACCCCGCAGAAGCAGGGAAGGATCATCAGGCTTCAGAATTATCAGGGATAAAGCTAGGCACAAGCAGGTTAAACCCTCACGCGAACACTAGAATCCTGGCTTCTTGAGATCACCTATCCTAGAACCTAGGTTCTTGGGGTCGGGCTCCAAAACCACCCCATAAAAGCGAGAAAGGATCTTTAAACTCAAGAAGCACTCGAAGTGAAGCCCAACACAAACAAGAGTGAACTCCTTCCAAACCAAGGCTTCCGGAGGTCAGATTTAATTCGCAGCCTAAACCAGAAGCCTGCCTACCTCTCCAGAAGCCCATTGTCCCTGTCAGATATAAAGAGAGAGCCTCTAGGTGGATCAGATTCATTAATTTGCTAAGGTACGCCTATAACCTATCTAAATATGAAAGAAGAATCTCGCCTAATCTACACTATCTCCAGTAAGTGCCTACAAGGTTATCCTAAGCTTTTGAGACCAGAACTAAAGCATGGATCTACCTCACTCTACGAAACAACGAGCAACTAACTCGATGACCTTCATGAAGAATGATGCCGTGAATACACACAGGATCATATCTTAGTTATAACGAAAATTAAATTCTGCATATGTGTAAGACAAGAATTTGTTCCCAAAGAGGAAACAAACTTATCTCCACCAATGATAATCCTGAGTCCGTTATTCGCTCGAAGTCAACGACTTTTAAATAGAGGATCTCGCCCGATAAGGGGGGAACAGGTCTAGAAAATCAAGGCGGGAGAGACACATGTTCAAATTATCTCGGCCATGTATAAATATGCCTAAGCATTCCCACGGAAAGGAGAAGAGGAGAAAAAGAGAAGGAAGAGGGCCTAAATTCTATAATCAGAACACAGCCGTCATTGTTTCTGCTATTCGACTGGCACGAGATTGCCACCCTTCTATGTCCTAGAGAGATTGTGAGTGTATGTGAGAGATTTCTATATACCACGAGTGATCAATAATAATGCTCTCATTTGCTATCACATTATCATTCAAATACATTTCTATCTTAACAGGTCAGATATCTGAGGTACTGACCCCGACCACCACCTCCGCGGTAGTGATCTCGAGGGTGTTAGTTGAAATTTCTCATCCTGAGCAAATTTTCTGTTAACAGATTTTTTTTCTAATATATCATGACAATCATAAATGTTATATATATTTATATAATCATATCATAGTATATAGTATAAAAGTATATATAATCATATATATAATAGCTTTTTTCTTAATTTTGATGTGGTTACGACACATGTCCTTCATTAATGTTATTATTATTTGTTAACAGAGAATTTACTAGAGGTGAGAAATTCTGGTTAACACTCTTGAGACCACTACCACGTAGGTGGTGGCCGGGGTTGGTACCTTAGGTACCTAACCTGACAGAATAAAGATGGATGTATGAATATAAGTGCAATGAAGACGGGAATGTAATGGCTTTATTATCAACTATGAATATCATACAAAAAGATTCTTAAACGCATTTAATATCTCCAGGATTAAGTAGGGTGGCAACCTCGTGCTAGTCGAATAGTAGATAATATTGGAGGCCGTGTTCTGATTACAGAATTTAGGCCGAAGACTCAAAAAACTCTTCTTTTTCCTCCATTTCCTCTGTTTACGACGGGCATATTTATACACAATCCATGTAGTTCAAACCAGTGAATCTCCTGCCATGATTCTTTGAATCCGTTCCCGCCTTATCGGACGGGATCTCTTATTTGGAATTCATTGACTTTGTATTAATAACGGATTCAAGAATATCTTTGGTGGAGATAAGTTTGTTTTCTTTTTGGACTCAATCTCTTGCCTTACACGTACACAGAGTTTCAATATTCGTTTGGAGTGTAGATTTGATCTTGTGTGTATTCTTGGTATGATTCTTCGTGGAGGTCTTTGAGTTAGTTGTCGTTGTTTCGTAGGGTGAGGTAGACCCCTGCCTTAGTTTTGGTACCAGAAGCTCGGCCTGACCTCTCCTGGTCCTTTAGAGGTTGAGACGGCCTTATGGGCACTCGTTGGGGGGGAGCGTGCATTATGCGTGCTTCCTTTTTCTCATCCAAATGGGTTCGAGTCTTCCTTGGCGAGTTGGAATATAGCTACAACATGAACCTGATATCTTTAAAGGCCCCCCATTTTTGTTCCTAAAGAAGTTGGCGAGCTTTTGGGGAGGTTATGAGGTAATTTTGATCTTAGGAAGCCCGAATAACCTCGTCTCGGGCTTTGCCCGAATTCCAGTGTTGGCATAAATGGCTCGACTTGGTAGTGTCTGGCTCCATTCTTGATAGTACTGAAGCTTGATGACCCATCCTTGCTTTTGCAGGGTAGTTTTATGGCTCGCCCTTAGGACCTAGGGTTCAATGACTAGTGAACTCGGGCTTTGATCCTAGTTAGAAGAGTGGAAAATTTCTCTTTGGTCCCCTAGCTAAATTTTGCTATTAACAGAAGTCCCCTCTGACTTGAACACCATTGATTGAGTTGGGTTAGAGTCAGATTCCTTGTTTTAATTGGGAAATTTTCCCTCTTTTACCGTTACCAAATCTAGACAGAAATCTCTTCATTAAGTATACCAGTGACGTGGTAGGAAAAACCAGTGTATTCCCCGAGATAATCTGGCTACCTTACGGCCGCTCCCGCGATTCGATACAATCCCTTCGAAGATTTCGTTGACGTCACTACCTCTCCCACCTCTATTTAAACACGGCTTCCTCATCACTTTCCTCACGCTTTCTTTCTGTTAATAGTAAAATTTGACCAAGGAATAAAGAGAAATTTTCCACTCTCCTGGCTCGAATCAAAGCTCGATATCGCCATTCATAGGACCTCTGGCAAGCCCTAGAGCTGCCCCGTAGAATCGAAGAAGCATCATATAAGTTTCACGGTTTTTGATTGGATCATTTCGTTGACAACCACATTTTGGGATCAATCTGTAAGGGTAATTTAGGTCTTCAATGCTCAAGTTCTTTCTCAAGCATCAAAGGTAAAATCACTTGCTTAACTTCATTGAAGAGATTTAGTGCACACACTCACACTCATGCATTTTATTTTAATTATTATGTTTGCATGCTTATTTGCCATTTTGAGTGCCTTGTGTGTCTTATTTTTATTTGAGTGTTGAATGTATGTTTGTGCCTTAAAAAGATGATTTTTTAATCTTTACCGCGGTCTAGACCATTCTCTGTGCAGTGCCCCCGCCGCGGCCTGCACAACGGTGTTTGACAGAGGATGCAAGTTGTGGCTACCACGGTCTGTGTTTGTTTCATACGTCGCGGTCTCCCAAGCGGAGTTTCACAGAGGAGGATGCATGCTGTCCAGACCGCGGTCTGTGCACGCTGCATGCACAATGACCTACAGAGCGACGTTGTCCAGGTGATACACCGCTCTCTGTGTCACAGTCTGGACATTTACCTGGACCGCAGTATAGCCAGCGGTCCTGACGAGTTTCGGTTGCCTTAGGCCTAAAATGTCGCAGTTTCCTCTATGCTTCATATAAATGTTCCATCTTCTTCCCAACTAGTTTTTAGAGCTTCCTAACCTATTTTTGAGGGATAGATAAGGTTCTTTAGAGAGAGAAGCTCCAAGATGCCATTTTTACTCAACCTTCCTTAAAATCCAAATCATCAAGCATCTTTCAAGCATGGGTTTCTTGTTTGTTCATGACTAGGTATTCTCTACAAGTTATAAACTTTATGTTTTCATTACTAAGACATGTATACCTAGGGTTTTAGTCTTTATTGCATATTAATTGCTTGCTTGTGTGATTAATTGCTTTTATGACATGCTTGTTTATTGATTATTGGTTGAGATGCATTAATTTGTGATAGCTAGCATTTAGACTGTTTTTACCCTTCTAGCTAATTCTTCTTGCCTTTGCATTTAGAACATTGATATATAGAATTTGCTTTAATTGTCATTATTAATCCTAGACAAGCATGAATGTCTTGACCTAGCATTTTTGCATATTGAATATTCTTGCATATTCACTTAGATTGCCATTATCTCTTCATTGTTTAGTTAGCTTGTGGCTAAGTGGTTGGTGCACAAGGCTAGTGATCCAAAATCGCTATTAAGGCCCATTGGGTAGAGTGAAAGGGTTAGTAACTGGAGGGTTAGAAGGGAGATCAACCTAGGTTGTAAACTTTTACTCAATAGTTGATTTTGAGGATCAAGGGTGGCGCTCTAAATAGCCCATGGTTTTTCCCATTTGGAGGGATTACATGTATATTTTCCGTGTTGTTATTGTTTTATGTTTGTTGTCATTTATTTGAACATTAAGTAGAATGGGGTAGAATTGTTAATATTGATTAATTCGTAAAATTGGTAATCTATTAAATTAAAACCTATTCACCTCCCCTCTAGGTTATAGACACAAACTTTCTAGGGAATTTCAATTGGTATCAAAGCCGGTGCCTACATATATTTAGGTGATCCGTGCATTGTGTGTGTCTTACCTTGTGCAATTTTGGTTGTTTGCATTTTAGTGTGTTGCATTACATTTGCATCTTCATATCATTTATTACCCTCAAACACAATGAGTGGAAACGAAAATAGTCATGAGGGAGCCTCAAGCACCCCTTTGCTTAATGGGGTGAATTATGCTACTTGGAAGGGCAAGATGGAAGCCTATCTTTGCCAGATAGATGACCGTGCTTGGATGGCTATTAAAGACGGTTATACTCTTCCAACAATGACCACCGACGATGATGTAGAAGCTCCTAAGCCTAAGTCTAGTTGGAGTACTCAAGAGTTTGAAGCATCCAAGTGGAACAACAAGGCTATGCATGCCATCCTTTGTGCCGTGGATGATAATCAATACAAGTTGGTCCAGAACACTAGGATTGCAAAGGAGGCTTGGGACATTCTTCAAACGGCACATGAGGGAACCGAGGTAGGCAAGGACTCAAATCTCCAAAGCTCTCAGTCCTCCAAATGCAATTTGACATGATTAGGATGGAGGAGCATGAATGCTTTAATGACTTCCAAGTGAAGTTAATGGATATTGTTAACCAAAGCCATCAACTTGGTGACCCCTATTCAGATAGAAGAGTTAAGTAAAAAATTATGAGGTCACTTCCGTCAAGGTTCGAATTAAAGGTGATGGCACTTGAAAAGAATAGTGAGTACAAGAATATGAAGCCGAGTGAAGTCATTGGAAGACTTCTAGCTTGTGAGTCAAGATGGAACACCTTACCCACTCCTCCAAAGAAGAAAAAGAGCATTGCCTTGAAGACCACTAAGGTTGAAGAAGAAGAGGAGGACTCAGATGAAGAAATGGCCCTCATGGTTAAAAGATTAAAGAAATTCATGAAGTTTGAGAGGAAATGTTTTGGGCCAAAGGGAAAGGAAGTGAAGAAGAAAACTCCCTTCAAGTAGATTGAAAAGTTAAAGAAGGTGACTCCAAGAAGGGCATTCAATGCTATGAATGCAATGGTTTTGGTCACATTGCTCCAGAATGTGCAAATTTGAAGAAAAAGAAAAAAAGGAAGGCGATGGCGATGGCGATGGCGACCACTTGGAGTGATAGTGAAGACTTAGAAGTGGAAAAAAAATATTCGGATGATGAAGATAGAGTTGCAAACTTCATTGCCTTCACAACATCTCATAATGGCAAGGAAGTTGTGAGTGACAAGGAAGAAGTAGATGACTCTAGTGATGAGAGTACCTTTTCTAACTCTAGGTTTGAGATTGATGAGGAAATGGACTATGTAGACTTCATGAAGTTTTTTGAAAAGTCTAGATTAAAAAAGAAGAAGGAGGTTCAAGAGTTGAAAAAGAAGAATCTAGAGTTGACTTTCAAGATTACCAACTTGAGTGAGAAGGTAAAGAGTGGAAAAGAGTTAGAATAGAGCTAAAAGTTGGAGCTTGTGATCACTAAGAAGAGTGACGAAAACTTGAAGATTGAGCTTAGAGAAATGAAAGAAATGATAGCCAAGATGATATCCGGAACCGAGAGACTTGACAAGATGCTATCATGTGGGAAGAGTCCTAATGATAAAACAGGCTTAGGATATATGGAAGGCAAGGAAGCCACTTCCTTGAAGAAGACCATCTTTGTCAAAAGTCAAGAGGTCAAAGAAACTCAAGGTTCACACCAACAAATGAGATCGAATGAAGTTGGAGAATCTTCAAAGCATGCTCAAATGAAGGCTCAAACAAATTCTCAAGCTAAAGCTCATCCACCAAGAGCTAGAATACATCATACAAGACCTCAACTTCCAAGGAGCCCTCAAATTCAACAAAAAAGTTTTCACCCACAACCAAGAAGAGAAGCTAATGTGGCTCAACCACAAAGGATATTTCAAAGAAGAGATTTGGTTCAACACCAAAGGACAACTCAAAGGAGAGGGAAGTCTTCCATGCTTGTACAAGGATATGGTATGAATTCTTACTTTACTCCCATTTGTCATTTTTATGGTGTTGAAGGTCACATATGGCCGAACTGTTTTAAATTTATTAAGTTGTGTCGTTTTGAAAGCATGATTGAGAAGAATATGCTTAGAAGAGCCAAAGTGCATGCACCTAGGAATTTTAGAGCCAATGAACCCAAGGCTCCTAGAAATGACAATGTTGCTACTAGGTGGACTAGAACAGATAAGTATGTTTTTCATGTGGCCCAAGTGGCGTTGAAGGCGAAAGCCTCTAACACTTAGTATCTTGATAGTGGTTGTTCTAGGCATATGACCAGAAACAAGAGTTTCTTTAAAACTCTTGTGATGGAGGATGATGGATTTGTCACCTTTGGTGATGGTTCACTTAAGAAGGTTCCAGGAAAAGGAAACATTTCCATCCCCGGTTTACCCTTCTTACGTAATGCTCTCTATGTAGATGGTTTACAAGCCAATCTCATTAGCATATCACATTTAAGTGATGAAGGGCTTTCGGTTTTGTTTGGAAAAGTTGATTGCTCTATTCTAAGAGAAGATGGATAGGTTCTACTGAAAGGCAAGAGATCAACTGACAATTGTTATTGTCTTGATTCTAATGGCATCTCTTGCAATTTGTCTAGTTGTGATCAAGTTGAATTATGACATCAAAGGTTAGGTCATATGAATTTCAAAGACTTGAAAGTTCTTGAGAGGTTGAAAGTTGTGAGAGGTCTTCCTAAGTTTAGAAATAGGATTGAGGGAGTTTGTGGACCTTGTCAACAAGGAAGCAAACTAAGAGTGTGTATAAAAAGGGTAAGTATCTTGCCACTAAGGAGCCATTAGAGCTTCTTCATATGTACCTTATGGGTCCCATGCAAACTGAGAGTCTCGGTGGAAAGAGGTACATTTTTGTGTGTGTGGATGATTTTTCTAGATTTACTTTGACTTACTTTCTTAGATAAAAATCTGAAACTTTTGAAACCTTTAAAATGCTTTGCACTAAAATTCAAAATGAGGACTCTCACATAAAATGCATTAAGAGAATTAGGAGTGATCTTGGGAGAAAATTTGAAAATGTTAGCTTTGAAAACTTTTGTGATAGTCTTGGTATTTCCCATGAGTTCTCAGCTCCTCGAACTCCTCAACAAAATAGGGTAGTAGAGAGGAAGAATAGAATCCTCTAAGAGATGGCCCGTGTGATATTGCATAGCAACAATGTGCCTAGGAATCTTTGGGCTGAAGCTGTCAATACGGCTTGTC
Organism: Dipteronia dyeriana; assembly: GCA_032871835.1. Classification (NCBI taxonomy): domain Eukaryota; kingdom Viridiplantae; phylum Streptophyta; class Magnoliopsida; order Sapindales; family Sapindaceae; genus Dipteronia; species Dipteronia dyeriana. The sequence goes on along the minus strand of CM065296.1, from coordinate 18,802,000 downwards.
ATTTAGAATGTAGCACTTTCTTAGGCCAGGGACTAGGCAAACCTCCTATGAATTATGGAAGGGTAGGAAGCCAAATGTTAGCTACTTCCACTCATTTGGAAGCAAGTGCTACATTCTAAATGACCGTGATCAACTTGGAAAGTTTGATGCTAAGACTGATGAGGGGATTTTCATTGGCTATGCCCTAAATAGTAAGACCTATAGAGTTTTTAATTTGAAGACACGAAGTGTAATGGAATCATCTAATGTGGTCATAGATGATTGTAAGCCTAAGGTTAGTAACCATAATGGGGAGATTAGTGTGGTTGATGATACTCCCTTGGTGAAGATTGATGAGATTTCAAGTGATGAAAAATCAAATCTTGAAAAAGTGGTCTCTCAATCTCTTGATAGAAATCCTACCTTGGACTCTAAGGAACCCACTCCTTGGGTTAGGCATCTCCACAACAAGAGTGACATTCTTGTAAATGTGAATGAGGGTGTAAGGACTAGAGATCAATTAGCAAATCAAATTAGTTACGTTTGCTACACCTCTCAAATTGAACCCAAAAAGGTTAATGAAGCTTTAAGTGATGAGTTTTGGGTTCTTGCAATGCAAGAAGAGCTAAATCAATTTGAAAGAAATGAGGTTTGAACTCTAGTTCATAGATCTAAGAACACAAATGTGATAGACACCTAGTGGGTCTATAGGAACAAATCTGATGAGGATGGCAACATTGTACGGAACAAAGCTAGACTTGTAGCACAAGGATACTCTCAAATTGAGGGTATCGACTTTGAGGAGACTTTTGCTCCCGTTGCCCGATTAGAGTCCATTAGGCTTCTCTTATCCATCTCGTGTTTTCACAAGTTTAAATTATATCAATTGGATGTTAAGAGTGCCTTCCTTAATGGCTTCTAGCAAGAGGAAGTGTTTGTTGAGCAACCTAAGTGGTTTGAGGATCCACACCACCCCAATCATGTTTATCGCCTCAAGAAGGCGCTATATGGATTGAAATAAGCACCGAGGTCTTGGTATGAGCGCCTTACTCTTTATCTTGTTGACAATGGCTATTCTAGAGGTAGTGTTGACAAGGCTTTGTTCATCAAGTGCACTAAAGTTGAGCTATTCATAACTGAAATTTATGTTGATGACATCGTTTTTGGTTCCTCCAACAACTTGAAAGTTCAACAATTTGTTGATGTCATGACTCATGAGTTTGAAATGAGCATGGTTGGTCAACTCAATTACTTCCTAGGCTTGTAAATCAAGCAAATGCATGATGGGATCTTCATATCCCAAGCTAAGTATGCCAAGAACCTAGTGAAGAAGTTTGGCCTTGAGAATGCCAAGCATTGTGACACACCTATGAGTACCACTTCTAAACTTAGCAAGGATGCTAGTGGAAAACGTGTGGATCAAAGTCTATATCGTGGCATGATAAGAGGCTTGCTATACTTGACTGCTAGTAGGCCCGATATAGCTTTTAGTGTTGGTGTGTGTGCTAGGTACCAAGCAAATCCCAAGGAATCCCATCTCTCCTCCATGAAGAGAATCATTCGATATGTGAATGGGACATCCAACTATGGGATATGGTACTCTTTTGACACTATTGCTAGTTTAGTTGGCTTTAGTGATGCAGATTGGGCAGGTAATTGTGATGATAGGAAGAGTACATCGGGCGGTTTCTTCTTCATAGGGAACAATCTTGTGTCATGGTTTTGCAAGAAGCAAAACTCCATATCATTATCCACAGCTGAGGCCGAGTACATAGCCGCTGGGAGTGCTTGCACACAACTCCATTGGATAAAGCAAATGCTTGTGGATTATGGATTTGAGCAAGGTACTCTAACCCTTTATTGTGATAACATGAGTGCCATCAATATTTCAAAAAATCTTGTCCAACATTCTAGAACCAAGCATATTGACATTAGACATCATTTCATTAGGGAGCTAGTTGAGAGCAAATGCATTGCACTTGAACATGTAGGCACAAATGATCAACTAGCGGATTTATTTACTAAACCATTAGATTCAACTAAGTTTAAATCTCTTAGTAGGTCTGTTGGGATTTGTCATATGCATTGATAGGTTTTGGTGGTTGACCCTATATGGGGAGCTCAAGCAAAGAGAGCGAACTTGCATTTTAATGAGCAAATAATTATTCAATTTTATGCTCATTTATTAATTGCTTGAGTATCTTGGATGCATATATTATTATATGTCTTTTTATTCAATAAGTGTGTTTTTGCCTTATTTAAAATGCATGTCTCATTTGTGTTTGGACTAGGAAATTTGATTGAGAAGTACATTTGATTGACCCAAAGTTTATCTCCATGTTTATGAAAACTTGATCTTGACATGCTTAAAGTGTTATGAATGATGAATTTATTGAATGTTTACAAAATGTTTGCAAATATGTGTGCAAGTGACTTTTGAGACTTCATTCAATAAGGATATTGTATCCAATTCAAGGATTTCACAATTCAATAGTCTCTTTCTCTCTTTACTTATTGAACAAGGCTACTATCTTACGGGCATCTTGCCCGAAAAAATCTAATAGGGCACATTAGTCGCTCATGCCTTGTTCAACTTGTAAAGTTTGATAGTTGCTCTTATTTTTCTTTTCTTAAACTACATCTTGTTTTCCATTGACAATTTGGTGCAAATTGGTTTGACCTCTCTTGGAACCTCATGTGCTTTTTCCTTTGCCAAATACCATGCTCACGTATTTCATTCAAGGCATTCTTTCGCACGTATTCAAATCAATAAAACTTCCATGAATTTTTCTCTCTCTTTTAATTAACCTGCATAAAGTTGTTGTATATGATTATGCATTTACATTGCAAATATCTCTCTTTGCTACTGCGTCCCGGTTGGGGAATACTCCTTTGCCTATCTTGTGACAAAAAGGGGGAGTAGTATTGGATTTATGGGGAGTTGATATTGGCATGATTTAAGGGGAGATTGACCTATTGAGAGGGAGTGGATCAATTTAGGGGGAGCGTTTGCTATGTGCATTGTTGATTGCATGTTACTTGTTTCTAATTCATGCAAATTGCGCTTATTTTTAGTTATCTTAATCCCTCTCATACACTTGTCTTGGAAAGTGTAGTTCTTTGTTTTGTACAGATGATCATTCTACAAGAGATGAAAGATTTGAAGATTTAGCTTTACGTATCTCTTGTAACATAGAATGTTTTTTCCTTGTTTTGTTGACCTCTTGTTGTTTCTTGTTAATTGTTATGAGGATAACTTGTGAGTGAGTGGTTTTGTCACGAAATAGCCAAAGGGGGAGATTGTAAGTTCCTCAGTTTTTGATTGGCTCATTTCGTTGACAACCACATTTTGGGATCAATATGTAAGAGTAGTTTAGGTCTTCATTGCTCAAGTTCTTTCTCAAGCATCAAAGGTAAAATCACTTACTTAACTTCATTGAAGAGATTTAGTGCACACACTCACACTCATGCATTGTATTTTAATTATCTTGCTTGCATGCTTATTTGCCATTTTGAGTGCCTTGTGTGTCTTATTTTTATTTGAGTGTTGAATGTATTTTTTTACCTTAAAAATAGGATTTTTTCCTCTTTACCGCGGTCTTGAACCCTCTCTGTGCAGTACCCCCGCCGCGGCCTGCACATCGGTGTTTGACAGAGGATGCACGTTGTGGCTACCGTGGTCTGTGCTTATTACATACGCCGCGGTCTCTCAAGCAGAGTTTCACAGAGGAAACATGCTATCCAGACCGCGGTCTGTGCATGCTGCATGTACAACGACCTATAGAGCGGATTTGTCCAGGCGATACACCGCTCTCTGTGCTGCGGTCTGGACACTTACCTGGACTGTGGTACAGCCAGCGGTCCTAACGAGTTTTGATTGCCTTGCGCCCAAAACGATGTAGTTTCCTCTAGGCTTCATATAAATGTTTCATCTTCTTCCCAACTCATTTTTCGAGCTTCCTAACCTATTTTTGAGAGAGATAAGGTTCTTTAGAGAGAGAAGCTCCAAGAAGCCATTTTTACTCAACCTTCCTTAAAATCCAAATCATCAAGCATCTTTCAAGCATGGGTTTCTTGTTTGTTCATGTTCTAAACTTTATGTTTTCATTACTAAGACATGTATACCTAGGGTTTTAGTCTTTATTGCATAATAATTGCTTGCATGTGTGATTAATTGCTTTTATGACATGCTTGTGTATTGATTGTTTGTTGAGATGCATTAATTTGTGATAGCTAGTATTTAGGACGTTTTTACCCTTCTAGCTAATTCTTCTTGCCTTTGCATTTAGAACAATGATATCTAAGATTTGCTTTAATTGTCATTATTAATCCTTGATAAGCATGAATGTCTTGAACTAGCATTTTTTCGTATTGAATATTCTTGCATATTCACTTTGGTTGCCATTATCTCTTCATTGTTGAGTTAGCTTATGGCTAAGTGGTTAGTGCACAAGGCTAGTGATCCAAAATCGCTATTAAGACCTGTTGGGTAGAGTGAAAGGGTAAGTAACTAGAGGGTTAGACGGGAGTTCAACCTAGGTTGTAAACTTTTACTCAATAGTGGATTTTGAGGATAAAGGGTGGTGCTCTAAATAGCCGTGATTTTTCAGGCTTCAGAACTATCTGGAGTGAAGCTAGACAAGTCCAGGTCAAGCTTACACGTTAACACAGGAATCCGAGCCTCTCGAGATCACCAATCCCGGAACCTCGGTTCCTGGGTTCAAGCTCCAAAACCACCCCGTGAAAGCGAGGAAAGATCGTCGAGCTCAAGAAGCACTAGAAGTTAAGGCCGACACAATTAAATGAGAGGAGTTCATTCGAGATTCTCAATAATTATTTCGTAACAGAAAATTTCCCAATTAAATAAGGAATCTAACTGCAACCCCAATGAAAATACAATCACAGTTAAATGCTCAAGGCTAACCTAGAAGGGGGGGGGGGGGGGGGTGAATAGGTTAGACACTTTTTTCGACTCCCTTAGAAACAAACAAAAGTTTGTCCCTCTAGATTGCTTGTATCACAATTTATATATTAATTAAAGATAAGTAATCAATATATAAACACAAGTAAAGTGTGATACAAACAAGTAATTGTAACATATACACAATGAATATTATAAAGAGGAAGTCAACATACAAAGAAAGTTCTATCCACAATACAAATATTAGAGAGATAGGGATAGAGAATAGTTGACACAAGATATAACGTGGTAAACCTCCTAAGAGGAAACATCCACGGGCTAGCAGCCTCCGGCAAACAAAATCCACTAGTAGATAAGACAAGTACAATCTCTCAAGTGACCTCTTCACCTAGAAACTACCCTCATATCCTACTCTAGAAGTTGCCGCCCTATGCTCAACAATCCGAGGCTTCACACCTCTTATCAAGGCTTCCTTGCTCACCTTATCTGGATCTTCACAACCCAAGGCAAAACTTCTTGCTCAACTATCCGAGTCTTCCCGACTCTAGTCAAGACTTTCTTACTCATCTATCAGAGTTCTCCCAACTCTAGGCAAGACTTCTTGCTCGACTATCCAAGGCTTCACACCTCTAGCCAAGACTTCCTTGCTCGACAATCTTAGGCTTCACACCTCTTGCCAAGACCTCTTGCTCAACACCATAGGTCTCACACCTATTGTCAAGACTTCCTTCTCACAAGGCATCTAGGTGATCATGAATTCAACACGCAAACAAGTATGCAACATAGAATGCTATGATCAACACATCCTATGGTAAATACTAGACATGAGCATGAATGCACAAATCACATATAGTCTAGTTAGTCATGCATGTGTAATTAAATCTAGATCATGTAAGATATGTTCAATATTAATTACATCCTAGATACATGCATATATCTAAACTTGAATCATAAGATATGTTTAATAAATCACAAGATCAAGTTTAAATCACATAAACCTAAAACATGCTAAAATCATATGACAATGTCAAATAGACTTAAGCAAAAGTTCTAGAGAATATTCCTAATCATAGATTCAACAAATCACATGAATAGGTCAAAAGAACATAAGCACATGTATTATGTGAGAAATTCGGCCAAGAGAGCCTAATACATGTGAGGAACTATTTTTCTCAAAATCAATCAATCAAAGATCATCAAATAGTCCTAGAATCAAAGCTAGCACAATACAATCCCAAACATGTGATAACATAGGCAAAATCAAAACTTAACTCAACATGAATGATTTCAATTGAAACTCAACCTAGCTTTGAAAGTGTTCAAAACATAAATCAAAACACTCACAATATACAAATATATGTAGAAGAAGAAAACCCAAGGCAATTGACCATGTTTTAAAAGAAAACTTAGAGAGAAAATCAATACCTTAGTTGATCTAGGTGCAGTCCCGTTTTTGTATGATTATACACCAAAAAAATCAGCAAAATAAACCCCAACCTTCAGATAAAAGATGGAAGATGAATAGATGAACACTCTCAACTTTGAATCACTCAAATCGGAGTTCAAATGAGGAAGTTATGGTGTTTGGAAGGTGAGAAAATTTAGAGAGAAAATCCTGCACACTTGATTTGAATTTCTTCTTAGAATAAAATGTGAGAGGGAGAGAGATTATAAAGGAGTGGGAAAGAAGAAAGGTGAAAAGTGAATTTTACCCTCCTTTGGAACTGCTCCCCCAAGATGGCACATGGCCATCTCGGAGCAGCAAGGTTGTGCGGCCGAGATGGCCCCGCGCCATCTCGGGTATGAACACCTCCATGGCCTTTTGGCCATGGTGCATTCCCCTCACGCTCCCTCGCGTTCTTCGACCGTTCTCTGGCCTCCAAACTTGGAATTTGTATCCGTTTGCGGATTAAAAACTGTAACTCTCACACAGACTCAGAAATATAAGATACTCAAACCTAGAAAATAATAATTCGACTCGATATACGAAGATGAAGACAATGTATGAAACATGAGTTGAAAGTGTAGTATCTTTTGACTTAGAACTTGAAATCAATAGTATGAGTAACCGAAATGAACAAAACTCAATCAAGAATGATTTAAGACTAAATCCAAGTTTAATATCCATGTTATACAAACATATACACACACAAACACAATTCACACTAGAATGCAAACTACATAGAGATAGTTTCCAATCATGCATATTCCAAAACATGTTATTTCCAAACCAATGCATGAGCATTCATCTCCAAGTGTGTGAATGTGTTATACATGGTGCACGATGCAGGGACACATATGAATGAATTGTATGTGTGTGCCTATAATGGTGCACAATGATGCAGGGACACAAATGTATGATATGTGTGTGTGTGCCTAAGCCTTGTAAGAGAAAGATAAGGTCTTAGTATACCTTTGTAGAACCAAATTGCATCCTTTCTCTTTGAAGACTTAGAACTTGCTTTGACTTGTTGTTCCTTCTTCCTTGAAGCTTGAATCATCATGAACCTAAACAACTAAGTCATTACAAGTAAACATCATTTTGATATGGAATTAATGCCAACACAAACTAAAACCTAACACCCAACTCTACCACCGGTGTTCAAGTCAGAGGGGACTTCTATTAATAGTAAAATTTGGCCAAGGACCAAAGAGAAATTTTCCACTCTCCTAGCTCAAAATCAGATTCTGAAATTGCTATTAATGGGACCTCGGGCAAGCCCTAGAGCTACCCTATAGAATCAAAGAAGGATCATTGGGCTTCAGAACTACCAGGAGTGAAGCTAGGCAAATTCAGGTCGAGCCCACACGCGAACACTGGAATCTAAGCTTCTCGAGATCACCTATCCCGGAACCTCGGTTCCTGGGGTCGGGCTCTAAAACCACCCCGTGAAAGTGAGGAACGATCGTTAAGCTCAGAAAGCACTCGAAGTGAAGTCTGACACAGACAAAAGTGAGCTCTTTCCAGATCAAGGCTTCCCGAGGTCAAATCTGACTCGTAGCCTAAGCCAGAAGCCTACCAATTTCTCCAGAAACCTGCTGTCCCCGCCAGACATGTAGATAGAGAACCTCTAAGTGGGACGGATTCATTCTATAGCTGAAAAGGGACGCTTGTAACAAACCTAGGCATGAAAGAAGAATCTTTCCTAATCTACACTACCCTTAGTAAGTGTCCAAAAGGCAGTCCCAAGCTTCTGAGACAAGAACTAAAGCATGGATCTACCTCGAGCAGCCAATTCGATGACCTTCATGAAGAATCATGCCATGAATACACACAAGATCATATTCACGTTATAACGAACATTAAATTCTGTATACGTGTGAGACAAGAGTTTGATTCCAAAGAGGACACAAACTTATCTTCTCTAGCGATAATCTTGAGTCTGAAGTTTACTCAAAGTCAATGACTTTTAAATAGAGGATCCCGCCCGATAAAGAGGGAACGGATTCATAAAATCGTGGTTGGTGATTCACAAGTTTAAACTACTTTGAGCATATATAAATAGGTCCAGGCATGATGTAAAGGAAATATAGGCAGAAATAGATTGAAAAAGAAGGAGAATTATGTCGGGCCTAAATTCTGTGATCAGAACACGACCATCATTGTATCTACTATTCGACAAGCACAAAGTTGCCACCTTCCTATGTCCTAGAGAGATTATGAGTGTATGTGAGAGAATTCTGTATATCACCAGTGTTCAATAATAATGATCTCATTTGCTGTAGTCATTCAAACATTCGTTTCTATCTAAGTAGGTCAGGTATCAAAGGTACTGACCCTGGCCACCACCTCCGTGGCAGTGATCTCGAGGGTGTTAGTTGGAATTTCTCATCCTGAGCAAATTTCCCGTTAACACTTTCTGGCACCGTATGTGGGAAAAACTTCCACACCATCATTTTTTATATTTATAAGTTTGTTATTTTGTAGTTAATCATGAGGCTTCGCTCCTTCCAAGGATAGCCAGGCGCATCCGAGCAACCTTCAACTGCGACGACACGGAAGGTCCAGAAGAAAGGAAGAAAATTCGGGCTCTATGGCCAGGTTCCAGACCAGCCAGCCACTGTGTGGGCTTTGGATCCCCTATGGGAAGCCAGGTCGCGCTTGACGAACAAGCGACGGCCTTCATGGAAAACATCCGCCTTTAACTGCTTGCTGAGGGTATTGATGCTCAACAAGCAAACCTCTATAACCATGGAGAATCAAGCAGGCCCGGGACTCGGTAACCCACTTTTGATCTCTTGGGACCTACCTCTCCGGAGCCAGCTCGTAATGGAACTGTACCCAGACCCTCAATTCGGGATAGGTTAGGGCCCATGTCCTCCGTTCCTGAAGCTCCGCCACGTTACCAACCCAGGCAAGTTAAGTCCACGGCAGAGGTCCTTCCCCGGGAGCGACGAGAGTTTCTTAACCCAGCGACTTCAAGGAGAAAGGTCCGGGCAAGAGAGGAAAAAAGCCAACAAAGCCCCTAGATGAATCCCGTCTGAAGAAGGAGTCGGGTAGAAGTCGCTAGCTCGTCAGAAGGGTCTGACAGTGAGGAATCAGAGATTAATTCAAGGAAACAAGAGAGCAAGTGCCTAAGAGACCAGTTGGCAGAGCTTCAGAAAGAGGTCCAGCAGATAAAGAAGGGGAAGTACAAGAAAGACAAGAAAGACCCTCTAATTGTGATGAATACTCCCTTCACCCGAAAGATCCAGGAGGTGGAGCTCCCACCAAAATTCAAAATGCCAACTGATAGTTTTCAAGGACAGAGGATCCCTTGAGCCACTTGGAGAGCTTCATTCAACAGATGGAGGTCCAGAACACGACCATGGCCGCTATGTGCTGAATGTTCCCAACTACGCTGACGGATTACGCTAAGACCTCATTCAGAAAGCTACCCACTGGCAGTGTGGATTCATTCACGAAACTGCCAACTGATTTGTGCTCACAATTTCAGGGAGTTAAGCCCCGATTGAAAGTTCTAATCCATCTACAATACGTGATCCAGGAGAGAGGGGAAACCCTTCGAGCTTATGTCGAGTGTTTCCATAATCAAGTCATCCAGACGGGGGTCTTCACCGAGAAAGAAACCCTCGCCAATTTTAGGAGGAACTTATGGGCGGGCAAGCTTTTCCGGTCTTTCGCCAAGCAGCCTCCGGAGATCTACCAAGAAGCCTATGATCAGGCTCCGAAGCAAATTGAAGTCGACGAATAGATCAAAGTCAAGATGCAACTCGATGATATGAGTACCGTAAAGCGACAGAAGAATGAAGCTCTCAAACCCGAGCAAGCTCAAAAAAGCCAGAACAAACCCCCCAACAGGTCGACGTATCGCCTCCCCATTTCTTAACCCCTGTCGAAATGGTATCCCGAGAAACGAACTCCTTCATGGGTTTCACCTCTTCCTAGGGACTGTGGCTCCAATAGCTTGAGATGAGAGAGGATATGATCACTACACCTCCTTAAATGTATCCCCATGAAATAGTCTATCTCGGCATTCGGGATAAAGGTAAACTACAGAAGCCCACACCCATGAAAGCCCCATCGATAAGAGGAATCATTATAAGTATTGTGACTTTCACGAAGACGTGGGACACAACACTTCAGAGTGCTATAACCTGCAAAATTAAATCGAGGCTTTAATAAGAGGAGGATGTTTGGTAGAATTCTTATAGCAAGTCAGAGATAACATTCAGACTGGAAGAGAAGTGCAAGCCGAGATCCACGAACGCGTTGAGAAAAGAAAGGGGGAACAGGTGGATCTGATGCAGCAAATCCAGATATTACATACTATCAGCGGAGGGCCTACTCTGGCTGGCACCTCCAATAATTCCAGGAAAAACCACGTAAGGAAAGTCCCTTGTGTTGACGAAGGGCAGGGTATCTTAAAGGTCGACCAGAGCTCGACCAACCCCTCCCAGTTATCACAGATCATTTTTACCCAAATGGATGTCTACAACACCGTACAGCCTTTTGTAGATCCCATGGTGATCATAGTACAGACTGCCAACTACATGGTGCACCGTGTGCTCATTGACACAGGGAGCAGCGTCGACTTCCTATTTAAAGACACCTTGGAAAAACTGAACTTGAAACAGTGGTGTTACAATAGTTGCACTACCTCGCTGTATGGGTTCAGTGGGACTCAATCATACCCGTAGGATCAAAAATCCTGCCAGTAATCATTGGAGCCACACCTCTCCAGCAGAATGTCATGACAGACTTCGTGGTGGTAGATACCCCGTCGGCCTACAATGCAATATTAGAAAGGCCATTTTTATCATCTTTGAAACGGGTCTTATCCGTCTACCACAACGTCCTGAAGTTCCTAGTAGGAGACAATGTGGAGGAAGTACGGGGTGACCAGCAAGCAGCCAGGAGATGCTATGCAGTGTCTGCCAACCCAATAACTCTAGCAAAATAATTCGCTCAAGTAACAATGATACAGAACAAGGCAACACCAGTATTGACCTTGGAAGATGAAGGACCAATGAATCACCTAGGGGATGATCTTGTCGTGCCAGACGAGGAGGAGCAGAGAAGGGAATTGATAGTGGACGTCTAGTGGATGAGCTAGAAGAAATGCCCCTCCGAATAAACAATCCCTCAAAGGTCGATAAGGTCGGAGCCACCCTTGAGCCGGGAGTGAAGAAGAGTTTGGTCAGGCTCCTCAAAGAGTTCAATGACATCTTCGTTTGGAGCAACGACGAGATGCCTGGGATCCCAATAACTTTGGCTGCTCTCCGATTGGCAGTGGATCCGACCTTCAAGCCCATCAAACAAAAAAGACGTCACTTCAACACCGAAAGAAATGCTACTGTTCAGGAAGAAGTGGACAAATTGACCCAAGAAGGCTTCATCAGAGTAGCACGCTACCCCGAATGGATTGCCAACGTAGTTATGGTCACAAAGGCAAATGGGAAGTGGCGCATGTGCATCGATTATACTGACCTCAATCGGGCATGCCCGAAAGGCAGTTTCCCTTTACCAAATATTGATCAGTTAGTTGATTCCACCTCTGGAAAGAAGCTCCTGAGCTTCATGGACATGTTTTCAGGATACAATCAAATTATTATGCACCCTGCCGACCAGGAAAAGACCAGATTCATCACCGGACAGGGTCTGTATTGCTACAGGGTGATGCCTTTCGGGCTTAAGAATACAGGAGCTACATATCAACGGTTAGTCAATCGGTTGTTCAAGCCTGAAATTGGAAGATCAATGGAGGTGTACATCGATGACATGATCACTGAGTTATCAACCCCTGAACGCCATCTGGGTGACCTTCGCAGAGCCTTCATGATCTTAAGGGAGAACCATATGAGATTAAACCCCTCCAAATACACCTTTGGGGTGACTGCAGGGAAGTTTATGGGCTTCATGGTTCATGAGAGAGGCATAGAGGCTAACCCCAAAAAGATTATGGCTATCCTGGATCTAGAGTCCCCCACGTCACTTAAACAGGTTCAAGCCCAGATCCTGCAGATAGCAGTGCTCAACAAGTTTATTTCTCGGTCTACCGATAAATGTCTCCTATTCTTCAAAGCCATCGTGCAAGGAAGAAACATGAAATGGGACCAGGAGAGTGAATAAGCTTTTCAGGCCTTGAAAAAATATCGGTCAAGCCCTCCGCTACTGGTCAAACCAAGTCCTAGAAAGAAGCTATAAATCCACTTGGCCATTTTAGAGACTGCAGTAAGTGGGGACTTGGTCAAGGAATGCGAAGATAGGGTCCAGCGGCCTATCTATTATGTGAGTCATGCTCTAACCAAGCCCAAGAAGAATTATACTCTTCTGGAGAAGCTCGCTTATGCCTTGGTAACCTCTGTAAGGAAGCTTTGTCCCTACTTTCAAGCTCATTCAATAGCAGTAGTGACAGACCAACCCCTCTGTCAATTTTTGCAAAGGCCGGATGTATCCGAAAGGTTGGTTTTATGGGCCTTGGAGCTCACCCAGTTTGATTTAAGGCATAAGCATAGGACCACAATAAAAGCCCAGGCTTTGGCGAATTTGTAGCAGAACTCTCATTGCCCCTAGGCCAAGCTACCTTCGCAGCGATGAACATAACCCCTAAAAGGATTCCAAAATCTGACAGCTGACCGAAAGATTGCAAGTCATGGATCCTCTACGCAGATGTAGTGTCAGGGCATGCCGGGAGAGGAGCAGGCATAGTTCTAATCGACCTAGAAGGGACCGAGTGCTGTCACTATTTCAGATTTAAATTTAAAGCCATTAACAATGAGGTAGAGTATGAAGCCTTTTTAGCCGGGATAAGGACGGCCACAGAGCTTGGGGTCGATTACCTATAGGTCAGGAGGGATTCGTTGCTCATAGTCAACCAAGTCTCTGGGGATTATCAGGCAAAAGGGGATAACATGATTGCATACCTGAAGCTAGTTCAACAGCTTAAGAGCAAGTTTAAAGGATTTAAGATTATGCAGGTACCTCAACAACAGAATCGTCGAGTTGACGTCCTAGTCAAGATAGCTGCAAATGGTGGCCAGACCATACCCTAGGGGGCTCCTCTCCAAGTGATCCCCCTACCCTGCACAGTAGTAGGTAATGAGACTTATACCCTGGATCGGCAACCATGCTGGATGGACCCAATAGTTGATTATCTCCAAGAAGAAAGGCTCCCTAGAGAGCCCGACCAAGCTAGGAGAATTAAGAGGCTCTCAATCTGATATTGCTTGATAGATGGGTACTTATATAATAGGGGCAGATCCCTTCCTTTACTTTTATGTTTACATCCTGAAGATGCCAAATGGGCATTGAGAGAGGTTCACTCCTGGGAATGCAAGAACCATATTGGTGAGGAGGCTCTGGCATATCAAGTATCCCGCATGGGGTATTATTGGCCAACCATTCATCAAGATGCAAAGAACTTAGTACGATCATGCGAAGCATGCAAAAGGACCGCAAACTTGAGTTACCTACCACCGAAGCGATTGTCATCCCTTAGCTTACTATACCCCTTTGCTCTCTGGGAGTCGACTTGATCGGACCGCTTTCTACTGCTCCTGGTCAAGCCAAGCATACTATCGTAGCGATTGACTATTTCACAAGGTGGGTCGAAGCCAGACTGTTTTCCCAGATATCAGAAGAAAATACACCAAGATTCATCAAAAATAATGTAGTTAGCAGGTCCAGGACCCCTCTTGCCATTGTAGCTGACCTCGACAAGCAGTTTGATAATGGCCGGTTCAAAGACTTTTACGAAGGATTGGTAATCGACCTTAGGTTTGCTTCAATAGCCTACCCCTAAACTAACGGGCTGGTGGAATCCACCAATAAGACTATTAAGAAGCTGTTGAAAAAGAAGTTGTAACAGAAAAAGGGTAGATGGACTGAGGAGCTTCCCGAGGTCCTCTGGGCTTACCTCACTATGAGGAGAATGACTACTGAGGAAAAGCCTTATTCTCTAGCCTTCGGGGTTGAAGCGGTACTTCCCATTGAACACATAGTGACCTCCTTCAGAGTTCAACACTTTGAACGGGGAAGCAACGAGGATAAGCTCCGTGCTAGCTTAGATCTCTTGGAAGAAAAACAAGATCGGGTAGCAGAGAAGGTAGCAATCGTTGGGGTTTATGCCCTAAAGATGTAATTTGTAAATGGATTAATGAAATAAATAAAAGGAAAAGTTCAATTCATTCTTGTTGTATTGTTTATTATATAATTTGTGCATTTATTTAACATCCAAGATTGCCAGATGTAATCTCAAACTGTGTATATGAGTGTCATATAAAGATAGATACAGTTAGAGTCGTGCAATCTAAAGAGTCCATAGATAGCAAATAAAGTTTGGTACTTTATTTGTGATTAATCTATAGCTGCGGTCCATTCTGTAATGTACGATGATTCTATCCTGAATCATTCATAAGAGATATAGGAATGGAGGCACCTGGTATGATGTGATCAAATAGGACTGGGCCATGATCTATATGAATATCTTACCAAGATCCATTTACCGATGAGAGTCATATATATCAACTAATGATGACTATATATGGGTGATCTTAATCCTGAGTGTCTTATCGACTCCTTCAGGTTATATCGTGGTCTTTGATATACCATGGGTGAGGTCGGATGCAGTTCCCTATCAATATGCTCCGTATGTTGGGATTGCGGTTTGACTTTTAGCTGGGAAGGTTTGTACACAATAGTGGAATCCACTCCTTCTTGTGAGAAGTAGATGGTAGTTCCATTAAGGGTTGATTCGGGGCTTGGACAATATGAGCGCTCTCCTAATTCCGTAAGGAAATAGGATTTATTGTTTATTATAGAATCAACAGTACTTAAAGGATATATGTAATTAGAGAGGTATAGAGGACATTATGACCCAACTCTAATTATGAACTACTGTGGAGGATCACACAATGTGTAATAGCTATATCGATGGACACCGAGTTATATTGGTATGTGTAAAAACGTCTACAGTTGAGAGATTGCAGCTTTGGGTTTTTAATGGAATAACGCTAGAGTTAATAATCAAGGAATATTAATTAAAGAGTTTAATTAATGATTCCGAGAATTATTGGAGCTCAAAATACTGTGGGTCCATTAGGTCCCCTTGCTAGCCTGATTGGTTTAGGTAACAAGGGTCACGGTTAATTAATTGGATTGTCCAATTAATTGTGTTACAAAAGTGACACGTATATATTCGGGAATGAATTGAATAATGAGATTATTTAATTATTGAATGTTAGTAGTTAAATTAACTAAATAATTAGATTATTTAATTATATTGATAATTATGATTTATTAATTAATTATTAATTGGAGGGTGTTAGTTGATATATGGATTTAGGTGAAGATAAAATAATAGGATTATTTTTATCTAACTAAATCATTTATCTAAATATTTGAATTTAAGTTTAAATTTAAAATACTTATTATCACTTTTAATATATTAGATATATTTGAAAAGGATAATTAAAAGAAATATATCAATTAATAACACAAGAGATTACATTGGATGCAAATTGGTGTGTACATGAAACAATAGTCAAAAGGAGAATTTGCATAGGATGCAAATACTTAATACATATATGATACATATTTGTAAGCAAGCAAGCGGTATTGATTATTGATATGGGACAACAGCAGTGATATATATATATATATATATATATATATATATATATATATATATATATATATATATATATATTTGTGTAAAAGCGAGAGCAAGAGATATATAGATTGTGAGGCAGCGATATATATATATATATTGTGAGCAACAGTGGAAAAATATATATTTGTGCAAAAAGCGAGAGCAGCAGAGTTATATATATATTTGTAAAAGCGAGAGCAGCAATGATATATATATATATTTATATATATATATATATATATATATAAAAATATATATTGTTTCATGTGTTTTTGAAACACATAGAAGAAAGAATTTCTTCAATTCTCTCTACATCCTCCATTCAAGTTCCTGAGATCGTGACGCGCCCACACACAGATACAAATTCTAGGAGATAGCAAGGAAGATCGAATGGTTCAGACAGGAGCACATCGTAAAGAGAAGGTGTCTCCAAACGTTGGTAAGATTGGTTCATACAGGAGCATATCGAAAAGTGAAGAAGCCTCCAAACGTTGGTTAGATTTTCTTCTTCTGATTTTTTGTTGATTACAATTTCTTGTATTTACATATTGTATGTATAATTTCCAAAAAATAATAT
The DNA here is from genome assembly GCA_032871835.1 of Dipteronia dyeriana. Classification (NCBI taxonomy): domain Eukaryota; kingdom Viridiplantae; phylum Streptophyta; class Magnoliopsida; order Sapindales; family Sapindaceae; genus Dipteronia; species Dipteronia dyeriana. Next base: position 18,785,430 of record CM065296.1, on the reverse strand, counting down.
CGATCCAAAGTTCATTGGTCCCAGATACAGATATGATCTGTATAAAAATTTTAAAACCTTATTCCGCTGCATGACCGGTAAACGGGGGTTCCAACAATTGGTATCAGAGCTTGGTTATTTTTCGGAACAGGAAATTGTTTGCGATGCTCCTGTATGTATGAATTGTGTAGGCACAATTTAAATTGATTGTATGATGTTTTTGTATGTATATATTTTTTTAAAATTTAAAAAAACATGACTGATCGTTAATTATATGGTACTGTGGATTTAGGGTTTACGGGTTGTATTATTATTATTTTTTTTTACTGTTATTGTATTGTAAAAAAAAATGTAACCTATATTGAAGACCTGGAAAAATTGTGAAGATAGATTCATGAGATGAATAAGAGTGACCTGAAGAGACTGGAAGATATCTGAAGTTACTAGAAGACCAATGAATGCCTTGAGATTTTTTTTTTGTAATTTTAGATTTCAATTTTTGTAGGTTAAATAATCCATAGTACTCGGTCAATTCATGTATGCTTTATATTATGTGATAACAAAAGCATTGTCATGCATACATATGTCATTTAGATTAGATGTGCCTGCACAAATATATTTGATATGTCATAGAGTTTTAATAGTTAAAATTTGGTAAACACTAACATAATAATTTGACATTAATAAATTGTTTACAAAAGATAAGATTATTCACTAATAGATTAGATTTTTAATTGTTAAAAAATCATTAATAATTTATTAGTTAATTAGAATTTGTTTCTAATTAGTTAATGTGCTAGATAACTTGATTAAAGTTAGTCGTTTAATCCTGTAGAATCTAGGTGCATTAACGGTTAATAGAAAACCCTAATTTTAAAATAGTGAGTGGTTGATGGATATATGACATATATATCCCACGGTCTCCATCATTAGTTCAACACCGTGAGATCCAAGTGGGGCCTTGTGACGGCTTTGCTTTCGTCCTCCCTAAGAAGGGTTTCCAAAAAGATCAATACCAAGGTTGACTTCCTAACGGATAGGATATCTGAGGGTATTCCGGGATTGACCGACCCTAAGGCGGCAATTCTCGAGTTAAGCTCGTGAGATCTAAAATGATGGGTTACACTCACGAAGGTTTTGATTAAGCTTGTTAATTAAAAACCTGACTGAATGAACGATGATTGAATGATATGGAATAAGAGTTATTCTAGAATATCATTTGATTGAGAATGTCTCAGTCCAACATGCAAAGACTTGACCGACCCTAAAGCGGCACTTCTTTGTGGTATGTTGGATTGTCGTGGTATAGTGACTAGTTTTAGGGTAGTTCTAGTTCGTTAAACATGTGCATGCATCATGTTTAAATTTATGCCAAAGCACTGAGACTTGTTTTAAATAAATGATTGAATGAATGTTTTAATTATTTCAGCAATAATGTCTTCTGCATTACTTCAAATTCTCGCAAACGACAAGTTAACTGGTGATAACTACACTAATTGGAAACTTAACATTACTGCAATATTGGTCACCAAAGACCTCAAGTTTGTGCTTACGGAGGAATATCCGCCAGTGCCTGCTGACAATGCCACACGAACTGTTTGTGAGGCACACGAGCGATGGGTCTCATCTGATAAGAAGGCCCGAACATATCAGTTGGCTTCTATGACCGACGTGCTTGTCACAAAGCATGAAGCAATTGTTGGGGTTTATGCCCTAAAGATGTAATTTGTAAACGGATTTATGAAATATATAAAAAGAAAAGTTCAATTCATTCTTGTTATGTTATTTATTTTATAAAATTGTGCATATATTTAAACATCCAAGATTGACAGATGTAATCTCGAACTGTGTATATGAGTTTCATATACAGATGGATACAGTAAGGGACGTGCAATCTAAAGAGTCCATAGATAACAAATAAAGTTGGGTACTTTATTTGTGGTTAATCTATAGCTGCGGTCCATTCCGTAATGTACGATGATTCTATCCTGAATTATTCATATGAGATATGGGAAAGGAGGCACCTTGTATGATGTGATCATATAGGACTGGGCCATGATCTTTATGAATCTCTCACCAAGATCCGTTTACCGATGAGATTTGTCATATGTGAATTTTACCAAGCATACACGTCATTGATAGGAAGAAGAAAACTGCCAGGTAGACATCCAAATAGGCATTCAGAAAATATCCTACAAAACAGTGCAGAAGAATAGTAAACCCGAATAAGCGGATGTTGAATGAAACCTACTCGGGATAAGTTAACGATACTCGGGACTGGTTAAATAACGCTTCCACTCGGGCTCAAACGATGTTACTCGGGCCCTGTTGGTATTATCCTTGCTTGGGATAAATATGAAGAAAACAGAATAAGAAGCTTAATGCTTAGTTCACCAAGATTATGTCATTAAATACACGAAGATATCCATATTAGGAAAGAATCCTAAAGAGAACAGAATACTGAGTTGGAACCCAATCAGGCAACAACTTTATTTCTTTACAAAGATCACATTCTTATAAGAAAACAAGTCCAAATTGGACTGCAGTACTAGAATCCCATTCAATTTCAATACAAGACTTCGAAACAGGAAAGAAGACAATCAACCTCAAGCAAGTAAATAATTGTAATTAAATACAAAGATCTTTTACTTGTACAAGGCAGAAAAGGGCTCTATAAACATATAAATAGACCCATAATCTCGCAAAAAAGAGAGAGACAACAAGCAATAGAAAAATACAGAGAGAATAAAAAGGGATCGAGAGCTTGTAAACATCATATTTTCATAGTGGATTTTGGTTTGGTTGATCCTTCAACCACCCGTGGACGTTTCTCTAGTCATCGGAGTTTTACCACGTAAAACTTGTGTCTTGATTACTTTCTCTAATCTCTTTCTCTTTGAAATGATAGCCGAAATCCAATCCTTGTTGGATTTTCTGATACAATCCAGAAATCAACGTCAACAATTGGCACTAGAAGGAGGGGTCGAACCTCCGTTTTAGTTAACAGCCATGGCAGAAAGCAGAAGCAATTCTGGGAATGGCCAAAAGTCACCGGATAACTTCCATGTTGGCAATACATCACGAGATCCTGCAGCAAACACGGAAAACCAACCCACACACCTGGCAGGGATCCAGCAAGTTCCTCCAACCAGCAGAGACCTAACATTGCATTTTTGAGAGGCGTTACAGGAATTGGTGGCAGACACAACAAGGGAAAGGGTTGATTTATTGGCTGCAGAAGCACAGACTGTTGATCTACTGGCTTCAAAAGTGCAGACTCTTAATCTTCCACCTGTAAGGCTTCGTTCGGTGGTAGTAGGGCTAGGAATAACTATGCCAGAAACCGGAAAAAACTCTACCCTAATCAACCAGACTGGATGTGAAACGCCTGAAAAGGAACAACCACATCAGAGGAAGAACCAGGATCAGATAGTACGTGCTAGACACCGTAAATATGAACAGCACAGGGATCAATCATCATCAGAAGATAGTATCGGCACCATCACAAGCGTCATCAAGGAATTATACGAGAAACTCGGCATCAGAGTGAAGAGCTAGAAAGAGGAATGACGATCACCTAGCGGTTTAACCGTCGGGGAAGCCCAGTGGGAAACAGAGATGTTATAATCGAGAGCATAACTCGAGAAGTCGAGAACAACAGGCTTCAGATGGATGCACTGGTCAGACGTTATGGCTATAACGATTTATCTGATGATGACTCTGACAGTCTATTCACCAGGGAAATCTTTCGGACCCCTTCCCCAGAAAGGTTCAGGATGACGCACGTGGATCAATTCAAGAAAGACACGGACCCAAAGGAGCAAGTCAGACGATATAAAAGTGCCATGGCTCAATATGCCCACAATAATCCCTTACCGTGTCTCAACTTTCCACAAACATTAGGAGACACAGGTTCAAGATGGTTCGGGAGATTGCCAAGGGCGAGCATCAGAAATTTCAGCGAACTGAGCAGGAGCTTCTCAAGGCAATTTCTGAGCAATGTTCACAGGAAAAAGTTGGTGGCTTACCTTTCCCAAATAAAGCAAAGGGAAAGATGAGTCACTGAAAAAATACTTGGGACGATTCGGCCAAGCAGTATCAGAAATTGGCAGTGCAAACGATGAAGCAATAATTGCTACATTCATCAACAATCTGCAGAATGGAAGGCTATCTTTTGATTTGAGGAGAGCTCGGCTGACCAGGTATGCTGACATGATAGATATGACGGGAGGATACGTACTGGCTGAGGAAGAAGAGTTAGCTACAGGAGGAAGCTATATGCATAGAGGAAAGCCCGAGCAGAAGGATACCGAATCCAAGGGTCAGAATCAAAAGGGAAAACAGAAGGGAAACGACAAGAAGAAAAACAAAGACGTGGGTAACGGGTGTAATACTGAACAATCCATAGAGAAGTACCGAGGCAGATACACCAATTATACCCCTCTTCGAAAAAAACTAGAGGAAATCCCGGCCATCCTAGAAGAGAAGAATATGGTGCAAGAACCACGGTGACAGTCTAAGTTTGCCCGGAAAGATACAACCAAGTATTGCAGATTTCACAAGGAAACCGGTCACGAGACTTCAAAGTGTTACCAGCTTAGAGATTACATAGAGACTCTTATTCGGGAAGGGCACCTGCGAGATGTAATCTTGAAAAAAGATGAGAGATCAGAAACTAAGAAAGAGGTTAAGGCTGATATCAACCCTAGTCGAAATAAAAAAGCCAGTCCCGAAGCCAATCAGATAATACATACAATATTTGGAGGACCATCTTCTGGGAAAAGCAACCGAGAACGAACTCAGGAAATCAGATAAGCAATAGAAGCAAGGAATAACTTTGACATGAACTCAGTTGAGCGAGACCCGAAAAGGGTAAAGGAAGGATGGGACCCGATAATATTCACAGAGGCAGATTCCCATGGCATCGACGTTTGACCCAATGACGCCTTGGTCATAAGTGCCTGGATTGGTCATATGGAAGTCAGGAGAATCCTGATAGATAATGGGAGTTCATCAGACATTCTCAATGTAGTCGTCTACGATCAACTCAGGTTAGACCGAAAAGATCTACAGCCCTTCCATACTCCACTCAAAGGGTTTGGCGGGATTGAGGTCAGGTCACTCGGGACATTTAAGCTACCCGTAAAAGTTGGAACGACACCATGCCAAAGGACTGTCTTACTCGACTTTGTGGTGGTAGATTTGGACAATTGGCCATATAATACATTATTGGGTCCGCCATTACTGAATAAAACAAGAGCAGTGACAACCACTTATGCATTAATGATCAAGTTCCCGACAGATCAGGGGTCGGGGTAGTCCAAGGATCCCAAGAGATGGCCCGAAGAGCAAACTTGTCAGTATACAAAGACAAGAATGATGCTGAACAGGTGTGCACCATAACATAGCAAAGTCAGCACAAAGAATTCTTATCATTTGAATTCGATCCAAGGGAAGGGTTAAATGAAACCAAAACAGAACCGGTTGAAAAAGTGGTATTAAAAGAAGATTAACCAGATAAGAAAGTCAATATCGGTGCTAACCAGGAAGTGAAAGTCAAGCAAGACCTCACCAATATGCTTAAAGAGTACAAAAATGTGTTCGCTTGGAGTCACGAAGATATAGTCGGGATAGATGCCCGAATAATGTCTCACTATCTCGCAGTAGACCCGAATGTGAAACCAGTGATACAAAAGAGAAGATCGTTTAATCCCGAAAGAAGTCGGGCAATCAAACGAGAGGTGGAAAAGCTACTTGCTACAGGATCAATTAGAGAGGTCAACTACCCTCAATGAGTAGCCAATGTAGTCCTCGTCCAAAAAAAAAATGAGTAATGGAGGATGTGCGTAGATTTTACAGATCTGAACAAGGCATGCCCAAAAGACAGCTTCCCACTTCCAAGGATAGACCAGGTGGTGGATGCCACAGCAGGCCAAAAATTGCTCAGCTTCATGGAAGCCTACTCGGGATACAACCAAATCAGGATGAACAAGGCCGACAAGGAAAAAACAGCCTTCACAACAAATCTAGGATTATACTGTTACACAGTAATGCCCTTCGGTTTGAAAAATACGGGAGCTACATATCAAAGGCTAGTCAACAGAATCTTCACTCGGTAAATAGGAAGGAACATGGAAGTATACATTGTTGACATGTTGACTAAAAGCATCTCGGCTGATAAGCATGCCCTAGACCTCCGAGAAATATTTGATGTCCTAAGAAGATACCAGCTGAAGTTGAACCCGAATAAATGTTTATTCGGAGTCTCTTCAGGAAGATTCCTTGGTTTTCAAGTCCACCAAAGAGGAATCAAAGTTAATCCCGAGAATATCCAGGCCCTGCTGAAAATGACCTCACCAAAAACGTTAAAAGAAGTGCAGCGCCTAACCGGGTGTTTAGCTTCCTTGGGAAGATTCATCTCAAAGGCTACAGACATGTGCGTACCTTTCTTCAAAATAATCCAAAAGGGAAAAGACTCGAACGGAATGAAGAGTGCGAGTAGGCATTCTTAAAAATAAAAGAGTACCTAGGACAGGCCACAATTCTTCAAAACCACAAATGGGGGAAGTACTTCTGTTATATATGTCAATAACCGAGCTTGCAGCAAGCTCTGTCATAGTCCGAACAGAAGATGAAGCGTAGAAACCAGTGTATTATACTAGCAAGACACTCCTACCAGCTAAGACCAGGTACTCACAGGCAGACAAATCGGCCTTAGCATTGGTTTCAGCAGCAAAAAAGCTAAGACCATACTTCCAGACCTATACAATCTAGGTTTTCACCAACTGCCCATTAAGACAAATTTTGCAAAAGCCAGAAATTTTAGGAAGACTGAACAAATGGGCAATCGAACTAAGTGAATTCGACATTCATTATGTTCCTAGAACATCCCTCAAAGGACAGGCTGTGGCATACTTCATAGCCGAGTTCACAAAACCAAACCTAGAAGCAAAAAGAATGTCGCCAATGCCCTCGACCATGGCTTCAACACTGTCAGAAGAGTTTGACATTGTTAAATGAATAGGGCTTGAAGATAGAGGAAAAGAGCTTGAAGGTGGATGAAAGACAATGATATGGTTGGAGAAGATAGCAAGAGAGAGGAAGTCTGAAAAATTAAAATTGAAAGAATGTGTAAGGAAGCGACAGTGATTTTGAATTTAAATAGAGGTTAGGGGTGTAGTGACATCGGCGATATCCTCGAGAAGATTACCTCGAACCACAGAGAGGCCGTAACACAACCGGTTTTTCTTCAAGAAGCACACCAATCCAAGCTCGACACGTCACCTGAGCAGTTAATAAGAGGATTTCATTCAAGATTCTCAATAATTATTTTGTAACGGAAAATTTCCCAATTAAATAAGGAATCTGACTCCAACCCCAACTCTACCACCAGTGTTCAAGTCGGAGGGGACTTCTGTTAATAGTAAAATTTAGCCAATGACCAAAGAGAAATTTTCCACTCTCCTAGCTCGAATCAAAGCCCAAAATCGCCATTCATATGACCTCGGGCAAGCCCTAGAGCTACCTCGCAGAATCGAAAAAGGATCATCAGGCTTCAGAACTATAAGGAGTGAAGCTAGGCAAGTTTAGGTCAAGCCAACACACGAACACTGGAATCCGGGCTTCTCGAGATCACCGATCCCAGAACCTCAGTTCCTGGGGTCAGGCTCCAAAACCACCCCATGAAAGCGAGGAAAGATCACCGAGCTCAGGAAGCACTCGAAGTGAAGTCCGACATAAACAAAAATGAGCTCTTTCCAGATCAAGGCTTCCCGAGATCAGATCTGACTCGTAGCCTAAGCCAAAAGCCCACCAACCTCTCCAAAGCCCGCTGTCCCTGCCAGACATGTAGAGAGAGAGCCTCTAAGTGGGTCGGATCCATGCTATAGCTGAAAAGAGATGCCTGTAACAAACTTAGACATGAAAGAAGAATCTTGCCTAATCTGTACTACCTCTAGTAAGTGGCCACAAGGCCGTCCCAAGCTTCTGAGACCAGAATTAAAGCATGGATCTACCTCGAGCAGCCAATTCGATGACCTCCACAAAGAATCATGCCATGAATACACACAAGATCATATCAATGTTATAACGAACATTAAATTTTGTATAAGTGTGAGACAAGAGTTTGATTCCAAAGAGGAAATAAACATATCTCCTCCAACGATAATCTTGAGTCTGAAGTTTACTCGAAGTCATCGACTTTTAAATAGAGGATCCTGCCCGATAATGAGGGATTGGATTCATAAAATCAGGGCGAGCGATTCACAAGTTTAAACTACTTGGAGCATATATAAATAGGTCCAAGCATGATGTAAATGAAACATAGGCAAAAATAGAGTGAAAAAGAAAAAGAATTACGTCGAGCCTAAATTCTATGATCAGAACACGACCATCATTGTAACTACTATTCGATAAGCACGAAGTTGCCACATTCCTATGTTCTAGAGAGATTGTGAGTGTATATAAGAGATTTCTATATATCACGAGTGTTTTATAGTAAAGCTCTCATTTGTTATAGTCATACAAACATTCATTTCTATCTAAGCAGGTCAGGTATCAAAGGTACTGACCCTGGCCGCCACCACCTCCATGGTAGTGGTCTCGAGGGTGTTAGTTGGAATTTCTCATCCTGAGCAAATTTTCCGTTAACACTTTCAAACTTCAAGTTTTTAAAAATCCTCTCTTTCGCTACCTTTGAAAAGCTTTTTGTTGTTGTCTTTGTTCCTCAAGCCCCACATCCAACAATGTCAAACTTTGATGACAGTATTGAGGTTATGGTTGAGGGCACTGGTGACCCCAGCCCGGTTCCCAGGAAGCGGGCAGGAGAAAATTCAAGCGACGAGGATGCTTCCCCTATTCCGTCAGAGCCGCTGCTCTTGTATGAACGTTTTGATTGGCTATGACTTCTCTAATTAACTCGATAACCCTCTGAACTTAGTCGATGAAAATTCTGACGAAGGACAGAGGGTCGACACTGTTGGGAAGGGTCAATCGCAGTTGCTGGACCTCCTCCAGCGAGGCCTCTTCCTTATGAATTTAGGGTCATCCCCCACTCTATTGTTGATCCATAATTGATCGACTGCCTGAGGAATAAGTATGGCATTCCTGACAGCATCACCCTCACAGTTCCCTACAGGAACTACGACTTCTTCAATCCGCCCAAAGGCATACTCCCCATCCACGTGGTAACTCTTTATCCTACTCTTCGGTGGGCTCTTAACGCCCTACAACTAGCTCTCCTCCAGCTGATGCCCAACTTCTGGAGGCATCTGATTAGCTTTCTTGTGCTGTTGAAGGAATAGTGCTAGCTGGGCAAGGTCACCGAAGAGCCCGGAGCAAAAAGTTGGCCTACCTTTTTCAAATCGGGAGTTTGTTCGTAGTTCCCCGTTGTCAGTTCTATACGAAGGTTAAGAAAAAACTCAACATCATCATCCTTACGCTTCAAGAAAATACCCAGCTTGGAAGGAAGAGTGGATACTGGCAAAGGGTGATTGAGGAAGCTCTATATTTATCGTCGGGCATGAGTTCACGATTCCCACCGCTTTTAATGATAAACCCTTATGGGACTGGGACTCCTTGCATGTCGAGTTTGAGGTTTTAATGAAGACTATCCTTGCCAAAAACTATTTGAACCTGAAGTATCCAACTACTGATCCCTTCGATTCTCGCAGGGTGAATCGATACCTGCGGATCTCTGATGCTACCCCTCGTAAGTAACACCAAGTCATTACGCTTCGTTCCGTTAGTTAGCTCATTTCTGACATCATTTTTATTTTCTTTTTTAACAGTTTTTGTTGTTGCTCCAACTTCCCATGAAGTCCAGCAGGCTCGTACCTCTCTTCCTCATGCAAGACTGCCCCAAGAAACCCCATTGGTTGCCTTGGAAAAAAGAGGGCCTGTTTATCCAGCTTGGTTTCGCCTTCTTCAGTTCCTTCGCCCTCCCAAGTTAGCTCTAAGATGGCTATTCTTGCATCTCGAGCTACTAGAGTTCTAAACCAAGGGAGGCCCGCTTTCCAGGCAGCTGATACTACCACCTCTGCTTCTTTATTGGTGGCCCCCGTTATAACTACTACCCCTCTAACCACGTTACCCGTTGCCTATGCTGCTTTGTCTAAGCCCCAAGCTCCTCAAGCTTTGGTGACCCCGAGGCCAGTGTTCCAGAGGTTCCTCCTGTCCGCTCCCACCATCAGTCTAGCTTGGTGGGGTAAGATGAGGTCTTAAAGTAGATAGTTGCATCCTGCCCGGGTGGCGAGATCTCTAGGATGGCTTCAATGCCCATGGACATCTCACTTACTAAGGGTCCTCTCTTCTGGCTGAGGCAACTTCCCTTTTATCTTTCATGTGACTGTGGGCGCTGAACAATCTCTAATCTTGGTTTTATACCGTGTAGGCCTTCAAATTCAATGTGTCGAGGGCAACCTAGGCTGAAGCTGAAGCTGAACAGGCCATGGAGTTGTTGGTGCGGGCTCAAGACTTAGTACAAGAGATGACCTCTAGCCATAGGGGGATTGAGGCAGAGCTAGCTGAGCTTCATTGTGACCATGAGATGTTGAAGCGATCTTTCGATAAAGAAACCGTCTGTTCTTAACGTCGAGCCAGTCAGCGAGATTCTTTGAAGGAAGAAGCAAAGACGCTGGACATTGAAAACCAAGGTCTGTAAGCCCAAGTTGACAAGCTTCAGGCTGAGGTGGATGCCTGATTTTGCGACGGATACTTCTATGCTTCCTACCATGTTGTTGAAGCCCTCCCTTCCCCCTTTGACCTATCAGTTATTGCCAACTGGGATAGGGAGGAGATTATGACCAAGGCTGTAGAAATGTCTCGTCCTGAGGGTGACGGGGCTAGAGTTGGGATGCAAGCATTTGTAACAGATCCTCATGTTCCTCCTCCAGTCTTACCAGTCTTAGGTCCTGGGGAGACCACTGGCAGGGTTCACTCAGTACAACCCGAGGGGGACCTACCAAAAGCCTAGAGAGAGGTCCATAACCGTCCTAAAGAAACCTCAAATAAAGGATTGAAGGTTGAACAATACGGGGTAGAGTCTTTGGCAAACCTTCTTGATGCAGCCATCCCTCCTTAGGTTATAGCGGTGGTTAATAAGGTCTTAGAGGAGGACCCCGCTGAGTAGTAGGCAGTGGAGGATCCCCCGGAGGAGAAGGTAACCAATTAAGGCGGCCATGGTTAGCGACTACCTGAGGAGAGATAGGAGGAGCAGGGGGCGAGATCCACCAGGCAGTGGGAGTAGTAGAAGGAGATTAAGAGGAAGTAGGAATCTGATATTCACAACTTGCCGAAAGAGGGGTGGGCACCCCACTTTATTCATGCCTGACCATTATCATTTTTTTTTATAGCCCAGAACCGGGGGTTGGGCTCCCTGCTTGATAACTGTAGCCTTTCCAGGAGATAGACTCCCATTTCATTAATGAAATCTGGCTTTAGATTTCATCTATGCTTACTTCAATGACTTTTGACTTGGCTGATATCCTCTTGCTTTATTCATGATCACGACCTAGATACGACCTCTGAAATATTTTGACTTACACGAATTTGATGAAAATATCGAGATATTAAATTTGATTAAGTGCGAAAGTAGACATCTAGGTTGAGCTTTCAGCTCTTAACAGAAGCTTGTAGCTCGATGACTTTAGTGAGTAGCCCCTTTAAGTGATTGTAGGCTAGTTTGTACCTATCACAGCGAGCGATCATATACATATGGAAGATTAGTAACCAGTAATAACTGGAACATTGGAGTTTAAGTAGGAGAGTTTTCCAATCTTACGCCCTCTTTAGGGGGGTTGTAGCCCGATCAAGGCATCAGGAGGGCTATCTAGCTATTTCCTGGTCTCGTGATCTAGATGACAACTATGCTCTTACACTCATACCCTTCTTGAGGGTGGAAGCCAAACCAAGGCATCAGAAGGGCTATCTAGCTATTTCATTGTCTCATGATCTGGATGGCAACTATGCTCTTACACTTAGACCCTTCTTATTGGTGGTAGCCCAACCAAGGCATCAGAAGGGCTATCTAGCTATTTCCTAGTCTCGTGATTTGGATGAAAACTATGCTCTTACACTCAAACCCTTCTTGGCAGGGGGTGGTGTCGGGCTGAGGCATCAAAGACAGCGAGGGGCTTCCGTGGCTAATCATTAGTCTTGAGATGACTATGTCGAACTTACCCCGTGTGCAGCCTAGTTGGATATGGAGAAATTATTGTAGAATATAATAGAAGATGAAGAAAGCAGACTTTATTGATAAAAATGGAGTACATTGTTGTTGGAAATTTTATTGAAACTTAAATGGAGGTAGTCTGCTCACGAATCCCTTATCTAAGGGTAATACTTCCTCAGGTGATCTGCATTCTAGGTCTGATCGATGGGTCAACCGTCCATGTCCTCGAGCCTATATGCCCCGTTGCGGACCACTGCCTTTACCAAATAAGGTCCTACCCAGCTGGGCCCTAGGACCTCGTCTAACCTCATACTAGTATTCAAGGTTACCTTCTTAAAAACTAGGTTCCCTTCCTTGAAGCTTCAAGCTTTAACTCTCTTGTCAAAGTACCTAGCGATCTTACTCTTGTAAATCGTTACTTTCTCAGCTACCCGATCTTGCTTCTCTTCCAAGAGATCTAGGCTAGCTCGGAGTTTATCCTTATTTCTTCCAAGCTCAAAATGTTGAACTCTGAAGGAGGTCAATTTGTGCTCGATGGAAAGAATTGCTTCAACCCCGAAGGTTAAAGAATAGGGTGTTTCTCCGGTGGTTGTTCTCTTTGTAGTACGGTAAGCTTAGAGGACCTCGGGAAGCTCCTCATCCCACCTGCCATTTCTCTGTTGTAACTTCTTTTTCAACAGCTTCTTGATAGTTTCATTGGTGGATTCCACCTACCCATTAGTCTGAGGATGGGCTACTGAAGCGAATCTAAGGTCTATTCCCAAGCCTTTGCAAAAGTCCTTGAATCGACCGTTATTAAACTGTTTTTCGAGGTCTGCTATAATGATAAGAGGGGTCTTGAACCTACAAACTACATTATTTTTATGAACCTTATCATAATCTTTTTCGATATTTGGGAGAGTGGTCCGGCTTCGACCCATCTTGTAAAATAGTCAATTGCGAAAATATCATGTTTGGCTTGTCCAAAAGCAGTTGGAAGTGGACCGATCAGGTAGACTCCCCACATAGCAAAAAGGGTAAGGCGAGCTGAGAGATGACAGATGCTCCAGCGGGAGGTGGCTCAAGTTGAAGGTCTTATGGCATGGTTCACTGGATTGAACAAAGTTCATTGCATCTTTATGGATAATTGGCCAGTATTACCCCATGCGGAGTACCTGATATGCCAGAGCTTCCCCATCAACGTGGTTCCCGCATTCCCAGGAGTGAACCTCTCTTAATGCCCATTTGGCATCATCAGAATGCAAATATTGAAACAAGGGAAGGGATATGCCCTCCTGTAGAGGCATCCATCTACCAGGCAATATCAAACTAAGAGCTTTTTAATTCTTCTGGCTTGGTCAGGCTCCTCGGGAAACCTTCCTTCTTGGAGATAAACCACTATTGGGTCCATCTAGCATGGCTGTTGATCCAGGGTATAAGTCTTTTTGCCTGCTACTATGCTTGGTAGGGAGATCACATGGAGAGTGAATCCCTGTGGTAAGGCCTGGCCACCATTCGCAGCTATCTTGGCTAGGACGTCAGCTCAACGATTCTATTGACGAGGCACTTGTTCTATCTTAAATCCCTTGAATTTGTTCTTAAGCAGCTGAACTAGCTTCAAGTAGGCAATCATGTTATTCTCTTTGGCCTGATAATCCCCAGAAACCTAATTGACTATGAGTAGTGAGTCACTTTTGACCTGTAGGTAATCGACCCTAAGCTCGGCGGCCGCCCTCATTCCGGCTAGGAGGGCTTCAAAGTTTGCCTCATTGTTAGTGGCCTTAAATTCGAATCTAAAGCAGTGGCAAAACTCAGTCCCCTCTAGGTCTATCATGACTATGCCTGGTAATCCCCCAGTTTGCTCAGACTCTCCATCAGTGTAGAGGATCTATGACTTGCATCATGTCGACCCGCTGTCGAACTCTGGAATCCTCTCAGGAGTTATACTTATCGCTGCGGAGGTCGCTTGGCCTTGGGGCACTGAAAGCTTTGCTACAAAGTCCGCCGAAGCCTAAGCTTTAATTGCGGTCCTGGGTTTATACCTTAAAACAAACTGGGTGAGTTCTAAGGCCCATAAAACTAGTCTTCCGGACACATCCGACTTTTTTAGGAATTTAAGGAGAGGTTGGTCCGTCACTACTACTATTGAGTGAGCTTGAAAGTAAGGACAGAGCTTTCTTGTTGAGGTTACCATGGCATAGATGAGCTTCTCTAGAAGGGTATAATTCTTTTTTTGCTTGGCTAAGGCGTGACTCACATAGTAGATAGGCTATTGGACCCTATATCCATATTTCTTGACCAAATCCCTACTCACTGCAGTTTCCGAAATGGCCAAGTAGATTTGCAGCTCCTATCCCGGACTTGGCTTGACCAGTAACAGAGGGCTTGACATATAGTTCTTCAAGGCTTGAAAAGCTTGCTCGCTTTTTTGGTCCCATTTCATGTTCCTTCCCTACTTTATAGTTTTGAAGAAAGGGAAACAGTTATCGGTGGACCGAGAAATGAACCTGTTGAACGCTGCTATATGTTCGATAAAGACTTGAACCTGTTTGAGTTACATAAGGGATTCTAGATCCAGGATAGCCTTGATCTTTTCTAGCTTAGCCTCCATTCCTCTCTCATGAACCATGAAGCCCATAAACATTCCTGCAATTACCCTGAAGGCACATTTGGAGGTGTTCAATCTCATATGGTTTTCCCTTAGGATCATGAAAGTTTTGTGAAGGTCATCCTAATGTCCTTCTATGGTTGGTGACTTGGTAATCATGTCATCGATGTACACTTCCGTTGATATATCGCTCCCGCATTCTTAAGCCCAAACGGTATCACCTTGTAGCAATACAGACCCTGTCCGGTTATAAAGCTGGTCTTGTCCTGGTCAGCGGGGTGCATCATGATCTGGTTATACCCCGAGAATGTATCCATGAAGATAAGGAGCTTGTTTCCGGACGTGGACTCAACCAACTGATCCATCTTTGGCAAAGGGAAACTGTCTTTCAGACATGCCCGACTGAGGTCGGTGTAATCGACACACATACGCCACTTCCCATTCACCTTCGTGACCATGGCCATATTGGTGATCCATTCGTGGTAACACGTCTCTCTGATGAAGCCTTCTCTAATCAACTTGTCCAATTTTTCTTGAACCGTATCATTTCTTTTGCCATTAAACTGACACATTTTTTGTTTGACGGGCTTGAAGGTCGGATCTACTGCCAAATGGTAAGCAACCAATGATATTGGGATCCCGAACATCTCATCGTGAATCCAAGCAAAGATGTCATTGAATTCTTTAAGGAGCCCGATCGGACCTTTCTTCACTTTCGGTTCGAGGGTGGCTCAGACCTTGACGACCTTCGAGGGGTCATCCATCAAGATGGGTATCTCTTCTAGCTCATCCACTGGATGCTCGCTGGCCCATTCCCTACTCTACTCTACTCCTTTTCGTTTGGAATCTCAGGATCATCCTCTAGGTGTTTTGCGGGCCCTATGTCCTCTAAGGTCATCCCGGGGGCTACCCTATCAAGTATCATCGTAACCTATGCAAACTATTTCACTAAAGTTGTCGGGTTGGCAGACACTGCATAGCACTTCCTGGTTGCTTGCTGGTCACCACATATTTCCCCCACTTTGTCTCCTACTGGAAACTTTAGGACATTGTGGTAAATGGATTAGACCCCATTCAAGGATGACAAGAAAAGTCTTCCTAATATCACATTGTAGGCCGATGGGGTATCCACTACCACGAAGTCTGTCATAATATTTTATTATAGGGGGCTGTTCCAGCGATTACTGGAAGGATCTTCAACCCCAAAGGTATGATCGAGTCCCTAGTGAATCCATACAGCAGGGTTGTGCATCTACTGTAACGCTACTACCTGTGTCAACAAGCACGCGATGGACCATGCAGTTGGTAATTTGTACCGTGACCACCATGGGATTGTCATGAGGTTGTACGGTGTTGTAGACATCCATATCGATAAAAATAATATGCACAGACTGTGAGGGGTCAGTTGGGCTCTAGTCAACCTTGAAGATACCTCGCCTTTCATTTACACGAGGGACCTTCCTCACATGGTTTTTTCATGAATTAATGGTGTCAGCCAATGTGGGGCCCTCCGTTGATGGTATGTATCACCTGGATTTGTTACATTAGATCTGCATGCTCCTCTTTTCTCTTCTCGACGTGCTCGCGGATCTCAGCTTGTACTTCTCTCCCAGTCTGAATGTTATCCCTAACTTGCTACAAGAACTCTATCAAGCATCTTCCCCTTATTAGAGCCTCGATCTGGGTGCGTATGTTATAGCACTCTGAAGTATTGTGACCCACGTCTTCATGAAAGTCACAGTATAAAAGACGAGGGCTTTCATGGGTGTGGGCTTCTGTAGTAGCCCTTTATCCTGGATAGCGAGGTAGATCGTTTCACGGGATACATTTAAGTGGGTGTAATAATCGTATCCTCCTTCATCTCGCGTTATAAGGGCTACTATCCTGAGAGAAGGTGAAGCCCGCGGAGGGGTTTGCCTTGCTGGGTACCTTTCTTGATTGGGTTAAGAAATAGGGAAATGGAAGGTTGACCTGTTGGGAGGTTTGTTCTGATTTTTCTGAATTGGTTCAGGTCTGAGAGTTTCCTTCTTCTGTCGTTTTGCTGTTCTTATATCGTCATGCTCCATTTTGACCTTGAGTTGCTCATCGACTTCGACTTGCTCTAGAGCCCTATCATAGGCCTCTTGGTAGGTCTCCGGAGGTCACTTGGCAAAGGATCAGAAAAGATTACCCGCCCACAGGTTCTGCCTAAAATTGGCAAGGGTCTCTTTCTCAGTGAAGACCTCCATCTGGATGACTTCCTTATGGAACCGCTCCACGTCAGCCCAGAGGGTTTCCCCCCTCTCCTGGATCACATACTGTAAATGGATGGGATCCTTCATCCGGGGTTTGATTCCCTAGAATTGTGAGCAGAAATCAGTTGACAGCTTTGTGAAGGAGTCCACACTACCAGCGAGTAGCTTTCTGAACCTGGTCTTGGCACAATATATCAACGTAGTTAGGAACATCTGATACATAGCGGCCCAGGTTATGTTTTGTACTTCCATCTGTTGGATGAAGCTCTCCAAGTGGCTCAAAGGATCCTCCATACCAAAGAACTTGTCTGATGACATCTTAAAATTTTGTGAGAGCTCCGCCTCCTTGATTCTTCTGGTAAATGGGGTGTTCATCTCGCTCAGGGGGTCCTTTTTGATTTCCTTACCCTTCCCACTTTTCAATTGTCGGATCTCCTTCTGTATCTTGGCCAGCTGGTTCCTCGGGCACTTATTTTCGTGCTTCTTAGAGTAGACCTCGGAGCTCTCGCTATCAGATCCCCCTAATGAGCTGGATACTTCCACTTTGTTGTCCTCATGGACGGGCTCTGTTCGTGCAGTTTTCCGGCTCTCCCCAGCCTGACCATGAGGTTCCCTTTCTGGAGGTTACCGATCGAGGAGGGCTGAGAGGTAACCTTGGTGGAACATCGGTTGCCGACTTAACCTGTATAGGTCGATAGCTGGTAGGCCTGTTCAGGACTAGGGTAATAGGCCTAGCCTGTCCCGGATAGATGTTACAGGCCCTGTCTTATGGTAATCAGGGATCGGTGGGGGGGGGGACTGGCTGCCTGGCAGCAGGTTGGCTCGCCTTTCATTGGATTCCCGGGTCTGCCAGCTGAGGATCAATTCCTTCTGCAGCTAGACAAAGGTGGAAATTTTTCACAATGGTTGATGCATGTTGATTGATCACAGCTTGACTCACCGTCAGAGGGGTTGGAGCTCACTCTGCGCCTGGCTGATGAGAGGTTGGCTTATGGTGCTTGGATTTCTTTCCCTTTTTCTCCCCTTTCTGGGTTGAGGGGGCAGATGGATATCCCGAGGTTTCTGGCTGTCCTTGAGATGAGCGAAGCCTCATGATTACTACAAAACAACATATTTGCAAGTGTAAAAATTACAGTGTGGGTCATTCCTTATAGATGGTGCCAGAAAGTGTTAACGGAGAATTTACTCGAGGTGAGAAATTCTGGTTAACACCCTCGAGACCACTACCACATAGGTGGTGGCCGAGGTTGGTACCTTAGATACCTAACCTGACAGAATAAAGATGGATGTATGGATGTATGAATATAAGTGCAATAAAGACGGGAATGTAATGGCTTTATTATCAACTATGAATATCATACAAAAAGATTCTTAAACACTCTCAATCTCTCTGGGATTCAGTAGGGTGGCAGCCTCGTGTCAGTCGAATAGTAGATAATAATGAAGGTCGTGTTCTGATTATAGAATTTAGGCTGAAGACCTAAAAAACTCTCTTTTTTCCTCTCTTTCCTCTGTTTACGACGGGCATATTTATACATGGTCCATATAGTTCAAACCAGTGAATCTCCCACCGTGATTCTCTGAATCCGCTCCCTTCTTATCGGGCGGGATCTCTTATTTGTAAGTCATTAACTTTGTATTAATAACGGATTCGAGAATATCTTTGGTGAAAATAAGTTTTTTTCATTTTTGGACTCAATCTCTTGCCTTACACGTACGCTGAGTTTCAATATTCGTTTGGAGTGTAGATTTGATCTTGTGTGTATTCATGGTATGATTTTTCATGGAGGTCGTCGAGTTAGCTATTCGTTGTTTCTTAGGGCGAGGTAGACCCCTGCCTTAGTTTTGGTACCAGAAGCTCGGTATGACCTTTCCTGGTCCTTTAGAGCTTGAGATGGCCTTGTGGGCACTCATTGGGGGGAGCGTGCATTATGCGAGCTTCCTTTTTCTCTTCCAAATGGGTTCAAGTCTTCCTTAGCGAGTTGGAACGTAGCTACAACATGAACTTGATATCTTTAAAGCCCCCCCACCTTTTCGTGCCTGGAGAAGTTGGCGAGCTTCTGGGTAGGTTACGAGGTAATTTCGATCTTAGGAAGCCCGGATAACAACGTATCAGGCTTTGCCCGAATTCCAGTGTTGGCATAAGGGGCTCGACCTGGTCGTGTCGGGCTCCATTCCTGATAGTACTGAAGCTTGATGACCCTTCCTCGCTTTTGCGAGGTAGTTCTATGGCTCGCCCTTAGGACCAAGGGTTCAATGACTGGTGAACTCGAGCTTTGATCCGAGTTAGGAGAGTGGAAAATTTTTCTTTGGTCCCCTAACCAAATTTTGCTATTAACATTATTTTTATAATTATTATCGTATATAATAATAATAATATATAACATTATATTATATCACATATAAAATATTGTTATGAATATAATGCAATTATATATGAATAAATATCCATCAATCCATGGAAGAAACGTCCATCCTTTTGTATTCCCACTAGCTTTATTATAATGATCAATTTTATGATTTATTATAATGTAATTTATATATACTTATTGTAATGTGGGATTGTGAGGCTATAAAAAGGGTCTCACACCATTGTATTTTACACACTTTGTGATGAGAAAAATTGAGGAATAAAATACTTCTCTTTTAGCTATTCTTTATCTCTTCTCTTCTATAAGTTTATGTTTTATATTTTTGTTTATTCTTAATCAATTTATAATACGTTATCAGCACGAATCTCTAACCATTATATGTTTCAGGTTTCGGATATGAAAGTTTCTCGTTTGAAGAAAAGATGTCATATGATCATATTCGATACGTGATAAGAGATAACACCTTCTTGATGAGATCCAGAGGTCCAAAAAAAAAATTGTAAAATATTTCTTCCTCTAATTTTGGGCTAAGAAAAAAATTTGTTTATATTATTTCATTTCTTAATTTTTGTTCTTAATATTTATTGGGTTGCTAAGAAAAGAAAGATTAAATGATTGTATTGCAACCGGAAGATTACAAAAATGAAATTAATTATATTGCAACCCAAAGATTGTAAAATCAGAGAGATTGAAGCTCGATTTAATATATATTTGATAAATGTTAAATCAAAAGGCCTGAAGCTTGATAAGCCTAAAGCTTGATTAACCTGAAACCCAATTTAGTGTTTTAAGTTTGCAATAACAAAAAGCCAGAAGCTTAACATAATGATAATAAAAAATCTTATTGAAATTTATCGATTGCAAATAATGAATATACATTGAATCAGAACCTCAAATTATAAATTCCAGTTGAAGTAATAATTATTTTTGGAATCCGAAGTTCCAAAAAACTATTATTTTAAAATATAAACTCGATGTTTATATATGCATGTAGAGTCATAATGAAGTTTTAATCTTCTATCAAATATGAATTTTGTTAAGAACCTGAAGTTCCGAAACAAAAAATCATGAACTTAATACTGTGATACAATTATAACCAAATATCGATTTGTTCATAGATATTGTGCAATCACTTTTGTGATTTACTTTAGAGGACATGGACTATAAAATAAAGTCTGAAATTTGAAAAAAGGGTATATATATATTTTCAAATTTTGATCACGATCCAAGTATTTCAATATGATTTACTTTATTGTTGTTTAGATTTAATTTATTTATACATGTATTTTTTATGATTATTCTTTATGATTACCACTATATTGGATCTTCTACAACAGAAAATAAATTTATTTTTATTTCCAGCGGTTCATATTTCAATGTTGTGATTGGAATTGATTAATGTATATTGAACCAGAAGTTCCTTATTCAAATCCAATAAGGAACTAAAAGTTCTAAATTTGAATCAAATTGAGAACCTGAAGTTCTAAATTTAAAGATGAACCATAGGTTTCAATAGGCAATATGATTTTATTAAGAATCTAGCATCTTGAAATAGTAAATCACAATCTCATGGTAAGACCAGAAGTTCCAACAAATTATTAAATATATATTTCTCTATCTCGAAAGATGATTTTATTTTCTTTCTTTTATTTTATTCACATTATTTTGGTTTTGGGTTGTGAAGCAATGGAAAAAAAATTGATGATTGTATTACAACCTGAAGATTGCAAAAATATAGTGAACGTCTTGCAACCTAAAGATTGCATAAATTAAAACTCAAGCAAATGTGAGATTTTACGTTTGCAAAATCAAAAAGTTGAAGCTCAATTTGATCCTGAAGAGCCAGAAACTCAATCCAATTATGAATTATAATCAGATCAGAACATGTAATTCTGAATTTAAATCAAATTAGAGCTTAAAATTTTAAATTTCAATTTATGTGATTGTTATTTGGAACCTGAAGTTCTGAATTCATATTTTTAATTATATCTATGAAATTTATATATGAATTTGAAGTTCTAATGAAACTCAAAATTTTAATTGAATATGATTTTTTTTTAAACTTAAAGTTTTGAATTTGTACATCATAATCATAAAGTTATGATATAAGTAGGTTCAAAATTAATTTTCCTAACGTCTTGAGTTACTTGCAGTTATGATATTTCTACCTAATATTCATTGTTTATATTTCATATGAAAAGACTCCAACAATGTGATTGTTCATTCTTATCACGGTATGTAGAGTGTAAAAGATTATATTTTCACATACAAGACAATATGAATTTTGGTATTTCGCACATCTATTAGTCAAAAATTGTTTCTATTATTCATTCATTTGTCTACGAATTCACCGTGTGATATTTAGTTTTATGATTCTCGAATTTTTTTATTTTTAAAATTGATGGTTTTATTATGAAGTGAATTTGCATTCATATGGTCTTAAAATTAAGTTTTTATATTGTTTTAGTAGTTTTGAATTATCATAACATGAAGTTGCTTTCAGGGTTTATTTATCCTATTACTTGATATGGATTTTTTATGAATTAAATTTTACTTTAATTCCCATCTCTAATTAAAAAAAATATGATAAAAATAATGTTATTTCTTCCATAATTCTTTCTCTTAGTGATGTATGAAAGGTACAAAAATTTTCATAGAAAATATAAATTTTACCGTCATATGTACATCTTGATAAATTTACATAATACATATGAACACTTAATATATTTGCTGATTAATATATTACATATAACAATTATGATATCTAGCATTATTATTAAGATTAGATATATTTTGTGTTTAGATTTTCATTATTCAAATTATTACTCCAAATCATGTTGATTTGTTATATTGTATCATTGTTTTTATTTATTTATGATAAGTTGAAATATAAGTATTTCATGGTAAAGATCCAATAGTCCTTTTGTTTCAATAAGATGAAGGATTTGATTACAGAGAAAAGACATGTGTTGACGTCGATCACTAGATGTCTGAGGAAAGCCAACAAGGATTGGATTTTAGCTGTGATTTCAAAGAGAAAGTGAAGGAGAAAGTAATCGGACACAAGTTTTTTACTTGGTAAAACTCCGATGATTGGAGAAACGTCCACGGGTGGTTGAGTGATCCACCAAGCCAAAATCCACTATGAAGAAATAAAATTACAATTCTCGATCTCTCTTTCTTCTCTCTGTATTTTTCTATAATTGTTGTGTTCTCTTTGTGTGATGAGATTATGGGTCTATTTATATGTTCATAGAACCCTAATCTTCTTTGTACAAGTAATAAAAGATCTTTATATTTAATTACGATTGTTTGCTTGTTCGAAGTAGTTTGCCTTTTTTCTTGTTTCGGAGACTTATATAGAGATCGAATGAAACTCTAGTAATGTAATCCAATTAGGACTTATTTCCTTATGCGATTGTAGTCTTTTTGAAGAAATAAAATTGTTGCCTGATTAGGAACCCTTCCTGCTTGATAATTCTGTTCTTCTTGGAATTCCTCTTTGATATGGATATCTTCGTGTATTTTAATGACTTGATTCGTGTGAGCTAAGCGCTGGGCTTTTTACTCAATTTTTTTCATGTTTGTCCCGAGTAGAAAATGATATCAACTGGTCCCGAGTGACGTCATCTGACCCCGAGTAGACAATATCATCAATTAGCCCCGAGTATGTTTAATTGATCCGAGTAATATATGGCGCCAGTTAACCCTGAGCAGGTATTGCTCAATACTTGTTTATTTGGGCTTCTCTTCTTTGGTGATGCCTTGCAGGATGCCTATTCGAACGTATACCTGGAAAATTTATCCTCTTTGTTAATGGCGTGTATATCTGATAAAATTTACATAAGACAATACCCCCTTAAAATATTTTTACCGAACAGAATTTTGTTTTGGGCAAAAGTATTTTAATCAATTCAATTTTTATTTCTGTTTCAGAGTAAATGTCTTATCATAATGGCGTGTCTTAATGGTGACCCTGTAAATCCAATCGGCCCCCTCACGCGGGATCTTCAATGATGGCGACGTTTGGAATTCTGACGGTGAAAGTCCGTTCTCTTCTTGACAAGTGTCCTATGCCGCTTCGTTTTTCGATTCCATTTATTAGAAAAGACCTTCGCGTCTCCCCGTGCACCGCCTGCGTCATCAAATCTCATCATAGATTTTTCCCACCTAGAGACCCTAGGGTTTCGTGCTATCACCCCTTTAAATTCTTCACTGGGGTTGCGCTGGTTCATTCTAAAAAAAGTTGAAAACCAGAAAAAAAATTGCCAGCCCAGATTTCTTTGTAGCAAATCACTATTTCTCCTTTGAAGATTCTGCATCAGTTTTCATTCAAGGTTAGTTCCAATGAATCCATCCTCTCGTCAACGACTTTTTACTATCGCTTTCGAAGCGCTAGACCGTGGGGATTTCTAACTGGCTTCCTGCGATCGAAGATTATTGGGGGAAATCTCCACTGATAAACCTACATTTTTAGAAGTTAATGTTTCTGGCTTCACCCTGACATCCAATTTTCTGTATCCAGCTTTTCATCTAGTTCTGAATCTGATGTTTCTAATCACAGGGTACCTCTGCAAAGGATGGGAAAACATCAAAGTAGAAGTGAAGTCTATAAGCATGGCTCAGGCGGCATTCGGATTAGGGAGCAGAATGTTAACGAGAACGATGTTGAAGAGGCGTTCAGAGTATCTCGTCTCACTTTCTCTACTGATCACCCGAGTGGGTTCGACACCAAGCTGAATGTGGTCGGGGCGGATGAGATCGAGAAGTATCATGCCCGATTCTATTTGGACGACTCTGTTATTCTGGTTCCCGCTGGAGATAGAGCTGCATGGAATCCTCCCCCGGGTATGGTGACAATCTATGGATCAATGCTCTGTTGCGGCATCACACTTCCCCTCTAGCCGTTCATTGCCTGGTTCTTGGCTGAAGCAGGGATCACCCTGGCTCAACTGGCCCCGAACAGCTACAAGATCCTGATGTGCATGTGGCATATGTACAACTGGATGAATTTGTCGCTGTCATCCCCGAGTGAGGTCAGACATTTCTTTACGCTGAGGCAGTCTAGTGAAACAGGGACCTATTTCCTTATGTCTAATCCGTAGGACTGTTGAGTCCCCGAGGGGACAAAGGTGAATCGGGATATCGACACCAATGATGACCCTAAAAAGAGGGGTTTGTATGGGGATTCCCTTCATCCAACAAGTTCTAGAAGAACAATTGGTTTTTTGCTGAAGGAAATCTAGGTCTTGAAGTCACCCTCTCGGCTGGGGAAACTCGGAGGGTGCTGAAAATTCCCTGCTTCTTTTGTTCTCCCAAGGTTTGAAATAAGAAAAAGCTTAATTTTAGCGACGATGAGCTGACCAAACTTGCTCGGTCAGTAGTTCACAGCTGGAGAAGAGGAGCAGGTCTTACCTTTTTAAGGAGGCGAAGATGATAGAGCTCGGCTTCTTCAGCCAAATTTCAGCTTACCGTAGGCAATGTAAGTGATATTTGTAACCCTTTATTATTATTATTATTATTATTTATTTGTTTTTCTTATTCTGACACGGTCCCCCCCCCTTTTTTTTCTAATTGTACGACACGAACATCTTCTACGACCTCCAAACTCGCCAAGTGAAGTCGATTCTTCAAGCGAGCCGAAAAGAAGCTTCTCGTTAGAGCAATGATGGTATTTCCCCGCCTGAGTCTGACGAGGAAACAGATGTAGCAGAGGAACAAGTCCCTGAATATGTCCCCGAGGAAGTTGTTCGACCGGCCACCGGGGAGACTAGTGGTTCGAATGTCCTGACATATACTTAAATGCCTGATGATAGGGAGAGGCAGAGTGAGGGTCTTGGTGAAGGACTTGTTATGTGGTCAGACGTCATTGATGGAGGTAATACCTCTGCGGGACAAGTACCTTCAGGTCCTGAATTTTTTGAGTCTTTCCAGGATGATGCTTAGGAAGATCCAGCAGCTGATCTTAGCTTCCACTGTTCTCGAGTAGAGAAGGGAAAGCAGTCAGCTCTCTAACTCATTCTCTCAAGGCCCCTCGAGTGGTCTCATTCATCGACTCCAGTGATGAAGATACTGTGGCTAATATTCCCCCGAGTGTTGATGTAGGAGCATCAGCGGATGTGGAGACTTCAGAGCTGAACAATGGTTCCCCTCCCCCCGAGGTTGAAGATCAAGGGGTTGAACCCTCGGGGGTTTCTTTATATCCTTCTCCCCAGGGTTTCTCTCCCCGCGAGGTTGAAGATCAAGAGGCTGAACCCTCGGAGGTTCCTTCATATCCTTCTCCCCAGGATATGCTGCGGGAGATGTCATCCAGTCTGGCTTTCATCGGGAAATACCGCTGGAGTTTCTTTCGAGATGGCTTCCTGACAGACCGTCTTCAGAACGTTTTTAACGGTGCATCTTATGTAATTTATCCTTAACTTCAATTGTTTTGCTCATTTTTTTGCTTGCTAGATTTTTAATTAAACTTCTTTGTAGATGGTGGCCTAGTTCGTTGAGCTGGTTCAGACGGAGCAACATTAAGCTGATAGAATAAGGCGTCTCAAGGCTCAGCTGAAAGAAAGTAAGGATAGTCATGCTCGGGTTGAAACGGCTTATGTAAAGGAGGTGGGTTCTACCCAAGTGTTCACCGACCACTGTTTGGCGAAGCAGGTTAAGGCCGAGGAGAAAGCTTCTTTGGTAGAGGAGAAGGCAACTTCACTTCAAAATTTGTTGTCCTCTGCCCAAGAATCAATGCTTAAAGTCGAACAGAAAGTGGAGCAGTCTAAGTCGGCGTATGAGCAGAAAATTGAAGACTTGGAACGCTAGGCTCTCATGGTCGAGTCCTTATCCAAGAAGGCCAGGCTGGAACTCGAAGTGCACGGGGTAGATCGTTTCAAGAGATCCCCTACCTATGATGCTCTTCTCCTTCGTGAGTTTCAGCGTGGGTTGGTTTCAGCTGGCGAGTTCTTCAAGGTTAAGAATCGGGCAACTGAGAAAGCCCGAACCAACTGGAAGCTGTCGATCAAAAATCATGTGGATCGGTCCTTGGAATCTCTTCAAACTCAAATGAAGGAATGGAGAGCTTACTATTGTAGCCGAGGCAAAGAGCCTCATCCTATGCATTTGGAGGTTCCATCCGAGCACTCCCTCTCGACTTTTTACACCAGTCAGGAGGTCGTGGAGGGTGTGATCTCTGATGTCGGACCGATCCCAGGAGAAGATTACAGCCAGTGGATGGATGACTCGGTCGACACGATTGCTTGGCCTTCCAATAAAATTCTGCTCCGCGAGTACGAGATGGTGCCCGACCCGAGTATTAGCAAATCCTCACAGCCTTGATTTTCATAGAATTTTCATAAGTTTTTTGTAGAAATTATTTGTAATTATTTCTTTGTAATTATTTGTAACATTCTTTTGTAAAGAATTCTTTGTAATAATTGTTTGTAATGATTCTTTGGAGATTAATAAAATCCCGAGTAACTTTTCTGAACCGAATGGTCTTAATCTGATTTATTGCTTCAAGGAATTTCTTTAACTTGACTCTATTGTTGCCGAGTATCTTATTAAACCAGCTATTTCTGTTCGGGTAACTTAACCGAGTATCTTGTTAAACCGGTTTTGTTCCCTGAATAATTTTTAACGCCAAGTATCTTATTAAACTGGCTGTTGCAATCTTCATGCAAAGTATCTTATTAAACTAACTAACTCTGATGTTCGGGTAACTTCACCGAGTATCTTATTAAACCGGTTGTCACCTGAATAATTTTAATGCCAAGTATCTTATAAAACTGGCTCTTGCAATCTTTAAGTCAAGTATCTTATTAAACTGGCTAGTATTAACCGAGTCATCTTAAAACAGACAAGTACGTTTATACTGGTGTTCCATACATGGTTGCTACCCGAACATTACATCAAGGCTCACCATGATCATATGTTCGAGTCCTTACGCATTACCGAGGACGTCTCCCCAGTTTTTATGTGCAAGGGTTCGTCGAATCGTTAAGTTTTTTGAATGGCTTAACACAGCTACGCATTTCATCAGAATTTTTTTCGATAGCGTCCCGAGCTGGTGCATCGGGCTTGCCTTTTTGCTAAGGTCAATTAACCTTGCTCGGCTGGCATGCTCCTTCGAGCTTCTCTGTCCATTCGGGAATCAATGGTCCCGAGTATTCTATTTGCATGTTTTTATTATCATGCTTGTCTTCCATATGTTCTTATTATCATATGATTTCTTTCAGAAATCCCGAGTTTGATGCTTTTTATTTTTTGGAAATATCCGAGTTTGATTTTTATTCATAACTGCAAAATCAACAAAGTTTTAAATTCCACAGCTAATATCTAACCTAACTAAAATTGTTCTGACAAGAAAAAAAAACAAAAAATAATTTAAGGATAGAAAATCTTCAGATATTGGGCATTGCATGGTCGGGGTAAAACCCCCCCATTGGATCGTGCAATCCAATATGCTCCATGGCCAGCTATTCCTTTGACTTTGTATGGGTCTTCCCAATTGTCAGCCAAGGAACCTGCGGCTTTATTTTTTGTGTTCAATGACACCTTCCTAAGTACCAGGTCTCCTAGCTGGAATTTCCTGACCCGAACATGAGAGTTGTAGTGGCGAGCTACTCTTTGCTGATATGCCATATTTCGTATTCGGGACTTCTCCCTTTTCTTTTCTAGCTCATCAAGACTTTGTAATAACATATCAACATTTTGTTCTTCATCATATAGCCTGACCCGGGGTGATGCATATGACGTTTCTATGGGGATAACAGCTTCTATTCTAAACGCTAAAGTGAATGGAGTCTCTCATGTTGACGTTCTTGCTGTTGTCCGGTATGCCCATAATACTTCGGGAAGCTTTTCAACTCAGCTTCCTTTCTTGGCATCTAGCTTTGCTTTGATTGTGTGTTTGATGATTTTGTTAATTGCTTCGACCTGCTCATTTGTTTGAGGGTGGGCAGATGTGGCGTAGTAATTGGCAATCTGGTACTCTTTGCACAACTGTCTGAATTTCAGGTTATCGAATTGGGTACCGTTGTCAGTGATTATAGTGTTTGGGACACCAAACCTATAAAATATATTCTTTGTCATGAAATTTGTGGTGTTTGCTTCTGTGATATGCACCAATGCTTCAGCTTCTACCCACTTCGTGAAATAGTCAACGGCTACTATGGCATACATCGCTCCACCCCCTGTCCCGGCTGACATTGGGCCGATTAAGTCCAACCCCCACATGGCAAATGACCATGGGGATGTGAGGTTTCTGAGTTGTTCAGGGGATTGTCGGATATCATTATCAATCCTTTGGCAAGTATTGCAACTATCTGAACATCGTTGTGTATCTGAGAATAGAGTAGGCCAAAAATAACCTTGCCTGAGTAACTTGTGTGCTAAACTTTTACCCCCAGTGTGGTTTTTGCAAACTCCTTTATGGATTTCCTGTAATATCCGATATGCAGCCTCCTCTGACACACATCTTTGGAGTGTTCGGGAATACCCCCTTATGTATAGTTCTCCTCCAACTAATGTGTACCTTGTTGATCGATACCTGATATGTTTTGCTTGTAAGGGATCTTTCGGGAGCACACCTTCTTCCAGGAACCTTTTTAACTGAATCATCCAACTGTCTGGCAGTGTTGGGATTTCTAAAATTTCTAATTTTCTCGGTTAAGTTGTACTTGTTTGAGGAGATGTGCAACCGGAATAGTCTTTGGCCTGATTGTGGTTGTTACTGACACTAGTTTGGACAATGCATCTGCCTTTTCATTTTTCTCCCTGGGGATCTGGGCAATCTTATATTCTTTGAATTTCTGGAGGAGCTGTTTTGCAATGTCAAGGTAGGCTATCATGCCTTCATCCTTGGCTTGGTACTCGTCCAGGACTTGGTTGACAACTACCTGTGAATCACTGAATATCTCGACTTCATCTGCCCCGAGAGCTATGCAGACTCTGAGTTCAGCTAGTAGCGCCTCGTACTCGGCTTGATTGTTGGTTTCTTTGAAATCAAACCTCATGGCACATTTGACATAATCTCCTTCTGGAGTGCATACTACGATCCCTGCCCCAATGCCATGAGTGTTTGAAGAGCCATCAACGTACAATTTTACTTCCAGGTTTGGCTCTGTGAACTCTGCTATAAAAATCTGCCATTGCTTGCCCTTTGAGGGATGTCCTGGGGACATAGTGGATAACGAATTCACTTAGCTCGATAGCCCATTTGGTCAGTCTTCCTGAAATCTTTGGCTTATGTAGAATTTGCTTTAATGGGCAGTCGGTGAGTACCTGGATTGTATGAGCCTGAAAATATGGTATCAGCTTCCTTGCTGCTGAAACCAATGCTAGGGCCATTTTTCTGCTTATGAATACCTGGTCTCAACTGGTAAAAGTGTCGTGCTGGTATAATACACTGACTTTTGTACTCCATCCTCTGTTATGACTAGGACCGAGCTTGCTGTTAGTTCTGTAATCGATAAGTACAAATGGAGTATCTCTCCCATCTGTGGTTTTGATAGGATGGGAGCCTGCCCTAGGTATTCCTTGATTTTTGAAAAAGCCTGTTCGCACTCTTAATTCCATTCGAGTCCTTTTCCTTTTTTAATTACTTTGAAAAAGGGCCTGCATCTGTCCGTGGCCTTTGAGATGAATCTACCCAAGGAAGCTAAGCATCATGTTAGGCGATGTACTTCTTTTAGTGTCCTTGGTGAAGTAATTTTCTGTAGGGCCTGGACCTTCTCAGGGTTAACTTTGATTCCTCTTTGGTGAACTTGGAAACCCAGGAATCTTCCTAAAACAACTCCGAATAAACACTTGCTCGGATTTAGCTTCATTTGGTATCTCCTCAAGACGTCAAATGTCTCTCGCAGGTATGAAGTATGCTTGTCTGCCGTGATGCTCTTGGTCAGCATGTCATCAATATATACTTTCATGTTCCTTCCTATTTGTCGTGCGAAGATTCTGTTGACCAGTTTTTGATATATTGCCCCTGCATTTTTTAATCCAAAGGGCATCACTGTGTAACAGTACAAACTCTGATCAGTTGTGGATGTTGCTTTTTATTCATCAGCCTTGTTCATCTGGATTTGGTTATATCCTGAGTAGGCGTCCATGAAACTGTGCAACTCATGGCCTGACGTAGCATCCACCAACTGATCTATCCTCGGAAGTGGAAAACTGTCTTTTGGGCATGCCTTGTTCAGATCTGTAAAATCTACGTACATTCTCCATTGTCCATTCTTCTTTTGGACGAGGACTACATTAGCTACACATTGAGGGTAGTTAACCTCTCTAATCGACCCTACAGTTAGTGGCTTCTCTACTTCCTGTTTGATTGCCTGACTTCTCTCGAGATTGAATGATCTTCTCTTTTGTATCACCGGTTTTACATTCTGGTATACTGTGAGATGGTGAGATATTATTCGGGCATCTATCTCGACCATGTCTTCATGACTCCAAGCGAACACATCCCTGTAATCTTTGAGTAGATCAATGAGGCTTTGTTTGACTTTTCCTTCCAGGTTGGCCCCGATCTTGATCCTTTTATCCGATTCATCTTCTTTCAAGATAATTTCTTCGACCGGTTCAGTTTTGGATTCATTCGGCTCTTCCCTTGGATCGAACTCAAATGACAGTGGCTCTTTGTTCTGACCCGGTTGTGTTATAGTGCAAACCTGTTCATCTTTCTTATCTTTATATATTGACAGGTTAGCTCTTTGGGCCATCTCTTGAGATCCCTTGACTACACAGACCCCCTGTTCGGTCGGAAACTTGATCATTAAGGCATAAGTGGCTGTTATGGCCTTAGTTTTATTTAAGAATGGCCGACCCAACAATGCATTATACGGCCAATTGTCTAAGTCTACTACCACAAAGTCGAGCAATACAGTTCTCTGACAAGGTGCCACTCCGATCTTCACAGGTAGCTTTACCGTCCCGAGTGACCTGACCTCAATTCCTCTGAATCCTCTGAGTGGGGTATGGAATGGCTGTAGATCCTTTCGGTCTAACCTGAGTTGATCGTAAATGGCTACATTGAGAATGTCTGCTGAACTTCCATTATCTATCAAGATTCTTCTGACTTCCCGGTGACCATCCGGGCACATATGACCAGAGCGTCATTTGGCCGAACATCGACGCTATGGGAGTCTGCTTCTGTGAATATTATTGGTCCCATCCTTCCTTTACCCTTTTCGGGTCTGGCTCCACCGAGTTTACGTCAAAGTTTTGTCTTGCTTCTACTGCTTCTATGATTTCCTGTGTTCACTCTCGGTTACTTCTCCTAGTGGATGGTCCTCCAAATATCGTATGTATTACTTGATTGGCCTCTAGACTGGCCCTTTGATTTCGATCACAGCTGTGATCAGCCCTGATCTATTTTTGTCTCTGATTTCTCATCCTTTTTCAAGATTACATCCTGTAGATGTCCTTCATCCTGTAGATGTCCTTCCCGAATGAGGGTTTCTATGTAATCTTTGAGCTGGTAACACTTGGATGTCTCATGACCGGTTTCTTTATGGAATCTGCAGTATTTGGTTGTATCTCGCTGGGCTAACTAAGACTGTCGTCATGGCTCTTGTACCATATTCTTTGCTCCCATAATGGCCAGGATTTCCTCCTGCTTTTTCTAAAGAGGGATGTAGTTAGTGTACCTACCTCGGTATTTCTCCGTGGTCTGTTCGGCATTATGTCTGTTTCCCTCGTCCTTGCTCTTTTCTTTACTGTTTCCTTTCTATTTCCCCTTTTAGTTATGCACCTTGGACTCAGCGTTCTTTTCGGGTTTTCCTCCATGCATGTAGCATCCTCTAGTGGCTAACTCTTCTTCTTCGGCTAGTGCATACCCTCCTACCATATCCATTATATATGTGTATCTGGTCAGACGGGATCTTCTCAGGTCAAAAGACAACCGTCCATTCTGTAGATTGTTGATGAATGCAGCAATTATCGCTTCATCGTTTGCACTACCGATTTCTGATACCGTATGGCCGAATCCCCCCAGGTATTTCTTCAGTGACTCATATTTCCCTTGTTTTATTTGAGAAAGGTAAGCCACTGATTTTTTCCTGTGAACATTGTTCAGAAATTGCCTTGAAAAACTCCTGCTTAGTTCACTGAAACTTCCAATGCTTGCTAGGGGCAATCTCCAGAACCATCTTCAGCCCATGTCTCCTAGAGTTTATGGAAAGTTGAGGCATAGCAAGGGATCGCTATAGGCATACTAGGCCATAGCACTTTTATAGTGTCTGACATGTTCTTTTGGGTATGTATCTTTTTTGAACTGTTCCACGTGTGGCATCCTGAATTTTTCTAGGAATGAAGTCCACAGGATTTCCCTAGTGAATGGGCTGTCAGATTCCTTGTCAGATAAATCGTTGTACCCATAACGTTTGATCAGTGCATCCATTTGACTCCTATTGTTCTCAAATTCTCGAGTTAGGCTCTGGATTATGACATCTCTGTCTCCCACCGGACTTCCCTGATGGTTGAACCGTTGGGTGATTGTCATTCCTCTTTCTGGCTCTTCACTTTTATACCGGGGTTTCATGAATGATTCCATGATGACGCTTGCGATGGTGCTGATCGCTATCTTCTAATGAAGACCGATCCCTGTACCGGTCATGTTTACGGTGTCTAGCACAGACTGTCTGATCCTAGTTTTGCTTTTGGTGTGGTCGTTCCTCTTCAGGTATTTCACGTCCAGCCTGATTGATTGGGGCAGAGTTCCTTTCGGCTTCCAGTGCATTTAATTCTGGCCCTTCTACAACCAAACGAAGCCTCGCAGGTGGGAGGTTAGGAGTTTGTGCTTCTTCTACAGAAAGTAAATCAACTCATTCATTTGCTGCATCTGCCACCAATTGTTGCAACGCCTCTCGGAAGCGTCGTGTCAGGTCTCTGCTGGTCGAAAGAACTTGCTGGATTCCTACCAGGAATGTAGGTTGGTTCTCTGTGGTTGCAGCGAGATCTTGCGACCTACTGCCAACATGGAAATTATTTGGGGATTTTTGGACATCCCCAGAACTGCTTCTGCTTCCTACCATTATCTTTAATTAAATCGGAGGTTCAACCCCCCTCATTCTAGCGTCAATTGTTGACGTCGATCTCTAGATGTATGAGAAAAGCCAACAATGATTGAATTTTAGCTGTTATTTCAAAGAGAAAGTGAAGGAGAAAGTAATCAGACACATGTTTTTTACGTGGTAAAACTCCGATGACCGGAGAAACGTCCATGGGTGGTTGAGTGATCCACCAAGCCAAAATCCACTATGAAATAATAAAATTACAATTCTCAATCGCTCTTTCTTCTCTCTGTATTTTTCTATAATTGTTGTGTTCTCTTTGTGTGATGAGATTATGGGTTTATTTATATGTTTATAGAACCCATCTTCTTTGTACAAGTAATAAAATATCTTTGTATTTAATTACGATTGTTTGCTTGTTTAAGTAGTTTGCCTTTTTTCCTGTTTCGGAGACTTGTATTGAGATCGAATGGGACTCTAGTAATGTAATCCAATTCGAACTTATTTCCTTATGAGATTGTAGTTTTTTTGAAGAATAAAATTGTTGTCTGATTAGGAACCCTTCATGCTTGAGAATTCAAAATGGATATCTTCGTGTATTTTAATGACTTGATTCGTATGAGCTACGCGCTGGGCTTTTTACTCGATTTTCTTCATGTTTGTCCCCGAGTAGAAAACTATATATGCTGGTCCCGAGTGACGTCATCTGACCCCGAATAGACAATGTTATCAATTAAACCTGAGTATGTTTAACTGACCCCGAGTAGTATATGGCGCCAGTTAACCCTGAGTTGGTCTTGTTCAATACTTGTTTATTCGGGTTTCTCCTTTTTGGTGATGCCTTGCAGAATGTCTATACGGACGTCCACCTGGCAAATTTATCCTCTTTGTTAATGATGTGTATATCTGATAAAATTTACATACGACAACATGATTGCAATATATTACACGTCGTGACTCAAATATTTGTTCCTGAAGTAACAATATATATTATGATAATTACATGCCTCTAATCTACTCTCAAAGGAGCAATATTGAGATTAGTAATTTGAGAATATTTGGATTAATATCATTCCTTGAAGTGAATGATGTTTCTTTCAAAATGGCATAGTTGTGATTACAAATATAGATGGTTGAAATAATTATTAAAGCTAAGGTGATTACTACGAGAAATTCATTTCAATCCACCAGAAGTGGAATAACACCAAAACAAAGAAAGAAATTTTGAAAGCATTTTGAATACATCTTTTAGGAATTAAAAAATCTTTCTGCTTGCTTTAGGTGTTAAATAAAATGACAAAAGAGCACAAACGATAAATTTTAATATTTTGTTGATTTTTAACAAGAAAAATGAATGATGTACAAGAGCTATCGTTTTAATACAAAGTGAAAAATAATTACATAAAAATACTTTGTATTTATTAGATCTGGAAGATCAATGAACAAAGAAAATATTTTGTGTCAATTAAAAAATATTTTACATGCCAGAAGCATTCCTGTTTATATAGTTTATCATGTCATAAGATCATATGATTAATATTATGTTATGAACTAGAAGTTCAATTAAAGAAAGTGATGCATCGAAATATTGAAATATTTTTCCTCAATGAAAAATATTTTTACTACTGAATGTCTCTGAAGGACATAAGACGATAGTACTTAAAGTACAATATGACAGACTAAACGAGATCATATAGGAAATTACGATGATGCATGAGATTTTCTTGAAATTTAATTTTCTCGTCGTTAGGGGGGGAATTGTCATAAATTGATAAACGATGTGAAATTACATTATATGCATCATCTTATGATTTGCAAAGCATGCAAATAATTTTTCAGATGATTCGAAGAAAATAATAAAATTACATTCTGTCAATAAACAAACCCGGGTGGTTGTTCATGTAGAACAATTTATGAAATAGTAGAAAAAAAAGCATATGTTAATGAAAGACAATTTAGTTCAAATTATAAGGTTCTCTAGAAGTGGAATTCGAAATATCATAAACATAGTAAAAATAATACTCAATTGATAACTAAATCATCATCATCAAAGACTCCCGAAGAGTTAGTCTCTCATAAGTAAAAAACAAAATCCTGAAGATACATAAAGAAATGTTAATCCCCCTATGAGACTCTTAGAGTAGAAAATAGAAAAATCTCAATTGTCCCAGTAGAGACACATGTACTAGAAATAAAGAGATTATATTTCTCCGAAAGAAATATTTATATAAAGAGGCATGTGTACCGAATATTAAAGAGGATTCAATAACCCCTGAAGAGACACCTAGAATACGAAAAGTAAATCAATTATATTGATAGTATAGAAATTGAGATCATATATTGCTCAGTGTATTATGAAAATATGATGATGATCTTAAACTATAAATTGTATATATGTTGACACAATGGTGAAAAATAAAAGGCAGGGTTATACTTATTTTTGAAAATTTTAGACCTGCCGTTCAAATGTTTGATGACATCAAATTTATTGAATATAATTATTTTCGTACGAATTATAATAAAAGGTTTACTGCAAAAACCTAGTTTGACAATAAATAGAAATCCTATAAGGATTTAAATGCCTGAAGCAAGTAATTTGATACTACATTATATATATATATTTTATATAACATAATGCATGTAGTACATATGCATTTATGAATATTGTGTTGAAAGAATCCACAAATTTGATTCCAAAGAAGTATATGTTGATCGTTTGAGACTTATTAATACTCCCAACGAGTTTACAAATTATACGTTTAAAATGAATAATTTCTAAGATGAAAAAATCTTGGAAAGTGATATTTAGTCTCGATTAATGGCGGTGTTGAGTGTTTTTTAATTAGCATAATAATACATGAATCAACATATATAAGAAAAGGTCCTAGAGCACTTTTTCATGGATAAAACTTATTGGATGGATACCTTGATGCTTATTACATAAAATTAAAGTGATGTACAACCCTCTCTCGTTAATGAAAATGATAATGAAGAACCTTTTGGTCTTGAAGTACCAAATCTATGTTCAAATGGTGTTTTTTAATTATAAAATAACATAATGTTCTATATAACAGGTTGCACCCATTTGAAAAGCAACATTAGTAAAGTTCTTCATACAAGATTTCCAAAATGTTGGGATGTGATAGATAGAAATATCTTAACAAAATATTAAAGCATCCACATAAGAATGAGGGGGAGCATATTTATCAAGGGTTTTTACGATTTGGAGAAAATACAATGTAACTGTATTTTTTTTCCTTCACTAGGTTTTTATCTCACCGGGTTTTTACTAGTAAGGTTTTAATCATGCAGTTTTTGCACCCCCTCATTACCATTAAAGGTTAATTTGATATGTGGATGAATAATGTACTCTTTTTCCTCTGCTAGTTTTTTTTTCCACAGGGTTTTTATTAGCAAAGGTTTTAATTAGGCATATTCACTGTATGATTGATAGAGATTAATTCAAGGGGGAGTGTTATGAATATAATACAATTATATATGAATAAATATCCATTAATCCATGGAAGAAACTTTCATCCTTTTGTATTCCCACTAGCTTTATCATAATGATCAATTTTATGATTCATTATAATGTAATTTTTATATACTTAATATAATGTGGGATTGTGGGGCTATAAAAAGGGTCTCACACCATTGTATTTTACACACTTTGTGATGAGAACAATTGAGGAATAAAATACTTCTCTTTTAGCTATTCTTTATCTCTTCTCTTCTATAATTTTATGTTTTATATTTTTGTTTATTCTTAATCGATTTATAACAAATATCATATAATAGTATTCTCATTTCAATTAATGTTTTGTTTTTTCAATGCGTGTTAAATTTTGTTTTTGAATTTATATTATGATATTCACAATTTTGATGTTATCCTTTCCACTTCTCTAATATCTCATTTATATTCCGGCCAAATCTTTTATTGATATCAACTAAACTTATTTTTTTAAAAATAAAAATAAATTATAATGTATTAATTAATTAATAATTTGGTGAATACAAAAGACACCACATTAATTTTATTTTTGAAAATGTAAAAGACACTGCATTAATAGTTAAAATAAATACACTATTAGTAATAGATTAATCAAATTAACTAACTAACTAATTAATAATGTAGTAAATTTAAAATCAAAAGACACTACATTAATAAGTCTTGGCCATTAATTTTTTTTTAAGTTAAATTATATTTAACTAATTAATTAATAATTTCGTCTGTTCAAAAGACACTACATTTATAGTAAAAAATATATCAATTAAATTGATTAATTAAATTAACTAATTAATTAATATTTTGATCAGTTCAAAATCAAATTCTGCATATATTAAGATCATCAAAAATCTGAATATGCTTCATAATTAATTAAAACTTTATATTATGTTGGAAAGTTTTGACTTTTTATCATAAATCATAATCAAGAGGCAATCCAATAACTCATAAATCAAGAGACAATCTCATAATTAAAGGGATAATGATTAAATTATTTTAACCAATCCCATAACAAAAAATTCCAATCCATTTTCTATAAATTTAATTTCTACGTTGAATAATCCAATGTTATTTCTTCATCATTTGTGTTTTAAAGATCAAAGAGAGAGACATTAGAGGAAGAGATAACTTATATATAAAAATCATCGACTCCTATTTGTTTTTGTTTTTGTTTTTTTTTTCATTTTCAAATAATTCGTTTTTATTTATAATGATCAAATATGTATATTTGTTTTCGGATCTGAAATCACATATAATTATATTATTGAATATAATTATCAAATATGTATATAGGTCTTTGTTTTCTTTGAGTTTCTATTATAGTTATATGTGATTTTGTTTCCTTTTATTTAATTTTCTTTTGGACTTAATGCTCTTCTAGGAAAATCAAGATTCAAATCAAAGCACTTTCGATAATTTTAGTGATATTTTTTATTCTTTTTGTGCGTTTAGATCGTTTTTGTGCCATATGTGCATACTGTTTTATTATTATCATTATTATTATTAATCTGACAGTTAAGGAAGATTTTAATCTTGATTTGAAAGGTAATCATAAAGAGAAAGAGGCAGGTGGTTACTTTGTGTTTGTTATTAATTTTTTAATTATAAATGTTATTAAGTTTTTTAATTTTAATTTTAGTATTATGAATAATAATCTGGGTTTCTATTAGTGCTATAATTGAAGGCTTAAAAAACTACAGAGAACAAGTTGCAATTGAATCTTTTAACCCAAAAATTTGTTGTGTAAGTGAGAACTCTCCTCCTATTTTTTTATTAAATTTTTGCTATGGTTAAAGATTATTTTTATTCCACGGGTGAAAACATTTGTATATTTGTATATTTTGTTTCATGGTAGGGGACTTGGAAGACATCAAGGAGTTTTATTATAAGAGAAAAAGATGATCATTGTGTCTCTTGATCGAGCTATGGCCAAGGACATTGTTGGAGATAATCCAAGATCCTCCTTCTCACTCTATTTGGAAAGGAAAATTAATGAGTTGCTTAGTTTCTTTTTTAGAAAATGAAAATATATCTATAAGAATTCAATTTATTAATGTTAAGTAAACACGTCTCTACTTATAAATGAGTTGCTCTCTCTCTTAGAAATCATAAAATAATGGTGTTGGTGGTTCAATTCGACTTTGGTGGTGTGAATGATGTTTTTATTTTTATTTTTTCTGGTCTTTAATTTATGTGATTTGTACATTATGCTTTTTAATATTATGCATCTTTGGTTCGTGTAATGCATCATCGACTTCAATAGTAGTTTTTTTTTTTTTTTTTTTTTTGAATCTTTGGTCACTTTCATATTATGAAATAATTTCAATCGTATAAGTTCAATGAATATGAATTTAGATTTATATTTTGTGGTGACCGTATATTCGTACTTGTGATCTGGTTGGGACACGAGTACATAATTAATTATTATTATTATTTTATTGTTTTCATTATATATAATAATAATTATATATCATATAATAGTAAATAATATAATAACCTTTCTTCTTACTTTTTATATAGAATTGATACATAGTAATTATAAATGTTATTTTAAATATATTATGTGACAATCATAAATATTATTTTTAATATATTATTATTATTATTATTTTATATACTAATAATTAGTTCTATAAAGTAGGAGTGGATATCAATCAATTGTTTAGGAAATGTAAATAAATTGTACAGTCGAAAACATCAACAATTCAATTAAAATTATTTTTGCGGAAGTTAAAAGACCTGATTGAAAGCATGTCAAATTCTCTAATTAACTAGTAGAATCTTTAACATTCCTCCTTAATTTGAGGATCTATATATAACATCAATGACTATGTAAATTGTTGTGGTTTATATTTTTCCTGTTATTTGATGCTTTATCTAAAGGAAAAACTATATGTTTACGATGTTTAAACATGTTTGTATCAAAAATTTCGGTACAAACAATGCAATGTTTTACATACATTTTTTTATAAAAATCCCGTGGAAAGTTCGTGTTGGAAAACTAGTATTATATAATTTTAAGCAATCCACCCTACTGAATTTTCTGATGGCCTTATTTGACATGTATCATTTTAATATAGTTTTTTTAAAAAAAAAAATTACAATTAGCTGATCCTTGCTGACTTGTAAGAAGATGAATTTCAGTAATCCAAATTTTATTTCATTTTGATATGAACCAATGAATGTTTGAGGACAACCCACTTCTACCTTCTCAAATTAAAATTAAAATTCCGATAGACTACCTATTAGGACTACTAAAAATTTGTGTCGATAGAGAAGTGCTTGAGACCAAAAAAAAAAGGGTCTATATTCTTTACGTAATTTATATATCGGTAATTGAAATTTTAATGTGTCATTGTGTCTCCTAGTGATTTTTTTATTAAAAAAAAGCTAAATAAGAATTTCAATAAAATTAATTAACTATTAAAACTATAAATAAAAAAATAAAATAAAAGAAACACTCTTGTGACTAAACTGAACATTACGTGTACCGCCTATTGGAAGTTGGGAACTATACAAAATTCATCCCGATAAAGAATTTTATTAAATGAAAAATATAGTATCGATAAATCATCATTAACAACAAATATTATTTTTATCCTAATAAATCCTTAAATCTCAAATCCTTCTTCCAAATTCTTCCAATAGTGGATTTTTAAAGATATGCACAGCAAAATCGTCCTTCCTATTGAGACATTCTTTTAGTCCTTTAAAGTCTTGTCAGATATGTATATTTTAGGAATGAATAATTTTTTTCATTTCAACAGATATTCTATTTGGATAAATTATTTTCTCCCTAAAAATCATGTCATGTTTATACTTTTTAGAGATGAATAATTTATTTTGTTATAATATACATCCTACAGGAACAAAAAAAAATCATCCCCATAGCTTAATTTTGTTGTTATGCTTCTTCTGCCACGAATTTGGACGAGACCAGTGGGAGAATTTCTCAACGACGTGAATGTGGGAGCCTCCCCCACGACCTTACCATGGAATAAGTCGGTCTCCTTCACTAGAGGCCACCATTTGTGTGGTGTGGCTAGGGATGACCATTTTACCCCGGGGCTCCAAACCCCGCTCCCTCATCCCTATTTGGGGGGGGGGGGGGGGGATGGGGATGACTTTTAACCCCAAATTTAAATGGGGTTGGGGTTAGGTGCCCCCATCCCCATTTTCCTATTTCCTCCAAATATTATAATATTATATTTTCAAAAAATTTATTATTTTTATTTTACTAACTATATACACATATTTATAAACTATAACTTAAATTACACACCAAGCAATCTAACTATATATACATATTGATTTTCTTATTAAATTACACACCAAGCAAGCTCCATATAATTTATTAACATATTTTACTAACTATATATACATATTAAAAAACTTAACTTTCATTTCAATTTGTATGGAATGTTATTTTGTATTTGAATTTATTAGATTACGAATTTATATGTTTCTTTAATATGTAATTTTTACTGATATTGGAAAAGTGGGAAAATGGGGAAATGGAGGACTTTGGAAAAATGGGGAAACGGAGAAAAACAGGAAAAATAGGGGAAATAGGGATGGGGATGGGGATGGGGGGACCTCCCCCCAAAATTACCCCAACCCCATTTCCCCCAAATGGGGAAATGAGGGGGGGGGGGGGGGGGGGATGGGGGAGGGTTTGGAAAATGGGGTTGGGGATGGGGAGACCTACATCCGCCCCCATTTCCCCATTGGCCATCCCTAGGTGTGGCCTCCAAAGTTTTATTTTTGGACAAAAATACCCTCATAATAGGGCAACATGCATCTGGACCCATTATTATTTACTTTTTACTTTTTTCTTTTTTTGGATTTTCAATTTTCTTACCTTTGTTGACTACAGAAAGAAGTTCTGGCAACAGTGACCCAAAAAGTGAGAAACACATCGACGACGACAACTGCTACGGCAACGGCAGGCAACCGCGAAGACTTCAACTGCGACACATCGAACGTCAGGATTTAAGGTATTTTCGTTTGGGTTTTGTTTGAAAATTTGATATTGTTGATTTTCCGTATTTATTTCATTCTAGTTGATTTTGATTTTGATTTTTGTGAATTTGATATCTGTGGTGATGTTTTGTTGTTTGAATATGAATGGTGGTGTGATTCA
Source organism: Dipteronia dyeriana (assembly GCA_032871835.1). Taxonomy (NCBI): domain Eukaryota; kingdom Viridiplantae; phylum Streptophyta; class Magnoliopsida; order Sapindales; family Sapindaceae; genus Dipteronia; species Dipteronia dyeriana. Next base: position 18,743,447 of record CM065296.1, on the reverse strand, counting down.
TATTTATTTTGAATCTGTATTTCAATTTAGCTTTTGTTGTTTTGTTGTTTGGTAGATTGAAATTCGTTTAAAAAAATTTGGATTGTGGTGTTGGTGGGTTATTGATTAGAAGAAGAAGATGAACAATAGTTATTCAGAATTAGGGATTTTTCGATGATGTTAGCATCTTTCGAGACCTATTACAGATTTTTGAGACTTAATATATTGTTTGTGAGGCTTATACTTACATTTTCGAGGTTTAATATACATTTTCGATACTTATATAAGCCTTTTCGAGACTTATATAAGCTTTTTGATCCTTAATCTGAGACTTATTTAACATGTTTTCAAGACTTCAATCATCTTTATTTGAGACTTACTGGTGTTTATATTTTCCAAAAATAATTGCTTTATTGGAGACTTATCATGTGTTGTGTAGTTGATTGTATGTTTTGTTTGTAACATTATATATGCAGATGGTGAATCTTAAGAAGCTACTGAAAACCCCGGAGATGGATTGGTATAATGGAACAATTACTCCCCATAATCACATCAAAATTTTTAAAATAATAGATGAAGCACTTAACGGCATTGATAATGGGGGGCTCTAAAAGCAGAGGTTCATAGACTCATGTTTTGGACAATTTTTACATATGCATCGAACTATGCGGTTTTTTAAGATTGTGCATAGCTTGCTTTTGTGGGAGATACATCACGATGACAGTCCAGATGAGATGCGGTTCTTGTTGGGAAACATCGGTGTTTGTGTTTTAAAAATCAAAATTTGTCTAATAACATGTAGAAGTTTGAAGTTGTGCCTGACATGACAGAGTATTCAGAGGTGGAGCATGGCATAAACCAAATAAATTATGTATGGATGGAATTATTTTTATTATGGCTAGATGAATGAATGTATTTATAATGAATTATGTTGTGTGTTGCCAGAAAATTGAATTTGTTGATTATTTTTGAATGGTTATGTTGAATGGAATTGACATAGACTATATGTTGATTGTGTTTATAATAAATAGTCAATTATGTTTTGTTAGACATGGATAGTGTAACTTGATATTTTTTCTTCCGGTAAGTCTTGAATTTAATTATTAAATATTGAAATTAAGTGTCGAATGTCATTTAGCTTTTACAAATAATAAAGAAAACAAAAATTAGAAACATTTGGATTTAATTCTTCTAAATTATCATTTTTTTTAAACTCGACAAAAGAAAACATAATCTTTATAATATAATAATAATTTTAAAAATATAAAAAAAATAATTCCTATTTTTTTAATTACTATTTTGTTGTTAAACTCACAAAAATACATAATACTAACATAATCATTCTAATATATTATTAATTAAAAAAAAACATTTGGATTTAATTCTTCTAAATAATCATTTTCTTCTTAAACTCGACAAAAGAAAATATAATCTTTATAATATAATAATAATTTCAAAAATATAAAAAAATAGGAATTTTTTTTTAAAATTATTATTTTGTCGTTAAACTCACAAAAATACATAATACTAACATAATCATTCTAATATCTTATTAATTAAAAAAATTAAAAATATTTGGATTTCATTCTTCTAAATCGTCATTTTCTTCTTAAACTCGACAAAAGAAAACATAATCTTTATAATATAATAATAATTTCGAAAATATAAATAAAAAATTAGGAATTATTTTTTTAATGATTATTTTGTTGTTAAACACACAAAAATACATGAAATTAACGTATTACTAACACTCAAACAACAATATTAACTACACTTAACACGTACTAAATTACAAATCACTAAATACTAAATAATAATAATTACTAATTTACTATGTCAAAAATTATTAATAACAAAAGTAGAGAAGTAGAAATACTAACCTTAAATTGGAGAGTTGAGAGTTAAGAGTATTGAATTAATTAATCAATTGGATACCTAGCAACATAACAAATAATAACATTAGTTATAAACATATTAATATCTAATAATAGTTAATAATTAAATAACAAATGAAAGTAAATAAATTAAAAAAATAAATAAGACAATACCTTAGAGTAAGAGCCTTAAAATATGTAGAGACTAGAGAGCGGGAGGTATCAAGTATATACTATAATAGTATATAGTATATAATAATATAATATAAATTATAAAATGTATAGTGTATATAATATATTAAATAAATAAAATAAATTACAAAATAGTTGAAACTTGAAAGAGAGTGAGAGATGTTGGAGAATGGAGATTGTAGAGAATATAAAAAATAAGAGAGTAGAAAAGTAGATAAATTGTAGGGAATGAGGTGAGGGTGATGGGGTATTTATAGGAAAATGTTAGGTTAGGGTATAATTGAAATGAATTGTAAAAGATTTAAAAATATGTAATTTTAAAAAGTTTTGGACATTTTTTTAAACCCTCCAATGGTCATCAACGGCTCCTGAATACTTACAAAAGCCACCCCTAAATTCAAATTTCATAATTTAAAATTCAAAATTTAAAAAGTTTGAATTCTGACGGTCCTTAACTGGCCGACCAGCCTGCTCGTGAGCCTATTCACAGGCCGGCTTGTGGGCCTGCTCATGGGCCGGTTCACTGGCCGGCCTGTTAAGGCCTGTAAGATTACATTTTTTCAAAAAAAAAATTGGGCCTGACGGGGCATGCCAGGCCGACCTGCAGGTCGCGACCCCTGGGCCTGGCCTGGCCTGGCCCGCCAGCTTAACGGGTTTAGGCCTAGCCTGTTAAGTTGACGGGCCGGCCTGGGCATGCGACCAAGCAGACCGAGCCGGACCGCCTGCCAGGGCCCGACCCATTTTGCCAGCTCTATTCAGATGATTGACAATCTGTTTTCAACAAGATTGCAAGATAAAGAATATGCTTAAAGTTGGAGTCCTGAAAATTGTATCCGGCCATTAATGAACACCAAGTCGCCAACAACATCAAACAAATAACCAATCTCGGCATCAAAGACCATCTGCATCTTCACTTTGACTTCAAATATGCATATAAACGTATGTGGGCTCACATATATACTATACAGGTCACATGGGTTGCGCTGCTTCTATTCCTGACAAGAGTCCTGGTTATTCTGGTGGACTTAACAATTTGGAGAATGGTGGGGCACCTGAGGCAAATAATCTTCGTGTTAAGCTGGTGTTGTTAGGTGATTCAGGTGTTGGTAAGAGTTGTATTGTTCTTCAATTTTGAGTGTTATTATATGCTTTGGTTACGAATTGAATTTTCTCATCCTTTGGTTCTTCATCTTGGGTTTGTTGGATTGAAATAAAAGAAATATTTCAAAATACGAAAAAAAAAAAAATGTGTGGTTTTATAGACTTACTTTATAGATTTTTTTTTCTTAAATTGTATGTCTTTTTTAATAATTTTGAAAATGTAAAAAAAATTATTAAATAATTAAAAAAGTGGGTCATAAATAAATCAGTAGGGGTGTATCAATAACACCGGTCAATTAATAACCTTTTGACCATCACAATGATCAATTTTGGTGCTTGTGAAAATTATGGAAACCAAATTACTCAAACAAGAAAAAGTCGTAAACTAATTAGAATAAAAAAAGAATCTGGGACTTATGATATTTTAGTTTATATATAAATTATCCGAATAGGCAACAACTACGGTAGTGATTTCCTAAAACGAAATTTTTCTTCATTTGCAAGTATTTATTTAAGGAAACTCTAGGTAACACGTAGTTGAAGAAAAAAAAATCAAACCTGGGTAAAATTCTTGTTTTGAGAGAGCGAGTAATCATAGAGGATCAAGGTTATAATGGTTCAATGAAACATAGATGGGGTAATTATAGAAGATCAAGGTTGCAATGGTTCAATGAAAAGTGACATTTCAATCTCGGTTATTGCAAATGACAAATGTTATCCATTGTAACTTAAAAAGAATATACATTTGCATTGGAAACTAAATAAGACACAAATGAATGTAAATTCCCTTTCAACTACATAGTTTACAATGGTTCAATTGACATGCGACTTTCCATTGAACCATTGTAACCTTGAACACAACATTGACATGGGCGTTTACATTAGTTGTTGGGCTTTAATAATTATACTTGATGTATTTGAACACAACACTGACATGGGTTTCCAACATTTCCAAAATTTACAAAAAGAAGTCTGTTGGGCTGGTTACAATTTGTGCCATACCAGGGCCTAAGAGAATTGTACCCAGACCAGGCCTTTACAATAATTTATGGGCTTTAATAATTATAATGCATGTGTTTGAACACAACATTTACATGGGCTTACAATATTTACCAAAACATGTTTGCCGAGCTTACAAAATATTTCCCGGACTTTTCAATAATCCTAGGCTTACAAAATAATTCTCAGGCTCAAACTATAATATATTCCTGGGCTAACAGGATAATTCCTAGGCTTAGAAGATGATTCTCAAGCTTCAGACAATAATTCCCTGGCTAAACTGTACGGTATATAATATACAAAATGAGCTTTTAATTTATTTGTTATTCTCAAAGGATTATATGTATACATGGGCCAACTTTGTCAATTATATTCCTAAGGGGAATTGTAGGGCTGACCATGGGTAAAAATATCAATAGCCATGGCCTTACGAATGTCTTTGATATCCTTTTGTTCGAAAATTGCTTTCCATGAAGTTTCTACTCCGGCAAGAATCAACTCAGCATACTTCATCAAGAATACACCACAAGTGTATTTGTAAAAGGTAGGATATGTCAAACATAAGTATCGTTTTGAAAGTAAATAAAGTAAATAAATATGTCTCATATACCTATTATCTTGTTGAGGAATCATGTTTGAGTGCATTCTTTCAACTGTGAATGGGCTGGCTATCTTCATTTCTTCTTAGTAGTAGGCACGAATGTCCTTCAGCTGATGACTGGTTCCGTCTCGTTCGTTCAAAGAGTCAAATAACAGTTTTTTTCCTTTCTTCAAAAGTACATGACATAAAACCCAATGGCCAGGAAGGTGGCACAGGATGAGCACCTGTATATACAATATATTATTTTTAAGCTTATTGGAAAAAATTATTTCAGAAAATATATAATGACAATGCAACGTCATTTCAGACACTTACCGAATCCATTTGCACCAAGGTTGTAGGTACAGAAGGTCATGCCCGGTTACATGTCTGAGGATGTCTACAATTGGTTGGTAATTTAAAGGAACGAATTCTGGGTAGTCTTCCGAGACAATGACAGCATGAGGATTTAGATTGCTGACCTTCTTGCTCTTTTTTCTACGATCTTTTTTCTTTTGGGGAGTAGGAGGAGAACCAGTTTGTTTCTACTACGTCTTTCCTCCGTATCCTTCTCAAATGTTGCTATCTTCCTCATGGCTTCCATTGTATCCATTTCAATTGCCCACTTAATGTTGAGTTTAGTCTGTATATACAACCATTAATTGCCATTACCAGGCTTATAAAAAATCAAAAGCATGCATGCATGAATTCCAAGCTGAAAATTCACAATCTCATGGGATACATTCCTAGGCTTAGATCAATCAATCAATCATAGGCTCAAAAACATACATACATCAATTCCAAGCTAATAAGTCCTAGGCTAATGGCATCCATTCCATGGCTTAGATCAATCAATCATAAACTCAAAACCATACATACATCAATTCCAAGTTGATAAGTCCTTGGCTAATGGCATCCATTCCTAGATTTATATCAATCAATCATAGGCTCAAAACCATATATGCATCAATTCCAAAATGATAATTCATAGGCTCATGGTGTCTATTCCTAGGCTTATATCAATCACAAATAGGCTAAAAACCATACATACATCAATTCCAAACTGATAATTCATAGGCTCATGGAATCCATTTCCAGGCTTACATCAATCATAAATAGGCTGAAAACCATACATACATCAATTCCAAACTGATAATCTATAGGCTCATGGCATCCATTCTCATGCTTATATCAATCACAAATATGCTAAAAGTCATACATGCATCAATTCCATGTTGATAATTCATAGGCTCATGGCATCCACTCCCAGGCTTATATCAATAAAAAATAGGCTGAAAACCATACATGCATTAGAACACATTTTTAGAAACATATATAAACACATTTTCATATGCCATCTCTTATAACTAAGGAGATACTTACGAATAAAGATGTGTTAACCAATCCAATACTTTGCAAGTAGTTAAGGTCATTGGTCAATCACCTCTTCCATGGGATATCAAAGAAACTATGAATGTACTGTGTAAATGTAGTGATGTACATTAGGAAATAAGTAACATAAAGCCATAAAACCAGAGGGAGAGAGATAGAGAGAGAGAGAGATAGTTAGGTTAGTTACCAAATCTGATATCCACTTTTCAATATTGACCATATCTAGAAAATCTTCACACTTCATGAGAAGGATTTGACCTGTGTAAAAATTATTCAAGGCCACTATTACATTACATTACATTAGGAAAAGTATTAAAAAATGAATACATTATAGTACCAAGCCAATATAACAGATAATAGGAATGGAATATTACCTAAGTTGGTTGACGTTCTTTAGGAAATACGTGAACTCAACTAAGTTTATTTTTTCCTAGTTTGAGTGAGGTTTTCTTTTCTTCTTGGGCATAGGATTTGTCTACTGGCTTTCGAGCCACTTGGACTGCTTTCTGCTCATCTGTTTGTCGATGTCTCTGTACTCAACATCAGGGTTGGCCTCATCAAGCGTTACCACACTATTGGGAATGTTCTGGATAATAAAGCACATTGAGGGGGATGGATACTCATCCTCGTCAAGGATAGATTTTTTTCCCGAGACCTACATAAAACTAAATATTTAATGAAGCAGAAACCATTGATATGAATTACAAAAACACTATTATAGAATGTGCCTTGACCATATCACCCTCAAATGCAACATCCCCAACAACCACACCATAACTGCCAACACCTTGCTCAGAACCCTTACCAACCTCAAAGGCAGCATCCCCATCACCGACAACATCATCTTGCTCACCACCCATACCACTCTCAAATGAAGCAATATCCCTATTTAAAAAGCATCATCTTCCTCACCACCCTTACCAACTTCACCAACTTCATCAACTGAATATAATTATATGACATCCTTATCAACATGAACATTATTTCCAGCACCCTTATCGCCAACAACATCATCATCTTGCTCAGCACCCTTCTAAACATCAACATCAATAAATTAGTTCACATTATTAAGGACTATAGTATTATATATAAATATGAATTTAATTTCCAACAACTTCATATCCAACCTTCATCTCCTTTCTAATCTTTGAAAATTCACCTCTACAAAATGCAATGATACTTTGCTCGCTTTCCACCATAGCAGCATGTAGTCCTGAGATTGTCGAAGGCACCTGAATTTTGCAATAATTAATACAATACATACAAGAATAGCATACTAAAACCTAATTGTGTAGATGCATTCTTACCTTAGGATTTATATCTAGGGATAGCTTCTTCTTCGAAGGGAGGGAATATTCATAATATTTCGTGCTTCTTGATCTCTTGACATAAGCTCCCATAAGGAGGCTGTGAACACTTCAATCATTCCTATCACTCTCATTGTCTGTCTCATTATCACCATCCCCATCATCAGAACCAACATCCTATTCCTCTTCCTTTGGATGTACAATTGGCTTCACCAACTTCTTCCACTTCCTATTTATTAGTGGGCCACAAACATATTTCAAGTTCAATGACTTAAAGTAATATGTACCCTTTTCAAAACTTTCAACGTCCCACAGAAATAAAACCATCTGCATATCGGGAACAAACAATTGTTATGGTATTTTCTATAAATAATTATCGCGATATAACTAAAAAGAATGACTAATTAAGTACACACCGTTGTATTGAATCTAGATTCAACATCTGTAACCTTTGCACTAAAGTCTCATCTAGAGAACCTTGGAAACCCGGTACCCACTCTTATCCTATAAAGGTCATCAAAACGAATTACTCGTTCCATAGCCCATACCTATACATTTTAAACTAACATCAAACAATGTTTTTATAGGACAGAGATATATTACTGTTCAAAATACCAAACATTTTGATAAAACATACATGAAGTGATAGAGGGAACCCGGTTAAATTGTAGTTATAATAATTGGATCTATTTTTCTTTTAATCTTCCTCCACCAGTAACTCTCCTTTCCCTTTGATTTTCAATTCTTCTTCTTCTACTGTCTTCTTTTCTTCTTCTTCTTCTTCTGTCTTTTTATCTTCCTTCTTATCTTCCTTGTTCACCTCTCAATATGTGGATCTGTTCCTCAAGTACGTCCTAAAAACAAAAGTAGTGTATAAATAAAGATGTAAGAACCCCATGGAAATTTATTGAATTCCTCCTCATTTTTTACTAATGAAAACATTCCACCTTGAGATGGTTGTCCGTCCGTTAGCCGTGCTAAAGAATTGGTTGAGCATATAGATATTCAATATCTTGAATGCATCTTCACTCTCTTTGGACGACGTTTTCTTCAAGGTGCATACAATATCTTGACAGTAGGCCTTTATCCTTTGAAAACTATTATCAGCATTGAATCATCTACCACTTCATTATTGTTGGAAAAACCTTTAGGTAAATGTCCCATCTTAAACCCGCTACATAGACAGAACTCTTTTTGCCCAAATTGAGCTTTCAACTTCCACACCCAAACTACATCTCATCTAGTCTTTGTCCATTAGGGTGATTAACCTCTCGTTTCAAAATATTATGGATTAACTACCCGTAAACTATCACCAACTGCTTCAGCCCTGCCTGAATTTTTCCAACAACCTAAATCTTTTTAGGACCATTGTCAAGTCTCTAATAATGTACTTTTTACTTTGAGAGTCTACCCTCACTCGAATCCATTTCTTATGGCCTTAGAACCACAATAGCTTTTCATTGCATTCTTCGGCATATGGTTAATGCAAACAAAATAAAAGTTGGGTTGTAAAATGAAATACATGAAGCATCATTCTTAGGCTTAAAACTAAACATGGATCAATGGTCCCAGGCTTAAAATAATATATAGATCATTGATGCTAAGCTCATAATAATACGTGCATCCATCAATATGAAAATCTAGCCTCATAGGATAAACATAAATATTCAACATCAATCTTCGGCTCAACATATTACAAGCATCATCCATCCATCGGCCCTAGGCTTATGACAATCATTTATTGGCTCAAAATATACATTCAGCATCAAACCTAGGCTCATCAAAATGCATGCTTTATCCATCTGTCCTAGGTCTATAACAATTATTTCTAGGCTTAATATAATACAAATATAATACATACATGCAAAAAAAGTCATTCTAGTTTGCAAACGTTATTTTTCCTATTGCCTGTACAGCCCACTAATAGTTTTTCCAGTGTGGTTCATAGCAATATAACTAAATGCTTTCCCTTTAAACAAAAGACACACCCTTCAAATACACATACAACGGAACACAAACACGCCACCCAAAACACAAACAAGAGAACAATCTCCCATCAAAAACACAATCTCCCATTAAAAAAAAACACAAACAAGAACAATCTCCGATAATAAACACAAATTTGAACAACTTAAAGTAGTTTGAACAAATCAGTACCTTCAATTTGTCTCACTCTCTTTGCGTTTCATCTAGGGTTTGGGGTGCTTCGATCAATGTTGATCGATGGCCTTGTGCTTTAAACACCGACCAACGACCTTGCTTATTCTTCCTCTCTATTTCTGGGTTCTTGCTTGGGTTTGAGTTTTGTTGGTCGTTTGGGTACACAGAGCACAAAACAAGAACAAGAAGGGTTTTTTTGTTGTTTTTTTTTTGTAATTTAACGGCCACGACAACGACGACCTTGCTTTTCCTTCCTCTCTTTACGTCGAACCAATTCCGGGTTCTTTTTGTTTGGGTTTAAGTTTCGCGTATAGAGCAACGACTGTTTTTCTAATTTTGAATTTTGAATTTTGAATTGTGTTGTTGCTTTGTGGGAAATCACCTTGGAGGGTATTTTAATAAACTTGAACAACTTATATTGAATAAATTATTTAAGGAGGGTAATAAGGGAAATTCTAGGTAAGGCCTTTTGAATAGACATGATCACGGTTCCGTTCGAACCGTGGAACCAAATCGTAACCGTAGAAAATGAACCGTAACCGTAGAAAATGAACCGTAACCGTAACCAAAATCGTTGGGTATAAGGTTCGGTTCCGGTTCCGGTTCCGGTTCGTAAAAAAAAAACCGGTCTATAACTAGCGATTCAAACCACTGGTTCGGTTCTGGTTTTAGAACTGCCAGTTCCAGAATATATATATATATATATATACATTTAATTTTTTTCCTCACTCTTCTTTTTTTCTTTCTCATCCAAACAAGTACTCCAGACATCCAGTAAACCACTTCCTAAATCCATCGATCTCTTTGACTCTTTTCGGTTTCTAGAATCTATTAATCATAATATTAATCCATTAATCCATCGATTTCATTCAACTATCACTCACTTAATCACTCTTTCCAAAATCCATCTATCTTTCTCTCTCTCTTCCAAACAAGTCAAGCATATCCAAGTAAGAAGAAAAGAAAGACGTAGAAGAAGAAAGATGAAGAAGTTGAGGAAGAAACCGTGTTGGTGTGGTGTTGATGAACTGTTGATGGCTGATTCAAGGGTGGTGGCCACCTCCGCCAATGAGATCAAGAGAGAACGGTTCAGTGAAGGTGATTTGGGGTTGCATGAGAGAGAGAGAAAGTCTGATTAGAAATCAGAAGAAGAAGAAGGTGATTTTGGTGCGTGTGTGTGAGAGAGAGAGTCTGGTTAGAAATCAAATGCAGAAGAAGAAAGTGATTTGAGTGTGTGAGGCTTGAGATAGGGTCTGGTTAGGTGAGATTTATTTGACTTTGAGAATTGATAAGGTGTAGTTCACACGTATGTATGTATGTTTGTTTGTTTGTTTTTATAAGAACCGAACCGTCTGGAATCAGGATACTGGACCGAAACCGGAGAATCGGAACCTTCTTTCAGGTGGTTATGGCTCTGGTTCTAAGTTCTATTAGAACCGGAACCGAAACCGAACCGAATCGAACCAGAACCGTGGTCATGTCTACTTTTGAAGGTTGGCTACAAGTGTAATTTTTTCACCAATGGACTATTTCTTAGAAACTAAACATTAAGAAAGGTCATTTCCTCCGATTTCCACAATTTCTTTTTACGTATAGTTAATGCATGCCCCTTGTCTTTACCATGGTAATTTTGTAATACCAACTAAAAAAAAAATTAACACCAACGAATTTCCAACTCACGTATAGTCTTGATATTTTTCAAATTTACTAAAAAAACATGTGTGTGCTATTAGCCTATTCACAGTATAGGTTAGATATGTCATTTTAAAATTCCTATCTATTTTTTAATAATATTGTCTACTTTATCATTTGACACACCTTTTTTTATTACACTTGATACTAAAAACTTTAATTTTAAAAATTTCTAAAGAGACTTTATTTCATTCTAAATTTATCCTTATCATTTTTTGATATTCTTATTCCGAGGAAACTCCAATTTTAAGTTTCAATTAATAGCATGTTCATTAACCAATTACAATACATTTCCTGTTTTTTTTTTTAAAGAAAACAGTAAAAACTTGTTCTCCGGTCTTGATTTTTAAATAAAACAAGAAAAAATAAAACATCCTTTTCCCTGTCAAAATTTAGAAAATGTTATAAAATAAATGAAGAACAGATAATAGAATAAATAAATAATATATGAAAAAAAGAGAGAGATGAGAAACGAGAGTCTAATATTTTGCATTGATTTTTCTATAGCTTTTCTAATCTGTTTACAATGCAAAAGCAAAGTCATATATAGGCTTGAAATGATTATTTGGCAACTTGGTCACTTGCACTAAGTTTAGTAAATTGCATAGGCTAAGTATATCACTTGATGCCTATCAATATAAGCGGTGAAATCCATAATATTACAATACTCCACTTAGTTTTCTACCATAAGTGTACAATTTTAAAACTATCTTATTAAAAACCTTATCAAGAAAACCTAATAGGATAAAACACGATCGAAGGGAAAAAGAGTATAATGCACATATGTCTATAATTATTATTTTCTTCAAAACATTTCTCACATTTATACTTTGTTAGGGAAAACCTAGTAGAATCAAACCTGAACAATGATATTCATTGATCCGTCGGATCAAAGTAATATTTATGATGATCTTCTGGATCAAGGTAACATATATACGATGATTAGCAAGATCAAAGTAATATTTACAATAAACTTCTTGATCAAGACAATATATATGATGATCAACATGATAAATGTAATATTTATGATGATCTTTATGGATCAAATGATTTTTGGATGTGGTTAGAGAATTGTCTCATTAAAACCTTATCAGAAAAACCCAATGGAATAAAAAACCTTATTGAAAGGAAAAAGAGTACAATGCACATAATATAATTAATATACTTCATTTGATATGTTCCCCTGATGGGACGCTCCTTTGATAAAAATTCTTTTAAAGCAATCTTCTTGATCGTCAACTAATCTTCTTGATTGCTAAGCTGATGCATATAGATGTTTATTTCATTAAATAACATCAAAAATGATTGGGAGGACTATAAGCAAAAACTTGCTTTATAGAGTAATATCCATATGGAATTTTTTTCAACATATTTTGATTGATAGACAAGCATTCCATTTGATCTATGCTCGATCTTCACGTCGAGACAATATTTTCTTTCTCATTTCTTTATGAAGACACATGAGAATATAATATGATTTATTAAATCCTTATCTTATCGGATATTAACTGAGACGGTTATACCAAATCCGTTCTTATTTTTTTTAATCCATAAGAGGATTTTTGTATGTTCATCAAATACAGATTACGAGATCTCGATTTATATGTTTCTAGCATTTTAATCCTTCATGGATTATAAATATCTACATTGAGTGAATCATATAGATAAATGATTACTACGTCTAGAAGACATTATTTCAAGCCTTTCAAAGGCAGCCAAATTCATTAAAAATTCGGAATGTAACCGTATTCATCAGTAGTGAATACCGAGTTTCAGTAAGAAACCTTTTACTACGAGTTGTGCCTCATATCTCATAATCTCATTTTTCTCAGTACGTTTCCGTATAAAAACCCATTAGTATCTAACTAGTTTGACATTTTCAAGTGTCTGGAGTTCTGTTGGTCTAAACACTTTATATTTGGCTTATGAAGTCAATTCTTCTTGAATTGATTCTTTTCATTTAGGTCAATCATGTCTTTGTCTACAATTATCGATATTATGAAAATCATAATTCTCATTTATAATTTCAGTAGCGCTACTGTGTATAAAAATATATCATCAATGATTGTTTCCTTATGATTCCATATTTCTCGTATGATTTATAGAAATATTCTCAATTTCTATACTCTTGTATCTATGTTGAGGTTACTTCCATTTTAATGGATTTAGTCATTTCATAGACTTGTATGATTTATAGAATTTTTCTAAATTTCTATATTCTTGTATCTCTGTTGAGATTTCTTCCATTTCAATGGATTTAGTCATTTTATATACTTGTGTCTCTTTAGATATATCAGACTCTTAAAGAGTTGATTTAGAGAAAGTGGATTGATTTATAACTCGAGTTTTGTTTACATTAGGATCCTGATAATTATACCTTTCAAATGTTCATAAGCTTATGATATGCATCAGATGATTTATTTGTTGCAATTTGCTCTAATTGTTCTGCATGAACAATTACCGGTCGAGGTTTATGAGATAGCAACTTATAAAATCTTATTCACCTTTATTATACCAGGTAACAGACTAATAATCATCTGATGATCAATTATCTTTCGTATTTGAAAAATATGAATATTGAAATGACACACACACACACACACACACACACAAACACACATATATATATATATATATATACAATCTTTATCCTATTAGTGCGCACTGATGGAATTATATAAGGATAATTAATGTGAGCCACTCATTTATAAAAGAGCTTTGACAAGTGCATACATGCCAAGAAAAAGTATGTAAAATGAGTGACTCACATTCAGTGTTCTTATATAATTACATAAGTGCGCACTGACTTGAAATTTTTTGTATATATATAACCGAACCATATCTTTATTTTTTATATAAGTAACCTTTCATTTACTCTTCTCTTCTAGAGAAACTTTTCCATTTGAAAATTAATCAATATGATAATATGCAGATTGTGAACAAAACTATAAACTATCAGAAGTTTAAATGATATAATTGCAGATTAATCAAATTCAATATTAATCTCATAATGATATAGAAGCCTTATCTAGAGAGGTTTGATAAGCGATTCTTTTGATCCATTCTGATTATGAGTATATCAGAAAAATAGATGTTTGAACATCGTTCCCACCTACTTTACAATATTCATCAAATATTTAGTAATATGGAGAAGTTTTTATAATACACAAACATGTGATCATCTTGTAGATACATCAATTAGAACCATATAATAATAAAAGGGTTCATTCGGTGGATAAATATGTCCACATATATATCACCTTGAATTATTTGTAAGATTGATGAGGATTCAAAACCAATTTTTAGAATAAGATGGTTTTACTGCTAGTTCCCCCTGTGAACAGGCAGTACATAAGTTCTCTTTGGATAAAGAATCTTCTAGTTCTTTAATGGATATCTATGAGAATTTTAATGATTCTACGTATCATTGTAGATTCTATGTGACTGATATGGTCACGCTAAAGTACAAACATTTTAGGATCTGGGAACTTTTACACCTACACTCTTTATAATAGTGTAATATAATCCAGATTATAAAGCACACAGTTTTTTTTTGTAATGAGTTTCTGACCTGAATTATGAGAAGTAATGCATATATATTAAATATTCTCAATACTCATATTTTCAATATGATATTCATACCTTCATATATCTTTGAAACTAAATAGTTTCCTTTATATTCTATTTGAATGATATAAAGTATCCTTGATACACAATTAAATATCATCTGGTAATAAGATTGTGGCTCTTATAGAGCCTTTAATTAGATCCACTGGATCTGATTTGGTATTAACCTTATATTCCTTTGAACTAAGCACATTTCTTTATTCATATTTTAGTATTGTTTGGTAACAATATCAAGGCTCTTCCATAGCCTTCTATCAGATCTGCTGTATCTGATTCTGTATTAACATTGCTCTGAGTAAAGTTAAATTCATAAAATAATTCTAACTCCGCAGAAACTATATGAGTCGTTGCACTCTCGACAAAACATATATTTTATGGACACTACATGTAATGCCATTTTATATCTCTTCTGAAATGATAATAATCTCTCCCCTTTATTATTTTTAATTTAATTTATTTATTTATTTATTTATTTTATTAGGTTTATTCTGTGAACACTTTTCTCTTGTCATTTACAAATATCCACTCCTAGGATATGTTTTGATAACTAATGAATATAAATATATCCAAATTTACTTTGTTGATATTGCTCATTTTTTATACTCACAGCATCCAGTTGAATGTGTATGAAATAGATAAAATATTAATTCCAATTTCCAATTTCATTTATTAGTAAGGATCTTAAATATTTTTTACGATACTCACAACATCCTAATGGATGAGTATGAAATGGATAAAATATTATTTCCAATTTCGTTATTCATTAGGATCTTAAATCTTGTTTACGATACTCACACACATCCTGATAGATGTGTAAGAAATGGATAAAATATTATTTCCAATTTTATTATTTGTTAGGATCTTAAATCTTTGTTACGATACTCACAACATCCTGATGGATGTATATGAAATGGATAAAATATTATTTCCAATTTAATTATTTGTTAGGATCTTAAATCTCTTTTATGATACTCACAACTTCCTGTTGGACGTGTATGAAATGGATAAAATATTATTTATAATTTCATTATTCGTCAGTATCTTAAATCATTTTTATGATGCTCACAGTATCCTGCTGGATGTGTATGAAATGGATAAAATATTATTTCCAATTTCATTATTCGTTAGTCTCTTAAATTCTTTTTATGATACTCACAACATCTTATTGGATGTATATGAAATGGATAAAATATTATTTTCAATTTCATTATTCGTCAGTATCTTAAATCTTTTTTATGATACTCACAACATTCTATTGGATGTGTAGATCATTTTTTTTCAAATGAATACCATGTAAACATATCACTTCATATATATGAGATAACTTTAGATTCTGAACGAGTTTAAAGCCCCAGGTTCCAAATATTGAAGTATGGTTTTCATGAATATAACATTGGATCCAGAACTTCAGGTTCTCATCAGTTTCCAAAACCGTACAGTATGGCATTCATATATATAACACTGAATCCAAAACTTCAGGTTCTCATTGGTTTTCAAAACAGTACTGTATGACATTCATGTATATAACACTGGATCCAAAACTCTAAGTTCTCATAGGTTTTCAAAACCGTGCCAACTTAAATATCATGATTCCAAGAACTTTAAGTTCTGGCTAGTCGGTTTAGTCAATCTAGTCGATCTCATATATAGCATATAAATAAATAATACGAATATTATAAAAAATATAATAAATAAATCCAGAACTATAATAGGTTCTGTCGACACAGCCGCAACTAGTCTCTGTCGACACAGCTGCAGCCAGTCTTATATATTGCGTATAATTAAACAGTTTCATGTGCATAAAAATAAATGATTTCAAATAAACAAATCCAAAACTATATATATGGGTTCCGTTGACGGTATAAGCTATATTGTTATACGGAACTGAATATAGATCCAAAATGTTGATATGTAAGATATGTGCATAAACATAAATGATTTTAAATAAACAAATCAAGAACTATATATATGGGTTCCGTTGAAGGCATTAGCCATCTTGTTATACGGAACTGAATATAGATCCAAAACATTGATATGTAAGATATATGCATAAACATAAATGATTTCAAATAAACAAATCTAGGACTATATATATGAGTTTCGTTGACGGCATAAACCATCTTGTTATCTTGAATTGAATATAGATCCAAAATGTTGATATGTAAGATATGTACATAAACATAAATGATTTCAAATAAACAAATCTAGGACTATATATATGGGTTCCGTTAACGACATAAACCATCTTGTTATACGAAACTAAATTTAGATCCAAAATAATGAGATGTAACTGAATCACCCATCAGGAGATCATTTTTATAAAATAGATTTTTCGTGTTGGTAACATATTGTAAAATAAATGAAGAACAGATGAAGAACATGTGAAGAATAGTTGAAGAACAAATAATAGAATAAATAAATAATATATAAAGAAATGAGAAAGATGAGAAACGAGAGAGTGTAAGGCCCCGTCCTGCAACTGTTTTTTAGTCTGTTTTCGTTTTTATTTTTTAAAAAACGATTTCGAAAACACGTTCGTTAACCGTTTTTCATTTTATTTTAGAAAAAAAAATGAAAAACAAAACTAGTGTTAAAAGTGAAAGATTTGAAAAACATAAAATTCTTGTTTTTTGTTTTTCATTTTTTTAATACTTTTTTTATATAAATAAAATCATTTTTCTTAAACTATTAATCGTACTGTTATGCGTTTAATATGACTAGGACAAGACGAGACAAGATTTTTAAATTACCAAAGTGCCCCTCTTATATATATATATTATAATAATAATTATTATTATATATATATATATATTATAATATTATATATATTACATATTTTATGATATAAAATATATATAATATTATAATATATATTACATATTATATATTATAAAATTTACATAATTAGTAAATTAATATATAATATTATAAAATAATAATATATAATATATATTAATATTAATAATATATTATATATATATAGAATATTGATATATATTATAAATATTATATCAAATATTATATATTATAATATATAATATTTTACATTTTATAATATATTATAATATTTGCATAATTACATATAATATTATATATATATTATAATTAATATTATATAATATTATATATTTATAATATCAAATATTATATATAATGTATTATTATATATAAAAATATAATTTATAAAATTTTATATAATAATTTTTAATATATAAAATAATATATTATTATATATTAATATAATATATACAATTATATTTTTATTATATAATACTAATATATAAATATATATATATTATAATTATTTATTTATAATTTAAGAGTTTATTTTTGATTAATTCATTTTTTTGAATTAATTTATGATGTGTTACTTTTGATTAATTTAAAAATTACAATACAAAAATTATATTGGTTAATTATTTAATTAATTTTTTTATAGTTGTAATAATATTAAACAAAAAACTAAAATTGATATTTCAATTTTTGATAGTTTTCGGTTAACCTCCCAGACTCGTTTTTTCCGTTTTCATTTTCAAAATACAATTCAGTATATGCTACCAGACGCGTTTTCAGAATTTAAAACTGAAACCAAAAATATTGTTTTCATTTTCATTTTCATTTTTATTTTCGAAAAACAGTAACTGAAAAACGTTTACAGGACGGACCATAATACTCTGTATTGATTTTTCTATAGCATTTCTAATCTGTTTACAATGCAAAAGCAAAGTCGTATATATAGGCTTGAATTGATTAATTGGCAACTTGGCCACCTGCACTAAGTTTATTACATTGAATAGGATAAGTACTTGATTCCTATCAAGACAAATAACAGAAACATCATTTTAACGTTTGACAAATTGTCACTATTGTTTTTTTTTTTTTATCAATTGGGTTAATAACATATGAATTTTAGTTTTTCGGTTTGGTATTGTTTAGAAATCGGCTTTTTCAATTGTTTGTGATTCTATCCTAATTTAATATGGATATATGTGTTTATATATAGTAACAAAATTTTCTTTAATTGGCTGTATTATTATTATTATAATTTTTATTTTTGAAGGATTATTATTATTATTATTATTATTATAAAATAAACTTGTTATAATGACATTGGTAACTAGTGGGATAACCACGGTGACCGGCTGAATATTTGGATACAGCAGAGAGATGAAAGAAAAAAAAGAGGATAATCTAAAATGTTTTAGTTTTAAATAAAATAAAATAAAATAAAGTTATTTTGTATTATATTTACAATTATTATTATTATTAAATTTATCATCAATATTATTATTAATATCATTAGAGCATTTCCAATGTCATAAACAAATTTGGATCATCAAAAGTTACCACTTTAGCATTTGATGATTGTTTTCAGGGGCCGCTAAATTTAATGATTGTAAATTTAATGATTGTGTAGTCCACAATGATACACATTATCTAAATTAAAAATTTACTTTATTTAAATCAAAAATCTAATCCCGTCTCATTTTCATTGTTCCCATTCATTTTTATTTCAAGGGTTAAAAAAACAAAAAAAAAAGCTATAAAAGATAAGAGAAGGTATATGATATGGGTATTTATCTTTAAAAGATAAGAGAAGACGGTGATCAAATATGCCATGTCACCAAAGTCAGCCAGAAAAAACCAATTCAAGTTTGAACAATAGTTAATCTTAAGACCTGATGGGATCCGGTCAGGCTTGTCCAATCGATCAGATAAAGATTTACTGACAAGATTCATCAGATCGATCGGGTAAAAGTAACCGGACCAGGTTTGTTAGACTGATCGGGTCCAACTAGCTGATCTGCCTGAGAAGTCTGGTCAGGTGAGATAGATAAATAGATGAAAGACATATTGGTCGGGGTTGAGTAACCGATCAGGTTAATGAGACCCGATCGGGTTAGATAACTGGTCGGCCAGTGATACGTGGAAGATGTTAAGTCCAAGACAACCACAACTCAAATATATAGAGAAAGGATCTTACCCAAACAAGGAACCATGAGGTACACTCCAGCAAGGAAACAAACTTCCTTAAAGATATTAGATCCCAAGTTCAACGGGGAATCTAATTCATTAAATGCGTAGAAGATACAAAACAAGGAAAAAGAAAATGACGACTCTAACAAGTTAGAGTCCTACTAAATCTCGTCAACTTTCCTTACTTGTACATGAATAATTAGTGTTCTATACATGTATAAATAGACCCTCAAATACCATTACATACATGGTGTTAAAAACAGGTAATAGCAAGAGTGCACGAGAGATTGAGTGTGTAATCCATTGTTACATATTGAGATTTTTCCCTCGCCGTTTCCGACAACCATGGTTTTGTCCCTTCTCGGGTTTCACACTTAAAATCTTATGTTTTGCTTGGTTAAGTTTTTTTTTTTTTTGTATGATTCAATCATTAACCGCATTAATGTTGTTGGACACGTGGCTAATTTTCCATAATCCAAAAATCACCATCAACAACATGTATATCCTTAAGGTTTTAAAATTATTTAGTTCAACTTAGGCCTACTGACGTTTATGCAAAGAAAGTATTTTTGTGCTCTACTCCTTTGTAGATATTCAGGACATAAGTCTTGACAATCTGTAGGAGGACTTTCTTCATGCACAACCTTTACATGGACTTCATAATCTATTAACTTAAGGTTATATATGTCATTTAATATATATTATTTGCTCTTTAGTTTATTTAAAATTGAAAAAGGATATTTCTAGCCTTCTCATTTAATGAGAAGTGAGGATATATCAATAATTAAGACAAAAAATAAAATAAAATAAAAAACAAACGTATAAAAAAAGCAGCATGTTGAAGTGTTGAAATCTGGTGATGGAGAGTTGCAATTGGTAAATAATTTAACAAAGGCATCGCTTGCTCCAAAATTGTCTTCTTGATAAGGGAATGAGTATGAATTGAGTTGAGAAATGCAGATGTGGTGGTTGTGTCTTTCCTCTATGCTCTTCTTTACATCCCTCGGCAACCCAGATTGTAGGGTTTTATGAAGCCTGAAGAATCGACCAAAGAAAAAGATTGTGGTGCACCAACCAAAGAAGTTCACGGAGGTTTCTACATGGTGCAGACTGTGGCTGGAGAAAGGAAGGAGTGACCTTGGTATTCTTAGTGGTACTTTATAAAGGTTTACAATGGTTTAGTGTGTGAGTTGCAGACTGAGGTGAAGCATAAATCTGTGCGTGACAAGGATAACTTGTGTGGAAAGAAACCTATTCCTTTTGGGTTTTTGTCTACCATAATGCTCTGATATAAATACTAATTTTTATTTTCACTTGTTATTGGGAAACCTAGAAAGTGCAGAGAATTGCAAAATAGAGAGAGGACAACTTTGTGAGATATTGAAAAAGAGAGTTTGAGAGATTGTAATTGAAACTTTGACAGTGGATTAGAGTGCCGGTATGGTCCGTGGACATAGGCTTTTGCTGAATCACGTAAAATTTATGGTGTCGTTTCTTTTATTCTTTTATTGCTTTCCATATCTGTGTGTGGATTAGAATTGTAAGATTGTATTTGTGGATTTTCTACAGCAACTAGTATTAGAGCCAAGGTTCAATGAATCTATGTTTTTACACATATCTAGAGTTTCTTGAGGCAAATCGATTTCGTTAGGGAAATGGGATCAGAGGAGTCAAGGTTAAAAAGTTCGATGGTATGAATTTCATTTTTTGAAAGATATAGATGGAGGACTATCTGTATTAGAAGAACTTGTACCGGCCTCCAGTAGACAAGTCGAAGGACATGTTCGACGTAGAGTGGTTGGTCGAATGGATGCCAAATAGACATCCTATTGGGACAAATATTTTTCATCCCTATATCTAAATTTTGTTGTAGTGCTTCTACCACGAATCTAGACCAGATCGTCGAGAATATATACTTCCTCCACGATTTGAATGTGGAGTAGACCAGCCTCCTTCATTAGAGGCCCCCATTGGTGTGGTGTGGCCTCCAATTTTCTTTTTCTTTTTCTAAATATTTTTGTTTATAACTTAATTTTATTAATTAATATTTATTTTTACCTTAGATGTATCGGATAAAATGGTCATTTTGCAAGAAATATATAAATTAGAATTTTAAATATGTATGTTATGGTAATTTCAATATTTGTGTTAAGTTAAATGTTAAAATTAATAGCCTTTTTACCATCACAATGGTTAATTTAGTCAAAAAAGTCAGAGACCAATTTGATGCTTGTGAAAAATATGGAAACCAAATTCGTCGAAAAATAAAAAGTCACAGACTGATTTGAATTAAAAAAGATTTCGGGATTTGTTTGATACTTGGATTAGATTATATATTTGTTTTTTTTTTATATATATAAATTATAGAAACAGGCAACAACTACGGTAGTGATTTCTAAAACAAAATCTTTCTTTATTTGCAAGTATTTGTTTTAGGAAACTCTATGTAACTCGAAGTCGAAAGAAAAAAAAAAAGTCAAAGCTGAGTAAAATTCTTGTTTCTCGAGAGTGAGTGATCAACTTTTGAATATCCAGAGTTTTGTTCTTGGTATGATCTCATCATCATCTTTCTACACGTATATAGGTGATATCAGGATCTTATATGAAACGGAAACTGGAATTTCTCTATGCTGGAGACTCTAAAGCATTTAGGGCTGCTATGCTGAAAAGGAGATTTTCTGAGACTATAGACGCAACAATATAAACTCAAAATTAAAGAAATAGATTTGGTGCAAAAAACAAGCCGTTTTCCAGTGGAGAGACCAGAGAAGTGTTGTTGCGATGGATATGCGACAAAGGTTGGAGCTGATATGAAAATTGATGTCAAGGTGGAGAGATTGTGGAGTAAATAAAAAACAAGGTTTGAACAAAACAAGCAGATTTGAAAAGTGAAATGAAGTCACGAAGAAATGGTGGACGAGTCGATGTGAAATGAAAGCAAGGTTTGAAATCCTAACAAAAGCCGATCATCATTTGCAAAGTGAAGTCAAGGAGAGATCGTAGTAGAAGAGCAGGTCATGTGAAGTGATGAAAGTGATGTTTATAGATCGGTCAAATACAGTTTGACACCCATCGTGGGACCCATCGCAACTTCAATGTACTAGTTAAATCAAACCAAGACCTTCAAAGATGTTAGGAGAAGGAAACACCCTAACCGTCAAACAGTAGCTCGCCGCATTGACTGTTGAGATGATTTCCAACAACTAAAAGTTGTGAGAGCTTGAAACAGAAAATGTGTCGGCCCACGGTGGGCGCCAAACTATATTCCCTCATATGGCTACCTTATATATAATTGTGTTATGCTTCATGAACAGTTGAATACTATGGTAGCGAAAAATAGTCTCTAGGTCCAACAATCAGGGCCTAACCTACTTCATATTGGATCCAGGCTAGGCCCATCTGATTTGGGTCGACCTGAGAAGACTTGCTCCAATTTTAACTTGACTTGGTCACTCCTACTTTGAGTCACACACAGAGATTCTAATTGATAACTCAAGTTATCGTGAGAGAGAAGTTTGAATAGGTCAACAACTGGATAATCCCATGAAATCCGATCGAGATATCATGGATCTTTTCCAATAGCTCTTCAACGTGCAAAACTAATTTTGGTGGCCTTTAAATAGAACATGGGCTTCACTGAACAGGGATTTTGATTTTCTTCCCCTCAACTCAATGCTTTTGTTAGCCGAACCTCTGTAAAAGTAGCAACTCCGGCCAGCAGAATACTCAAAACTACTTATCTATTCTTAAACGCTCAGCCCAAGCGTGTCTAAGGCCAAATAGACCACCCAATCTCTTTTTTTTTTCTATTATTTGTTTTTTTCATCTTTTTTGCAAGTCCTAGAAGCAGTCGACTCATCCGATTTGACCGGTTAGACCAAGTTGCTTGGGCTTATCTCGAATTTGACCTGATCCAATCTAATTGTAGATCGGTCAAATACAGTTTGGCACCTACTATAGGGCCCATTGCATCTTCAATGTACTAGATGAATCAAACAAAGAACTCTAAAGATGTTATGAGAAAGAAACGCCCTAACCGTCGAAAATCAGCCCGTTGCATTGACTGTTGAGATGATTGCCAACACCTAAAAGCTGTAAGTGCTTGAAGCGGAAAACAAGTCGGTCCAAACAAGGAATGCCAAACTACGAGCAATAATAGAGGCTG
The DNA here is from genome assembly GCA_032871835.1 of Dipteronia dyeriana. Taxonomy (NCBI): domain Eukaryota; kingdom Viridiplantae; phylum Streptophyta; class Magnoliopsida; order Sapindales; family Sapindaceae; genus Dipteronia; species Dipteronia dyeriana. The sequence goes on along the minus strand of CM065296.1, from coordinate 18,719,402 downwards.
TGCCCATTAACTTGCCACCAGAACCCCCGATTCAAGCGACTGACCCCATACAGGATGTCGACGAGACAACCCCAGTCGCACCAACGGCATACTTCCAATCACCGGAATCGCTTTCTAGTGGAGTAAATCCTCAAGGTACGAAAAATTGGTTAAAACAAAAACAGACCCACTGATCACGTCGATCCCACAATCGATACGACCAGAGCCCAGTCACGACAGCGGCCGGCAGTCTGAAAACACCTTTAGGACCTCGATTTCGCTTTAGTCGACACCTGAATTGGTAAAATATAATTCGAGTTTGCATATCTTAGCTGACCTAGAACTTTCATATCGGTTTACAAAAATGGAGGCCCTCATATAAAGAATCCCTAGGGTCTCGACCCTGATCAAGAAAAGCATGGCAAACAACTTCGCTGTTTCCCCCTTTGTCAACGCAATTTCCATGGTCGAGATGCCCAAGAAATTCAACTTCCCAAGCATGATACAGTTTGAGGGCATGATGGATCCAGACGACCATATAGCACAATACCAACATAGAATGTTCACTACGGTGATCCCATGCGACCTAAGAGAAGCATTCATGTACAAGGAATTCTGATCCAGCCTCGGCGGCCCTACCCTATAATGGTATACACATTTACCTAACAACTCTATTTCTTCTTTTGCACAGCTCACAGACACGTTCGTGGAGTAATTCACAAGTAACCGTAAACTCAAGAAATATTCTGACGACCTCTACACCTTAACACAAAGATGCGATGAGAACCTGAGGGCATATGTCGGATGCTTCAACAGAGAAGAAGTTCAGATCCCACACTACAACCAATCTACCGGGTTCTCATCTTTTAGGAATGGACTTTGGTTCAACCCTGACCTTTACAAAGAACTCATAAAATACCCATGCAACATGATGGGGGATGTGTTGGTGAAGGCATAGGCATAAATTAAAGAGAAGAAGAAGATGAGAATTTCATCGAAAAGACCAACTACGACAAGAGGAATGATCATGTCGATCGAAGATCAACTGACAAGAGGGTCGAACCCTAACAAACGGGAAATCAACGCGACAACAATTTATGCTATAATGTATCTAGTGAGAAGAGGTCGTACAAACAAAATCCACCAAGAACAGGTCGATCACAAGCCATGATCCAGGTGTACAACCTCAGCATCAAACCAATCGACCTCATGGAAGTGATAAAAGATATGGAAAGAATAGTCAAGTGGCCAAGAAAAATGAACATCCCACCAGAGCATCGAGACTCCCGGTTTTGGTACAAGTTCCATGGGGATCACAACCATCGAATGGAAGATTGTATCGTTCTCAAACTAGAATTAGCATAACTTCTGAAGCGAGGGCATTTATAAGAATACTTGATCGACAAAGGAAAGGAGAATGTCGCTCAACGTGATGTGAGACAGCAAGTTAACCCAGACGACAGTCCAACAACACCGCCCTAACAAAAAAGAGTGATCAACTACATCACGGGCGGATCAGAGGTTAGCGGAGTGAGCCATTCGACTGTAAAAAGACAAACTCGATAAGTGTACAACTCAAATTCAACCTAGCACAGATCATTCATAGAAGATCAATGAAACTGTCATTTTCAACTCTACGGATAAATCATATTTGTTTTCTTCTCACCACGATGCTTTAGTCCTTTCATTACATATATCTAATTGTTTAACTAAGCGAATTCTGATTTACAATGGTAGTTCCTGTAACATCTTGTTTGACAACGCTCTTAGGGAAATATAGGTCGAAGAATAAAAAATTAGTCATCGAACGACAATGCTGACAGGATTTAGTGGAGAACAAAAGAGTACACTGGGCAAGAATGTACTACTAGTGTACGCAGAAAGATTCAACTTGTATATCAACTTTCTAGTGCTCGACTGCTAATCTTCATACAATCCTATCCTCTACAGACCCTAGATACACGAGATGATGGCGATTCCCTTAACCTACCACCAGATGATCAAGTTCCCTACTAAGTGGGGAGCTTGAGAAATTAAAGGTGAACAGAGAGCCGTAACAGAGTGCTACCAGAACGCAGCGACGAAAAAGAAAAAATAATTATAGCAACTACAACAATCTGCGATCGAGTCGACACCAAACAACCCTTGAATGGAAGAACTCAATGAAGTGTCGATTTACCCAGAATAGCCAGAATATAAAGTCTTGATTGGGTCAAGGCTACTCGAAGAGATCCACGAACATTTGATCGACCTCCTAATGGAAAGACATAACTATTTTGCTTGTACGCATTCAAATATGGTCGAGATCGAGCTAGAGATAATCGTTCACTATTTGCAGGTAAATCCTGAACACCCACCAGTGAAGAAAAAAAAGAAGGAAATTCAAACCAAAAAGGAACAAAGTAATCAATGAGGAGGTACAAAAGCTGGTCAATATCGGCTCAGTTAGGGAAGTAAAGTACCCAACTGGTTAGTGAATGTTGTGGTCGTGAAGAAAAAGAAAGGAAAGTGGCATGTTTGCGTCGACTTCACATATCTCAATAAGGCATGCCCAAAAGATCCATTTCCCCTCCCTCATATAAACATGCTGGTCGATGCCACTGCAGAACACGAATTACTCAGCATCATGGATGCCTTCTTTGAATACAATCAGATCTTGATGCATCTGAACTACTAGGAGAAAACTGCTTTCATCACCGAATGAGGTATTTATTGTTACAAAGTTAAGCTTTTCGGGTTGAAAAATACAGGTGCGACCTACCAATGACTCATTAACAAAATGTTCACAGGTATGCTCATATCAACAATGGAGGTCTACATCGATGATATGCTAGTGAAGTTTTTCATAGCTCAATAGTATGTAGACCATCTAAAGTATTCGTTCGGCATGCTCGACAAATTTAGTATGAAACTTAACCCAACTAAATGTTCCTTTGGTGTTTCTTTTGACAAGTTTTTAGGTTGCCTGGTGACCTAAAGAGGAATTGAAGCCAACCCACAAAATCCGGTTGATTAGAGCAATCGAGTCACCTAAATGCATCAAAGACATCCAAAAACTTACAGGTCGAGTAGCAGCCCTCAACAGGTTTATCTCTAATTTGTCCAAACGATGCCAACCTTTCTTCAACACCTTATGAAAAAACAAGATGTTCGAATTGAATGAAGAATGTGGGAAACCATTACAAGAGTTGAAAGAGTACCTAGCCTCGCCTTCATTACTATCGAAGTCAAAAGACAAATAAACCTTATACCTGTACATGGCAGTGTCCAACACCGCGGTGAGTGCCGTGCTGGTTAAAGAGGAAGAAGGCTTGCAACACTAGGTGTACTGCGTGTGTAGGGCTTTGCTCGACGTAGAAACCTGATACAGCCAACAAAAAAACTAGTCTTGACCCTTATCGTTGTTGCTCAAAAACTAAGGTCATACTTCCAATGCTACCTAATAAAGGTACTAACATCCTACCCTCTTACAAACGTATTACATATACATAAACTTTCAAGCCAATTGATGAAGTGGACAGTTGAACTCAACGACCATGATATCTCCTTTCAGCCGCTAACATTGATGAAATCTTAGGTATTTATAGACTTTATTACAGATTTTACACCTAATGAACATATGCAGGCTGAACAGAAACTGATAGCTCTAACAGAGAGTTCTGCAAACGAAACTTGGACCTTGTTTGTTGATGGGTCTAGCAATATTAAAGGAAGTAGGCTAGGTGTCATGCTCAAATCTTTACAAGGAGAAAATCCCGAGCAATCGGTTCATTGCAACTTCCATGCAACCAATAATGAAGCAAAATATGAGACGTTGATCTTAGGGCTTGACTTAGCAAGAAGTTTGGGTATAAAAAGTATATATGTACAAAACAACTCCCAGCTCGTTGTACGATAGATGATTGGGACATATGAAGCTAATGATAAAAGAATGGAAGCATACTTGGCCAAAACCAAACAACTACAGTTGACGTTCGAGAAATTTTCTATTTTACAGGTACCAAGAACAGAAAATGCCCAAGTGGACAAAATTTAGGGTCGACGACATATGCCAATAGTTCCAAGTCGATCCCAATCATACATCTTATATTGCCTGCGTTACATGATGGAGAAATTATTGCACCGGTCGACAACAGTTCAAACTGAATTGATCCGATAATGAATTACTTACTGGTCAGAATCTTACCAAACGACAAAGCCGAAGCAAGGAAGATAAAGGCCAAGTGAGCAAAGTTCTGCATCCTATAAGGCAAACTATATAAAAAATCTTTTACAGACCCAGATCTGAGATGCGTCAACCCTAGAGAGGCGTAAACGTTCTCAAAAGTCTACAATACGAAGAATGCAAAAACAACTCAAGTGTAGAAGCTTGTTGAATTAAACAATCACCGTAGGTTAATATTGGCCAACAATGCGGTCTGACTCATGGAAACATGTCAAAACCTATGACAAATGCCAAAAATTCACACAAGTATCTCACATACCCCTAGGTACGCTAAACTCTAATCGGCCCTTTGACCTTTTATGAAATGAGGTATGGATATTGTACGTAAACTCCCAGCAGCTCTAGGTGGAGTAGTCTACATGCTTGTGCTAACACACTATTTTACCAAAAGGGTCAAGGCCAGAGCATTCCAATATATACACAACATAGAGGTAAGAAACTTTGTTTGGAAAAATATAATCTGCAAGTTTAGGATACCCAAAGAGATTTTGATCGACAAAGGTGCTCATTTCATCTCGTTTCACTTCCAAAATTTCTACGACAAATGTAAGATAAAATTGAGTTTTTCAACTCCCCGCTACCCTCAAGCAAATAGACAAGCAGAGCCGACCAACAAAACCATTAACAACACATTAAAAAAGAGACCTGAAGTCGAAAAAAGTGAATGGGCCAACAAGATTCTTTGGTCGTACAGAACAACTACATGTCAATCGATAGAAGAAATGCCATTTTCACTTGGCTATGGATCAAAAGCGGTGATTCCAATCGAAACACGACTCACAAATGCTCAAAGTGAAAACCTCAGTGAAGAATAGAATAATCTAGAACTCACATTCGAATAGATCACCTCGACGAATCTAGAACTCAGAATACAAGCATATCAACAACATGTCGCTCGACATTATAACAAAAATTTAAAAATCAGAACTTTCAAAGTCGGCGACTGGTTATTAAGGAGAGTCTTCCAAAACACCAAGGAATATGACATGAAAATTGAGCCCAACATGGGGGGAGGGGGGGACCTTAACAAATAACAGACATCAAGGGATGAGGTGCATACAAAATACAAGACCTCAATGGTTGAGAGATACACAATAACTGGAACGTTCAACACCTAAAGCAATATCACTTCTAACCATTGTTATTTCTTGGATCTACAATATCGATGACATTTTCTACATCTATGATTCTAACAATATCGATCGATAAGAGTTATGTTAAAGCATTAATTGCAACTAATTGCAAAATTGAGCTCACCGAAAAACAATTTTTCAAAGCTTAGCTACTTACAATAAAGAGTTGTCGACATCGATAAGCTACAATATATTCTCTCAGGAACCATATACGAATCAATGAAAGACTCGAGCTCTACTTTTAAGGGTACCTAACGACATCCTGTATTCAAGGATTTTCACGACATCCTATAATCATAGATCTACGACTATAACTCTTAATGTTGACACTCTACTCTACACACTGGAAGTTAGGGGAGTAATGCTTAGGACAAACCCATATCAAATTTTCAGCTTCAAGACGTTCAGCCTCCTTCCACTCTACAATCTCGACATTGGGATCCCACTTTGAAAGCTCTCCTGCTAGATATTGCTTGAAGAGATCGACCATGGCAGCACACATGACCTTAACTAAAATATTCATGAGCTGCTCATTCAACATGACTATATATCGATCTCTCTCATTAAGACTTCCATTAGCCTTCTCTGATTGTTGATCCTTATCCGCTAGAGCATCTCTCAACTTCACCGATTCCTCAACCTGAGCCAATGCTTTATTCTCCACATCATGTTTGGCCTTGTTGACTTTGTCGCGCTCCTACCTGAGCGTGCTCGTTTGCTTTGTAGAGCTTCACGTACCTTCCTCAACTGGCCATAAATTTGTTCTTCAAAAATAATTGTGACTGCAAAACCACCAAAAGGTATTCGCCATTAGTATTCAACATGACCGTAGTTGAAAATATAATACAATAATATAACTCACTTGAAAAGTAGTAAGAAGACCTGCCACGACAACTTCCTCCACCTTTTTTTTCCCTTGAGATATTCTTCGTCGGGTGTAGAGAGGACCTTATCCTACTTCTTCAAGAAGCTACTTGGCTCCTTAAACTCCTGCACTCCCTGAGAAAATGCCAACAGGGTAAACTTAGGCCTCTTCGATGCAGCCTCGACCACTCCCCCTTTCGAAGTGGCTTGACCACATTTCCCTTGTCACCCGCTTCGACGGCCTTCCTTTTCTTTTGTACCCTGGGGGTCCAACTTTGGAGATGACTCAAAATGTGGTTCATCGATAGGGATAATTGTCTTATCGATGCCTCCCAATGTGTACTCTTCGTTTTAGCTAGTGCAACCACTCTTTTCTTCACCATAACCTCTTTTTACCGCTTCAGTGCCTTTTCAGGATTGGGCATGTTGAACTTCATGTTCGATATTGACTTAGCTGTGAAACGACATTCAGCTTTAGTTACAAGGTTAAAAATCTTTTACCATAAAGTATCTCAAACCCTTACCTAACCTAGGAATACAACATAATATCTTTCACAAGAGGATACGGCGTCCGTGGCATATCCCATGTCGAATGAAGCCATATGGAACTAGGTTTAAGATGACCATCTTACAGTTACACCTTTCAACTCCTCTCCCCGGGAGGTATCGCCTTGTTATTTTCTGTACGCTCAACAACGTTAGGACAATCTATCTTATTCTCCCCACACACTAAATTTACAAAAGACAGGCTAATTAAAATAAATAGAAAACGAATGGAAAAACTCAAACAAGTTGGCTCATTCATTCTCTTTAGTAGCACCTAGTTTGACTTGATCAGGGATTCCATAAAACGTTCTTAGGCTATCTATTTCATCATCAGTAAGCACGTTCTCTAGGTTGTCTCCAACTAGAACACTTAATGTCATACCAGAGCAAGATGGTTCTTCGTCCTCTATATACTCTGGGAATTCAACCCTGCTGCATAACGATATGCACGACCCCCGTCTCTAGCTTGCTCAATTTATATATAACTACTTCTGATGGGTTGGCTACGGTGATCTATCACTCGACACTCTGAGATCCAACTTCGACACCTCCCTCGACTTTAGCTCTTGAATCACTAGGGGTCCAGGTAAATTTTGGACTCGAAGTCGTACTCTCTTTAGACATGATGCCTTCAAAGCTAACAAAAGCAGAAAATGCAAGAGTCAGGTAAAAACCAAGATATATAATAAAAACATAGGGTTAAAGATTAAAACCTAAGACTTTATATGGATGGTTAAAACCATAGAAGATCAATCTGCCTCAAATGATGACGCGATAAACTATAAACAACTTAAATTGCGCAAAGCATCACCTAGGTGGATCTAATCTATCACAAAATCAGCTATTTAAACCCTACGCGAAGAATAACGAAGAATGCAAGTATTCTTTCTGGAAATTTCTAAAAATGATCTCGCTATTTCCTACGTTTGCTTAAAAGTAAGTCGCATAAATGAAAAATATGAGAGTAAAATTAAAATGAGAAAATGCATACCTTAAAGAAGATTCAAAATGAAGTTGATGGGAAAAGATTGGTTGAGAACAGTTAGGATTATGCTCGATAGCAAGAGTGTAATAATGTAATTGACAATCTTTTCATATTAATAAAGTGATTTCTAGTTTAACAAATATTATAGCATTTATAGTTTAATTATTATAATTGTCAAAAGTAAATAATCATAAGGTCAAAAGACTATGAGAAAAGAAGAATTTTTCATACATCTAGATATGTATGAGGTAGACACAATTCTTTAGTTAGTCTTGAATAATATTCACAACTTAAGATAAAAGGTTGGGCGCCTTTATCTTGTCAAAGTTGTAGATTCTTTTGCTAGCATTTGAATGGGATCAAATGTGTTATGATGAGTCTAAAATCATCAAAGTGAGGTGTCGTTGGGCAAAATAATCTAGTACACTGGGTGCATTGAATAGGATCACAATGAAATACTTTATCTAGAATCGTCAATGGATAAAAGGTTTCATTTGAAGACAATCGGAGAGTCTATCTCAATCCTGAGATAAATGATGAACTTATGGTTGCAAGTGTTACCATTTGAGCTATCGATGAGTACGATTATATAGCATAGTCTATCCTCGATAGTTTGGTGGTATTCATTTGTTAATCGATAGAGGACTTCATTTGTAGATATGGACATCGTGGCTCCATTTATTAAATGAGAGTAGAATACCATCATATGGATGTTTTGAGGTATTGGATATTAAATCTGAAAATACAAACACGGTTAAATGTTCAAGGCTAACCTAGAGGGGGGAGGGGGTGAATAGGTTAGGCATCTTTTTTCAACTCCCTTAGAAATAAACAAAAGTTTGTCCCTCTAAATTGCTTATATCACAATATATATATCAATTTAAGCACTTAATCAATATATGAAACAAGCAAAGTGTGATACAAACAAGTAATCATAACATATACACAATTTATATTATAGGAAGGAAGTCAACTTACATATAAAGTTCTTTCCATAGTATTCAAATAACAAATACAAATATAAGAGAGATAGGGATAGAGAAAAGTTGACACAAGATATAACGTGGTAAACCTCCGAAGAGGAAACATCCACCGGTTAGCAACCACCGGTAAACAAAATCCACTAGTAGATAAGACAAGTACAATCTCTCAAGTGACCCCTTCACCTAGAAACTACCCTCCTATCCTACTCATGAAGATGTCACCCTCTTGCTCAACAATCCGAGGCCTCACACCTCTTGTCAAGACTTCCTCGCTCATCCTTCCGGATCCTCACGACCCTAGGCAAGACTTCTTGCTCAATTATCCGAGTCCTCCTGACTCTAGTCAAGACTTCCTCGCTCACCTTTTCGGATCCTCACGACCCTAGGCAAGACTTCCTTGCTAGACAATCCGAGGTCTCCCATCTCTTGCCAAGACTTCCTTGCTCAACAACATAGGTCTCACAACTATTGTCAAGACTTCTTTCCCATAAGGCATCTAGGTGATCATGAATGCAAAATGCAAACAAGCCCGCAACATAGAATGTTATGATCAACACATCCTATGGAAAATACTAGACATGAGCATGAATGCACATAACAAATGTAGTCTAGTCAATCATGCATGATTAATCCATCTAGATCATGTAAGATATGTTTAACATTAATTACAACCTAGATACATGCATAGATCTAAAACTTGAGTCACAAGATATATTCAATTAACACATAATCAAGTTTAAATCTCATATATCAAAAACATGCTAAAATCATGTGACAAAGTCATTTAGATTAAAGCAAGAGTTCTAGAGCATATTTCCTATTCATATATTCAACAAAGCACATGAATAGCTCAAAAGAACACAAGCACATGTATTATAGTGAGATTTCAGCCAAAGAGAGCCTAATACATGTGAGGAACTATTTTTCACAAAATCAATCAATCAAAGATCATCAAATAGTCCTATAATCAAAGCTAGCACATTACAATCCCAAACATGTGAAAAAATAGGGAAAATTAAAACCTAACTCAACATGTGAGATTTCAATTGAAACTTAATCTAGCTTTAAATGAGTTCAAAACTCAAATCAAAACAATCACAAGACACATATATATGTTGAAGAAGAAAACCCAAGGCAATTGACCAAGTTTTAAAACAAAACTTTGAGAGAAAATCAATACTTTAGTTGATTTGACGCAGTCCCGTTTTTGTGAGATTAGACTCCAAAAAAAGCAATAAAACAAACTCAAACATTCAGAGAAACGATGGAGGATGTATAAACAAACACTCTCAACTTTGAATCACTCAAATCAGAGTTCAAACGAAGAAGTTATGGTGTTTGGAAGGTGAGAAAAATTGGGAGAAAATTCTGCACTCAAATTTTGAATCTCTTCTTAGAATGAAATATGAGAGGGAAGGGATATATAAAAAAGAGGGAAAGAATAGAAGCAAAAGGACCAAAATGACCTTAAGTACACCAAGCATGCTTGCTTCCCGAGATGGCACGTGGGAATCTCGGGGCAGCAAGCATTCTGTCCCGAGATGGCCACGCGCCATCTCGGGAAAGAGTGCTTGGTCGCACTTCTTTTCCTAGCCCGCTCTCCTAGCGTTCTTCGACAGTTCTCCGGCCTCCGAACTCAGAATTCAAATCCGTCTATGGATTATGAACCATAACTCTCTCATGGATATGGACATATAAGATACTTAACCCAGAAAATAATAATTTGACTCGATATATGAAGACGAAGACAATGTATACAACATGAGTTGAAAGTGTAGTATCTTTTGACTTAGAACTTGAAATCAATAGTATAAGTAACCGAAATGACCAGAACTCAATCAAGAATGATTTAAGACTAAATTCAAGTTCAATATCCATGTTATTCAAACATATACACATACAAACACAATTCACACTAGAATGCAAACTATATAGAGATAGTCTCCAATCATGCATTTTCCAAAACATGTTATTTTCATACCAATGCATGAGCATTCATCTTCAAGTGTGTGAATGTGTTATACATGGTACACAATGATGTAGGGACACATATGAATGAATTGTGTATGTGTGCTTGTAATGGTGCACAACGATATAGGGACACAAATGTATGATTTGTGTATGTGTGTGCCTATAATGGTGCACAACGATGCATGGACACAAATGTATGAATTTTGTGCGTGTGCCTAAGCCTTGTAAGAGAAAGATAAGGTCTTAGTATACCTTTGTAGAACTATATGGCATCCTTTCTCTTTGAAGACTTTGAACTTGCTTTGACAAGTTGTTCATTCTTCTTTGAAGCTTGAATCATCATGAATCTAAACAACTAAATCATTACAAGTAAACATCATTTTGATATGGAATTAATGCCAACACAATCTAAAACCTAACAAAATCTTAATGTTAAATCTTTAATAGTGTTTATTGAAACATGGTTTTTGGACAAGTTAAAATATCCAAGTTCAAAATGTGGTCATATAAGTAAATATGGTAACTTAGAGAGCTATAGGTGGTCTATGAGCTCTTGGCGATTACTGATATTCTTCTCAAGGATACACTTTCTCCAATAAGGTTGTCTAGGGTATGAATGTGTAACATCAACTTATTCTATCTTTATTTAAGAGTTTAATTTTAGTTCTTTAGTGGAATGAACTAAAATTAAATAGAACGGACCTAAGTGAATCGTTTGTTGATTGTGATTGAGTTGTGTCTTTTGGAGCTTAAATTTAGATAGCCCGCCAAGATCCCTAATCCACACGAACTTGCATGGATCACTTAATATATTCTACTAGACCAATTTAGGGGTCCATCTAGAATTGTATTGAGGTATGTGGACTTGTTTCTTTTTGTAAAAATGGGTCTAATTCACGTGTGGACTTTTTATAAAGGTCAAATGGATTTAATAAAATAAGAAAATAATATATTGGCCCATATATATTGGTATGGGCGGCAAGGCTATTTAGAATAGCTTAATTATATTATATTATTTTATTATTTAATTAAATGGAAATTAATTAATTTGGTGATTAATTAATTATTTAATTAAAAGTCAAAATCTTTTTCCTAGAAAATTATACTATTGTTGGTAGTATAATTAATGTTAAAAACTATATTTGATAAGTAGGTAAATAAAAGGAATTAATTATCTAATCAAGTCCTTAATATGGTTACAAATACACTATTGAGTTAGATTAGGAGTCTTTGTGTAGGATAGAATTCTTTTTTGAAAACGATTCTTAACCACCAAGTAAATCTACCTAAGGAATGGATTCTTAACTACCAAGTAAATTCTTATTAGGAAAAGAATTAAGTCTCCTAATATATATCCTATGATTTTTGGCCAACCCATGTATATATAGGAGAGGATAGATTTTTTTTTAGATAAGGATTCTTAACTACCAAATAAATCCACCTAAGGAAAGGATTCTTACCTACCAAGTAAATCCTTCTTAGGAGAGGATTTATGATCCTATATATATATATATATGTGTGTGTGTGTGTGTGTGTGTGTGATTTTTGGCTAGCCTAATAAAAAATTCATAGAGATTTCTGCCAGCCCTGTTTTTCTAAGAAAAGAATTCGGGCATCGTAGTAATTTTGAGAGAGAAAAATCTTATTTTACTCTATACAAAGTTCGATCAACTCTAAGAAAAAATGTGTGATTCGGGAAGAAGAAATAGGAAGAAAGAACGTTTGGTTTTCGATAGTACACTAGTAGCCTTTACATCAAAAGGTTTTGTGTACAACATCAAATCTAGGTTTACGCGAGTTTCAATCAAATTGATTGATAATTCACAAGTGACCTAACGTTCTTTGTTTTCTTCTTGGAGGATTATTATAACTAACAAAAAAAAAAGATTTTGTTTGTTTCCAACCTCAGGTATACGATTTAAAGAAAGGGAGTCACATTCCTAGGTGATTCACGTTCATGATTGGATTGGAAGATCTTGCGGAATCAATTCGGCGCTTGTTCAATCGTTACGAGAACAAGGTACGACACTTTTTATATACATCAATTAATCTAGGGTTAATGTTCTTGTTAGTCAAAGGGAAATTTTTAATTTATACGCAAACCCAAATTTTCTAAGTTTCTAATTTTTTCATGCTTCCGTTGCATTTTGAACTGATTTTCCCTACAATTGGTATCAGAGCCTGGTTGTACCCTTGATTAATTGATGTATGTGTTCGTGGATCTTTTTCTTTTTATTGTATATATGCATGTTTTAGAAAGAGATGACACTCTAGGTATTCACATATATATATATATATATATATATATATATTTACATTTGAATGTATGGATATATATATATATATATATATATATATATATATATGTTTTATATGTGGTTTGTTATTGCTCAATTTTGGTCCTAGAATTTCAATGTATTTTGTTTTGGGATTGTAACAAGAATGGTGGTCTATCATCGCCATAATTTCCTTCTTGGTAGTTGCTAAGTTTTTTTTTTGTAATAAAAAAAACTGTAGTATTTTATTATTTAAATTCTTCTGTAATACATTCAAGTATCGAAGACTCGAAGGTTTTAAGAATTAGGAGTAACTGGAACAAGTTTGGGACCGTGCGAGTCGTAACAACAAACGAGTGTGCGAAGCCACGTTTGTTGTGGCATGGGCTGTGCACGGCAGCCCTATGGTAGCCATGGACTGCACATGGCAACCCTTTATGGGTCTGTGGCATGAGCACACCCATGGGTAAGGACCAAGGGTGCGCACGCCTATGGGGGGCATCCGAGAGAGTCCGAACGACGAAGGTCGCATGAAAATTTGTTCGCCAAGAAGGAGTTTTTTGTATTCCAAGACATGTAATTTACTTGCTTTTCTAGGATTGACCACAATTGAAGCTATTTATATTTGTTGTAAATATTGCAATGTTTGTGATTGTTTGATAACATGTCATATAGAATAGGAGTGTCACTCATATATCTCTTTTGGTATGAACATGAATTAAATGGTTTAAGTATCTAAATTGACATCTAGATAACTTGGTAAATCATTCTTTGGAATTCGATCACTCGCCTTAAACTATTGAGTGGGAGAAGGTGTTTTGGAACACCTACGGCCTCCAAGTTTAGTTGAACTTTATGTTTCGTGAATAATCCCCCAAGGGGTATTCATGAATGGAATTTAGCAAGATACTTCCTTACAAGGATAGACTAGACAATTAGCCTAAATGATATCTACTCCCAAATGAGGGATATTCGTGAGGGATTATATTAAAGGTCAATAACTTGGTATTACACTCAATGTAATTTTATTAATATCCTCCAAAGAGTTATTGTTAATAAAAATTACAAGGCTAACATTGAAAAGGTTGGTTGTTATGTTAACAATTAGGTGAGACCTAGTTCAATTAGTAAATGTTGCGAACTCCCAAAGGAGGCGTGACATTTATGGGTGTTGGATCACCGTTGAATTTTTATGATTGAATTATTTAATTTAATTCAAGATAAAATATTCAAAAGTGCTTTATCATGATTATTTACTTGTATAATTTTTGTTATTGTTTAGAAATCATGACCCCATCCCTAATCAAATCCTTAAAGACAATACTTTAACTGGTGATAATTATGTCACATGGAAAAGGAAAATTGGGCTTTTATTGCAATCCGAAAAGCATAAGTTCGTTATATGCACTCCTAAACCACCTAATCCTACTAATGAATCTCCTCAGGAGCAAAGAGATGAGTATCAACAGTGGGATTCTTCTGATGAGATAGCTAAATGTCACATTATGGCCACCATCTCTGACGTGTTGTGACAGCAACATGAAGGAATGGAGACTGCTGCCGATATAATGATGTCTCTAGAGGAGATGTTTGCTATGAGGTCTAGGACGACTAAGAAAGAGGCAGTGATTACTTTTATGAATCTTAGGATGAAACCTGGACAGGCTGTAAAAGATCACATGATGAAAGTCATAGCACATCTTAACATTGCTGAACTGAATGGCGTTGAAATAGATGGTGAGACCAAAATTGACATGATTGTCAACTCATTGTCGGATTCCTTTGATCAATTCAAGTTGGACTACACCTTGAATAATAAGGAATACACCTTGCAAGGCCTGATGCAAGATGTTCAAAGCATGGAAAAAAATCCTTATGAAAGGCAAGGGTCAAGAGATTCATACCGTAGGTAAAGTTGCTACTGTTAAGACCTGTAAGAATGTCAAGAAACAACAGAAGAAAAAGCAACTAGGATCTACTAAGAAGGCGACAAAGAAAGTAACCAAAATCAAATGGAAGTGTTTCCTTTGTGGTGAAAAGGGACATTGGAAAAGAAACATGCATATTTGTAGGGTATCCAAAAGGAACAAAAGGAACAAAAGGATATTATTTTTATAGTCCTTCAGTTCTTAAAGTATTTGTTTCGACAAATGCAATATTTCTGGAAAAAGACTATATGAATAATTTTGTGCCTAAAAGTAGAATTATCCTGAATGAGCTTTTAGGATATACAATTCCACAAGAGGTTTTGCAACCAATCCCAATTGTAAGTTCCGTACCAACACAAGATCAACAATCTACCATACCTCATCGTAGTGGAAGGGTTGTTAGACAACCCGAGAGATACATTGGTCTGGGAGAATCTGTAGAGAATCTTCCAGACGACGATGATCCCTATACGTACAAGGAAGCAATGGAAGATGTTGATTGTCGCTATTGGAAAAAGACAATGCAATCCAAAATTGAATCTATGTTCAAAAACAAAGTTTGGTCTCTTGTAGACTTACCTAAAGGGATAAAACCCATCGGGTGCAAGTGGGTATATAAGAGGAAAAGAGAAATGGATGGAAAAGTGGAAACCTTTAAAGCTAGATTGGTAGCTAAAGGTTATACATAGAAGGAAGGTATCGATTATAAAGAAACCTTCTCTCTTGTGGCCATGCTTAAATCTATTAGGATACTCTTATCCATTGCGGCATCTCTAGACCTAGAGATTCGGCAAATGGACGTCAAGACAACTTTTCTTAATGAAAGTCTTAACGAAAGCATCTACATGATGCAACCAGAAGGATTCATTAAAAAAGGCCAAGAGGAAAGGGTATGAAAGTTGCAAAGATCCATATATGGATTGAAGCAAGCATCCAGATCCTGGAACATAAGGTTCGATCAAGCAGTAAAAAGTTTTAGATTTATTCAAAACCTTGATGAACCTTGTGTATACAAAAGGATTAAAGGCAACAAGTTGGTTTTCCTAGTTCTTTACGTTGATGATATACTACTCATCGGAAACGATGTAGGTGTATTGACATCAATAAAAGAATGGTTAGCAAAACAATTTGATATGAAGGACTTAGGAGAAGCAAGTTATATTCTTGGTATCCAAGTCATAAGGGATAAAAAGAATAGAACGATTGCATATCCCAAGCTTCATACATAGATAAAATCTTGTCTAGGTTTTCAATGCAAGATTCCATGTCTGAAAGGTAACATACCTTTCTTGGAAGTGCAAGAAAGGTATGTTACCTTTCAGACATGGAATCAAACTTTCTAAAGAACAAGTTCCTAAGAATGAGCATGAAGAGCAATTCATGAGAATGGTTCCATATGCATCGGCAGTTGGAAGTCTCATGTATACAATGCTCTGCACTAGACCAGACATTTACTTTGCTGTGGGCATAGTTAGCAGGTTTCAATCGAAGCCTGGCCCTGATCACTGGACTGTAGTCAAGCATAATTTCAAGTATCTTAGGAGAACAAGAGATTATATGCTTGTATACTCTTGAGGGGATTTAATTCCCATTGGGTATACAGACTCTGATTTTCAGTCAGATTCTGACTCTAAGAGATCAACATCAGGATCTGTGTTTACTATTGGAGGATGGGCAGTCATATGGAGGAGTATCAAGCAATCTTGTAATGCTAATTCCACCATGGAAGCTGAGTATGTTACCGCATGCGAGGCTGCAAAAGAGGCTGTCTAGCTTCACCAATTCTTGATTGACTTGGAAGTGGTTCCTGATGCGAATAAGTAGATCACTATCAATTGTGACAATAGTGGAGCAGTGGCTAATTCGAGAGAACCAAGAAGTCATAAGAGAGGGAAACACATTGAAAGTATCACCTTCTAAGGGAAATTATGCATAGGGGTGACGCGATGATTACAAAGATCGCGTCAACAGAAAATCTAGCGGATCCCTTTACAAAGGCTCTTCCACAAAAGAGTTTTGATCGGCATCTAGAGAACATGGGGACGAGAGATATGACACATTTGCTATAAAGCAAGTGGGAGATTGTTAGGATTATGCTCGATAGCAAGAGTGTAATAATGTAATTGACAATCGTTTCATATTAATAAAGCGATTTATAGTTTAACAAATCTTATAGCATTTATAGTTTAATTATATATTTGTCAAAAGTAAATAATCATAAGTTTAAAAGACTATGAGAAAAGAAGAATTGTTCATACATCTAGATATGTATGAGGTAGACACAATTCTTTAGTTAGTCTTGAATAATATTCACAACTTAAGATAATAGGTTGGGCGCCTTTATCTTGTCAAAGTTATAGATTCTTTTGCTAGCATTTGAATGGGATCAAATGTGTTATGATGAGTCTAAAATCATCAAAGTGAGGTGGCTTTGGGCAAAAGAAACTAGTGCATTGGGTGCACTGAATAGGATCACAATGAAATACTTTATCTAGAACCGTTAATGGATAAAAGTTTTCATTTGAAGACAATCGGAGAGTCTATCTCAATACTGAGATAAATAATGGACTTATGGTTGCAAGTGTTATCATTTGAGATATCGATGAGTACGCTTATGTAGCATAGTCTATCCTCAATAGTTTGGTGGTATTTATTTGTTAATCGATAAAGGACTTCATTTATAGATATGGACATCGTGGATCCATTTATTAAATGAGAGTAGAATACCATCATATGGATGTTTTGAGGTATTTGATATTAATTCTTAACGTTAAGTTTTCAATAGTGTCTATTGAAACATGGTTTCTGGACAAGTCAAAATATCCAAGTTCAAAATGCGGTCACATGAGTAAATATGGTAGCTTGGAGAGCTATAGGAGGTCTATAAGCTCTTGGCGATTACTGGTATTCTTCACGAGGATACATTTTCTCCAATAAGGTTGTCTAGGGTATGAATGAGTAACATCAACTTATTCTATATTTATTTAAGTGTTTAATTTTAGTTCTTTAGTGGAATGAACTAAAATTAAATAGATCGGACCTAAGTGAATCATTTGTTGATTGTGATTGGGTTGTGTCTATTGGAGCTTAAATTTAGATAGCTCGCCAAGATCCCCAATCCACACGAACTTGCATGGATCGCTTGATATATTCTACCGGACCAATTTAGGGGTCCATCTAGAATTGTATTGAGGCATGTGGACTTGTTTCTTTTTGTAAGAATGAGTCTAGTTCATATGTGAGCTTTTTATAAAGGTCAAATGGATTTAATAAAATAAGAAAATAATATATTGGCCCATATATATTGTTATGGGCGGCAAAGCTATTTAGAATAGCTTAATTATATTATATTATTTTATTATTTAATTAAATGGAAATTAAATAATTTGGTGATTAATTAATTATTTAATTAAAGTCAAAATCTTTTTCCTGGTAGGAGATGGTCTCCTAAAATTATACTATTGTTGGTAGTATAATTAATGTTAAAGACTATATTTGATGAGTAGATAAATAAAAGAAATTATTTATCTAATTAAATTAGGAAATCTTTAATATGGTTACAAATACACTATTGAGTTAGATTAGGAGTCTTGGTATAGGATAGAATTTCTTTTTGAAAAGGATTCTTAACCACCAAGTAAATCTACCAAAAGAAAGGATTCTTAACTACCAAGTAAATCCTTCTTAGGAAAAGAATTAAGTCTCCTAATATATATCCTATGATTTTCGGCCAACCCATGTATATATATGAGATGATAGAATTCCTTTTAGATAAGGATTCTTAACCACCAAATAAATCTACCTAGGGAAAGGATTCTTGCCTACCAATTAAGTCCTTCTTAGGAGAGGATTTATGATCCTATATATATATGTGTGTGTGTGTGTGTGTGTGTGTGTGTGTGTGTGTGTGTTATTTTCGGCCAGCCTAATTAAAAATTCATAGAGATTTCGGCCAGCCCTATTTTTCTCAGAAATGAATTCGGGCATCATAGGAATTGTGAGGTAGGAAAATCTGATTTTACTCCAGACAAAATTCTATCAACTCTAACAAATAGTGTGTGATTCGGGAAAGAAGAAATTGGAAGAAAGAACATTTGGTTTTCGATAGTACATTAGTAGCCTTTACATCAAAAGGTTTTGTATACAACATCGAATCTAGGTTCACGTGAGTTTCAATCAAATTGATTGATAATTCACAAGTGACCTAACGTTCTTTGTTTTATTCTTGGAGGATTATTGTAACTAACAAAGAGAAAGATTTTGTTTGTTTCCATCCTTATGTATATGATTTAAAGAAAGGGAGCCCACACTCCTAGGTGATTCACATTCGTGATTGGATTGGAATATCTTGTGGAATCAATTCGGCGCTTGTTCATTTGTCACTAGAAAAAGGTACGACACTTTTTATATACATCAATTAATCTAGGGTTAAGGATCTTGTTAGTCAAAGGGGAAATTTTTATTTATACGCAAACCCTAATTTTATAATTTTCTCACGCTTTCATTGCGTTTTGAACCGATTTTTCCTACAAGAACTTGCAGGTACTTCTGCTTTGAAACATGCCAATTTCGTGGTAAAAATCAAATATGAAGAACTAGAAAAGCTTAGTGGTGAAGTTTGGTTTATAAACCCAGACCCTAACTGTGATATTTAACCCCAATGAACACACGTCGAAACTACTATGGTTATTAGTTAACTGTGGTAACTGCTTGAGTTAATTTGAAATTCAAATCGATTTGATAATCCACCCAAAATGAAAAAGTGTGCCTGAAATAATGTACCGCGTCAGCCCTATAGAATTGAATCGCCTGTCCCATTGATTGAGCTTCCTGTACTAGTCGACACTTCATCTCAATAGAGGTTGAGAAAGGTATTTCCTTACATGTCGAATCAACGTTGCACATACATAAAATAGGTGATTTTCTTATTATCGGGTGATAATCATATGCCTTATATAAGTTTTGTAGGTATTCTTTTCATTATTTTTTTGTCATATGTAATATTATTAATTATCTGGCTTTAAATATAGTTTATAATTGAAGGCTTTAAAAGTTACAAAGGACAATTAGCAACTTCATCTTTCAACCCAAAAATATGTTGTGTAGGTAAAAATGCTTTTCTATTCAGGGTGACGAATCATCTTTTACTAAATACGACTCAAGAACAAGTAAATCATATTTACCTTTCTTGGACTTCTTCTTGCCTTAGGCTTACCCTTTGCCTTCCCAGCAGACCTCTTCCTCTTTTTATTTCTAGAAAAAGATGGTTCGACAACATTTGCCTCACCGGCCTTACTTTTGTTGTCCTTAGTCAAGGACTCAAAAGCGTTGAGCTCATTGAGCAACTGAGAGAGACTGAACCTTAGCTTGTTAATCTCATAGTTACTCTTGAATTGATCAAAACTCTTTAGAAGAGTCATCTGTATGATGCTCACTTGACTGGGTTTATCAATGTACCCGCCATTGATCTCTTCCTTGTTGAAATATGACATCATGTAAATGACATGTTCCCAAACAGATGCACCCTCTTTCGTTCGGGCAAGCATTGTGGAACGAATAGCTTCTTGCCGCTTTTGCTCAAAGGGCTACCCAAACATAGCCTGCAATGACTTCATTATTTTGATTGTGGAAGTCATTGCTTCATGCTTTGTAACAAGCACGACTATCTTACTAGATAACAGATATGTTCGGGCCTTCTCATTAGATGAGACCCATTTCTCAAACGCCTCACGAACTCTTTGTGTGGCATGGGTAGTAGGCGTTTGAGGACATTCCTCCGTAAGCACAAACTTAATGTCCTTAGTGACCAAAATTGCATTGATATTGTGTTTCCATTTAGTGTAGTTATCACCTATTAATTTTTCATTTGAAAGTATTTGTAAGAGTGTAGATGACATTGTTGAGATGAAAATTAAATATGAAATTCATTCAGTCATACATTCATAACAAGTGTGAATGGTTTGACATAAAATTAAACATGATGCATGAACATGTTTAGTGAACAAGAACAACCCAAAAAAAAAATGTTACTACACCACGCTAATCTAACATACCACAAGCAAGTGCCGCCTTAGGGCCGATCAAATTCTTACATGTTAGATCGAGACACTCTCAATCAAATGATATACCAGAATAACTCTAACTCTAATATCACTAAAACATCGTTTACTTAGTTAGGTTTTTAATTAACCAAGTTTAATCAAAACCTTGTGAGTGTAACCCATCATTTAAGATCTCATGAGCTTAACTCAAGAATTGCCTGTTGGAACCCTATTCACTAGTAACGCAGCAGAAATATGTTTTAAAATTTTTATACAAATCATAAACAATCTGAGACTAGTGAACTTGAGATCATAATTTTTCAGGAACTTTTACAGATAAAATTTTTACAATAATATATATATATATATATATATATATATATATAGGAAATTGAAATCAATATAATAAGAAGAATTTAGAACATTACCAACGTTTGGAGGCTTCTTCACTTCTTACAATACACCTTATCAGATCCACTTGATCTTCCTCGCTATATCCCGGGATTAGTAACTGCGTGTGGGTGCGTCACGGTCTCAGGAACTTAAATGAAGGATGTAGAGAAAATAAGATGAAACTTTTTCTTCTATGTGAAAACAACCTAGAACAATTCTAGTTGTTAAAAAAAATATCTTTTTCTTTTGTTTCAAAATGCACGACTGCACATTTCCTTTCTCTCTGTGATATCTATACCACCTAATGAACTTGCACATCCATATCCCTTGTGAATTGATGCGTTTACGCGTATTGATCTCATGCACACCTACTACACAATTAATTGCCAAAATGAACTGATGCGTTTTTTTTTCTTTTTCACTCACAAACACTTGCACAATTAATTGCCTGTAATCTCATTACTAACTTGTGCATTTTTAACATTAATATTTCTTATGCTTTTTTCAAAGAATAATATATATATCAAATATATATTTTATCTTTTAAAAAACAAATGATATCTCATATCCTTATTTTAAAAGATAATTAAAAATTTATTTTAAATTTAAACATTTTAAATTCTATTTCAATTGTTTAACTTATTAAAATAAAATAATAATAATAATTTATTCTTTTTAAAATCAAATATCAATTAACACTCTCCATTTTGTGAATAATAACATAATTAAATAATCCTACTAGTTAATATATTTAATCATCATTATTCGTTAACTAAATAATCTCATTATTCAATTAATTCCCGAATAAATACGTGTCACTTTCGTAACACTATTAATTGGACAATCCAATTAAATAACTGCGACCCTTGTTACCTGAATCGATCAGGCTAGTAGTGGGACCAAATGGACACCCTGTATTTTGAACTCCAACAATCATAGGAATCATTAATTAAACTCTTTAATTAATATTCCTCTATTATTAACTCCGGTGTTACTCCACTAAAAACCCGAAGTTGCACTCTCTCAATTGCAGACACTTATACACAGACCGATACAACTAGGTGTCCGTCGATTTAGCTATTACACATGGTGTGATCCTCCACAATAGTTCATAATTAGAGCTGGGTCATAATATCTGTTATACCCCTCTAATTACATATATCCTTTAAATACCGTTGATTCTCTAATGGACAATAAATCTTATTTCCTCAAGGAATTAGGAGAGCACTTATATTGTCTTAGCCCCGAATCAGCCCTTAAGGGAACTACCATCTACTTCTCATAAGAAGGGGTGGATTCCACTATTGTGTACAAACCTTTCTAGGCACAAGCCAAACCGTATTCTCAACATACGAAGCATATTGATTAGGAACTGCTTCCGACCTCACCTATGGTATATCAATTACCACGATCTAACCTAAAGAAGTCAATAAGACACTCAAGATTAAAATCACCCACATATAGCCATCATTAGTTGATATATTTGAATCTCGTCAGTAAATGAATCTTGGTAAGAGATTCATATAGATCGTGTCCCAGTCCTTTATGATCACATCATACAAGGTGCTTTCATTCTTATATCTCTATATAAATGATTCGGGATAGGATCACAGTACACTACGGAATGGTCCGCAGCTGTAGATTAACCACAAACAAAGTACCCTGCTTTATTTGCTATCAAGAGACTCTTTAGATTGCACATCTCTTACTGTATTCATCCATATATGACACTCATATACACAGTTTGAGATTAAATCCAACAATCTAGGATGTTAATATATGCACAAGTTAAAAAATAAACAACAAAATAAGAATGAATTGAACTTTTCTTTTATGTATTTTATAAATCCATTTACAAATTATATCTTTATGGCATAAACCCCAACAACCTCCCACTTTCACTAAGGCATGTGATGCATGTTTCTTAACCCTACACAATATAGGTAACCCAAAAACACTTTAGCTAGTAAGGTCTTTATAAATGGATAGACATGATTGTCTTGTGAGGATATTCTGTGACGATCACATATCTTCTATGCACTATCTCTCTAATGAGATGATACTTTCGTTTTATATTCTTCCCTTTCTTGTGGCTTCTTGGTTCTTTGGAATTAGCCACAACACCATTGTTATCACAATAAATTGTGATGGGCTTATCCAGATCTAGAACAACTTCTAGATCACTCAAGAACTTGTGGAGCCAAACAACCTCTTTAGTAGCTTCACATGTGGCTACATATTCGGCTTCCATGGTGGAGTCAGCAATGTAAGATTGCTTTATACTTCTCCACACAATGGATCCACCGCATGGGGTGAATACTGATCCAGACGTGGATTTCCTAGAATCCCTGTCTGACTGAAAATCAGAATCCGTGAGTCCTAACGAGATCAAATCCTTTTCGGAATAAACTAGCATATATTTTCTCGTTCTTCGAAGATACTTAAGAATAGTCTTGACAGCAACCCAATGATCCAATCTTAGGTTGGATTGATATCTGCTGACTAATCCCACTGCATAGTAGATGTCTGGTCTTGTGCATAACATAGCATATATGAGAATACCTACTGTCGATGCATAAGGTACACATCTCATATCCTTAACTTCTTGAGGCGTCTTAAAACACAGTTCCTTAGAGAAGTGAACTCCATGCCTAAATGGTAAATTACCTTTCTTGGAGTTCTGCATCAAAAATCGTACAAAAATCTTGTCGAAATATGATACCTGAGACAATGCTATGAGTTTGTTCTCATGATCTCTTATAAGTTGGATCTCTAGAACATAACTCTTATCTTCCAAATCTTTCATTTGGAATTGGCTAGCCAGTCAGCCATTTACCTCAGATAACACTCACACATCATTCCCAATGATTAGGATGTCGTCCACGGATAAGACCAAGAAAACTACTTTCTTATCAATGATGCGCTTGTAGACACAAGGCTCATCAACGTTCTGCTTGAAGTCATAGGTTTGGATCATATCATTAGGCCTAATGTTCCAAGATCTAGATGCTTGCTTAGGTCCATAGATAGACCATTACAGCTTGTAAACCTTTTTCTCTTGATTTGGAGACACAAATCTCTTTGGTTGCATCATGTCCATCTGCCAAATTTCTTAATCGAAATAGGCAGAAATGGATAACAGAATCCTAATAGACCTAAACATGGCTACTGGTAAGAAGGTCTCCTCATAATCGACCCCTTCTGTCTAGGTATAACCCTTGGCCACTAGTCTTGCCTTGAAGGTCTCTACCTTCCCATCTATTCCTCTCTTTCTCTTGTAGATCCACTTACACCCTATGAGTTTTAACCCATCTGTTAAGTCTATAAGATCCTAGGCTGGGTTATAGTACATGGACTCCATCTCGAGATTCATTGCTTTAAGTCATTCTTTTTTATCAGGATCTTCCATTTCATTCTTAAATATCAATATATCATCCACACCATCATCATAGACAAGACCTTGTCCCTCACATATCCCTAAATAACATTTAGATTGTCTTAAAACCCTCCCACTACGTCTAGGTTGCAGTGTATCCTAATCAGGAACCATATGACTCTCAGATGTTTGTGGATCAACAACACTTGTTGATGAAGCACTACTCTCACCAGGCTCCAACTCATTCAATACAATCTTAGAATGAAGTTTATGCTCACTAATATAATTATCCTCAAGAAATGTTGCATTTATCGATACATATATTTTGTTATCTTCGGGACTATAGAAGTGTCCACCTTTGGTCTCCTTGGAGTGTCCTACAGATAGGCATACCATAGACTTGGAGTCTAGCTTTCCATGTCTATTCTTCAGCACGTGTGTTGGACATCCTCATATGCGTAAATACCCCAAACTAACTTTACGACCATTCCACAACTCTAGGGGAGTCTTAAAAATAGATTTGGATGGCACTACATTCAAAATGTATGTTGCTGTTTGTAATGTATATCTCTAGAAGGAATTTGGTAATGATGAGAAACTAATCATAGATTTCACCATTTCCATCAGGGTTCTATTTTTCCACTCCGTTACACCATTTTTTTAGGTGTACCAGGAACTGTGAGTTGGGAAACTATCTTATGCTTGACCATAAAGTCTTTAAGCACTTAGTCAAGGTACTCACCTCCATGATCTGATCGTAGTGACTTGACAGTCTTACCTAATTGATTCTCAACTTCAGCTCAAAATTCTTTGAACTTTTCATATGTTTCTGACTTTCGTTGCATTAGGTAAACATATTCGTATCTTGAGTAGTCATCTATAAAGAAGACAAAATACTCATAGCCGCCCCTAGCTCTAACGTTCATTGGTCTGCGGATGTCTGTATGTATGAGCTCCAGTGGCTCTATAGCTCTAAGCTCCTTTGTAGTAAAAGGTCTCTTAGTCATCTTGCCTTCTATACAGGATTTGCAGATAGGTAAGGTGCGAACCTTCAACTCACTTAAATGTTCGCTTTTTATTAGTCTGTCTATCCGGTAAAGGTTGATATGACCTAGCCTTAGATGCTAAAGATACCTGTCATTATCTAGAGAAATCTTATGTTGTTTAGTTTTTGGTTTATCAACCTTAAACATTTAAGTGTTGAGTAGTGTAGTAAGTATTAACGGTCTTAACACATACAAATTGTTTTCATTAATTCCTGAACAACTATTCAGACCATTCTTTCCAACAATAACAGACTTATTATTAAAAGAAATTGAATATGATTGTTCTAACAACTTAGAAATGAAAATCAAATTCCGTGTAAATCCAGGAATATAAAAAACATTGTTCAACAATATATAATTATTATAAAAAAGTAATTTAATTATGCCCATTGTTCGTGCCGACACAACATCCTCTGACCCCACACGTATAGAGAAGGCTCCCTCCTCAAGCTGTGTTCAAGGTTTAGTCCACTGCAAAGAAGAACTAACATGGTTAGTGGCCCCCGAATCAACTATCCGGGGTGAAGAATCATCTTCCACTAAACGTGACTCAAGAACGAGTAAATCATATTTACCTTTCTTAGACTTCTTCTTGCTTTTGGCTTTCTTAGGTTTGGGCTTACCTTTCACCTTCTCACCGGACCTCTTCCTCTTCTTATTGTTACTAGAGGAGGAAGATGGCATGGTAACATTTGCCTCACCGGTCTTACCCTTGTTGTCCTTTATCAAGGACTCAAAAGGTAGCGAGTTCATTAAGAGACTGTGTGAGTCTAAACTTTTACTTGTTCATCCTATAATTGCTTTTAAACTGATCAAAACTCTTCGAAAGAGTCGTCAATATGATGCTCGCTTGACTGGGTTCGTCAATGGCCCTGCCATTGACTTCCGCCGTGTTAAAGTAGGACATCATACTTAGAACATATTCCCGAACTGATGTACCTTCCTTCATGCGAGTGAGCATAGCGGAACAAACAACTTTGTGTCACTTTTGCTCGGAGGGCTGCCCAAATATAGCTTGCAATAACTCCATGATTTTGAATGCTGAAGTCATTGCTTCGTGCCTTGTGACAAACACGTATGTCATAGAAGCCATCAGATATGTTCAGGTCTTCTCATCAGATGAGACCCATCGTTGGTATGCCTCATGAACTCTTTACGAGGCATTGACAGTAGGTGTTGTAGGACGTTCCTCTGAAAGCACAAACTTGAGGTCTTTGGTGTACAATGTTGCATTAATATTTAGTTTCCATTTACTGTAGTTAACACCGGTTAATTTGTTGTTTGTAAGAATTTGTAGTATCGTAGAATACATAATTGCTGAAATAAATAAAATATTTTGTTATTGGTAAAATATGAAGAACAATGAGTCAACATAACTACCCAAAGATATGGGAGATAGAGATGCCATGTCACCAAGATTCATCCTTCCTTAACCTACCTAAGGTAACCAAAGATGGTCTCAAGACGATTGGTCAGGGTTGTTAAGAGGATAGGGACAAAACCCCAGTCGGGATCAAATAACCGATCGGGGTGAATAAAGCTTGGTCGGGTTTTGGTAGATGATCGGCAATTCGACAGATGGATTCTACCAAACACGTGCAGAATGAGTCCTACTCTAGTATGATGTCTCGAAGCACACTTTGATAAGGAAGCGAATTTCCCTATCAGTGCCTGAATCCAAATTAGGCAAGAGACTTAACACATGAAGAATGTAAAACAGGAAAGAAGAATAAAATAATCCAAACACGTCAACTTTATTTACTTGTATAACACGAATTAGGGTTCTATGCATTTATAAATAGACCCTAATAAAACCCATGAAGGGTTAGAAAAAAGAGAGAAAAGATAAGAGATAAAAACGTGTAATCGATTATTCATAGTGAAATTCTTTCTTTGCCGATTTCTGACAACCGTGGATGTTTCCCTGTACTTGAGGTTTTACCACGTAAAATCTTTTTGTTTTCTTTAATTCCTTAGTTGTTCGTAATTAGCAATTGTTTGATCTCATATACTTTCTGTTCGACGTGTGATCCATCCAAAAATAACCGTCAACAACTGGCGCTAGAAGGAGGGGGGCGTGAACCTTCACTGTTATAATTAACTAAGGATTTAGTCATACAAATTAAAATCATGGCCGACAAAGATTTATCCCTACGCAACGTTGATGTCTCAAGAGAGGCGAATATCATGGACGCCGATGCACCAGGAGCAGATCCACCATCATGAACTCCACCATCAAGCAAACAGGATGTCGTCACAATCACTGACTTGACTACAGTGATATCTCTAGATGCATTTAGAAAAGTTCAAGAATCCCTGCGGAGAGTCATTGATGATGCCGCTAGACAAGGTATTAGCATAACTGCAACTGCATATCTGAGTTCACCATACCAGCTCTTTACACCTTTGGTAGCCCAAGGGCCAAAGGTGCACTATGAGATCGTGGCAACTGCTCCAGGTGCACCCTAAAAATTTGGAAGAGATAGGATGGATAAATGGGGCAAAATAGAATGCTCACGTAGAAGAAACAACCCATACCAGGTTAAAAGAGCAAAGGAACGTGAGGAGTCAAGCACATGCGAGGATATAGTAGGGTACAACGATGCATAACAATACTATAAGCAAGATGACATGTATGATGGATAGAGCAAGAAGCCCCGATCAAATTCAAGTGATGACGAGTGCGCTCCCAGAAGGTGAAAAGGCCTGTATGGATTCACAGTCCACCAAAGGTTAGATAGGCGTGGCGAACCCGAAGGATAGCGCGAAGTTCTTCTTAGGAGGTTAGAATCTTTGGAAAAAAAAAGCAAAGTCAAGAAAACCCATTGGTCAGGAATTTTGGGAGTCCGTTTGCTGATGTCATAAGGTAGACTCGTTTCTCGGAGAAATTCAGGATGCCACATGTGGAGCAATTCAAAGCCAATACCGATATGTAGAAACATGTTAGGGGATACCAGAGCGCTATAGCTCAGTACGACTATGATGATGCCCTCATGTGTCGTATGTTCTCTCAAACATTGGGAGATGAGGGATCCAAGTGGTTTAGAGGATTATCATTAGGATCCATCAGGAGTTTCGATGGTCTGACAGAAGTATTCACTAGACATTTTATGGGAAATATCCAGCAAAGGAAATCGGTGTTAGCACTTTCTACCTTGAGGCAATGAAAAGATGAGAAGTTAAAAGACTATTTAACCAAGTTTTTATAGGAGGTATCGAAAGTTCAAGACCCTAACGATGACGCGGTGGTGTCCACGTTCATAAACAGCTTGCAACACAGTCATCTCACTTTAAGCCTAAGACAGCGGGGGCAGACCACATATGCAAGCATGATAGATTATGTTGGGGGATACGCCATGGCAGAAGAAGAACATATTGCCCACCGCGGAGAATTTATACATAGATGTCGTCCAATCAGCAGTCAAAAGAGCCAAGAAAGTTGTTTGAAAAACAATGGTAAGAATGACCCGAAAGGTAACAGAGGAAAAGGAAAAGGAAAAGACGGGTAAAAAGATGATAATATAACAGAGAGGAACCCAAGGCTCTCATACACCAATTGTACCCCGTTAGCCAAAAAACAGGAGGAAATCCTGAATATAATTGAAGACAAAATTTTGTATAAAAAACCCCCGAGGCAGTCAAACTTCGCTAGATAAGATACTACCAAGTATTGCAGATTCCACCAGGAAAATGGCCACGAAACCTCCAAGTGTTACCAACTCAAGGATTACATTGAGAAGCTAATCTGGGAAGACCGTCTTATTGATGTCATCCTCAGAGGGGGAGAGGATCGACATAAGGATCTCCACAAAGGGGATCGGGATATGGGTTGCATGAGCTCGAAGAAAGACTCGGATAGCGGGGCAATCAACACCATCTTTGTTAGCACCAATACCAAAAGTAACAGTCGAGAAAGGATGTCTGAAGTTAGGGAAGCCATGAATAGCCAAAGAAGTATGGAGGTAAATCATCTAGGTCCTGATCAAAAGAAAGCAAAGTTAGGATGGGGACCAATAATTTTCACTGAAGCAGATGCACACACGTCAGAGGTAAGACCAAATGACACGATTGTAGTGTCAGCCTCATCGGGCATAGGCAAGTAAGACGAATACGGATCGACAATGGAAACTCGACAGAGATTTTGAGAGTAGAGGCGTTTGACCAACTAGGGCTACAGAGGAATGATCTCCAACAACTAAAAGTTCCATTGAGGGGTTTCGGAGGAGACGAAGTCACGGCGTTGAGGGCTGTTAAAATACCTGTAGAAGCTGGAAGTTTTCCTTGTATGAAGACATTATTGTTGGACTTCGTGGTCGTAAATGTTGAGAATTGGCCATATAACGCTTTGTTATGTCGGCCTTTTTCGAACAAAATAAAAGCCGTAACTGCAACCTACGTGCTCATGGTAAAGTTTCCGACTGAAGCTGGGGTGGGGATCATGAAAATCTCACAGGAGTGGGCCAGGAAAGCGAATCTCGCCGTGTACAGGGAAAATGTAGAGTCAAAAGTAATACAAGTGTATGCTATCAGAAAAGGTGAATACCTACAAATAGACCTAACAGAGGCAAAAGCCGAGACCCCGACCAGGTTCAACATGGACCCAAGAGAGGCAGTGCCAGAGAGTGACAAAGGCCCGAAGGAACCAACTATGAAAGTTGGCATGAGCAATGACGACCCGAAGAAGACTGTTAAGCTTGGGTCCTAGCTGACAAAGCACGATCAAAGCAAGATGATCGAACTCCTAAAAGAATACAAGGATGTGTTCACCTGGGAACACACGGACATGCTAGGGATCGATCCGAGGATAATTTCACATTACTTAGCAGTGAATCCCAATCAGAAACCAGTTATCCAAAAGAGGAGACGCTTCAACCCGAAAAGAAGCAAGGTGATTAATGAAGAGGTGGACAAGCTATTAGCTGCAGGATCTATTCAGGAAGTGAGATATCCCGACTAGGTTGCCAACGTAGTCCTGGTGAAAAAGAAAAATGGCCAGTGGAGGATGTGTGTGTATTTTATCGACTTGAACAAAGTGTGTCTAAAGGACAACTTCTCTTTACCCCGGATTGAAAAGTTGGTAGACGCAACGGCCGGCCATAAACTGTTAAGTTTCATGGACGTCTATTCAGGATACAACCAGATCAGAATGTTCGAACCAGATGAGGAAAAAACCTCATTCACAACTAACCAGGGGTTGTATTGCTTTAAGGTCATGCCGTTTGGATTAAAGAATGTTGGGGCAACTTACCAAAGGCAGGTAAATAAAATGTTCGCTCGACAGATTGGCGGGAATATGGAGGTATACGAGGACGATATGCTCACCAAAACTGTAACATCCGAAGATCATCCAACCGACCTAAAGGGGACGTTTGAGGTATTGTGAAAATATGGTATGGAGTTAAATCCAAAGAAGTGCGTATTCAGAGTACCATCAGGCAAGTTCCTAGGAATTCAAGTTCACCAAAGAGAGATCGAAGTAAACCTGGAGAAAATAAGAGCCTTATAATAAATGAGGTCTCCCAAGACATTGAAAGAAGTCCAAAGATTGTCTGGTTGCCTAGCGTATCTGAGCCGGTTTATAAGTAAATCCACGGACAAATGCCTACCCTTCTTCAAAGCAATTGAGCAAGGCAAAGGCATAGATTGAAATGATGAGTGCGAGCAATCGTTCAGAAAAATCAAAGAATACTTGGGAAAACTCCGATATTATCTAAACCACTTGAAGGGGAAGTGCTCTATCTATACCTGTCTGTTACAAACGTGGCGGCAGGGTCGGTGCTACTCCGATTTGAATAGGGAACACAAAAACATGTATAATACACCAGCAAAGCTCTGTTATATGTGGAAACAAGATATTCTCCCGCTAAACAAATGGCTTTGGCTCTGGTAACAGCAGCGAGAATATTGAGACCGTACTTTCAAGCTTACCAAATTGAAGTATATACTAACTGTCCACTGAAACAGATTTTATCAAAACCCAAGGTGTTGGGAAGGCTGACTAAGTCGGTGGCAGAACTAAATGAGTTTGACATAGTCTACTCGCCAAGAACGGCGATCAAATGACAAGTTGTAGCGGATCTGGTCACGAATTTCACTCAGCCGAACAACAAAGTGATTAGGATGTTAAGAGAAGAAGACTTGTTTACTTGGAAACTACATGTAGATGGATCGTCAAACACGTATGGTAGCGGGGCAGGTATAGTTATATCCACACTAGAAGGTGACCAGGTGGAATGTGCCTTGCGGTTTGATTTCAAAGCAACTAACAACATGGCAGAGTATAAGGCACTTCTAGCAGGCCTCAGGGTATGCACAACACTGGGAGCAAATGAGTTGGAAATATTCAGTGACTCACAGGTGGTAGTCAATCAAGTTCTGAATGAATACTAAGCCAAGGATAGCAATATGACCGCATATTTAACTATAACCAAGACACTCCTTGAAAGGTTCAAAGTATACAGAATCACCTAGATCCTGATGAAGAAAAATGAGAAAGTGGACGATTTGTCAAAATTGGCATCAACCACCAGTGTATAGTCAAAAACGATCCTGATCGTCTACCTGTAAAATCCAAGTATCGAGAGCGAAAATCAAGCCGAAGTGTCGAAGGTAGAAGTGATTAAAAAAGAACAAACAACCTGGATGACCCCGATTAGAGAATACTTAGAGAAGGGGGTACTCTTGATGGAGACAGTCGAGGCGAAGCGTCTCTGATATAGAGCCACAAGATATTCGATAGTAGAAGGAGAGCTATACAGAAAGGGGTTCTCCAAAGCCCTTCAGAAATGCGTGGACCCGATCAGGGGTAAACAAATATTATAAAGTATCTACAAGAGAGTCTATTGGAATCACTCGGGTGGCAAAAGCCTAGCACATAAAACGCTCAGGCAAGGCTTTTATTAGCCGACTTTGTTTAGGGATGCACAAGGTGTTGTAAATCAGTACGGTGGCTGCCAGAAGGTAGCTAACGACATTCGAAGACCATCTGAGCAGTTGAAAAATTTGACATCCCCATGGTCGTTCGCCATGTGGGGAATAGATCTGATTGGTCTGATGCCAACTGTAACTAAATGAGGGGCAAATCATGCTATAGTGGTCGTCAACTACTTCACAAAGTAGGTTGAAGCGAAAGCAATAGTACATATCACCGAGGCTAACACGACCGGTTTTATGAAGAAAAATATCATCTATCGATTTGGAATCTCGGAAACTATAATCACAGACAACCGGACTCAATTCGATTGTGACAACTCAGAAATATGTGTGAAGACTTCGGGATAAAGAACTATTACGCCACACCAACTCACCCACAGACTAATGGCTAAACGGAGGCAATGAACAAAATAATCAAGCATATTCTAATGGCGAAGCTGGAGAGAAGGAAAGGAATCTGGGCAGATAAATTACACGAAGTCTTATGGGCTTATCGGACTACAGAAAGGACTTCAACAGGGGAAATACCTTACTCGCTGGCGTTTGGGATAGAAGCAATGATTTCAGTTGACATAATTCACAAGTCCCCTAGGGTACATCTCTTTGATCTTGAAGGAAATGTGGAGATGATAAAACAAGACTTGGACTAGTTGGAAGATAGAAGAGATATTTCTGGGGTAATAAATGTCGTTTACCAACAGAGGGTAGCAAGGTATTACAATTCGCATGTCAAGGTTAGGAGATTCCTGCTCAAAGATCTAGTTTTGAGGAGGGTAACACTTAAGACAAAGGACAAGACCATAGGATCGTTAGCTGACAAATGGGAATGACCTACCAAGTGGTTCAGACAACAGGACATGGATCATATCAACTTTCCTGACCAGAGGGAACCGAGCTGCCCAGGCCATGGAATGCATAATATTTAAACATCTTCTACACATGAGGAGATTCATACATTTATTTTTATTATTTGCTTCCATAGTTTAAGTTTTAAATTACTATTAGCTAATTGTCTTTTATATTTTGAGAAATCAATAAAAATCCCAGGGGGAGCAGTTATGAATATCAAGCATAGTATTTGAAACCAAACATTCGCTCATAAGAGCATTTACAGGATATGTCAAAATATCGATTGAGACCGATAGGGATCTCGAGAGGCCCAATGAGGGGGCCGAAAGCATAAGTCGCCAAGACAATGCACACTCACCGAAACTAACTAGGTGTACATGAAGCACTGTTAGGGCACCTTCGGGTATGTAAACCCGACGGGATGCACCAAGAGTTAGATAAGATGCAAATTCTACCTATAAGATAAGGCAGACACAACCATAGATGCTTATAAAGTTGGCGGGACAATTTACCTCTTATTGCAACGAATCTTGGTCAGCAGAATGTCGGGAGTGTAGGGAAAAAATACACATAGCGGAAGCATAGATAAAATTTATAAAGATTAGGGTTTTGGTATAAATAAATTTTTTTCCCTTTT
Organism: Dipteronia dyeriana; assembly: GCA_032871835.1. Lineage (NCBI taxonomy): Eukaryota > Viridiplantae > Streptophyta > Magnoliopsida > Sapindales > Sapindaceae > Dipteronia > Dipteronia dyeriana. Next base: position 18,685,237 of record CM065296.1, on the reverse strand, counting down.
TTAATAACATGAACCTTAACCCTAGATTAAATGATGTATATAAAAGGTGTCGTACCTTTTTCTCGTGACGATTGAACTAGCGCCGAATTGAGTCCGTAAGATCTTCCAATCCAATCAAGAACGTGAATCACCTAGTAGTGTGGGCTTCCTTTCTTTAAATTGTATACTTGAGGATGGAAACAAACAAAATCTTTTTCTTTGTTAGCTACAATTATTCTCCAAGAACGTCTGGTCACTTGTGAATTATCAATCAATTTGATAGAAACTCGCGTGAACCTTGATTTGATGTTGTATACAAAACCCTTTTGATTTAAAGGATATTAGTGTACTATCGAAAACAAAAACGTTCCCCTTTTTCTCTTATTGGCCGAATTCACACTATCTCTATGAGTTGGTCGAATTTTGTCCAGAGCAAAAACTAAATTTTTCTCCCTCAAAATTCTCTCTTGTTGGCTGAATTCTCTCTTCATAAAATCCCAAGCTTGGCCGAAATTTTCTTCTTGAAAATTCTTCTCATTACCGAAATTATGAAAGCCACACACACACACACACACACACACACACACATATATATATCATGGCCGAATTTCTAGCCCTAAATTAATTAGGGTTGGCTGAATTCATCATATATTTCAATTAGGAGACTTAATCTTTTCATAAGAAGGATTTACTTGGTTGTTAAGAATCCTTTCCTTAGGTGGATTTACTTGGTGGTTAAAAATCTTTTTCTAAAAGAAATTCTATCCTACAACAAGACTCTTAATCCAACTCAATAGTGTATTTGTAAAGTAACCATATTAAAGACTTCCTAATTTGATTAGATAAATAATTCATTTTATTTATCTACTTATTAAATATAGTCTTTAATATTAATTATACTACCAACAATAGTATAATATTATAAGATCATCTCCTACTAGAAAAAGACTTTGACTTTTAATTAAATAATTAATTAATCATCAAATTAATTAATTTTCATTAATAAAATAATAAAATAATATAATATAATTAAGCTATTCTAAATAGCCTTACCGCCCAACACATATATATGGGCCAATATATTATTTTTTTTATTTTATTAAATCCATTTGACCTTTATAAAAAGTCCACATGTGAACTAGACCCATTCTTACAAAAAGAAACTAGTTCACATGCCTCTATACAATTTTAGATGGACCCATAAATTGGTCCGGTAGAATATATCAAGTGATCCATGCAAGTTCGTGTGGATTGGGGATCTTGGCGAGCTATATAAATTTAAGCTCCAATAGACACAACCCAATCACAATCAACAAATGATTCACTTAGGTCCAATCTATTAATTTTAGTTCAATCCACTAAAGAACTAAAATTGAACTCTTAAATAAAGATAGAATAAGTTGATGTTACACATTCATACCCTAGACAACCTTATTGGAGAAAGTGTATCCTCATGAAGAATATCAGTAATCACCAAGAGCTCATAGACCACCTATAGCTCTCCAAGTTACTATATTTACTCATATGACCACATTTTGAACTTGGATATTTTGACTTGTCCAGAAGCCATATTTCAATAGACACTATTGAAAACTTAACGTTAAGATTTAATATCCAATACCTCAAAACATCCATATGATGGTATTCTACTCTCATTTAACAAATGGAGCCACGATAACCATATCTACAAATGAAGTCCTCTATCGATTAACAAATGTAAACCACCAAACTATTGAGGATAAACTATGCTATATAATCGTACTCATTGATAGCTCAAATGACAACACTTGCAACCATGAGTCCATCAATTATCTCAGGATTGAGATAGACTCTCCAATTGTCTTCAAATGAAAACTTTTATCCACTGACGGTTCTAGATAAAGTATTTCATTGTGATCCAATTCAATGCACCCAGTGCACTAGATTCTTTTGCCCAAAGACACCACACTTTGATGATTTTAGACTCATCATAACACATTTGATACCACTCAAATGCTAGCAACAGAATCTACAACTTTAACAAGATAAAGGGGCTTAACCTTTATCTTAAGTTATGAATATTATTCAAGACTAACTAAAAAATGTTGTCTACCTCATACATATCTAGATGTATGAACAATTCTTCTTTCCTCATAGTCTTTTGACCTTATGATTATTTACTTTTGACAATTAAAATAATTAAACTATAAATGCTATAAGATTTGTTAAACTAGAAATCACTTTATTAATAAAAGATTGTCAAATACATTATTACACTCTTGTCATCGAGCATAATCCCAACATGGAGATGTCCCGACGACCTAGTTGACAGATAAAAGATGAAGGTCTATAAATATAAACAGCATAATTGGTTTACAAACGAACAATGCTCAACAGAAAGATATATAGTAAACGATAGGGAGCAACCAGAACCCGAGCGGTAAAATACAGAAGATCTACCCGAGGTAAACTTGAAATCGTGGCAGAACACGGTTCAGTTCTCCAAGGGTGATTGACCACCAAAATCAGGCAAATAAATCGATCTTTATATGACGATGCAGACTCAGAAGAGTGGGTTAGCAATCCCAGATAAATGATATACAAGTGGTTCTGCTTAGCCTATCTCATGATTATTAATCTGGCATAGGTCAGCATGCATATTCCTAGATGTGCTAAAATATGAATGAACGCAAGCATAAGAAACCACGCACATAAAACGGTACACATTTTGAAGACAAGCAAATAAGGGAAAAATATGCATTAATTGTCATAGTATGTCGAGTATTACAAATGTAAATACATATAAAAGCAGAGATTCATCAGTTGTTCCCAATAATTGAGGAGCCCCTAGAACCGGAATGAGGGACATCATTGTCTTTACTAAAGTCTCAAAAATCTAGCCAGAAGATATTATCATCAAGAACGGTAGATACAAAGGGAGAATAATCTATATCGGTTGAAGGACCGATATCGATCCCTTTGATCAAAGCACCAGTGTCTTGACCAGCATGGAAAGACATAAGGGATACCTTTGAAAGGAGCTCGAGATGCATGGGGTGGGGATCCTTTCCGATAGATTTGCAATAGACCTTCCACCTAATCCACTGGTTCTTGATCGCTTCCTGAGACTCCCTCCGATGCTTAGATATTGTCCGGTCCCACTTCAAGCGAGACTCTTTGGAGGACCTCTCCTTCACGCTAAAGAACATTTTGGCAGTTTTCAGACCTCTCTCAAACTCCCTCAGCAGCGTAGCATCGAAATCAGGGGACCTTTTGTATCTGATCAACATTTTGAACCTCGAGGTCTAACCTGGCTTCATACGAAAGAACTTCCATACTGACCTGCTGCTGCTCCAAGTCTTTGGCGAGATGTTCATAGTAGAGCCTAGCCTCATCAGACGCTTGTTGCATCTCTAACATCTTTTCTTGAGCTGATGCAAGGGATTCCTAGGCAATCTGAGCTTCTTCCCGAGCCTTTTCACTGTTGTCTCAACCAAGATGGCCCTCGATTCAAGTTCAGCGCTCCGTAGTTCAGCCTTGGCAACTCTCTTCTCTAGCTCAACGTTCCTTGTAATGAGCTCTCTAAGAGCTTTATCAGATGCAACAACTCTATTCTGAACGTTTACAAGCGTCCTCCTCAGAGCCATCTCAGTTGCTGTATGTGCCTTCAGCTTCTCCGCATACTGACTAGCCTTGAAAGTGATAGCAGCAGAAGACTTCATAGATTTATTCTCGATGAGAGTTAACTTCAGTTGAGAAATCTCAACAGCATATTTATTCTTCTCAGAAAGAGCCCGAGTCAATGCTTTTACCACAAGCAAAGGATCAACAAAAGGTAAATCAGACAGATGGAAAGATTAAGTGAAAAGCAATCAAGATAGTGGAAAAACTTACAAAGACACCATTATTAAATATCATGCAGACCCGCTCAAAATCTGCAACATCTTTGGCATCCTTCCAGTACCCTTCGCTAATGTTTCAGACTCCAGATGACATTGAGTGAAGCATGAAAGTCGGTCTGAGAACTGCTGGATGAAGGAAATTCGGAAAGCTCAGCATCGAAAACAACAGGAGCATGCTAATCCTGAGAAGAGGAGGGAAAAGCATGATCAGTGATGATCGGAGTCTTAAAAATCCCAACATCTTCCCATGAAGATTAGCAGATGTAGCAACCTAGGGGGTCTCATTCTCAAAAATTTGACTTCTGACAGCACCCTCGGGATGAAGGAATCCAACAGGCATAGTGGAAGGGGCACCAATAGGCTCACTCATCCTAATATCCCCCTCTAACTGCATCGGTGCTCTTTCCCCAGATTCTAAAACAGAATGAAGAGCATGCCCCTCAGACAGGTCAAGGAAGCTTTCATTAGTTACCTTATTTTCCTCGTTGGGACCACCATCATCACCTTCAGAATCAAAGAAAATGATATATTGCTTAACAGTAAATTGTATAGTAACCTTCTCGAAGCAATGAGAGAGTGGCACAGCCTGAACCTGAGGAAAATCATTTGAAGGAAGTGTCTGGTCCTCGATCTTGATAGGTTCGGGGGGAGTGAAAGACAAGTTTGATGTACATCGATCGCTTCTTTTCTTAGATCGTAGTTCTCACAAAATAAAGGCTGAAACTGTCTTCTGGTCCTCTTCCAAAATTATAGGATCAACCACTAGGGTAGGAAACGTCAGATTAACTTTGAACGCAAGACCCGCTCTCATGTGAAGAACATTGAGAGGACCCCTCAACAGTCTTAGCCACCTTATGGCTTAGAGCCTTGCCGGTCATATCCACTTCACGTGATTTCTTCCTTCACGAATCATCACTTTCTCGATGCTCCCTTTCAGACCTAGCTCGATCACGTCTTCCTTAATCAGATGCTTCGGAACTGGACCGCACCCGACCGACCCTTTCTTTGGAATGGCCTCGATGTTCACTTCGAGCCCGGGGAGGATGGCGATCACTTGTTCCAACCTATTCAGATGGGATATCTAAGGAATGGCGGTCAGATTTATACATATGTTCCACTAGATCATGTTCAGGCGGAGCAATTGCTTGAGCAACCTGATTGGCTGCAGCCTTCCTACTTACCCGATCAACATGCTTAGCCTTCTCAGCTTAATCACCTGCGACGATGTCCGCATCGTATACTGAAAAGAAAAAGTGCCACACGATAATCAATAATCGACGTAAAGGAAAGGTACGCATAACAGTTTACATTAAAAATAAAGTAAGGATGACTCACATTGTTTACAACGAGCAAAAATCACGGGAAAAAGCCCTACCTCAATCAAGTCTGCTTCAACATAAAGGAAACGACGATCCCTTTCTTCCCAAGAGGTCTCAGCCGCTTTTACAACAATGTCAGCCTGGCTCTTTGTCAGAATAGGGGAGGTTTTGTTCTAATGTTCAGGATTTCAAAAGTGCCTTGGAACTCTGTTTCGTATCAACTCTTGTACAGGGTTAGTGACGACCACTTCACCCCAGTCACCTCCATTGAAGAACCAACTGTTCTTCCAGTACTTGTTCGATGAAGGGAACCCCTAGATAAATCCCTTATGATCTTTGGTCGAATGGGATACAGGTTTCCCCTTATATCCATGAGGAATCCACAAGCTTTGACATGTGGATTGAAGGTAGAAAGTTCCCCCACTATCAGATCGATTCAGTGTATAAAAGATGTGGATATCTTGTGGGTTCGGGAGTTGTTTTACCCTAAGCTTTTCTATAGATGCCCCAAACTGACCAACACCCGGTAAGAATTGGGGATCAGTTGGGCATGAGCGATTCCAACATTTGCCAAGAATCGAGCGATAAAAGGTTGATGGAGGAGAGTGACCCTTAAAGATAACATAGCTCTATATATAACAACTATACCAGAAGGAGGATTCCACACAGACTGATCGCCGCTACTGTATAATTTCTGTACACTGGTCAAATCAAATCGATCATTGAACTTCACTAGCTCGACCTCAGTCACAACATTTATCTCCGAATCAAATGAACAGGGATGGTCGGTGTTGAACCTCAACATCGAAGCTTGTCGCTCCCGCGGTTCGTCCTTCATTTTGAGAAATTGTGAGGATATTTTCAAATCGACTGCCGCACATACAGATTCCCTAGGAGAAGCCCTAATAGTCTGCTTGGAACTGTTTTGTTTTGACATATCTATACTAACATCAACCGAATCAGAGTAAAAAAGATCAGAAGGGAAATGAGCAAACTTTGGGTGAACCATAGAATATTCCACGTTTAATGCAGTAGGTTGATAAGAAGCAGGAAAATGACCCTAGAGAATGGAATCAAGCCTAGAAATATTCTCATTATCACCAGCATCAATGGCAAGAAGAAGAAGCTCAACATATTGATGATGAAGAATAGGGTCCATACCTTGAACAAACGTTTGAAATGATGAAAGATCCGAGAAGACAAAGGGCTCGAAGAAAAGGAAAATTAGAAATCGACTGCTCTACTAAAGAAAAATGTTGAATCATAAAAAAGGAAGTGAAATGCCTCAAGACAATATATACCAACAAGTGACATCATTAGGCAGACATGTGTCATCAGCCAAAATTGGGGGTAGGTGCGTGAGAAGCGAAAACCACACATCGTTTAAATTTCGAAAAAGATGCGTAATGATTTTGTCAGCCGGAATATGCGTGGTTGATAACTGCAATGCGCGTGGTTGATAACTGCAACACATTAAAAAGGTATCAATGGGTTGCAAGACAAAAGTAATAGAGTGAATTAAACAAACGCAGCCGAACGTGCCCTATTTGTGACAATTATTTATCAGACCCCGTGTATTTAAGGGGGTATTGTTATTGGTAAAATCTGAAGAACAATGAGTCAACAATACTACCCAAAGATACGGGAGGTAGAGAAGTCATGTCACCAAAAGTCATCCTTCATAAACCTACCTAAGCTAACCAAAGATTTTCTCAAGATGATTGGTCGGGGCTGTTAAGACAATCGAGACAAAACCCCGGTCGGGATCGAATAACCGATTGGGGTGAATAAAGCTTGGTCGAGTTTTGGTAGATGATCGATAGTTCGACACATGGATTCTACCAAACACGTGCAGAATGAATCCTACTCTAGTAAGATGTCTCGAAACACACCTTGATAGGAAGCGAATTTCACTATCAGTGCCAGAATCCAAATTTGGAAAGAGACCTAACGTGTGAAGAACGCAAAACAGGAAAGAAGAATAAAATAATTCAAACACGTCAACTTTATTTACTTGTATAGCACGAATTAAGGTTCTATACATGTCTAAATAGACCCTAATAATACCCACAAAGGATAAGAGATAAAAACGTGTAATCGATTATTTATAGTGAAATTCTTTCTTTGCCGATTTCCGACAACTGTGGATGTTTCCCCGTACTTGGGGCTTTACCATGTAAAATCTTTGTGTTTTCTTTAATTTCTTAGTTGTTCATAATTTGCAATTGTGTAATCTCATATACTTTCTGTTCGACGTGTGATCCGTCCAAAAATCACCATCAACATATTCATTCGGTCATTTAATAAAAACAAATGTGAGTACTTTGGCATAAATTTAAACATGATGCATAAACATGTATAACAAACTAGAAATACCCTAAAACCTGTTACTATACCATGACAATCCAACATACCACAAAGAAGTGTCGTCTTAGGGTCGATCAAGTCTTTGCATGTTATACCGAGACATTCTCTATCAAATGATATTCTAGAATAACTTTTATTCCTTATCATTCAACCATCATTTATACAATCAAGTTTTTAATTAACACAGTCAGGTTTTTAATTAATAAAACTTAATCAAAGCCTTCATGAGTGTAACCCACCATTTCAGATCTCACGAGCTTAACTGGAGAATTGCTGCTTTAGGGTCAGTCAATCCTGAAATACCCTCAGAAATCCTATCTGTTAGGAAGTCAATCTTGATATTAATCTTTGTAGAAACCCTTCTTAGGGAGGACGAAAGCAAAGTCATCACGACGCCCCACTCAGATCTCACGGTGTTGAACTAATGATGGAGACTGGGGGATATATATGTCATATATCCCTCTCCCACTCACTATTTTAAAACTAGGGTTTTCTATTATCCATTAATACACCTAGACTTTACAGGATCAAACGGCTAACTTTAATCAAGTTATTTAGCCCATTAACTAATTCATTATTAGAATCATATTATAATTAACAAATAAATTATTAATGATTTTTAACTATTAAAAATCTAATCTATTAGTGAGTAATCTAAGTCTCTGTAAACTATTTATAAGGTCAGATTATTATGTTAGTGTTTACCAAGTTTTAACTATTAAAACTCTAACGCTTTATTCGGATCATTTTTATTAGGTTATTAATCAAATTAATCCTAAATATAATAAATGACCATATTAATCTAACTTATTAAACCCTTTAATAACAAGATTAATATCAATGAGAATTACCAAGTTATCTAACCATTAAAAAACTAATCTCATTTTCATAAATTATGTATATTGCCCATTTTAATCACATTAAAAAAGTACATAAAATATCAGGCTATGATGCATAATAGTATACATGACAATGCTTTTATCATCACATAATATAAAGTATACATGAATTCTGTGGATTATTTAACCTAAAAATTAGAATCTAAAATTACAAAAATACCCCAAGGCATTCCTTGGTCTTCTTGTAACTTCAGAAATCTTCCAGTTACTTTAGGTCACTCCGATTCATCTCATGAATCATTCTTCGTGATTTTTTTAGGTCTTTAATATAGGTTACAATTTTTTTTATTTACAATACAATAACAGTAAAAAATTAAAAATATACAAACCATAAATCCTAAATCCACAATACCATATAATTAATGATCAATCATGTTTTAGTAAATTAAAAAATATATATACATACAAAAATATCATACAGTCAATTTAAACAATGCCTACACTATCATACATACAGAAGCATCAAAATCAATTTCTTGTTCCGAAAAAAGTTGGCTCTGATACCTATAGTTTGAACCCCGTTCACTGGTAACGCAACGGAAATAGGTTTTAAAAATTTTATACATGTCATAAACGATCTAAGACCAGTGAATTTGAGATCATAATTTTTTCGAAACTTATTACATATAAAATTATTACAATAATATATATATATATATATATATAATTGAAATCAGTATAATCAGAAGATTTTAGAACCTTACCAACGTTTGAAGTCTCCTTCACTTCTTGCAACGCTTCTTGTCTAAACTTCTCAATCTTCCTCATATCCCAGGATTAGTAACTAAGTGTGGCCACGTCACGGTCTCTGGAACTTAAATGGAGGATGTAGAGAAAAGACGAATAAACTTTTTCATCTATGTGAAAACAACTTAGAACAATTGCGGTTGTTAAAAAAGTATCTTATATTTTTTTTTCTTTTGTTTCTGTCATAGATAAATTTTACCCTATGAACACGTCTACAAACAAAGAGGATAAATTGCCAGGTAGACATCCAGATAGGCATTCAGAAAATATTCTACAAGACAGTGCTGAAGAAGAGAAAACCCCGAGTAAGCATATATTAAATGAAACCTACTCGGGATAAGTTAACAACACTCGGGACTGGTTAAACAACGCTTCCACTCGGGCTTAAATGGCGCTACTCGGGACCAACAATGTTATTCTTACTCGGGATAAATATGACCCGAGTAAGAAACTTGGTGCTTAATTCACACGGATTCAGTCATTAAATATGCGAAGATATACATCAGGAAGAATCCCTAAGAGAACAGAATACTGAGCTAGAAGAATCCTCAATCAGGAAACAACTTGATTTCACTACAAAGACTACACTCTTATAAGGAAACAAGTCCAAATAAAACTGTACTGTTGGAATCCCACTCGATTTTCATAAGAGACTCCGAAACAGGAAAGAAGACAAATCAACTTCAAGCAAGTAACCGAATCACAATTAAATGCAAAGATCTTGTATTACTTATACAAGGCAGATTAGGGTTCTATAAACATATAAATAGACCCATAATCTCGCCCCAAAAAAAAGATATAGGCAATATAGCATACAGAACAAGCAACAGAAAAATACAGAGAGAAGAAAGAGAGATCGAGAGTTTGTAAACATCATTATTTCATAGTGGATTTTGGCTCAGTTGACCCATCAACCACCCGTGGACGTTTCTCCGATCATCGGAGTTTTACCACGTAAAACTTGTGTCTTCGTTACTCTCTCTGAATCTCTTTCTCTTTGAATTAATAGCCGAAATCCAATCCTTGTTGGCTTTTCTGATACAATCCAGAAATCGACGTCAACAATTGGCGCTAGAAGGAGGGTGTTGAACCTCCGACTTTGTTAAAAGCGATGGCAGGAAATAGAAGTAGTTCAGGGAATGACCAAAAATACCAGGCGATTTCCACGTTGGCAACACGTCACGAGATCCTGCAGCAAACACAGAAAACTAGCCTGCTCACCTAGTAGAGATCCAGCAAGTGCCTCCAACCAACAGAGATCTGACGCTGCGTTTCCAAGAGGCATTGCAGCAATTGGTGACAGACGCAGCAAGGGAAGGGGTTGATCTACTGGCAGCAAGAGCACATACTCCCAATCCTCCACCCGCAAGGCTTCTTTCTGTGGTGGTTGGGCCAGGAATAATTATACCGAAAACTAGAAGGAACTCTTCCCCAATCAACCCAGCTGGACAGGAAACACCTGAAGAGGAACAACCTTACTAGGGGCTGAACCACAATCAAACAGTACGGGCCAGAAATCGTAAATAAGACTAGTGCAGAGGTCGGTCATCATCAGAAGACAGTGATCAACACCATCGCAAACGTCATCATGGAGTCACACGAGAGGTCCGACATCAGAGTGAAGAGTCTGAGAAAAGAATGACGATAACCCAGCGGTTTTACCGTCGCAAAGTTCGATGGGAAATAAAGATTTTACAATCCAGAGCCTAACTCGAGAAGTCGAAAATAACATGCGTCAGATAGAAGCGTTGGTCGGACGTTATGGCTATGACAATCTATCCGACGATGACTTTGGCAGTCCATTCACCAGGGAAATTTTACGGACCCCTTTCCCAGAAAGATTCAGGATGCCACATGTGGAGCAATTCAAAAAAGATACAGATCCAAAGGAACACGTTAGACGCTATAAAAATGCCATGGCTCAATATGCCCGCAGTGACCCCCCTATTGTGTCTCAACTTTCCGCAAACACTAGGAGACACAGAGTCAAGATGGTTCGGGAGACTACCCCCGGCGAGCATCGAAAATTTCAGCTAACTGAGCAGAAGCTTCTCAAGGCAATTTCTGAGCAATGTTCACAGGAAAAAGTCGGTGGCCTATCTCTCTCAAATAAAGCAGGGGAAGAACGAGTCATTAAAGAAATACTTAGGCCGATTCGGCCAAGCAGTATAAGAAATTGGCAGTGCAAACGATGAAGCAATTATTGCTACTTTCACCAATAACTTGCAGAATGGACGGCTATCCTTTGATTTGAGAAGAGCACGGCTGACCAGGTATGCTGACATGATGGATATGGCAGGAGGATACGCACTGGCCAAAGAAGAAGAGTTAGATACAGGAGGGAGCTATATGCACGGAGGAAAGCCTGAACAGAAGGATGCTGAATCCAAGAGGCAGAATCAAAAGGGAAAGCTAAAAGGGAACGACAATAAGAAAAACAAGGATGAGGGTAATGGGTGTAATGTCGAACAGTCCACAAATAAATACCGAGGTAGATACACCAATACACCCCTCTTCGGAAAAAACAAGAAAAAATTCTAACCATTCTAGAAGAGAAGAATATGGTGCAAGAACCGCGGCAACAGTCTCAGTTTGCCTGGAAAGATACAACCAAGTATTGTAGGTTTCACAAGGAAACCAGGCATGAGACTTCAAAGTGTTACCAGCTCAGAAATTACATAGAGACTCTCATTAGGGAAGGGCATTTACGGGATATAATTTTAAAAAAAGATGAGAAATCAGAAGCTAAAAAGGATGTTAAAGTTGATCATTCTGGAAGAAATCAAAAGGCCAGTCCCGAAGCCAATCAAGTAATACATACAATTTTTGAAGGACCCTCTACTGGGAGAAGCAACCGAGAACGAACTCAGGAAATCAGAGAAGCAATAGAAGCAAGGAATAACTTCGATGTAAACTCGGTTGAGCCAGACCCGAAAAGGGTAAAGGAAGGATGGGACCCAATAGTCTTTACAGAGGTAGATTCCCATGGCGTCGATGTTCGGCCTAATGACGCTTTGGTTATAAGTGCCCGGATTGGCCATAGGGAAGTCCAGAGAATTTTAATAGATAATGGGAGTTCAACAGACATCTTAAGCGTGGCCGTATACGACCAGCTAAGACTAGACCGAAAAGATTTACAGCCTTTCCATACTCCATTAAGAGGGTTTGGAGGGATAAAGGTCAGGTCACTCGTAATAGACCCGTAATCTCGTCCCAAACAAATGATATAGGCAATATAGCATACAGAATAAGCAACTGAAAAATACAGAGAGAAGAAAGAGAGATCGAGAGTTTGTAAACATCATAATTTCATAGTGGATTTTGGCTCGGTTGACCCATCAACCACCCGTGGATATTTCTCCGGTCATCGGAGTTTTACCACGTAAAACTTATGTCTTCGTTACTCTATCTGAATCTCTTTCTCTTTGAATTAATAGCCGAAATCCAATCCTTGTTGGCTTTTCTGATACAATCCAGAAATCGACGTCAACAGTTTCAAAATGCACGACTACACATTTCTTTCTCTCTTTGATATCTATATCACCTAATACACTTGCACGCCTATGGCCCTTGTGAATTGATGCGTTTATGTGTATTGATCTTATGCACACCTAATTACCAAAATGAACTGATGCGTTTATTTTCTTTATTTTTTCTTTTTCACGCAAAACATATGCACAATTAATTACCTGTAATCTCATTACTGATATGTGCGTGTTTAGCAATAATATTTCTTATGCGTTTTTCGAAGAATAATATATATCATATATATTATTTTATCTTTTAAAAAACAAAAGATATCTTAATTTGATTTTCCAATCTTTTAAATGATATCTTATATCTTTATTTTAAAAGATAATTAAATATTTATTTTAAATTTAAACATTTGAAATTTAATTTCAAATATTTAATTTAGTAAAATAAATATAATCCTAATATTTTATTCTTTTTAAAATCAAATATCAACTAACGCCCTCCATTTAGTGATTAATAACATAATCAAATAATCCAATTATTTAATATATTTAATACTATCATTCATTATTTAAATAATCTCAGTATTCAATTAATTCCCGAATAAATACGTATAACTTTCGTAACACTATTAATTGGACAATCCAAATAATTAATCGTAACCCTTGGTACCTGAATTGATTGGGTTAACATGGGGACCTAATGGACCTAAAATATTTTGAGCTGTAACAATCCTAAGAATCATTAATTAAACTCTTTAATTAATATGCATTGATTATTAACTCTAGTGTTATTCCATTAAAAACCCGAAGCTGCACTCTCTCAATTGTAGACGCTCTTTTACAGACCGATACAACTCGGTGTCCATCGATTTAGCTATTACACATAATATGATCATCCACAGTAATTCATAATTAGAACTAGGTCATAATATCTGTTACACCCCTCTAATTACATATATCCCTTAAGTAATAGTGATTCTCTAACGGACAATAAATCATATTTCCTCACAGAATTAGGAGAGCGCTCATATTGTCCAAGCCCCTAATCAACCCTTAAGGGAACTACCCTATACTTCTCACAAGAAGGAGTGGATTCCATTATTGTGTACAAACCTTCCCAGCCACAAGCCAAACTGCAATCCCAACATATGGAGCATATTGATCAGGAACTGTATACGACCTCACCCATGGTATATCAAAGACCACGATCTAACCTGAAGGAGTCGATAAGACACTCAGGATTAAGATCACCCACATATAGCCATCATTAGTTGATATATATGAATCTCATTGGTAAACGGATCTTGATGAGAGATTCATATAGATCATAACTCAGTCTTATATGATCACATCAATCATACAAGGTGACTCCATTCTCGTATCTTCATATGAATGATCCAGGATAAGATCACAGTACACTACGGAATAGACCGCAATTGTAGATTAACGACAAATAAAGTACCCAGCTTTATTTTCTATCTACAGACTCTTTAGATTGCACGTCTCTTACTATATCCATCTGTATATGACACTCATATATACAGTTTGAGATTACATCCGATAATCTAGTATGTTTATATATGCACAAAGTATAAAATAAACAACACAACAAGAATGAATTGAACTTTTCTTTTATTTATTTTATAAATCTATTTACAAATTACATCTTTAGGGCACAAAACCCAATATTGCCGCCTTAGGGTCGGTCAATCTCGAATTACCCTCAGAAATCCTATCAATTAGGAAGTCAACTTTGATATTGATCTTTGTGGAAACCCTTCTTAGGGAGGACAAAAACAAGACCGTAACGAGGCCCTACTCGGATCTCATGGTGATGAACTAATGATGGAGACATTGGGATAAAATGTCATATATCCCTCTCCCACTCACTATTTTGTAACCATGGTTTTCTTTAGTTGCTAATGCACCTAGATTTCTACAAGATTAGATGGGTAATTTCAATCTAGTCGTTTAGCGCATAACCTTTCTTTACTAGAATCTAATTCTAATTAACTAGTAAATTATTACAATTTTCAACTCTTAAAAATCTAATTTATTAGTAATAATTCTAATCTATGTAAACAATTTACTAAGGGAACATGTGTTACCAAGTTTTAACTACTAAAACTAAACACATTAGTAGGTCCATTTATTAGGGACTCAATCGATTTAATTCTAATATTATTAAAGCACCCTATTAATCTAAATAATTAAACTCTTTAATAATTAGATTAATAATTAATGAGAGTTATCGAGTTTTTACACCTAAAAACTAATCTCATTAATAGAAAGCCATATATGCGTATTGCCCATTTTAATCACATTAAAACTAAAACAAATAATAAAATTGGCTAAAATGCATTTATGACATATCAACATATATATATATATATATATATATATATATATATATATATATATATATATATAGGTGTGTGTGTGTGTAGACACACCTAATCTAAATGACATGTGTATGCATGACAATTCTTAATCATCAAATAATTAAAAGCATATATGAGTTAACCGAGTACTATGTTTATGTAACTTAAAAAATATATATTGTTAATAGCAAAATTTGGCTAGGGACCAAAGAAGAATTTTCCACTTCCCAACCTTCCTGCAAGGGTCCAAATTTGGGCTTATATGACGGGGTATCAAGGTCCCCGAGGTCGAGCTACCACGGGATCCTACAGGAGCAAGGCGAGGCGGCCTATACCATCTGAACATCTTGCACGTGTCCAGGCTTACCAAATAAAGCCTGATGAGACCGCGTCAAGCTCCTTATACCAGGATAAAGCCCGAAGCTAGGTTGACGTGAAAGGACCTAGGTCCCCCGATATCAAGGTATCTCGTGACACTCTCCTAGAGCTTGCTACTATATCTACTTTCACTAGGAGACCTTCAAGGTGCCAAACTTGTCTTGCAAAGGCCCTCCTGCCTCGTGGAGGTATAATCTTGACCTGTCCGAGCATAAAAGGAAGCCTGACATGGTTAAATCAAGTAGCAAGAGCAGTACTCGAGCGTACCTCTCCACCCTTCCAGAAGCAAGCCAAGATCGTCTGTTTATGGCGAACACCTTACTAGGGCTTGCTAGCCAAGCCCGCTACCTCGCTAGGAAGCCTGCATAATTAGGCCAAGCTCCATGATAAAGCTCGACGTAGCTAAACCAAGCTCCCAACTATAAGGTTGGAACCCTATGAGATATTTTGCCCCTAAAATGGTTAGCACAAGCTCTATAGGAAGACAAGCACGATCGATCTAGCTCCGTGACAATTGAGAGGTCCCTAAGGGACCCCGCCAGTGTACTGGATCCTAGGGTACCTCACCCTCAAGGAATATCAAATGTCACCTCAGGTAACCTCCATGAAGTACCTCTCCAAAGTGACATGCAGAACTAGACCTCTCCTCTCAGCAACGTAGGAAGAGATGGTTAACTTTCATGACATTTAAAGTACCATTAATTAGGTCAATCGTATTAGTGGAGGTAGTCAACCCTATTAATGATATGATCAGCGCCATAAATATGAGAATATTCAACTCTTCATTGGCCACCATTAGTGAAAGAATCCAAAGAGGAAACAAATACCTTTACCTTCAAGATATCCTCCATATCCGATTCTTTGGGGTCAACTACAACAGAAAATCTCGCTTATCAAGTAAAGAAGAGTCCGAAGAGGAAACAAACACATCTCTTCCGAGATATTAGCCACGATCCGATCAACTACATTAAATGAAGAATCGTGTTCAATAAGGAAAGAAGAACAATTCAAGAGTCGTGGACTTGTACGCCAAGGTAGTTACACCATGTATAAATACACATGTAATAGCATCGATAAAGGGGATGAAAGAACACACATTGGAGATCACACATATCATTTCCAATCCTAAAAATGACCAGCCCTAGGAATGTCTACATGCTTCATTTAAAGATCTCTCGACATCATCAATGTATGTGCTACCTTTACCTAGAATATACCGGTATTGGTCTACATTCGACCACCATTGTAAGCTCTCCGAAGCAACTATGTTGTATTACTTCACCATTCTTGTAAGCTCCCCGGAGCATCCTTTGATATATACATAAAGAAGGGTATTCCTCCTTCCTCCGGATACTGCCTTGGGGTTTTTCAGCATGTGATCATTCATGATGCTTTTTCCCCCTTGGTTAGTCCACATCCCTCTATAAAATACTTGGGTTTCACTTACTTGTGCCATATGTAATGCATGTGTATATGAGTGCAAGCTAGATTCCTACCTCGCTGGACCTAGCGCTCTTATCCTCCCATCTATATGCCAAAGTCGCACATCAAGATGAGGAGAAACCACCCAGACCAGCTTGAAGGAAGTCGATGAGCTCTCCTGCATCATCTCCATGGCATTAATCGAGCTCTCTGACACTAAAGCTAGATAAGTCCCTCTCATTACTTGTTATCTATGTCTGGGAATTACAGGAAGGAATCAGGCTCTAGAACCAATCTCTAGAACCAGGCTCTAGAACCAATCTCTAGAACCAGGCTCCGGGTACAATGACGGGTTATGACCCCCGACCGAGGACCAGGACCAGGACCAGGACCAGGACCAACCCCTTCATACCAGTAAGGGAACCTCGAGCTCCTTCCTCTCCTACCTATCGTGAAGCCCAACGAGTGGGATGACTCATCTTTTACCTACCACTCCATACTCCATATTCATACAAGATCAGGTCAGGTATCAACGATACCAACCCCGGCCACCACCTCCGTGGTAGTGGTCTCGAGGGTGTTAATAGGGAATTCTCATTCTAAACAAATTTCCCGTTAACATATATAATTGCAAAAAAATATCCAAGGCAGTCCTTGGTCTTCTTGTATTCCATATTTTCTTCAAGTCCATTTGTAATATCTTGCGGGTCTTACATGCCTAAAAATCAAGTCCAACTTGATTTTTTTTAATGGATCCATCTCATGGATTAAATCCATAAAGCCCAAATGTTAATCTAACATTTTCCGTAAGCATGAGATTTCTCAAAAAAACAAAAAACAAAAAATGGCCCAAATGTACTTGCGTACATGTACATGAATGTTGCACAAAACACATAACATTTTGTGCAACACTTGTACATGTGATGTAGCAGTGCAATGCACAACATATGACATGCATATCTGTTGCAAACACAAAGTGAGTTGCAATTGTGCAACATGCAACACTTGGAGCAACAAGCCTTTGTGAATTGTGATGCATGTGCTTTGCACATCTGATGTGCAAATTTTTTAAAGAGTTGCAACAGACCTTTATGATGCATGCCCATGCATCTCATGTGCATAGCCCAATATTGAATCGGTGCAACGTGCAACTCTTGCGCTACATGACATAGTGCAGTTCAATTGCAAACACATCACATGCACAACCTTATTGTGTATCCAACACACATTCGATTTCATCATCTTCTCGAATCGATCTCTCAAATAATATTACAAAATATGATTTACATAGAACGATTCAGCCAAAAAAAATAATAATAACTAAAATTATTACAACCCGCAATTAATATTACAAAAAAAACATTACAATTAGAATCGAAAACCATAAAACCCATGTACTATAAATAATTACAATC
Source organism: Dipteronia dyeriana (assembly GCA_032871835.1). Lineage (NCBI taxonomy): Eukaryota > Viridiplantae > Streptophyta > Magnoliopsida > Sapindales > Sapindaceae > Dipteronia > Dipteronia dyeriana. Next base: position 18,666,973 of record CM065296.1, on the reverse strand, counting down.
AACCATGTTTAAATTAAATAATTTAATTATAAACATTCATATAATCATATAGATGGTGCATACACATTCATACATGACAGGAGCATCAAAATCGATTCTTCTGTTCCGAAAATTGCATCTGATACCAATTGTTGGAGCTTGGTTTACCAGTCGCACAGCGGAAGGACTTTTTTTTTAAAATATCTCAAAGAAATACTACAACCAGTAAACCCTATGATCTATTTTTCGAAACAGTGTAATAAGAAATCGAAATCGAAATCGATAGTAAAAGAGAAGAGAAGAAACTATTTCTTCACACCTGCGTATGAAGCTCCTTCTCTTTAATTCAATCTACTCATGCTTTGAACCACTTGGTCGTTCTGGCTATTTCTCGGAATTGGTAACGGCGTGCGAGCACGTCACGGTACACAAGAACAACAGGAGAATACAGAGAGAAGAAGAAGATTTTTTTTTTTTCATCCTTGGCTAAATTCCTAGAGCATTTCTAGGTTAAAACCTTTTCTTTTTCTCTGAACGCTCAAACCTCTTTTTTGGTCGTATCTTGTGTTATGTTATTAGTTTCCATATATATATATATATATATATATATATATATATTAATTAAACTATTTTAATTAAATCTTTTAAGCTATCTGATATCTTTAAATATATTAATAATAATTTTTGATTAAAATTTAAACATTTTAAATTCAAATTTAAATATTTAAATTAATTTAATAAAATAATTATATTATTTTATTTAATCAAAATCAAATATCAACTAACACCCTTCATCTAGTGGTTAATAACATAATTAAATAATCTTATTATTTAATTTATTTAATCGTCATTATTTATTAATTAAATAATCTTATTATTCAATTAATTTTCGAATAAATACATGTCACTTTCGTAACACAATTAATTGGACAATCCAATTAATTAACCGTAACCCTTATTACCTTAATTAATTGGGCTAGCAAGGGGACATAATGGACCCACAATATTTCAAGCTCCAATAATCATTAGAAATAATTAATTAAACTCTTTAATTAATATTTCATGATTATTAATTCCGGTGTTATTCCATAAAAAATCTGAAGCTGCACTCTCTCAACTGTAGATATTTTCACACAAACCAACAACTTTTGGTGTTCATCTATATAGCTATTACATATGGTATAATCCTCCACAAGTAGCTCATAATTAGAGATCGGTCATAATATCCGTTATACCTCTATAATTATATCTTTTCGTTAAGTATTATTGATTCTCTAATGAGCAATGAATCCTACATTCCTTATGGAATAAGGAGAGTGCTTATATTGTTCAAGCCCCAAATCAACACTTAAGGGAACTACTATCTACTTCTCACAAGAAGGAGTGAATTCTATAATTGTGTACAAACCTTCCTAGTCATAAGCCAAACCGTAATCCCAACATACGTATCATATTTTTCAGGAATGCAACTCCTACCTCACCTATGGTACATCAAAGATTATGATCTAAGCTGAAAGAGTCGTTAAGACACTCAGGATTAAGATCACCCACATATAGCCATCATTAGTTAACATATTCGAATCTCATCGTTAAACGGTTCTTAGTGAGATATTCATATAGATCATGACCCAGTCCTATATGATCACATCATACAAGGTGCCTTCATTCATATATCTGAATATGAATAATCCAGGATAGGATCACCGTACACTACAGAATGAACAAAAACTGTAGATTAACCACAAATAAAGTACCCAGCTTCATTTGCTATCTACGGACTCTTTAGATTGTACTTCTCTTACTGTATTCATATGTATATAACATTCATATACACAGTTCGAGATTATATCCGGCAATCTTGGATGTTAAATGCATAAGTTATACACAATATATGACATAAGAAGAAAGAATTAAATTATTCTTTTATTTATGTTAACATTCCATTTACAAATTATAACCTTTAGAGCATAAACCCCAACAAGTTGGGGTTACTTTTGAAAGTTGATTATTAGAGAACTTGGCTTTTTAACATTGGAATGTGTATACTATCCATACTATTTTAATATAAAGACAATAATACCATTTTTATTTAATAGTGCCAATTTTTTGAATTAATATTATTTTTTAAAACTGATTTTTTTTTGTTAAGAATCATTTCGTGATGCCCACTCCTCACTGGTGGTGGCCACCATCCATATGGAGGTCAAAGAACAACAATGGAGGAAGCCGGTCCTCCTCTGGCAATGGAGGAGGTAAATACCTCTTTCGTTTCGCGTTTGAAATCACAAATCCAGTCATAAAAATGGAGGAGGCTTCCTCCTCATCCATCATCGGAACATAATCGGCCTTTTCGGTGCTAGAGATGCCGATTTTATTCTGGCAATATCGGATGAGGATGCCTCCTCCATTTTCATGACGAATCTGGAGAAATCTCGCGATTTTAAAACTTGTATGTCGATGGTGAGGGATGAAGTATGGCAACGCTCTCAGTGGAGAACCCAGTGGAGCAGGAGAGAGGTTTAGGCAAGAGTTGCAAAGTTTCCATTAATGAAGTTTGAGTGAGTGAGTTAACTCAGCAACTTAGTATTTAGACAAGTGAGTTAACTCAACAAATTAGTATTGAGATAGATGAGTTGACTCGGTAGAATATATTTTTAAAAATTATATATATATATATATTGATTCGGATCCTGAGCTAATATTTGTCCTAACCTATATAGATCTACTGATATATGCAATCAATTGTTGTAATTCATTTATTTCACTTTCATTATTTCTAAATGTAGAGTATTATTCTCAAGTGTTTTAAATCAGAAAAAAAATGAACTCAATAGAGAGTCCATCCTGATCCTATATATATATATATTCTATGCTTTATATTTACGTTAGGTTTAAGGTTTGTGTTGGCATTAATTCCATATCAAAACAATATTTTACTTTTATTGGTTTAGTTGATGATGATTCAAGCTTTAAAGAAGGCATGACAACTATTTAAGCAAGTTCAAGTCTTCAAAGAGAAAAGTGCTTCATTGTTCTACAAAAGGTATATCAAGACCTCTTTTCTCTTACAAGGCTTAGACACACACACATACACACATTGCATACATATGTGTTCCTGCATCATTGTGCTCATTTTGTATAACTCATTCACACACTTGATATTGAATGCATATGCATTAGTGTAGAATTGACTAGTTGTGAAAAATGCATGTTTGTGGACTGTGTCCAAATGATATGCATTCTTGTGTTCTATGTGTTTGTATGTTTATATGTTTGTATAACATGGACCATGAACTTGAATTTGATGTTATAATGTTCTTTATTGAGTTTCGATCATTTCGGTTACTCATAGATTTGATTTCGAGTTCCGAGTAAAGAGTTACGATACTTTCCAGTCATGTTGCATCTATTGTCTTCATATGAGTATGTCAAATTGAATTTGTAATTTTAGTCAAAGTTTCATAGTCATCCATGTTCGTGAGAGAGTCCCGTTTTGTATTCTTTGAACGGATTCAAATTCGGAGTTCAGAGGCCGGAGAACGGTCTAAGAACACAGAAGGAGCGTAAGGGAAAAGGTGCAATGGCCAAAGGCTATTTTAGGGCACCTAACCGAGACGACGCGTGACCATCTCGGGCTGGGCACCTTGCTGCCCCCGAGATGGTGACGTGCCATATTGAGAGGCATTAGCCAAGGGTCCTTTTTGGTCATTTCATACACTTCTTCTCTCTCATTTATAAACTCTTTCCCTCTCACATTTCATTCTAAGAAGAAATTTGAAAAATAAGTGCAAAATTTTCTCTCAACATTTTCTCACATTTCATGCACTATATCTTCTTCGTTTGAGCTCTGATTTGAGTGATTCAAAGTTGAGAGTGTTCATCTATCTTTTCTAAGAAGGTTTGAGGAGTTTTTGTTGGTGTTTTAGGAGGCTATCCTTACAAAAATGGGACTGCACTATTTTTACTAAGGTATTGATTTTCTTCTTGAGTTTCGTTTCAAAACTTAATCAATTGCCTTTGGTTATCTTCTTCAATGAATGTATGTTTATTGTGATTAGTTTAATTTGAGTTTTGAACTCTTTTTGAGCTAGATGGATTTTGATTGAAATCTCACATGTTGAGTTAGGTTTTGATTTTAACTATGTTTTCACATGATTGAGATTCTATTGTGCTAACTTCTCATCTAGAACTATTTTGTAAACTTTAATTGTTTGATTTTTATGTTAAAATAGTCTCTACATGTGTTAGGTTCATTAGATTGAATATCTTAAGGAATAACACATTTGATTGTTATTTTAGAGCTTTTCCTGAGTTTAATTGAATATTGTAAAAGATATATGCTCTAGATTTTTGCTAGAAAACTTGGTTGAGATTTTCACATGTTTCTAGCATATTTTAGTGTATATGACTAAAATCTTGAATATGTGCTAAGTGTTCATATTGTGATTCAATTTTTAGTATAATGAATGATTCTAGAAGGTGTTTGCATTTTTAGTGTTTTTACATGCTCTAAGTTTGTCATTCATGAATAGTAACTTGATTACATTTGTGATGTGAACTTACATGTATATATCTAGTTTCCATAGGATATGTTTGATCATCATATTTATGTTGCGTGCTTGTTTACGTTTTGTATTCATGATCTCTTAGTTGCCTTGTGAAGATGTTGGAAGTCTTATTCCTTGATTGATTCTTTGGATTAAGCATTGTAAGTCACATTCCTTAGAGTGATTCTTTGGTTTGTGCATTGGAAGTCTCATGTCTTAGAGTGATTCTTTGACTTGTGGATTGGAAGTCTCATTCGGAGAGTGAATCTTCAAGTTGAGCATTGAAAGTCACATTTTGGAAAGTGAATCTTTGATTTGTGCAAGGTGGCATCACTTTCTTTATGTAGGATATGAGGGTGAATTTCTAGATGAAGAGGTCACTTGAGGGATTGTACCCTTTTTTCTACTGATGGATTGTGCTTGTCGATGGTTGTGGAATAAACCCGTGGATGTTTCCTCTTCGGAGGTTTACCATGTAAATATTTTTGTGTCAAATTCTCTCTATCTCCATCTCTCATATATGTATATGTAATAGATATATTGTGTATAGTCATATTTGTGATCGACTTACTTATAATATATTGTTTGTGTATGTTAAGGATAAATGAGTTTGTATCACATGTTGATTGTTAATTACATTGTTTTCAATTAATCAAACACTTCATTATCTAATTGATTGTGTTTATGGGGTAAATAAAATTGTGATATAAGCTATCTAGAGAGACAAACTTAATTTTTTTTTCAAATGATTGAAAAATGTGTACTAACCTATTCACTTTCTCTAGGTTAGCTGAAGACAAATTAACCGTGTTTGTATTTTCAATTTTTATTTTTAATTTTAAAAAAATAAGTTGTAAATTTTTTAAATATTATATTCTATTTTAATCATTTTTTGTAGTCAATTAAAGTTTATCCAACATTTTTTTTAATTATGTATAAAGTAAATTTCTTAAACTCTATTATAAATTATTCCTTATTTAGCTAAACCGGATTATTTTGATTCCTTAAGTAGAAACCAAAAAACACGACACATGGCGTCTCGATAAAGCGAGTAGAAAAGATTTCGATATACACTTACTGGAGTCTTTGGTTTCATCGACCTAAAGAAAGTAAAGAGCTGGGAATCTGGCAGCATTACTTCATCCAAGTAAGCTACAACAGCTCAGACAGACGGATTTTCCCACACTTTCTCTCTCAAATTTTTGTCACTTTCTCTTTCTTTTTTTCTCAAAAACCTGAAACCTCTATCTGTCTCTGTCTCTGTCTCTGTCTCTGTGTGTAGAGAGGAAAAATGGCGTCATCCTCGTCGCTCTCAACTGTGACCGCAGCTTCCGCTTCAGCTTCTTCAATTTCGGTCAAAACCACCTCCAGTTTCCTTCCTAATTACCATTCTGCCACCGTCTCCTTTCGCTTCTCTTCCAAGCCCAAACCACCGCGAATCTTCACTAAGGTAATTCAATTCTAATACTCTCTACTGTGAATCTTCAACTATTTTTTTAGCTACAATGTATATATTAGAAATGAAACATTGTTATACTACAGTTTGAGATTAGAATTTGAAACTCAAAATGGGTTTGTACTAGACAGTTGATATAAGAGAGATTTGACAATGAAAATTGGAAATTTGGACACTTGTAGATTGTAAGCTTTGTTTTGTGAGACATGATTTGGTTACTTAGGATGAGTAATGAATTGGGGTCCAGTCTTATAGATTTTGGCTGCTTATGTTGAACTCTAAATGGATCTTGAAATGCTCAAGCGAGTGGTTTGGATTAGCACCGAGTTCTCCAGTCGGACAGATAGTTGCGAACTTATAAAGAAAACAACGAGTCAGGTACTCTTTAAGAGACAGAGGCGTGCTTCGGGCATGCTCTCTTTCACTCAGTCACTTCTGTAAATGAAGCTAAGATACAATTTGTCGGTATTAAGAGATGATGCATTCATCACAGTAGATGGACAAGCATCTTTAGTATTTTGCCATGTTTTCTCCCCGACTTGATCTGTGGGGCGTTTTTCTGTAAATGATATGAAGTGTAGTTTCGTATGTAATGATGGAAGTCTGAAGCTGACGTGTGTTGTGTTCAGGGTTTGCAGCCTAGTTGGAGAAATTCCACAGTGGTGAAAGCCCAATTGAATGAGGTAAGGTCATTTCAATGGTTTTTGTTTGTGGATATGTTTTCAAATTTTCGTTCCTTCCTGGACATGCTTTTCGGATCATCTGTTGCCTTCAAGGTTGCGGTCGATGAATCGTCAAATGTTGCATCCACATCTCCAAACAAGTCGGAACTACCATCAGTTGAAGCAAAGGATGCCAATACATTGAATGAGCCTTCTTCAGCAACAGAGGAATCTATTTCAGAGTTTATCTCTCAAGTTTCAAGTCTTGTTAAGTGAGCAAGCTCAATCTTTTCGTTCCTTACCATCCCTTATGTACTTAGATCATGATTGGAAAAATTCACGTTTCATCTGCATTTTCAGGCTCGTTGACTCGAGAGATATAGTGGAGTTGCAGTTGAAACAGCTAGACTGTGAACTAATTATCCGGAAAAAGGAGGCCTTGCTGCAACCACCATCTGCTCCTCCTCCAATGTTTATGATGCATCCACCCTCTCCACAATCTGTAATGCCACCAGCCTCACCTGCACCTGCCCCTGCCCCTACACCTTCTGCACCAGTTCCTTCTTCGGCTGCATCCCCACCACCCTTTACGCCTGCTGGCAAATCAGCCAAGTCATCTCTCCCGCCTCTTAAATGCCCCATGGCAGGTACATTCTATCGAAGTCCAGGACCTGGTGAACCACCATTTGTAAAGGTAAGTCATCTGTTCTCAGTGATTATCTTGTATTCAAATGATTATACATTTGTACCATTATAAACAATGTATCATATTTGTTACTGCACATTTGTTCTTATTGACTGACATGGGAGACTTCTCCATAGGTTGGAGACAAAGTACAGAAGGGTCAGGTTGTATGCATCATTGAGGCTATGAAATTGATGAATGAAATAGAAGTGAGTTCTATTCTTTTCCACATTTAAACTTTATATGAGACTCTTTTACTTTTTCATAAAATGACTTTTCTTTTTCCTTACATTATTTTTTTATTGTTTTAACTGTGAGTTGATTGTCTTGACTTTTTCCTCTGCTTAATATATGATGAATTTGATGATATGCATGGGTCACAGTCATTTGTTCCATTTTAACAGGACAGCCTTTATTTATTTTTTTTATTTCTTGCAAAGTTGTTATTCTTACAAATTAATTTTCGTTTTTAATTTTACTTAACTAAATTAATTCTATACTCATTCTCATATTTTCATTATCTTTACTAATATTTTAGTGAACAAAACAAAGGATAAGGAGGGGTCCTGCCTGCCAAGTAATTTTGTTTCTTTTAATTTGAACTGGGGGTTTCCCCCCAGCCACTTGACCACTTCTACCCTAAATGTTTCACTTCAAATATTTATCTCATGAGATCTTTACTTCTGAAAGCTTGCAGTTTAAGCAATATAGAGTTCTTTAGGATAACTTTACATTTAACTCAGTTAAGAGTTGAAAAGTATATATTGGCCGGATCAGGATCAGGTCTGAATAATTATGGCTGATGAAAGAGAACTAAACTTTGATAGGTTGGCTTTCTAGGACTCGTTCCAATCAGGAATTTTATAATTCTTTGAACTCACAAATAACCCCATGAACTGAAAGCCTGAAAATAGTTGGTGTTAAATTTTTTCTAGTTGTATTACAAAAATTATTATGATAAAAATAAGGGGCAGTGTATGGATGATGAGGATAATATAATATAGGATATTACTTGGGACGGACATTTATTTTGATAGTTAAGTGATGGAGATGTCGAATTGGTGCTTTGGTTTGTGGTTTAATAAGGGTTTTAAGGGGCATGAAACACAGGGTGCTGCAATCTGATCAAGCAGTAGCAGGCATTAACTGTTTGAAGAATTTAAAGAACGTTAAATTTGATGATTAAATCTTATTTTCAAGTTTTTAGTATCTAAATTAGAAGTCTTGGTGATTTAGAGCATTTATTGACTTTTTTACTCTTAGAAAGGAAGAGGTTATTACACCAATTATTGAGAGATTCCTTGTTCAAATTTTCTGTAAAATTACATTGTGTTTATCTTCTAAAGTTGAAGGGTAAATGTGGCTGTTCTCAAACACGGAGGCCACTGCACAAGTGTTTTGATTTCTATGTAACTCTTTAGAATAGACAAAAATGGGAAAATAGAAGCGGACGGAACGGAACAAACAAAAAGTTTCTAATATTCTCTTGCAGTTTTAATTGGGTCAAACATATTTGTTTACTCAATTATTGGTGCACACTCTAATTGATGGTGATTTACATGATTAAAGGAAAAGTGAGGATGATAATTTTTATTCTTTTTAAACTGTTGTACAATGAGTAGATATTTTCTTACTGTTTGTAGTATGAAGACCTGATCATTACGTACTTAAACTTGCCTAGAAAGTCTGCAAAACTCACCCCTGTGACTGTTAATTTTTAGCTCAAAAGAAGAAAACAAAAACAAAATTGCATTTCTTCAACTTGTTTTTATTATCAAATCATCGGAATTGATTATTGCTGGCTACTCTCCCAACAACTTATGTAACAATAATCTATGCTTTTTTTTCAGGCTGACCAATCAGGAACCATAATTGAGATTGTTGCAGAAGATAGAAAGCCTGTTAGCGTTGATACAGTGAGTTTCCCTAGCTTTGGTTAACAAATAATAATTACTGTGAATTTATAAATATTCTCAGTGGTAATGAGTTTCTTAATTGGTCTCTTTACAGCCTCTGTTCGTGATTGAACCCTAGAGAGACAGTCTCTGTTCGTGATTGAACCCTAGAATTGTCAGAGTAGGCAAGTAAACAGATTGAGTAAAGATTAGAATGTAGATGCAGTTCTTGGTAATGCTGTGAGTTGTGGGTTGTTTTGTTGCAGTAGATTGTTTTGCCTGGAATGAGTTGGTAGATAGAATTATAGAAATATGAAACAAACAACATTTTATCTTTTATTAATGAAACTGAGAATAATATATATATTTGGAAAACTAGTCTAAAAAGATTACATGAAATGAATGTACGCAAGTGGATTTGATTATGTTCTTTTGAAAACCTACAATTGAGGATTCTGCAAGTGCTCAATTTTTATGCCTTTGAGTACATACAAATTAGAGTGTTTTTTCAAACATTCGTACTGAGTTAGATTGTTTACCTTGATAAATGCATGCTATTTCTATTGTTGAAATTGACTGAGACATTTAGGTGTAGGGACTCAACAATCCTAATAATCTTTGATACGACTAGATCAACATCAGATAATGGGCACTCCTTGGAAGCTAGTAAAGACATACATTAGCAGCATTAGATTTGATAATGGCTGGTAACAGTCGCGAATCTTGTGTAAATTTAATTTTTTGAGAATAGCCATAACCTCTGCCACTTCTACAGAAACTAAAAACTTGATCTGCTGAGAAAAGGCAGCCAAAACTTGATCCGCACTGCCCCGACCCACTTTACGCTTGAAATCAATAGCAGCATTTGAATCAATCTTAAACGAGGGGTAGGAAGGAGCCTTCCATTTAACATCTGTAGGATGAATTTGAGGAACCATTCTAGCCTTTGAAACTCATCCAAAAAAGAAATGGACCTAAGAACCACCTACTCCCACTTAGAATGACAAACACCTCAAAATCGGACAACTTAATGAGATATTGGCGTGGGAGAGAGTCGGAAAAAGAAGTGGGCTCATTTTACAGCTTTTACTTTTGACTTTTAATAGTAGAACAAGGGAACTAAAAGCTTAAGCATTTCGGTTACTGTTTGGATGTTTTCTTTAAGATTAGTTTTTACATCTAAAAGAGCTTTTGAGTGTTTAGTCGGAACATTTTAATATCTCTTCCATTTTTCATTTTTTATGTTTAGTTGAACAATTTATAACCTTTTTCTTCTCTAACAATAATAAAACTGGAACAAAATTATTTTTGTAAAGATAATTATCACCAAAATAAAAGTAAGATAAACAAAAATTAATTAATATTTTTTTGAAAGAAGTGTATCTCTTTCGATCGAACCCGCCGCTTCAAACATGACCAACACAAACCAAAATCAAAAATCACCAGCATCGGTACGGCAGTATACCACAAAAATCAAATATCACTACCAATTATTTTTATTTTTATTTTTATTTTTTATTAATATCATTTTTAACGGAGAAGTAAATGAACACGCTCCAACTTAAACTCATGTCATAAAGAACCATGTCATTTTCAGTAATATGTCCGTCCTCCTCATGATCGTTGCTGTCACCAGTACCTCCGGTTGCAGACATTCTTGCAGATTTCTACGGGTTTCTCTCTGGTTAGAAACATCACTACCAATATCATCTAGTTCATCAAGGCACACACCCAATATCTTAAAATCTATTTATGATTACCGATATCTTGGAGTTCATTGGCGACGGATTACCCAGTTGGGTCTCCAATCTCCATCATCGATTCAAAAATGGAGACCCAAATGTGTCTCCATCTTCGATGATGGTGAACCAACACCATCATCAGCAATGGCTCCGGGTCTACTTCCGATTGTTGGTATGAGTTGGGTGCGATTGTTGGTCTGGCTGGTAGATACTATCTCAATATTCATCAAATTTGATTGTTCATTTTGTGAAGTACTTAGATGAGATTGATGAGAATGTAGTTAGGGTTGCAATTGGAGGAAAAACGGTAGACCAAATGATACAACTCTGATTGTAATTTTGTTGTTCAAAGTGTTAATATATTTTTTTCATTAAACCAAATTTGGCTTCCCGGCTTTCCTTAGAAGCTGTTATAGAGCAAGAAAGTTGGGCTTGGCTTGTGTTGAAAGAGCTTTTGAGAGCCATAAGCTCTTCTACTAAATAAATCAAACACTCCCAAAAGCTACTTTTGCACTTAGGAAGCTCTTTTCAGCCTTCCAAAGGCCATACCAAAAAGACCCGTATACTCCTGATATGGAATTGATGACATAAAAGGCCAGAGATCAACGGTAGCTTGAAACTTTAGAGATACCAGGTTTCCCTTTGTTGGGACCGTAACGTAAGCATTATATAAAGAAATAATTAGATATCGTATTGTATATATAAGTATGAATAGACATATACCTGGAAGAGTATCGGAAACCATTCAATTCAAAAAGTTTTAATCCTGAATCCATAATAACGTAATAACCGGAAAAGAAAACAAAGAAAACAATAAAGAGTTTTCTACTCTCTTCTCACCTTCCTCAGATTACCTAATGGGGAGACAATTCTGTAACACGTTATATGAGTGAGAGTTGGGACCCTCTACATATAGTATAACTTTTTAGAATCCTAACCCATAAAGGATTCTCAAAACCCTAACAGTATGGTTAATCCTAAAAGGAATACTAGGCCCACACATATACAATAGCCCATACTATATCCTACATTTATTTAATGTAGCTAAGGTGTACCGAGCCCAACAAATATTGATCACAATCAAACGGGATTTATCCGGTCAACTCTCACTTACTTAAACATTCAAACCAATTCGGTTTTCATAAATATAAAATATAATGTCATATGTTGCTCACAATAATATAAGAACCTTGCACCCACTTGAGCTACATATACATTTTTATTTTAGATTTCAAATTTCATTTTAGAAAATGACTTTCCGAATTGACAAACAATTATATGTGGCCACAAAGAATATTTAAGAGAGTAACACCTTCCTTCCCCTTAGTCCAATAGAACCTCAAGTATCTTACTACAAAGCTCATTAAACCTTTAATCGACATAAGACCATATGTAATCAAAATACCCTTAACTCTATCTACCCAGGTAAAATGGTATGTATGTGTGGTATGGAAATTACATGCAAATATGATCATCATGCCTATTTCCATATAGGTCCAACTTCGCATAATACGAAGCAGCTTAAGACAAGCAAACTTAATGTTCTAAGCATTTTACACTCATTGACCAAACACTTTGACCATGAGTTCAACCTCCCTTAAGATGGATAAATCCTTCTATCTTAAGTAATATTTACTCATCGGTGGAAACTTTATACCTTATGAGTGAAGTGCCCTCTCAAAACCAAAAACTTGAGATTTCTTGCCATAACCAACCATCCGTGTGCACACAATAACAAATATGTCAAACATCTTATCATGCATATACAAAATATTCTTGAGAATATGAATGTGTAAGGACCTCGATTTTATGATTTGCTTATTTCATGACAAACTACACCACATTGGATATGATTGTGTAATGGGTAGCTTAGGTCCTCATTGGCAAGCTTCCAAGTATCTCTATGACTTCAAGAGCAAAAGGTATATTCACTTGACTTTACCTCTTGAAGAGTTTAGGTGCACATACACACACCTCATTCATGTTTTGTTGATCTTGCATTTGTGTTAGTATTGTTTATATGTGTGCATCTCCCCACAATCACACTTGCACTTCATTCTTAGCTTTAAGTGTGGTTGTTGTGTTTAATTCGTATTTTATTGTTTGATCGGATATGTTCGCTCTTGCACTATGGTATGCTTGTTTTAGTGTATTGAGTGACCATTTGAGAAGGTCCCACTCTTCTCTTAGTTTGGTCTTTAGTCATATGGTTTTATTCCATGAGTTTGGGCATTCTTATTAAAGTCCAAATCTGACTTTTGGTCACTCAAATGACCATAACTCTTTATACATACATCCAAATCATGTTTTTTAAATTGGAGTAGAAAGTAGACTTCCATACATTTCCAACGGTATATTATACGAAATATTTGGATGTCGTTTGGTCATGTTTTGGGTCGCTTGATGCTCAAGCTGTTGTGCAATCGCGTTTTTCCCGAGAGCATAGCGACCTCAGGGCGACCTGACCTCCAAGTCACCCTAAGGTCGCTTCTGATACCCAGAAATCATTTGTTTATCACCTAAAATGATGCAATTTTGTTCTAGGGCTCATATATACATGCCATATTCTTCCTCACTCATTTTTAGAGCTTCCAAACTATTTTTTAGTGTGAGAAAGTATTTCCGTTGAGAGAGAAGCTCCATGAGTTATTCTTTAACTCTTCAAACCCAAAACCATCTTCATCTTACATCTTTAGCATCATTCAAGCATGGGTTTTCTTTGATTTGTAAGTAGAACCTCCATTAAAGTTCATTTATTGTTCTACCTAACCAAGACATGTCATTTATTGCTTAGATTAACATTTCTTCATATTAATTGCATATTCTTTGAAGTTATGACATGTTTGGGGTTTGTATTGTGACATCTAGCATTTAGGTCATATTTTCCCTCTAGCTAATTAGGTCATGTTGATTGCATTTGATGATTGCATTTATTGACCATGCCATGTTTATTGACAACTTGTGTTGAAGTGGTTTTATTTAATAACTAGATTGTAATATTGTATATCCATATCTAGTTAAGTCTTTATGTAAAATAGCATTTAGACATTATTCTTTATGCCTCATTGATTGCAAAATTGCCCTTGATTATTTGTTGTGTCAGTTGGACTTTTATTGATAATTAGGTTGTTAGATTTTATCTATATCTTATTGAGTCCTTATTTGTGGGCATACAGGCATTGTTGATAAATAGGATGTTATATTGCATTATCTACATCTAGTTAAGCATTTTGTGTTTGGTCTTACACATAATTGCATTTGAGCATAGTGTCATTTATACACTTAGACCATATACTCTTCATTGAGTCAAAGTCTTGTGGCTTCGGTGTGAAGTTTCACAAGCAAGAGAAGCCTTGCAACCAAGGGTGGGTTGGCAAGTAATTGGTCGGATATCCACTGTAAAAGGCCCAAGAGGTAGAGTAGAAGGTGCTCATGCCAAGAGTAGTGGATCAGGGGATATCACTAGGGATTGAACCAAGAGTGGTGAGTGGTGAGTGGTAGTGGCCATAGCCTGAGGTTGTTGAGAGTGAGAGTCCGAGTATCACTTGAGGGTGTAACTTTTAACTCATATAGTGGATTTCTGCGATCGACTGTTGATCACTTAGCAACCCGTGGTTTTTTCCCGTTTAGAGGGTTTTCCATGTATACATCTTGTGTTATTTATATTTCCGCACTTTACACTTGATGTTATATGTTTCTTTTATTAGGTGAATATTGAATATTGACTAATCAAGAAAAATTGGTAATTGACTTGATTAAAACCTATCCACCCCCCATATAGGTTATTAGACACTTTCTAGGGAACTTTCAAAATGTGTAGAATAAATGCAGTTAATTTAATTAAAGACAACTTCCATTAACCAAACACATCAAAAATATCAATCATCTAATGCATGATAGAACATGCTCCACAAAACCCCCGGAGTCAAATATCTTGGTTAGTGTATCAAAAGTTATTTTACTTATGGCTATTAGAAACTCATAACTCTTAAATCTTCTCTACCACCACAATATCCATATGATTAAACATCCAAGATCTCTTAGCATTTTATAGAGAAGATAAATACATTAAAATTATCACAATCCATCTCAAAATATGATTTCACAATCAAAATTCTTTACAGTTGCAATATATAAAACCACATACTTCTTTATCCATACATACATGTGAGAATGAAACAATTAACCTCTACAAATACAATGAAACTTTTTTTTTTTGATTTTTTTTATGACTATTACTATCCAATGATACATGCCAAATTGGTTTGAAATCAGTAAAGTCTACTAATATAATAATAGAATCAATACATATATATTAAGGTTACATCAAACTATCATTTGCAGATACATACATGACCTTTTTCTTATAAGAACGCTCCAATTTACTTTGAGGAATTAAAACTATGTATGTTTATCACTTTTACCTAATAGGTACCTCAAACAAGTAAACTTACTCCCAAATACCCTCTTTTAACAAAGACTTAAAATGCTACAATATTACTAAACTCAACACCATTTTTCTGGAAACTTGATTAACTATAATAATAAAGTTTTAAAGCATGCAAACTTAATACTCGTTTTCCAAGTAAAACCTTCAAGCCATAAATCTGACCATATGACCTTCAGCCAATTAGTTTGCAACTATTTGACAACTAAGTCAAAACCCTAACTCCAATAACATCCAAAATTACAATTCAACAAACATGACATTTATTCAATATAAATATCCCAAACACAAGCTTTCTTCCTAAAACGCAAGTGTTTGAAATTATACATTCTTAACAACATCACTTTGTCCCTCTTAAAAATGTATAATGCATAGATACATTTATTCTCATAAATAAAATAGAACAAGTTCTATGACCTATTCCTATTAGTTTCTAATCTTTACAGTCATATCCTTATATTTTATGAGATTACTCTTAATACAATTAATCAAAAGACTTAAAACCAATAATTTTTAAGAAATAATCAAAACGTCATACGAATCAATTATCTCCATTATACATTTGGTTATGTGATTAAAAAGACTATATCTAAACTACAAGAACAATCATAAATCTAGATCTAAAACCCAAAAGTAGAATTTATAATACGAGAAAAGTTCGAAGACCCATAAAGATTATTATTTGCAGAATCACCGTATAACTCACTAGGTGAAATCATTAGCAAGAATCTATTATCTTAAACAAACTTCAAGATATTACTTTTAATTCTTAGTTTTATTATGAAAATTGTACTATGCATTATGGGACCAAAACCAGAATTGTTATTCATTAAAACTTTTAGGGTTTAACGATAATATAAATGTTACCATAAATTCAATTGAATTCTAATAAAACCTCTAAACTACTTGGTCAATCTTAAATACTGAGTTCATTGGAAAAATTTATAATATAAAATGTATCACAAGAAATAACCCACTAAGAGATTAATTGATAATTAATCAAATAATTCAAAAGATAAATCAAGGGGTACCTTTTCTTGCGATAGCAGATTATTTTATTTCCTCAGTACTTTCTTTGACTTGCTATGTTGAATTGTCAAAATTTCCATACTACTCCCTATGGTGTTTGTACCCTATCACCTTTATCAAAATGACAAACAAAAGACATAACTTCATAGAATAGATTATTCTCCATCTATTTATAAGGCACTAGACCTTAACAAACTTTGGACAGTGGGATCACTAAACTTCATTTACCTTTTAATCCTTGTTAAGGTAAAAACCAGTTGGAGCGTCTCATCAAATCCATCAAAAAAGTCAATCAACCAATATCCTAATGGCATGTATATGGAAATAGTATAGGTGTTTAATAAAAAATTGACAGTTTACTCATGCTCACATCGATTTCCATAATCATTATAAATGATGATTTAACCTTTACGAAAATTCAACACAATATCATGATCTGTCTTTTGGACAAAGACCACAACACACGTGTTAAAACTTTCTTACAAGTGATTAACCTTTTTAGGAGATAAACATCACTTTTATTAATATGAAAAGATTGTCAAATACATTATTATACTCTTGCTATCGAGCATAATCCCAACAGCACACCCCTTCTCGAGCTTCGCCACCTCCAAGGGTAGTGGCCCCCGTAACCCAAGCCGAGAGAGGTTACATCCACTACACCCCCTTGAACGCCTCTCGTGAGACAATCTACCCGGCTATCCGAGATAATGACTCGCTTTGAAAGCCAGCTCACATGAAGGCACTGACTGACACAAGGAACCGATACAAATACTGTGATTTCCATAAAAACATGGGGCATAACACCTAAAAATGCTTTAGCTTGTGAAACCAGATCTAGGCATTAATAAGAGGTGGCTACTTTGTGGAGTTCTTGCAGTAGGTCCGCGACAACATCCACAAGGGAAAGAAGGTGTAGGCAGAGATCCGTGATCGTGCTGAGAAGAGGAAAAAATAGCAGAAGGACCTGATGAGACAAATCTAGGTCATACATACTATTAGTAGAGGCCCACCTTGTTAGGAACCTTAAATAATTCTAGAAAAAACCACACTAAAAAGATACCCCAGTCTGCTCAAATCATTTTCACCATAGCTGATGTATACAACACTGTTCAGCCGTATGATGATCCCATAGTGGCCACGGTGCAGATCGTCAATTGTTTGGTCTATCGCATGTCGATCGATACAGGTATGTCGATCGATACAGGTAGTAGCATGGACATCCTATTCAAGCATACCATTGAAAAGCTCAGCTTGAAGAAGTCGTGCTATAATAGTTGTACCACCCCCTATACAGCTTCACCAGGGACTCAATTGTGCCAGTGGGATCAAAGATTTTACAAGTAATCGTTCGAACTGCACCACTCCAACAGAATATAATGACGGATTTCGTTATAGTCGACACCCTATCGACCTACAACACCATTTTAGAAAGACCCTTCAAGTCGGCCCTCAAAGGGATACTGTCAATCTACCACAACGTCTTGAAGTTTTTGATAGGGAACGAGGTATGAGCGCTACGTGGAGATCAGTAGGCCACCCGTAAGTGCTACGCGGTATCTACGAATCCTACCGCACTAGCAAAGAAATGTACGCAAGTAGCCGTGGGACAGAGACAAGAGTCACTAGAGACAGATCCCGAGGTCCCGGGAATTGTAGAAGAGCCAACAGATGAACCAGAAATTGGCATACAGGATGACGACGAAGTAGAGGAAGTCTAGGGATGGGCTAGTGGCCACCTTGTGGTTAAGTTAGATGAGATCCAAATCAGAGGAGACTACCCATCCAGGGTAGTCAAAATTGGCACCGTTTTGGAACCAGGAATAAAGGAAGGTATGATCGAGCTCCTCTAGGAATACAACAACATTTTAGATTGGAGCCCTATCTCCTTGGCAGCTCACAGATTGGCAGTTAACCATACCGTCAAGTCGGTCAAGCAAAAGATGTGACACTTCAATACTGAGTGAAATGCATCTATACAGGTGGAGTTTGATAAACTGAAAAAAATCGGTTTCTTCAGGGAATCACGATACCCCGATTGGATCGTAAACGTGGTCATTGTCACTAAAGCAAACGGGAAGTGGAGCATTGATTACACCAACCGTAACCATGTCTGCCCGAATGATAGCTTTCCCTTACCCAAAATCAACCATTTAGTGGAATCTAACACGAGAAAAAACTCCTAAGCTTTATGGATGCTTTTACGGGATACAACCAGGTCATGATGCACCCCACTGACCAAGACAAGACCAGTTTCATCACCGGGCAAGACCTCTACTACTACAAGGTGATGCCCTTAAGCCTCGAGAATGTAGGTGCCACCTACTAACGCTTAGGCAACCGGTTGTTTAATCCAAAGATAGGAAGGATGATGGAGGAATACATTGACGACAAGATTACCAAGTCTTTGGTAGCAGAAGAGCACCAGGACCACCTCTGCAGAACTTTCCAAATTCTAAGAGATAATCAAATACGGTTGAACCTCGCTAAGTGTGCATTCAGGGTAACTACGGGCAAGTTCCTTAGGTTCATGGTTCATTAGAGGGGTATAAAGGCCAACCCAGAGAAGATCCGAGCTATACCGGATGTAGAGTCCCCTACCTCACTCAAGCAGGTCCAGTCTTTGACTGGTCATGAAGCAGCGCTCAATCGTGTCATCTCACGATTAATGGATAAATGTCTTCCCTTCTTTAAGGTGATCAAGCAAGGAGGGAATATGAAATAGGGCCAAGACAGTGAGCTGGGTTTCCAATCTTTAAAGATTTGTCTATCCAGCCCGCCACAACTGGTCAAGCCCGAACTCGGAGAGAAGTTGCATATTTATTTGGCAGTATCCAAGACAGCTGTAAACGGGGCCTTGGTTAAAGAGTGTGGTGAAGGGATCTAACAACCAATCTGTTATGTGAGTCATGCTTTAACCAAACCTGAGAAAAATTTTGTCCTCCTCGAGAAACTCTCCTTCACCTTAGTGACCTCGGTGAGGAAGCTCTGCCCCTACTTCCAGACTCATACAGTATTGGTGGTAACTGACCAAACTTTCCGCCAGTTATTGCAGAGGCCAGATTTGTCTAGGAGGTTAGTACTTTGGGCTCTAGAGCTCACTCAGTACGATTTGAAGTACAAGGTTAGAACAACCATCAAAGCCCAGGCACTAGCAGATTTCTTGCCAGAATTCTCAGCACCTCTTAACTCCAACGCTTCCCTAAAGAAGAGGTCGAATTTAAAGAATAGACCAGGTATTGATATCTGGCCAACTGGCTGCAATCCTTGGGTCCTCTTCACCGATGGGGTGTCTGGACAGGCTAGGGGAAAGATAGGTATTATACATCCAGAAAAAGTATAATGTTGCCACAACCTCAGGTTTGAATTCAAGAGCATAAACAATGAAGCAGAGTACGAAGCCCTTTTGGCAGGAATGAGTATAGCCCTCAAGCTTTGGGTAGATTACTTGCATGTCAATAACAATTCACAGTTCATCGTCAACCAGGTCACAGGTCTAAACCAGGCTAGGGGGAATAACATGGTTGTTTATCTCAAACAAGTCCAATTGCTCAAGAACCAGCTCAAGGGATTCACGATTTAGCAGATCCCACACCAATAGAATCACAAGGAGGACGTCTTAGCAAAGATAGCTGCCAATAAGGGGCAAGCTCTACCCAAGAGAGTACCCCTCCAAGTGATCTCCCAAACCAACATACCAGTAGGAAAAGAAATATGTTCAGTAGATCGATCTTCATACTGGATGGACACCATAACCACCTACCTCATAGGGGGAAAGCTTCTAGAAAACCCTGACCAAGCTCGCAAAGTCAAAAGGATCTCTGTTCGTTATTGCCTAGCAGACGGGTACCTCTACATATGGGAAAAATCTCTCCATTTACACCCCAATGATACCGGCTAGGAACTAATAAAGGTCCACTCCGGGGACTGTGGAAGTCGCACCGGTGGAAAAACGTTAGCATACCAGGCACTTCGCATGTGATACTACTGGCCAATAATTCACCAGGATGCGAAGTCATTTATACAGTAATCTAGACCATGCCAAAGAACTTCGAGCTTGAACCATCTACCCTCAGAATGCCTATCGTCAATCAGCTCGCCATACCTGTTTACGATCGGAGGGATTGATTTGATCGGACCACTCCCTACCGCTCTCGGTCAAGCCAAGCACACAGTTGTTGTAATTGACTACTTCACTCGATAGGTGGAAGTAGGGCCATTGTCCTAGATCATAGAAGAAAGCATCACTAAGTTTGTTAAGACAAATGTAGTATGCAGGTTTGGTACCTCGGTCGCCATCATCACCGACCTCAGGAAGCAGTTTGACAATGCTCGATTCTGAAGCTTTTGTGAAGATTTGGGAGTCGACCTCCACTTTGCCTCAGTAGCCTATCCTCAAACCAATGTCTTAGTAGAGGCTAACAACAAAACCAAAAATAAGCTCTTGAAGAAGAAGCTCCAACAGAAAAAGGGTAAGTGGGTAAATGAGTTACTCGAGGTACTGTGGGCCTACCTGACCACCAAAAGAATCGCGACCGGGGAAATGCCTTAGTCCCTAGCTTTCAGGGTAGAAGCAATTTTACCTATTGAGCACAAACTCACCTCGTTCTGGGTCCAACACTTTGAGCCGAGGAGTAATGAAGCTCGATAAAGGTTCTTACTTGATAAAGATAGTGGTTCGGAGCGGGGCATACAAGCTCAAGAATATGTACGGACGATCCTTCGACCATACATGGAACACAGACCACCTAAAGAGGTTCTACCCTTAAGCAGGAAACTCCAAGCAGTTCAGTTCTACCCCAATGTCGAAATTAATTGCCTTTTTAACATTTTTGTACTCCTATTTCGACCATCAATAAAATTTCCAGTTAGTTTTCTCCAAGTCTTTTCTACATCTCCATTCTGTTTATGCTTTCGCTAGTGGAAATTTTCCATAATCGCCTTGAGCCAAAAAAGTTACGTAGCCACCCCGATGCCTTGGCTGGGCACCACCCCCAGCCAAGAAGGATCTGAAATTAAGAGCATAGTGACCCGTTGGATTTCTAGACCAGAGACCAGTCGGGGAAGCCCCCTCACCATCTCTGAAGCCTTGGCCGAGAAACACCCCCCTAAGAAGAGTCTAGTTATCATGGCATAGTTGCCTGCCAGACCTCGAGACCAGGGATTCAGTTGTCGGGACCTATCTCCCATCCCTAGTACCTTGGTCAGGATTTCTCCCCTATGAAGTATCTAGGTATAAGTGCAAAATTTCCTACTAGATTGAGATCACCACAGAATGGTACCTCCATGGCACAAGGGCTAGAGGCACCTGGATCATTTCGACCAAAGTACTTCGTAAAGTACCAAAACCCTAAAGAATAGGGATACTCGATACCTAGATTCTAATAGAATGGGAAATTAGTGCAACAAAGGGTTCCATAAGGACCATCTTGATTAAAGTACCTCGGTAACCTAGTACAAGTAACTTATCTACTCATACCTATCTTTTCACCAAACCTTTCAAATTGTTTTATGTAGTCAGATCCTGATTAAGCCAAGCACACACTGAGGAATCAAGTTAGTGCTTGGGAGCGCCTTAACCAAATCGTCACCCGGGTACCGGGGTATCGCGAATAACAAAGGATACTTGTTACATAAGTGTTTGTTACATGCTATCCCATCGATGTCTTACTACGTGAACCATTTGAGATGTAAATGCAGAATCCTCAAGGGTTCAGGGAGTTAAATGATCAGAAGGTCTTATGATCGTGGGGGTTACGAGGTCAGCACCCTAACTAAGTACCTAGAAGAGATGTCGATTACTCAATCGGTACTGATCCTTTACACTTACAGGGATTTACAACTTCATAGCATTACTAGATTTTTATTTCAGTCAGATATACACAGAGTTATTCAGAGTATGGGTAAATTAGATACAGAAAAAAAAAGATATCATTGATAAAGACAAGGGAGCTCAAACACTCTTTTGAGCTACATCAGATCAAGCAGACAGCCCATCCCCCGGTTATAGGATACAAAAAAAAGAGGTACAAGAGTTTGCATAGGATGCAAATTTGTGTGTGCACATGAAACAAAAAGTCAAAAATGAGTTTTAAAAAATGCAGACACACACATTGTTTAAAAAATGCACAACTATTGTTCTTTGTGCGCAAAGAAAAAAGAAAAAGAAAAGGTGATATATATCAAAAGCAAGCTGTTGCATGGGATAAGAAGAAAAAAGTAAAAAAAAAAATAGTTTTGTAAGAATAAATAAATAAATAAATAAATTTACATATATATATATATTGTGATTCGTGCACAGAAAATAACAATAACATATACAAAATCTTGTTTCATGTTTTTTGTGTTTTTTGAAACACATAGAAGAAAGAGTTTCTTCAATTTTCTCTACATCTTCCATTCAAGTTTTCGAAATCGTGACGCGCCCACACGCAGTTACCAGTTTTGGTTGATAGCAAGAAAGATCGAGTGGATCAGACAAAATCACATCGTAAAGCGAAGGAGCCTTCAAACGTTAGTAAGATTGGTTCAGATATGAGCATATCGTAAAGTGAAGGAGCCTCCAAACGTTGGTAAGATTTTCTTCTTCTTCTTTATATTGATTACAATTTCGTGTGTATACATATTGTATGTATTAGTTCCGAAAATAATTATGATCTCAAGTTCATTTGTCCCAGATACAGATTATGATCTGTATAAAAAAATTTAAAACCTAGTTTCGCTGCGTAACCGGTGAACGGGGTTCTAACAATTGGTATCAGAGCCAATTTATTTTTCGTGACAGGAAATTCTTTTCGATGCTCCTGTATGTATGAATGTGTAGGCACCATCTTTATGATTGTATGGATGTTTATAATTAAATTGTTTAATTTAAACATTGTTGATCGATATTTTTTATGGTACTGTGGATTTAGGGTTTATGGGTTATATAATTTTTATTTTATTTATTTTTACTGTTATTGTATTGTAAATACAAAAATTGTAACATGTAAATGAAGAATTGGAAACGCGTGCGACGACGGTACTGTTCACACGGTATTGGTCACCGGACATTGTTCATCGAGGTACTTTTGACCGACACTATACACCGAGGGTACTATTCTTTGGAACTGCTCACCGAGGGGTACTATTCACGTAACTGTTCATGCACACTGTTCATACGGTACTATTCACATCTTGCATGGTTCCGTTGGCAAGTGTTGCCTAATGCGTTCCGTGTGGATTTCCTATTTTGAATTCATGAGATGAATCAGAGTGACCTGAAGAGACTGGAAGACTTCTGAAGTTACAAGAAGACCAAGGAATGCATTGGGGGAATTTTTGTAATTTTAGATTCCAATTTTTTAGGTTAAATAATCCACAGTACTCGGTCAATTCATGTATGTTTTATGTTATGTGATGATAAAAGCATTGTCATGCATACGTACATCATTTAGATTAGATGTGCCTACACAAATATATTTGATATGTCATACATGCATCATAGCCTGATTTTTTATGTATTTTTTTAATGTGATTAAAATGGGCAATTTACATAAATGGCTATGAATAATGAGATTAGTTTTTTAATGGTTAGAAAACTTGGTAATTTTTATTAATATTAATATAGTTATTAAAGAGTTTAATAAGTTAGATTAATAGGGTCATTTATTGTAATTAGGATTAATATGAATAATTACATAATAATAAATGAACCGAATAAAGTGTTAGAGTTTTAATATTTAACACTAACATAATAATCTGACCTTAGTAAATAGTTTACAAAGGCTTAGATTATTCACTAATAGATTAGATTTTTAATAGTTAAAAATCATAAATAATTTATTAGTTAATTAGAATTTGTTTCTAATTAGTTAATGCGCTAGATAACTTGATTAAAGTTAGTTGTTTAATCCTGTAGAGTCTAGGTGCATTAACGCCTAATAGAAAACCCTAATTTTAAAATAGTGAGTGGGAGAGTGATATATGACATTTATATCCCGCGGTCTCCATCATTAGTTCAACACCGTGAGATCCGAGTGGGGCCTCGTGACGGCTTTACTTTCATCCTCCCTAAGGAGGGTTTTCAGAAAGGTCAATACCAAGGTTTGCTTCCTAACGGGTAGGATTTCTAAGGGTATTTCGGGATTGACCAACCCTAAGGCGGCAATTCTTGAATTAAGCTCATGAGATCTGAAATGGTGGGTTATACTCACGAAGGTTTTAATTAAGTTTGCTATTAAAAACCTAACTGAATAAATAATGGTTGAATGATATGGAATAAGAGTTATTCTAGAATATCATTTGATTAAGAATGTCTCGATCTAACATGCAAAGACTTGACCGACTCTAAGGCGACACTTCTTTATGGTATGTTGGATTGTCGTGGTATAGTAACTAGTTTTAGGGTAGTTCTAGTTCGTTAAACATGTGCATGCATCATGTTTAAATTTATGCCAAAGCACTCGCACTTGTTTTAAATAAATGACTGAATGAATGTTTTATTTATTTCAGTAGTAACGTCTTCTGCATTACTTCAAATTCTCGCAAATGACAAATTAACTAGTGATAATAACACTAAGTGGAACGTAACATTAATTCAATATTGGTCACCAAAGACCTCATGTTTGTGCTTACAGAGGAATGTCCTCTAGCTCCTACTATTAATGCCACACGAACTGTTCGTGAGGCATACGAGTGATGTGTCTCATCTGATGAGAATGCCAGAACATATCTGTTGGCTGCTATGACAGACGTGCTTGTCAAAAAGTATGAAGCAATTACTTCAGCATTCAAAATCATAGAGTCATTGCAAGCTATGTTCGGACGGCCCTCAGAGCAAAAGCAACACGAAGTTGTTCGTTCCGCTATGCTCGCTCGCATGAAGAAAGGTATGGTAGTTCGGGAACATGTCCTGGACATGATGTCCTACTTCAACGAGGCAGAAGTCAATGGTGGGGCCATTGACGAACCCAGTCAAGTGAGCATCATACTGACGACTCTTCTAATGAGTTTTGATCAGTTTAAGAGTAACTACAAGATGAATAAGTTAAGGTTCAATCCACAAAGTTGCTCAATGAGCTCACTACCTTTGAGTCCCTGACTAAGGACAACAAGGGCAAGATAAGTGAGGAAAATGTTGTCGAGCCATCTTCCTCCAATAATAAGAAGAGGAAGAGGTTTGCTGGGAAGGCGAAGGGTAAGCCCAAACCCAAAGAAAGCCCAAAGCAAGAAGAAGTCCAAGAAAGGTAAATATGATTCACTTGTTCTTGAGTCATGTTTAGTGGAGGATGATTCTTCACCTTGGATAGTTGATTCGGGGGCCACAAGCCATAGTTGTTTTTTTTTTTTTGCAATAGACTGATTCTTGGGCACAGCTAGATGAGGGAACCTTCTTAATATGTGTGGGGTCAGGGGATGTCGTATCGGCACGAGCAGTGAGCGTAATTAGATTACGTTTTTGTAATAATTATATATTGTTGGACAATGTATTTTCTACTCCTAGATTTACATGGAATTTAATTTATGTTTCTAAGTTGTTAGAACAAAAATATTCTGTTTCTTTTAATAATAAGTCTGTTATTATTGGAAAGAATGGTCTGAATATTTGTTCAGGAATTAATGAAAGCAATTTGTATGTGTTAAGTCATACTACACTGCTCAACACCGAAATGTTTAAGGTTGAAAAACAAAAAACTAAACGACATAATTTTTGTCAAGATAAATACATGTATCTCTGGCATCTAAGGCTTCGTCATATCAACCCTGACAAGATAGACAGACTAGTAAAAGGCAGATCTTTAAGTGAGTTAAAGGTTAACACTTTACCTGTCTACAAATCTTGTCTGAAAGGTAAGATGATTAAGAGACCTTTTACTGAAAAAGGGCCTATAGCCAAAGAACCGCTAGAGCTTATATATACAGACTTCTGAGGACCGATGAATGTTAAAGGTGGTTATGAGTATTATGTCACCTTTATAGATGACTACTTAAGATACAGATATGTGTACCTGATGCAACGAAAGTTGAAAACATTTGAAAAGTTCAAAGAATTTCGAGCTGATGTTGAGAATCAATTAGGTAAGACTATCAAGTCACTACGATCAGATCTTGGAGGTAAGTACCTTGACCAAGAGTTTGAAGACTTTATGGTCGAGCATGGGATAGTTTCCCAGCTCACAACTCCCGGTACATCTCAGTAAAACGGTGTATCGGAAAGGAGAAATAGAACCCTGATGGAAATGGTGAGATCTATGATTAGTTTCTCATCATTACCAAATTACTTCTAGGGATATGCGTTACAAATAGCAGCATACATTTACGAATGAAATGGTGCCATCCAAATCTATTCCTATGACTCCCCTGGAGTTGTGGAATGGTTGTAAAGCTAGTTTATGACATTTTTGCATATAGGGGGGGGGGGGGGGGGGGGGTCCAGTACAAGTGCTGAAGAACATAAGTGGAAAGCTAGACTCCAAGTCTGTTGTCTGTCTGTTTGTAGGATACTCCAAGGAGACCAGAGGTGGACACTTCAATAGTCCCAAAGATAACAAAGTATTTTGTATCAACAAATGCAATGTTTCTTGATGACAGTTATATTAGTGACCATAAACCTCGTTCTAAGATTGTATTGAATGAGTTGGAGCCTGGTGAGACTAGTGTTTCATCAACAAGAGTTGTTGATCCATAAACATCTGAGAGTCAGATGGTTCCTAATAAGGATACACTACCACCTAGGCGTAGTGAGAGAGTTGTGAGACAACCTGAACGCTATTTAGGTATAGGTGAGGGATAAGGTGTTGCCTCTTTTGATAGTATGGATGATTCATTGACATTTAAGAATGCAATGAAAGATTCTGATAAAGAGGAATGGCTTAAAGCCATGAATCTCGAGATAGAGTCCATGTACTCGAACTCAGTCTGAGATCTTGTAGACTAACCGGATGGGGTAAAACCCATAGGCTGTAAGTGGATCTACAAGAGAACGAAGGGAGTAGACGGGGAGGTAGAGACCTTCAAGGCAAGGCTAGTGGGCAAGGGTTATGCCTAGAAAGTGGGGGTCAATTATGAAGAGACCTTCTCGCCAGTAGCCATGTTTAAGTCTATTAAGATTCTCTTATCCATTGCTACCTATTTCGATTATGAAATTTGGCAAATGGACATCAAGACTATATTCTTAAATGGCAATCTTGACGAAAGCATCTATATGATACAACCAGAGCGATTCGTGTCTCCAGATCAAGAGCAAAAGGTTTGCAAGTTGCAAAGGTCCATCTATGGACTTAAGAAAGTATCTAGATCTTGGAACATAAGGTTTCATGAAGTGATCAAAACCTATGGCTTTAAGCAAAACGTCGATGAGCCTTGTGCCTACAAGCGCATCATTGTCAAGAAAGTAGTTTTCTTGGTCCTATACGTAGATGATATCCTACTCATTGGGAATGATGTGGGAGTATTGTTTGATGTAAAGAGCTGGCTGGCTAGCCAATTCCAAATGAAAGATTCGGGAGAGGCAAATTATGTTTTATGGATCCAACTTATAAGGGATCTTGTAAGAACAAACTCATAGCATTGTCTCAGGTATCATATATCGATAAGATTCTTGTGCGATTTTCGATACAGAACTTCAAGAAAGGTAATTTACCTTCTAGGCATAGAGTTCACTTTTCTAAGGAACAATGTCCTAAAACACCTTAATGGATTGAGGATATGAGATGTGCACCCTATGCATTGTCAATAGGTAGTCTTACGTATGCTAAGTTATGCACGAGACTGCTATGCAGTGGGTATAGTCAGCAGATACCAATTTAACCCATGATTGGATCATTGGGTTGCTGTCAAGACAATTTTTAAGTATCTTCGGAGAACAAGAGACTATATGCTAGTGTATTCCAGGCAGGATTTGATTCCGTTAGGATACACGGATTCTGATTTTCAGTCAAACAGGGATTATAAGAAATCTACGTCTGGATCAGTATTCACCCTAGGTGGTGAAGCCATTGTGTGGAGAAGTATTAAGCAATCTTGTATTGCTAACTCCGCCATGGAAGCCAAATATGTAGCAGCTTGTGAAGCTGCTAAAGAGGCTGTTTGGCTCCGTAAATTCTTGAGTTATCTGGAAGCTGTTCCAGATCTGGATAAGCCCATCACACTTTATTGTGATAATAGTGGAGGTGTGGCTAATTCTAGAGAACCAAGAAGCCACAAGAGAGGGAATCATATAAAGAAAAAGCTTTATCTCATCAGAGAGATAATACAGAGAGGATATGTAATAGTCACCAAGATAGTCTCACAAGACAATCATGCTGATCCATTTACGAAGACTTTAACGGCTAAAGATTTTTTGGGTCACCTAGAGGGTCTAGGGTTACGAAACATGTCTCACTTGCTTTAGTGCAAGTAAGAGATTGTTAGGGTTTATGCCCTAAAGATGTAATTTTTAAACAGATTTATGGAATAAATAAAAGAAAAGTTCAATTCATTTTTGTTGTGTTGTTTAATTTATAACTTGTGCATATATAAATATCCTAGATTGCCAGATGTAATCTCAATCTGTGTATATGAGTGTCATATACGGATAGATAAGGTAAGTGACGTGTAATCTAAAGAGTCCATAAATAGCAAATAAAGCTGGGTACTTTATTTGTGGTTAATCTATAGTTACGGTCCATTCCGTATTGTACGGTGATATCTATCCTGAATCATTCATATAAGATATGAGAAAGGAGGCACCTTGTATGATATGATCATATAGGACTGGACCATGATCTATATGAATCTCTCACCAAGATCCATTTACCGATGTGATTCATATATATCAACAAATGATGGTTATATGTGGGTGATCTTAATCCTAAGTGTCTTATCGACTCCTTCAGGTTAAATCGTAGTCTTTGATACACCATGGGTGAGGTCGGATGTATTTCCAGATCAATATACTCCATATGTTGGGATTATGGTTTGACTTGTGGTTAGGAAGGTTTGTACACAATAGTGGAATCCACTCCTTATTGTGAGAAGTAAATGGTAGTTCTCTTAAGGGTTGATTCGGGACTTGGACAATATGAGCGCTCTTCTAATTCCGTGAGGAAATAGGATTTATTGTTCATTAGAGAATCAACGGTACTTAAAGGATATATGTAATTAGAGGGGTATAACGGACATTATGACCACTCTCTAATTATGAACTATTGTGGAGGATCACACTATATGTAATAGCTATATCGATGGAAGTCGAGTTGTATCGGTTTATGTAAAACGTCTGCAGCTGAGAGAATGCAGCTTCAAGTTTTTAGTGGAATAACACCAGAGTTAATAATCAAGGAATATTAATTAAAGAGTTTAATTAATGATTCTGAGGATTATTGGACCTCAAAATACTCTGGATCCATTAGGTTCCCTTACTAGCCCGATCGATTTAGGTAACAAGGGTCACGATTAATTAATTGGATTATCCAATTAACTGTGTTACGAAAGTGACACATATTTCTTCTGGAATTAATTGAATAATGAGACTATTTAATTAAAGAATGTTAATAGTTAATTTAATTAAATAATTAAATTATTTAATTATATTGATAATTATGAATTTTTAATTAACTATTAATTGGAGGGTGTTAGTTGATATTTATATTTAGGTGAAGACAAAATAATAGGATTATTTTATTTTTTACTAAATCATTTATCTATGTATTTCAATTTAAGTTTAAATTTAAAATACTTATTATCACTTTTAATATATTAGATATATTTAAAAAGGATAATTAAAAGATATATATCAACTATTAACACAAGAGTTTGCATAGGATGCGAATTGGTGTGTGCACATAAAATAAAAGTCAAAAAAGAGTTTTGAAAAATAAACATATATATATATATATATATATATATATATATATATATTGTTCTTCGTGCGCAAAGACAAAAGAAAGAAAAAGAGATATATATCAAAAGCAAGCTGTATATTGTGGTTCGTGCGCTGAAAACAACAATAACATATAAAAAATCTTGTTTCATGTTTTTTGGGTTTTTTGAAACACATAGAAGAAAGAGTTTCTTCAATTCTATCTACATCCTTCATTCAAGTTTCTGAGACCGTGACACGCCCACAAACAGTCACCAGTTTCGGGTGGTTGCGAGGAAGATCTAGTGGTTCAGACAGAAGTACATTGTAAAGCGAATGAGCCTCCAGACATTGGTAAGATTGGTTCAGACAGGAGCATAACGTAAAGTGAATGAGCCTCCAAACGTTGGTACGATTTTCTTCTTCTTTATATTGATTGCAATTTCCTATCTATACATATTGTATGTATTAGTTCCAAAAATAATTACGATCTCAAGTTCACTAGTCCCAGATGAAGATTATGATCTTTATAAAATAAATTTAAAACCTAGTTCCTCTGCGTAACCGGTGAACGGGGTTCCAACACTTCTGTCTTCTTATCTTTCTTTAAGATAATATCTTGTAAATTCCCTTCTCGAATTAGGGTTCTATATGATCTCTGAGTTGGTAACATTTAGAAATCTCATGTCCGCTTTCTTTGTGGAATCTGTAATACTTTATCATGTCTCGTCGGGCAAATTGTGATTGCTGATGTGGTTCGTTCATCAGATTCTTTTCTTCCAGTATTGCCAGGATCTCATCCTGTCTTTTCGAAAGCTGGGTGTAGCTTGTGTACTTTCCTTGAAACTTTTCCTTAGTTTGGTTAGTACTACGTCCGCTTCCCCCATCTTTGCTTATTTCTTTGTTATTTCCTTTTTATTTCCCTTTATGGTTATTTGACTCGGTATCTTTTTGCTCGGGTCTTCCTCCATGCATGTAACAACTTCTTGTTGCCAACTTTTCTTCTTCAGCCAATGCATATCCTCCTGCCATGTCTACCATGTCTGCATATCTAGTTATACGAGCTCTCATTAAGTCAAAAGACAACCGCTTGTTTTGTAGGCTGTTTATGAATGCAGCGATTATTGCTTCATCATTTTCACTGCCGATTTCTGAGACTGTTTGGCCGAATCTTCCCAGGTACTTTTTTAACGACTCGTCTTTCCCTTGTTTTAGTTGAGAAAGGTATGCCACTGATTTTTTCCAACCCACATTCCTGAGGAATTGTCTTGATAAGCTTATGCTCAATTCCCCGAAACTCCCAATACTTGCTAGGGGAAATCTTTTGAACCACCTTGAACCTACATCACCAAGTATCTGTGGAAAGTTAAGACACAACAAGGGATCACTGTGGGAATATTGGGCCATAGCACTCTTATACCGTCTGACATGCTCCTTGGGATCTGTATCCTTTTTGAATTGTTCCGCATGCGGTATTTTGAATCTCTCCGGGAATGGTGTTCGCAGAATGTCTTTAGTGAAAGGGCTATCAGAATCGTCGTCAGACGACTCATTATATCCGTAGTGCCTAATTAGCGTAACCATTTGACGTTTGTTATTCTCGACTTCTCAGGTCAGACTCTGTATCATAATATCTCTGTCGCCTATCGGCTCTCCTTGATGGTTGAATTCTCAGGTGACCACTGAACCTGTATCTCGTTCCTCTTCATCGTGCCTCCGGGTTTCACGAGCCAATCCTTGCAAGTGTATAATTCCACGGTGGCATTTAGGATGATGACGATCATTGTCTTCTGATTATGATGACCGATCCCTCCGCTGGTCATGTTTATGGTGCCTACCATTCCCCGCTTGACCGTGGCTTTATTTTTAGCCAGGCCGTTCTATGGGCATCTCAAGATCCTTGTCTTGGTTGTGTGATGTATCCTTAGCCTGGTTGGTAGGATCTAAATTTCTAACGGCTGCTAACTCGTCTGGTTCTGGTCCAACTGTTACCGATCAAAACCCGAGATGTGAGTGCTTTTGTGGGGATGGTTGGTTTAGAGGATTCATCTCTCTTGTGGCCAACAGGTCTGTTCCTTTCTTCGCTGCATCTTTCAATAACTATTGCAATACATCCCTGAAACGGTGCGCAATGTCCTCCTTGGTCAGAGGGACTCGCTGGATGCCAGCCAGGGATACCGGTTGGTTCCAAGTGAATGTTGTGGGATCCTGGGTGGTCCCCCCTTGGTGAGCAATATCTGGTGATATTCGTATGTCTCCAGAAGTGTCTTTACTTCCATTACAAGACATCGTTTAAACAGATCGAAGGTTAAACCTCTCCTTCTAGCGCCAATTATTGACGTCAATTTCTTGATGGGCAAGAAAGTCAACAACGCTTGGTTCGATTATGACCTGCTAAAATAGAAAGAAAAAGAGAATGCACTTGATATGTTTATGACACGAGTATATGTAGTAAAAATCCGATGACCGAAGAACATCCACGGGTGGTTGTAAGCACAACAAAGCCAAATCCATTATTAAATAAAGAATTACACCACTCGAAAACTCCTGCCTCTCTTTTACAATGATTACATTATGTTCCCTTTATTCTATATCTTCTGTTCCTGCTTTACAGTGAGATTATGGGTCTATTTATACATTTATAGAACCCTAATCCTTGTTACATATAAAGAAAGGTGATAGTGTTTGATTGGAACTGGTTGCTTGTTGAAGTCGATTTTGTCTTTCCTGTTTCTGAGATCTTATGGATCGAGTCTGAATCTTCATGGGATTCTAGTCGCACAATCCATTTATGACTTATTTCCTAATTGGTGTGTAATCTTCTAGCAGAGTAGAGTTATTGCTTGATTTGGACTTGTTTCCTGTTTGATGTTTATCCTTCTAGAAGCTTTTAAGTTCTTTCCTCCTCTGATACAGGGGAATGGAATAAGGATGTTTCCGTATTGGAGTGTAATTCGAGATCCCTTCTCTTGGCTTATGTACTTATATGGATCACATATTTCTCGACAACTTCTGTACTCGGGCTTCTCATGTTGTACCGAGTAAAGCTGAATGTGCCGAATATTCGTATTCGGCTTTACTCGGGTTCTCATGTCTTAGTGATACCATCGATGGTGTTCTTCAGTTGCCAGTTTGGATACTTATCTGGCAATATTTTTAGGTGGCTGCCTTATCTGTTAGTGACATGTACTTTTAATAAAATATACTTATAACAACTATTATTATTACTAAATTGCAATCTTATTGCTCCCACTTCTTTGGCCGATACGACATCCCCCAACCCCACGCGTATTGAGAAGGTTCCCTCCTCCAGCCGTGTCCAAGAATTAGTCCACTGTAAAGAAGAACAAACATGGTTAATGGCCCCCAAAATCAACTATCCAGGGTAAAGAATCATCTTCCACTAAACAAGATTCAAGAACAAGTAAATTTTATTTACCTTTTGTATTCTTCTTCTTGGCTGCCTCCTCAAGATATTGAGGACAGTTCCTCTTCCAATGTCCGACCTTGTCGTAATGGAAACATTTTCCTTTACCTTGGTCGATGGAGGCACCCATCCTTTTTTCTTTAGGCTTTCTTGGGTTTAGGCTTACCATTCACCTACCTAGCAGACCTCTTCCTCTTTTTATTATTTGAGGAGGAAGATTGTACGGTAACATTTACCTCTCCGATCTTACCCTTGTTGTCCTCAATCAAGGACTCAAAGGTAGCAAGCTAAATGAGCAACTGTGTAAGACTGAACTTTAACTTGTTCATCTTGTAGTTTCTTTTAAACTGATCGAAACTCTTCAGAAGAGTCATCAGTATGATGCTCACTTGACTGGGTTCGTTAATTGCCCCGTCATTAACTTCTGCCGTGTTAAAGTTGGACATCATGCTCAGAACATGTTCCCGAACTGACGTACCTTCCTTCATACGAGCGAGCATAGCGGAATGAACAGCTTCGTGTCATTTTTGCTCGGAGGGCTGCCCGAACATAGCTTGCAATGACTTCATGATTTCGAATGCTGAAGTCATTGTTTCGTGCTTTGTGACAAGCACGCCTGTCATAGAAGCTAACAGATATGTTCGGACCTTCTCATCAGATGAGACCCATCGCTCGTATGCCTCATGAACAGTCCATGTGCCATTGGCAGCAGGCGCTGGAGGACATTCCTCCGTAAGCACAAACTTGAGGTCTTTGGTGTCCAATATTGCATTAACGTTAAGTTTCCACTTAGTGTAGTTATCACCAGTTAATTTGTCGTTTGCGAGAATTTGATGTAATGCAGAAGACATTATTGCTGAAATAAATAAAACATTCATTCAGTTACTTATTTAAAACAAGTGT
Source organism: Dipteronia dyeriana (assembly GCA_032871835.1). Taxonomy (NCBI): domain Eukaryota; kingdom Viridiplantae; phylum Streptophyta; class Magnoliopsida; order Sapindales; family Sapindaceae; genus Dipteronia; species Dipteronia dyeriana. The sequence goes on along the minus strand of CM065296.1, from coordinate 18,632,379 downwards.
GAGTTCTTTGGTATAAATTTAATCATGATGCATGAACATGTTTAACGATCTAGAACTACTCTAAAACTAGTTTCTATACCACGACAATCCAACATACCACAAAGAAGTGCCGCCATAGGGTTGGTCAAGTCTTTGCATGTTGGACCAAGACATTCTCAATCAAATGATATTCTAGAATAACTATTATTCCATATCATTCAACAATCGTTTATTCAGTCAAGTGTTTAACTAACAAACTTAATCGAAACCTTTGTAAGTGTAACCCACCATTTCAAATCTCACGAGCTAAACTCGAGAATTGCCGCCTTAGGGTCGGTCAATCCCAAAATACCCTTGAAAATCCTATCCGTTAGGAAGTCAACCTTGGTATTGACCTTTGTGGAAACCCTCCTTAGGAAGGACGAAAGCAAAGCCGTCACGAGGCCCCACTCGAATCTCATGGTGTTGAACTAATGATGGAGACTGTGGGATATATATGTCATATGTCCCTCTCCCACCCAATATTTTATAAATCAGGGTTTTCTATTATCCGTTAATGCACCTAGACTCTACAGGATTAAATGGCTAACTTTAATCAAGTTATCTAGCGCATTAACTAATTTAGTATTAGAAACAAGTTCTGATACACTAATAAATTATTTATGACTTTTAACACTTAAAAATCTAATCTAGAATAATCTAAGCCTTTGTAAACTATTTACTAAGGTCTGATTAGTATGTTAGTGTTTACCAAGTTTTAACTATCAAAACTCTTACACTTTATTCGGTTCACTTATTATTAGATAATTAATCATATTAATCCTAATTACAATAAACGACCCTATTAATCTAACTTATTAAACATTTTAATAACTATGTTAATATTTAATGAGAATTACCAAGTTTTTTTTTAACCATAAAAAAAATAATCTCATTTTCATAGCCAATTATGTATTTACCCATTTTAATCACATTTAAAAAAATACATAAAATATCAGGCAATGATGCATGTATGACATATCAAATATATTTCTGTAGGCATATCTAATCTAAATGACATACGTATTCAAGACAATGCTTTTATTATCACATAATATAAAGCATTCATGAATTGACCGAGTACTGTGGATTATTTAACCTAAAAAATTAGAATCTAAAATTACAAAAATACCCCCAAGGCATTCCTTGTTCTTCTTGTAATTTCTGAGTCTTCTAGTCTTTTCACGTCACTCCGATTCATCTCATGAATCCTTCTTCGTGATTTTTCCAGATCTTCAATATAGGTTACAATTTTATTTTTTTTACAATACAATAACAATAAAAATAAAAATAAAAAAATTAAGAAAAAAAAATTATACAGCCCATAAACCCTAAATCCACAGTACTATTTAATTAACGATCAATCATGTTTTTGTAAATTTAAAAAAATAATATACATACAAAAACATCATACAATCAATTTAAATTGTGTATACACAATCATACATACAGGAGCATCGAAAATAATTTCATGTTCCTAAAATAAAATTTGTTCTGATACAAATTCATGGAACCCCGTTCACCAGTCAACCAACGGAAGTAGGTTTTTTAAATTTTTTATGCATATCATAATCTGGAACCAGTGAACTTGGGATAGTAATTATTTTCGAAACTTATACATACAATATGTATACATAGGAAATTGAAATCAATATAAAGGTAAGAAGAAAATCTTACCAACATTTGGAGACTCCTTAACTTTATGATAAGCTTCTATCCGAACTACTCGATCTTCCTCGCTATATCCCGGGACTGGTACTGCATGTGGGCGCGACACGGCTCAGGAACTTGAAGGGAGGATGTAGAGAAAAAAACTTGAAGAAACTCTTTATTCTCAAGAGAGAAAAGACCTAGAACAATTCTAGTTCTAAAAAAATATTATTTTTCTTTTTGACTTCTTAGTGTACACTGCACCTACTTTTTCTCTCCTTTTTGTGGTTCTCACGCCAATTTTGCACACCACCAATTTTATTAATATGGTGATGTGTGTATTTTTTCTTAGTTATGACAAATATATCATATATATTATTATAACTAAATTCCCTTTTTCAAATTGCACGTTTTTTTGTATTTCGTTTTCTAGAATATGTAGACGGTGATTTTTGGATAGATCACACGTCGAACAAAATGTATATGAGACCAAACAATTCTAAATTATGAACGACAAGGGATTTAAAGAGAACACAAATAGTTTACGTGGTAAAACCCCAAAAACGGGGAAACATCCACGGTTGCCGAAAACCGACGAGGAAAGAACCTTACTATGAATAATCAATTACACACTCAATCTCCCGTGCTCTCTATATTTTTTATTTCTTTCTTTTCAATCCTTTCATGGGCATTATTAGCGCCTATTTATACATGCATAGAACCATAATTCTTGATGTACAAGTAAATGGAATCAACATGTTTGAGTCGTTTTATTCTTCTTTCCTGCTTTACGTTCTTCACGTAATGAACCTCTTGCCTAATTTGAACTCTGGCATCAATAAGGAAATTTGCTTCCTTATCAAAGTGTGCTTCGAGAAACCTTATTAGAGTAAGACTCATTCTGTATGTATTTGATAATACCCACGTGTTGATCTGCTGATCACTGTCAAGACCCGACCAGTGACCCAATCCCGACCTAAGGTTTTGACCTGACCATCCTGATAATCCTAATTGGTATTATGAAACCATCTTTTGTCATTGTAGGTGGGTTCAGGCTTAGATAGGTTCAGGAAGGCTGACTCTTGGTGACACAATATCTTTAACTCCCTTATTTTTTTTAGATAGTTACGCTGACTCACCATTCTTCAGATTTTACTAATAACAAAACCCCTTTAAACACACGAGGTCGGATAAATGATTGTCACAAGTTGGACGCGTTCGGCTATGTGTGTTTAATTTACTCTATCATTTTTGTCTTGTAGTCCATAAATGCCCTTTTAATGTGCTACAGTTACCAATCACGCAAATTTTGGCTAATAAAATCATTGCGCATCTTTTTCGAAATTCAAACTGCGCGTGGTTTTCGGTTTTGACGCATGTACCCCCACTTTCGACTGATGATGCATGTCTTACTTGGTGAAGTCACTTGCTTGTATATATATCCTTAAGGCATTTTACTTCTCTTCTTGCGACTCAATTTTTCTCTTTTATTAGAAAACAATCCCTAATTCTCTTTTTGTTCGAACCTCTGCTATTCTTAGATTTTTCAACCTTCCAGGCGTTTTTTCAAGGTTTGGATTCTATTCTTCGTCATCAATATTTTGAGCTCCTTCTTCGTGCCATTGAGGTTGGCGATAATGAGAATATCGTTAGGCTTGAATCTGTTCTTTGGGGTCATTTTACTTTTTCTTATCAACCCACCACATTAAATGTAGATTACTCTATGGCTTGCCCAGGATTTGTCCCCTTCACTTCTGATCTCTCTAACTCCTATTCGGTTGATGTTTATATAGATATGTCAAAACAAGGCAGCTTCAGGTGGACCACCAGAGCCTCTCCCAAAGAGTCTGCATGAGTAGCGATTGACTTGAAGATACCCTCACAAGTTCTCAAATGAGGGACGTACTACGGGACCGACAAGCTTCGATGTTGAGGTTTAGCGCCGACCATCCCTATTCATTTGACTCAGAGATAAATGTTTTGACTGAGGTCGAACTAGCGAAGTTCAGGGACCGATTTGATTTGACCAGTGTGTAAAAATTATACTGTAGCGACGATCGGGCTGTGTGGAACCCTCCCACCGGTGCAGTAGCTATATACGAGACCATGTTATCTTCAGGGGCCACTCTCCCCCTTCAACCATTTATCGCTCGATTCCTAGCGGATGCTGGTGTTGTTCCCGCCCAACTGACTCCCAATTCTTACCAGGTTTTGGTCAGTTTAGGGCATCTGTGGAAAAAGCTTGGGGCAATACAACCTCCGACCCCACCAGAGATCCGCTTCTTTTTTACATTGAACCAATCTGATAGCAGAAGAACTTTCTACCTTCAATCTATATCTCAAAGCTTGTGTATTCCTCATGGATATAAGGGGAAACTTGTACCCCCATCGAATAAAGATCATATAGGATTTATCTAGGGATTCCCTTCATCAAACAAGTTTTGAAAGAACAGTTGGTTCTTCGTTGAAGGTGACTGGAGTGAAGTAATAGTCGCTGACCCCTTACAATGGTTAATATGAAACAGCGTTCCAAGGTACTTCTATAATCCTGAGAATTGGAACAAAACTTCCCCCTCTCTAAACAAGAGCCAGGCTGATACAGTTTTTAAAGCTTTGAGACTTCTTGGAATGAAAGGGATCACCATTTTCTTTATGTTTAAGAAGACTTGATCAAGACAGGGCTTTTTACCATGATTTCTACCCATCGTAGATGATGTGAGCCATCCTTACTTTACTTTTAGTGTAAGTTGCCTTCCATACTTTCCCCCCTACGTTGATTGTTGATAATCGTGCGGCATTTTTTCCTTTTAGTGTACGATGTGGATTTCGTCGTAGGTGATCAAGCTGAGAAGGCTAAGCATGTTGATCGAGTCAGTAGGAAGGCTGTTACCGATCAAGTTGCTTAAGGAATTACTCCACCTGAACATGATCTGGTTGAAAACACGTATGAATCTGACCGTCATTCATCCGATGTACCCGCTAACCGTCATTCATCCGATGTATCCTCTAAAAAAGTTAGGACCAGTGATCGACATCCTCCTCGAGCTCAAAGCGATTACCTGGGCTACTCTAAGGAAAGGGCCGATCAAGTTCGATCTAGTTTTGAAGCATCTGATTAAGAAAGGCGCGATCGAGATAAGTCTAAAAGGGAGCATCGGAGAAGGGATGATTTATGAAGGAAGAAATCACATGAAGTGGATGTGACAGATAAGGTTTCAAGCCATAAGGTTGCTAAGACTGCCAAGAGGTCATCCGCTCCCGATTCCTTTCGTATAAGAGTAGGTTTTGCATCCGGGGTTGATCCAGGATTGCCTACCCCAGTGGTTGATCCAATCAGTTAAGATTGTGGACCGGGAGCTCCCCTCGAATGATTCTCCCAAGGTTCTAATTATGCCACCTTGCTTCCCTGAGGAGGCTCCTAAGTAGTTTATTGTTAGGCGGCAGATCTTTTTCTCCGATTCTGAAGATGATGATTTTGGTCCCGACGAGGAAGAGAAGATAGCTGATGAAAGCTACCTTGACCTGTCTGAGAAGCATGCTCTCCATTCTGTTTGGAACCAATGGAAGAAGCAACTATGTAGTTTGAGGGGGATATCAGAATGAGTGAGCCTATTGGTGCCCCTTCCATTATGCTTGTTTGGCCCCGGGTTGCTACATCTGATAATCTACCTAGGAAAGACGTTGGGATCTCGAAGACTCCAACCCCTGCTGATCATACTATTCTCTCCTCTCCTCTCCTCGGGTCAATCTGCTCCTGCTGTTTCTGTTGCTGAGCTTTCTCACATCCTGTCATCTAGTAGTTCTTAGACTGACCTCCTTTTCATGCATCGCTCAATATCATCAAGTGTCGGATATATTGGCAAAAGGTACAGGAAGGACGCCAAAGAAGCTACAGATTTTGAACGGGTCCGCATGATATTCAATAATGAAGTTTTTGTAAGTTTTTCCTCTATCTTGATTGCTTTTCTCCTGATCTTTCTTTCTGTCCGATTTATCTTTTGCTGATCCTTCGCAGGCGATAGAGGGGTTGACTCAGGCTTTTTCTTAGAAGAATAAACATGCCACTGAGATGTCTCAATTGAAGCTTGCTCTAGCCGAGAAGGATGAGGCTTTGAAATCTTTTACTGCTAGTGCCTTCAAGGCTAGTCAGTATGCAGAAAAGCTGAAGGCGCATACAAAAACTAAGATGGCTCTAAGGAAAATGCTTGTGAATTTTCAGAATAGAGCAACTACATCTGATGAAGCCCTTAGGGAGCTCACTACATGGAACGTAGGGCTGGAGAAGAGAGTTGCTAAGGCTGAACCGTTGAGTGTTAAACTTGAATTGATGGCCATCTTGGCTGAGACAGTAATGAAGAAGGCTTAGAAAGAACCTCAGGTTGCTTAGCCACAGCTCAGTAGAAGATGTTGGAGGTACAACAGACGTCTGAGAAGTCTAGGCTTCACTATGACAATCTTGCCAAAGACTTAGAGCAGTAGCAAGTCAGTATGGAAGTTCTTTCACACGAAGCCAAATTAGACTTCGAAGTTCAAAATGTTGACCGGTAAAAGAGGTCCCCTGCATTCGATGCTACGCTGTTGAAGGAGTTTGAGAGGGGCCTGGCAACTGGCAGGACGTTCTTTAATGAAAATGAGAGGTCTTTAAAAGAGGCCCGCTTGAAATGGGACCGAACAATATCTAAGCATCAGAGAGAGTCCCTGGAAGTGATCAAGAACTAGTGAATTAGGTGGAAGGCTTATTGTAGATCTATCAGAAAGGATCCCCTCCCCATGCATCTCGGGATCCCTTTGAAGGTATCCATTGTGTCTTTTCATGTTGGTCAGGATAATGAAGCTTTGACCAAAGGGGTTGACGTTGGTCTTTCACCCGATGTAGATTATTATCCCTTTGTATCTGCTAATCCTGATGACAACATCTCCTGGCCAGGTTTTGGAGACTTCAATAAAGTTGATGATGTCCCTCCTTCCAGTCCTGGGGGCTCCTCCGTTACTGGGAACAACTGAAGCATCTCTGCTTTTGTAGCTTTTTTAAATGTATGCACATTTGTAACACTTGACAGGATATGATAATTAATGTATATTTTTCCCTTATTCTTGCGTCTTCGAGATGTTTACCATTTTTGGTACTTGGTTCCTTATGCGTGCATTCTTTCATATTTTATCTTAACCCAAACTATGCATGCTGACCCATGCCAGATTGATAATCATGAGTTTTGCTAGGCATAACCACTTGTATACCGATCATTTGGGATTGATAACCTACTATTCGAAGCCTACATCATCATGTAATGATTGACTTATTTGCCTCATTTTCGTTGGTCAACCACCCTTGGAGAACTGAACCATGCTCTGCGACGATTTCAGGTTTTCCTCGGGTAGATTTATTGCTTTTTTCAGCTTGGGTTTTGGCAACTCCTAATCATTTGTTGTATATCTTTCCGTTGATTAGTGTTCGTTTGTAAACCAATTTTACAGTTTATATTTATAGACTTTCGTCCCTTATCTGTCAACTAGGTTGTCGGGATGTCTCCCTATAGTCTGTTGATCAAGATTCGTTGCAATAAGGCGTAACTTATCCAACCATCTTTATAAGTATCTATGGTTGTGTTTTATCTTATCTTATAAGTAGGATTCGAACCTTATCCAACTCTTGGTGCATCCTATCGGTTTTCATATACCCTAAGGCACCCTAACAGTGCTTAATGTGCACCCAGTTAGTTTCGATGAGTGTGCACTGTCTTGAAGATTTATGCTTATGGCCCCCTCACCGGGCCTCTTAGGATCCCTATCGATCTCAATCGATATTTTGAGGTATCCTTTAAATCCTCTTAAGAGCGAATATTTGGTTTCAAACATTGTGCTTGATATTTATAACTGCTCCCCCTGGGGATTTTATTGATTTCTCAAAAGATAAAAGACAATTAGCTAATAATAATAAAAGTTTAAACTATCTAAGTAAATAATAAAAATAAATGTAAAAATCTTCTTCATGGGTAGAAGATCTTTAAATATTGTGCATTGCACGGCCTTGGCAGCTCGGTTCCCTCGGGTCGGGAAAGTCGATATGCTACATGTCCTGCTATCCCGATCACTTGGTATGGTCCTTCCCATTTGTCAGCTAACGAACATGCGGACTTGTCCTTTGTATTAAGTGTTACTCTTCTCAGAACTAAGTCTTCGAGCTGGAATCTTCTAATCTTGACATGCAAATTGTAATACCTAGCTACCCTCTGTTGGTAGGCGGCATTTCTTACCCTGGACATGTCTCATATCTCTTATAACTCGTCCAAGTCTTGTTTTATCATCTCCACATTTCCTTCGGGGTCAAAAAGTTGTACACTAAGGGACATGTGGATTATTTCATTTGGAATTACTGCTTCTATCCCAAACGCCAGCGAGTAAGGTGTTTCCCCCGTTGAAGTCCTTTATGTTATCCGGTAAGCCCATATGACTTCGTTTAATTTGTCTGCCCAGTTTCATTTCCTTCCCTCCAGCTTCGCCTTCAGAGTATGCTTGATTATTTTGTTCACCGCCTCTGTTTGGCCATTTGTCTGTGGGTGGGCTGGTGTGGCATAATAGTTCTTTATCCCGAAGTGTTGACACATATTTCTAAAGTTGTCACTATCGAATTGAGTTCTGTTGTCTGTGATTATAATTTTCGGGATTCCAAACCGATAGATGATATTTTTCTTCACAAAACTGGTCGTGTTAGCCTCGGTGATATGTATTAGTGCTTCCGCTTCAACCCACTTTGCGAAGTAGCCGATGACCACTATAGCATGCTTTGCCCCTCCTCTAGTTGCAGTTGGCATCGGACCAACCAGATCTATTCCCCACATGGCGAACGACCATGGTGATGTAAAATTTTCCAACTATTCAGGTGGTCTTCGGGTGTCATTAGCTACTTTTTGACAGCCACCGCATTGATTTGCAACACCATGTGCATCCCCAAACAGAGTCGGCCAATAAAAGCCTTGACTGAGCATTTTATGTGCCAAGCTTTTGCCACCCGAGTGATTCCAACAGACTCCCCTATGGATACATTCTAATATTTGCCTACCTCTGATCATGTCCACGTATTTCTGAAGGGCTTTGGAGAACCCATTTCTGTATAGCTCTCCTTCTACTATCAAATATCTTGTGGCTTTATATCTAAGACGCTTTGCCTCAGTTGTCTCCGTCTGGAGCACACCCTTCTCTAAATATTCTCTGATCGGGTTAATCTAGGTAGTTTGTTCCTCTTCAATTAATTCTATCCCCGACGCTTCAGCTTGATTTTTGTTCTCGATACTCGGCCTTCGCAGGTGGACGATCAGAATATTTTTTGACCATACACTGGTGGCTGATGCCGATTTCGACAGCACGTCCGCTTTCTCATTTTTCTCCATCAAGATCTAGGTGATTCTGTATGCTTTGAACCTTTCGAGGAGTGTCTTGGCAATGGTTAAATACGCGACCAGGTTGTTGTCATTGGTTTGGTATTCATTCAGAACTTGATTGACTACCACATGTGAGTCAATTAATATTTCCAGCTCATCTGCTCCCAGTGTCGTGCACACCCTAAGGCCTGCCAGAAACGCCTCATGCTCTGCCATATTGTTAGTGGCCTTGAAGTCAAATCGTAAGGCATATTCCATCTGTTCATCTTTTGGTGTGGATATAACTATACCTGCCCTGCTGCCATGCGTTTTTGACGATCCATCCACATGTAGTTTCCAAGCAAACAGGTCATCTTCTCTTAACATTTTGATCACCTCACTTTTTGGCTCTGCAAACTCCTCGACCAGATCCGCTACAACTTGTCCTTTGATCATCGTTCTTGGCAAGTAGACTATGTCAAACTCACTTAGTTCCACTACCCACTTAGTCAGCCTTCTTGACACCTCGGGTTTTGATAAAATCTGTTTCAATGGACAGTTAGTGTATACTTCAATTTTATAAGCTTGAAAGTACGGTATAAATTTTCTCACTGCTGTTGCTAAGGCCAAAGCCATTTGCTTAGCTAGAGAGTATCTTGTTTCCGCGGGTAATAAGGCTTTGCTGGTGTAGTATACTGGTTTGTGTGTTCCTTCTTCCAATCTGTGCAGTACCAACTCTGTTGCTACATTTGTAACCGATAGGTAAAGATAGAGTACTTCCCCTTCAAGTGGTTTAGATAATATCGGAGCTTTTCCCAAATATTCTTTGATTTTTCTGAATGCTTGTTCGCACTCATCGTTCAACTCTACCCCTTTGCCTCGCTTAATTGCTTTGAAGAAAGGTAGTCATTTGTCCGTGGATTTACTTATGAACCGGATTAGAGATGCTAAACAACCCGTCAACCTTTGGATTTCCTTCAATGTCTTGGGAGACCTCATTTCTTCCAGAGCTCTTATTTTCTCCGGGTTAACTTCGATCGCTTTTTGGTGAACTTGAAATCCTAGAAACCTGCTTGATGGTACTCCAAATATGCATTTCTTTTGATTTAGCTTCATCCTATACTTTCACAGTACCTCAAATGTTTCCCTTAGGTCAGTTGGATCGTCTCCAAACGTTACACTTTGGGTTAGCATATTGTCCATGTATACCTCTATATTCCTGTCAATCTGTCGAGCGAACATCTTATTTACAAGACTTTGGTAAGTTGCCACATCATTCTTTAATCGAAATGACATGACCTTATAGCAATACAATCCCTGGTCAGTTGTAAATGAAGTTTTTTCCACATCAGGTTCGAACATTCTGATCTAGTTGTAACCTAAATAGGCGTCCATGAAACTTAACAGTTCATGTCCGGTCGCTACATCAACCAACTGGTCGATCTGAGGGAAAAGGAAGCTATCTTTTGGACATGCTTTGTTCAGGTTGATGAAAGTCACGCATATCCTCCACTGGCCTTTTTTCTTTTTCTCAAGTTCTACGTTGGCGACCTAGTCGAGATATTTCACTTCCTGAATAGATCCTGCGGCTAATAGCTTGTCCACATCTTCCTTCATCACCTTGCTTCTTTCGGGCTGAAGCGTCTCCTCTTTTGGATAACTGGTTTTTGATCGGGATTTATTGCTAAGTAATGTGAAATTGTCCTTGGATCGATACCTGGCATGTCCGCGTTCTCCCAAGCGAAGACGTCTTTGTATTCTTTTAGTAGTTCAACCATCTTGCCTTCATCGAGCTTCGTTAGTTAGGACGCCAACCTAACAATCTTCTTCGGATCATCGTTGCTAATGGCAACTTCCATGGTTGGTTCCTCCGAGCCTTTGTCACTCTCTAGTGCTGCCTCTCTCAAGTCTAGGTCAAACCCGGCTAGGGTTTCGACATTCGCCTTCATTGGGTCTACTTTTAGGTCTTCACCTTTTTCAATAGCCTCTACCTGTATCACCCCCGACTCTGCCTTTTCCTTGTATACAGCGAGATTCACTTTTCTGACCCATTCCTATGAGCTTTTCATGATCCCTATCCCAGCTTCAGTCAAAAATTTTACTATGAGCGTGTAGGTCGCAGTCACTGCTTTTACTATGTTTAGAAAGGATCGGCCTAGCAGAGCGTTATATGGCCAATTCTCAACATTTACGACCACGAAGTCCAGCAATACTGTCTTTGTACAAGGGAAACTTCTAGCTTTTACTGGTAATTTAACAGTTCCCAACGCCCTGACTTCGGTTCCTCTAAAACCCCTAAATGGGACTTTCAGTGGTTGGAGATCATTCCTCTGTAGCCCGAGTTGGTCAAATGCCTCTATGCTCAAAATGTCTGTCGAGCTACCATTGTCAATCGGTATTCGTCTTACTTTTCTGTGTCCAATGCGAGCTGACACAACAATCGCGTTGTTTGGTCTGACCTCCGACTCGTGTGCATCTGCTTCAGTGAAAGTTATTGGCTCTCATCCTTGCTTTACTTTCTTCCGATCGGGACCTAGATGATTCACCTCTATACTTATTTGGTTGTTCATGGCTTTCCTAACTTCAGACATCCTTTATCGGCTACTGCTTCCGGTATTGGGGCCACCGAAAATGGTGTTGATTGCCCCGTTATCCGAGTCTTTCTTTGGGCTCTTATAACTCCTATCCCGAACCCCTACGTGGGTATCCTTTTGTCGATCCTCCCCTCTTCTGAGGATGACGTCAGTGAGATGATCTTTCTGGATTAGCTTCTCAATGTAATCCCTGAGTTGGTAACATTTGGAGGTTTCGTGGCCATTTTCTTGGTGGAATCGGCGGTGCTTTGCCGTATCTCTTCCGGCAAAATTTGACAGCCTCGGGGGTTTTCTGTATAATTTTTTGTCTTCTATTATATTTAGGATTTCCTCCTGCTTTTTAGCTAACTGGTATAGTTGGTATACGAGCGCCTTGGATTCCTCCCATATCTATCATCATCTTTTCGCCCGTTTTTCCCTTTTTCTCAGTTGCCCTTCGGGGTGACTTTTACCATTGTTTTTTGAACCTCTTTCTTGGTTCTTTTGACTGCTGGCAAGACGACCCCGATGTACAAATTCTCCCCCGTGGGTAATTTATTCTTCTTCCGCCACGGTGTATCCCCCAACATAATCTATCATTCTTGCATATGTGGTCGGTCCCCACTGTCTCATATTCAAGGTGAGGTGACTGTGTTGCAAGCTGTTTATGAATGTGGATACCACCACGTCATCGTTTGGGTCCTGAACTTTAGATACCTCTTGCGAAAACCTGGTTAAATAGTCTTTTAATTTCTCATCTTTTCTTTGCCTCAAGAAAGAAAGAGCCGACACCGATTTCCTCTAGTGGATATTTCCCATAAATTGTCTGGTGAATGCTAGCGTCAATCCTTCAAAACTCCTGATGGATCCCGATGGTAATCCTTCGAACCACCAGGACCTCTGATCTCCTAATGTCTGAGGGAACATACAACATATGAGGGCATCATCATAGTCATACTAAGCCATGGCACTCTGGTATCTCTTAACATGTTCCTATGGATCGGTATTGGCTTTGAATTGCTCCACATGTAGCATCCTGAATTTCTCTAAGAAATGAGCATGCCTTATGGTGACAACGAACGGACTCCTAAAATTCCTAACAAAAGGGTTTTCTTGACTTTGCTTTTTCTCCAAAGCTTTTATCCTTCTAAAAAGAACTTCCTGCTCTTCTTCGGGTTCACCATGCCTATCTAACCTTTGGTGGATTGTGAACCCATACGGGTCCTTTCGCCTTCTGGAAGCATGCTCGTCATCACTTAAATTAGATCGGGGCTTCCTGCTCTGTCCATCATACCTGTCTTCTTGCTCATGATCATATCTTGCATCGTCGTACCCTATGGTACCCTCGTGTGAGTATGACTCTTCACGTTCCTTCGCTCTTCTGTCATGGTACGGGCTGTTTCTTCTACTTGAACGTTCTCTTTTGCCCTGTTTCTCTGCCCTATCTCTTCCAGAATTTTGGGGTGCACCTGGAGCAGTTGCCACGATCTCAGAGCGCACCTTAAGTCCTTGAGCTACCATATGTGTGGAGAGCTGGTATGGTGAACTTAGATTTGCAGTTGCAGTTATGCTAATTCCCTATCTAGCGGCATCATCAATGACTTTCAACATGAATACTTGAACTTGCCTAAATGCATCTGAAGATATTCCTGTAGTCAAGTCCGTAGTTGTAACGAAATCCTGTCTGCTTGATGATAGAGTTCTTGAGGGTGGATTTGTTCCCGGTGCATTGGCGTCCACCACATTCGCCACCCGTGAAACGTCAATGTTGTGCGGGGATGAATCTCTGTCAGTGTTGGAGACCATAATTTCGCCTTGTATGAATAAACCTCTGGCTAATTATAACGTCGAGGTTCACCCCCTCCTTCTAACGCCAGTTGTTGATGGGGATTTTTGGATAAATCACACGTCGAACAAAATGTATATGAGACCACACAATTGTAAATTATGAATGACTAAGGAATTAAAGAGAACACAAAGAATTTACGTGGTAAAACCCCAATAACGGGGAAACATCCACGGTTGCCGAAAACCAGTGAGGAAAGAACTTTACTATGAATAATCGATTACACACTCAATCTCCCGTGCTCTCTATATATTTTTTTTTTTTCAATCCTTTCATGGGCATTATTAGCTTCTATTTATACATGCATAGAACCCTAATTCGTGTTGTATAAGTAAATGGAATTGACTTGTTTGAGTCGTTTTATTCTTCGTTCCTGTTTTACGTTATTGACGTATTGAACCTCTTGCCTAATTTGAACTCTAGCATCAATGAGGAAATTTGCTTCCTTGTCAAAGTGTGCTGCGAGACACCTTATTGGATTAATAATCATTCTGTATGTATTTGATAATACCCTCGTTTCGATCTGATGATCATCTGCCAAGACCCGACCAAGCCTTATTTTCCCGACCAGTGACCAAATCTCGACCTGAGGTTTTGACCGGACCATCCTAAAAAATTCCGACCGGGTATTATGAAACCATCTTTTGTCAGTGTAGGTGGGTTCGGGCTTAGATAGGTTTAGGAAGGCTAACTCTTGGTGATACGGTATCTTTAACTCCCTTATTTTTTTTTTTGGATAGTTACGATGACTCATCATTCATCAGATTTTACCAATAACAGAATATATATATCAAATATATATATTTTTCTTTTTAATTGATATCTTGTTTTGATCGGTTTTCAAAGAATATATATCATATATATATATTTCCTCTTTTAAAAACCTCATGATATCTTTTTATTTAAAGCAAAATATTTATTTTATTTTTATTAAAAGACACCATCTATTTTGAAATTAATCTATTCAAATTCAAAAATTAAATATTTAACAAATAAAAAAATCACATTATCTTATTTTATTAAAAAACAAATATCAACAAACATCCTCTATTTAGTGATAAATAACATAATTAAATAATCTCATTATTTAATTTATTTAATCACCATTATTCATTAATTAAATAATCTCATTATTCAATTAATTTCCACAATAAATACGTGTCACTTTCGTAACATAATTAATTGGACAATCCAATTAATTAACTATGACCCTTGTTACCTAAATCGATCGGGCTAGCAAGGGGACCTAATGGACCCACATTATTTTGAGCTCCAATAATCCTCCAAATCATTAATTAAACTCTTTAATTAATATTCCTTGATTATTAACTTCGGTGTTATTCCACTAAAAACCCGAAGCTCCACTCTCTCAACTGTAGACGCTTTTACACAGACCAATACAACTCGGTGTCCATCGATATAGCTATTACATATGGTGTGATCCTCCACAGTAGTTCATAATTAGAGATGGGTCATAATGTCTGTTATACCCCTCTAATTACATATATCCTTTAAGTACCATTGATTTTCTAATGGACAATAAATCCTATTTCCTCACGGAATTAGGAGAGTGCTCATATTATCCAAGCCCTGAATCAACGACCCTTAAGGGAACTACCATATACTTCTCACAAGAATAAGTGAATTCCACTATTGTGTACAAACCTTCCAAGCCACAAGCCAAACCGTAATCCCAACGAATAGAGTATTTTGATCAGGAACAGCATCTGACCTCACTCATGGTATACTAAAGACCCTGATCTAACCTGAAAAAGTCCATAAGACACTCAGGATTAAGATCACCCACATATAGCCATCATTAGTTGATATATATAAATCTCATCAGTAAACGGATCTTGGTGAGAGATTCATGTAGACTGTGGCTCGGTTCTATATGATTACATTATACAAGGTGCCTCCGTTCCCATGTCTCATATGAATGATTTAGGACAGAATCACCGTACATTACGAAATGGACGGCAACTATAGATTAACCGCAAATAAAGTACCCAGTTTTATTTGTTATCTATAGAATCTTTAGATTGCACGTCTCTTACTGTATCCATCCGCATATGACACTCATATACACGGTTCGAGTTTACATCCGACAATCTTGGATGTTAAATATATGCACATGATCTATTCATTCTCCACTTGAAGAAAATTACGAAACCGGATGGAAGATGTTGGGCGGTGTGCAATTACTGCCCTAAAGAATACAAGTGGACTAAATTTGGAGGATACAACACATATAGGAAGAATATTATGACCCGTCATCCAGCAGAACATGACAAGGGGAGTACACAATCTCAAATTTCTAGGTTTTCTACCCCTAACACTCAATTATTTAAATATAGAGATCATGCTAATAGAGAAGAATTAGCTAGGATGGTAGTTGTAGAACATTTACCTTTTAGTTTAGGTGAAAAAGTGGGTTTTATTAAATTTGTCATAAAGCATTAAATCTTGTTGAATGTCGTGTCCCTAGAACCACTACACGTACAATGTATGATATTTATAAAAAAGAAAAAAGGATTTTGAAAAAATATTTTACGAACTATAAAGGTTGTGTTTCCGTTGTTAGGATTATGCTCGATAGCAAGAGTGTAATATTGTAGTTAACAATCGTTTCTAGTTTAACAAATCTTATAGCATTTATAATTTAATTATTATAATTGTCAAAAGTAAATAATCATAAGGTCAAAAGACTATGAGAAAAGAAGAATTGTTCATACATCTAGATATGTATAAGGTAGACACAATACTTTAGTTAGTCTTGAATAATGTTCACAACTTAAGATAAAAGGTTGGGCGCCTTTATCCTGTCAAAGTTGTAGATTCTTTTGCTAGCATTTGAGTGTGATCAAATGTGTTATGATGAGTCTAAAATAATCAAAGTGTGGTGTCTTTGGGCAAAAGAATCTAGTGCACTGAGTGCATTGAATAGGATCACAATGAAATACTTTATCTAGAATCGTCAATGGATAAAAGTTTTGATTCGAAGACAATCGGAGAGTCTATCTCAATCCTGAGATAAATGATAGACTTATGGTTGCAAGTGTTATCATTTAAGCTATCAATGAGTACGATTATATAGCATAGTCTATCCTCGATAGTTTGGTGGTATTCATTTGTTAATCGATAGAGGACTTTATTCATAGATATGGACATCATGGCTCCATTTATTGAATGAGAGTAGAATACCATCATATGAATGTTTTGAGGTATTGGATATTAAATCTTAACGTTAAGTTTTCAATAGTGTCTATTGAAACATGGCTTCTGGAAAAGTCAAAATATCCAAGTTCAAAATGTGGTCATATGAGTAAATATGGTAACTTGGAGAGCTATAGGTGGTCTATGAGCTCTTGGCGATTACTGGTATTCTTCACGAGGATACACTTTCTCCAATAAGGTTGTCTAGGGTATGAATGAGTAACATCAACTTATTCTATCTTTATTTAAGAGTTCAATTTTAGTTCTTTAGTGGAATGAACTAAAATTAAATAGATTGGATCTAAGTGAATCATTTGTTGATTGTGATTGGGTTGTGTCTATAGGAGCTTAAACTTAGATAGCCCGCCAAGATCCCCAATCCACACGAACTTGCATGGATCATTTGATATATTCTACCGGATATAAAATTATAATAAGGCATGTGAACTTGTTTCTTTTTTTTTAAGAATAGATCTAGTTCATATGTGGACTCTTTATTAAGGTCCAACGGATTTAATAAAATAAGAAAAATAATATATGGCCTTCATACTAGGTATGGGCGGCAATGGCTATGGATAATAGCTTTATTATATTATTTTTATTTTATTATTATTTAATTAAATGGAAATTAATTAATTTGTTGATTAATTAATTATTTAATTAAAAGTCCAAATCTTTTCCTATTAGGAGATGGTCTCCTAAAACTATACTATTGTTGGTAGTATAGTTAATGTTAAAGACTATATTTGATAAGTAGATAAATAAAAGGAGTTATTTATCTAATCAAATTAGGAAGTCTTTATTATGGTTACAAACACACTATTGAGTAGGATTAGGAGTCTTGGTGTAGGAAATAATTCTTTTTGGAAAAGGATTCTTGGTCACCAAGTAAAACTACTTAGTGGTAGAATTCTTATTTGAAAAGGATTCATAACCACCAAGTTAATCTACCTAAAGATAAGATTCTTGTCCATCAAGTAATCTTTCTTAGGTAAGATTAAACTCTCCTAAACTACATCAAAGAAGGGAATTTCGTTCATCAGATGTATTATATAGGATAGGATAGATTTCTTTTTAGATAAGGATTCTAACTACCAAATAAATCCACCTAAGGAAAGGATTCTTGTCAACCAAGTGAATCCTTCTTAGGAAAGGATTTATGAACCTATATATATGTGGATAATGAATTCGGCCAGCCCTAAGGCAATTAGAGGTGATTTCGGCCAAGCTTTATTTTAGAAAGAGAAAGTTTCGGCCATCAAAGGAATTTTGAGGGAGAAAAATCTGATTTTACTCTAGATAAAATTTGATCATCTCTAATCAATAGTGTGTGAATTCGGCCAAGTAGAGAAAAAAGGGGAACGTTTTTGTTTTCGATAGCACACTAGTATCCTTTACATCAAAAGGCTTTTGTGTACAACATCGAATCAAGGTTCACGCGAGTTTCAATCAAATTGATTGATAATACACAAGTGACTGGAAGTTCTTGGATTTTTCTCTTGGAGGATATTTGTAACTAACAAAGAAAAGACTTTTGCTTTGTCCCCATCCTCGGGAATACAATTTAAAGAAAGGGAGCCCACACTCTTAGGTGATTCAGGTTCGTGATTGGATTGGAAGATCTTACGGAATCAATTCGACGCTTGTTCAATTGTCACGAGAAAAAGGTACGATACTTTTATATACATCAATTAATCTAGGGTTAAGGTTCTCGTTGCATAAAAGGGAAATTTTTTAATTATACGCAAACCCTAATTCTTGTTTTTTTCTCACGCTTCCGTTGCGTTTCTAAACCGTTTTTGCCCTACAATTGGTATCAGAGCCTGGTTGTACTCTTGATTAATTGATGTATGTGTTCGTGAATCTTTTTCTTTTATTGTATACATGCATGTTTTAGAAAGAGATGACACTCTAGGTATTCGCATATATATTTACATTGGAATGTATGAATATATATATGTTTTATATGTGGTTTGTTATTGCTCAATTTTGGTCCTAGAATTTTAACTATTATTTTGTTTTGGGATTGTAACAAGAAGGGTGGTCTATTATCGCCATAATTTCCTTCTTGGTAGTTGCTAAGTTTTTTTTTATTTTGTTGTTGTAATAAAAAAAAACTGCAGTATTTTGTTATGTAAATTCTTCTGTAATACATTCAAGTTTCGAAGACTCGAAGGTTTGAAGAATTAGGAGTAACCGGAACAATTTTGGGACCGCGCAAGCCGTAACAACGAACCTGCGTGCGAAGAGCGCGCAGCCACGCTTGTTGTGGCATGGGCTGCGCACAGCAGCCCTTGTTGTAGCCATGGGCTGCACATGGCAGCCCTTCATGGGATTGTGACATGCGCACTCCCATGGGTAAGGGCAAGGGGTGCGCACACCCATGGGAGGTAGCCGAGGGAGTCCGAAAGACGAAGGTCGCGTGAAGACTTGTTCGCCAAGAAAGGAGTTCTTGTATTCCAAGATATATGTAATTTACTTGTTTTTCTAGGATGGACCAAAATTGTAGCTATTTATATTTTTGTAAATATTGCAATGTTTGTCATTGTTTGATAACATGTCATATAGAATAAGAGTGCCACTCATATATCTCTTTTGGTATGAACATGCATTGAATGGTTTAAGTATCTAAATTGGCATCTAGATAACTTGGTAAATCATTCTTTGGAATTTGATCACGTGCCTTAAACAATTGAGTGGGAGAAGGTGTTTTGGAACACCTACGGTCTCCAAGTTTAGTTGAGCTTTATGTTTCGTGAATAACCTCCCAAGAGGTATTCATGAATGGAATTTAGCAAGATACTTCCTTACAAGGATAGACTAGACAATTAGCCCAAACGATATCTACTCCCAAATGAGGGATATTCATGAGGGATTATATTGAAGGTCGATAACTTGGTAATACACTCAATGTGAGTTTATTAATATCCTCCTAAGAGTTCTTGTTAATAAAATCACAAGGCTAAAAATAATACATTGGCTGTTATGTTAACAATTAGGTGGGACCTAGTCCAACTAGTAAATATTGCGAACTTCCAAAGGAGGCCTGACATTTATGGGTGTTGGATCACCGTTGAATTTTTATGATTGAATTATTTTATTTAATTCAAGATAAATATTCAAAAGTGCTTTATCATGATTATTTACTTATATAATTTTTGTTATTAAAAAGAAATCATAACCCCATCCTTAATCAATATCCTAAGAAGATAATACTTTAAACTAATGATAATTATGTCACTTGGAAAAGGAATATTGGGTTGTTGTTGCAAATTGAAAAGTATAAGTTCATTTTGTATATTCCTTAACCACCAAAACTAATGAATCTACTCAGGAGCAAAGAGATGAGTCTCAGTAGTGGAAGTCTTTAGAAAAGATGGCTAAATGTACGTTACATTATGGCCATCATCTCCAACGTGTTGCAACAGCAACATGAAGGAATGGAGACTGCTGCCGATATTATGATGTCTCTAGACAAAAAATCATATGGTTGGTAAAGTTACTACGATTAAGACCTGTAAATGGTCAAGAGAAAACAGAAGAAAAAGCAACTTGAGCCTTCTTAGAAGGAGACCAAGAAAGTAACCAAGATCAAAGGAAAGTGTTTCTTTTGTGGTGAAAAGGGTCAAAGAAATAGACTGGATAAGAATGAATTCAACTTGCATTTAGGTAATGGAACATTGGTGTCTACTAGTGTAGTGGGAGATATTAGAATCAATTATGATTCTTATAGGCATTTAGATTTAATAAAACGTTTATTATGTACCACAATACAAGAGGAATTTAATTTCAGTCTCTTGTCTAAATAAATTTGGATATTCGGTTACTTTTAATAAAGGTTTCATTATTAGTAAGAATGACAAAATTATTTGCAAAGGTACATTGGAAAACGATTTATTCTATTTGCATGGAAATATCTCTCACTTATTAGACACAGAATCAACGGAACCTAATCATAAAAGAGTAAAATTATCAAAAGATGAAACCTACCTGTGGCATTTGTGCCTAGGTCATATTAACCTTAATAGGATTAAAAGATTGGTATGTGAGGGATCTCTAAGTGACTTAAACGTTGATGATCTACCAACTTGTGAATCTTGTTTGGAAGGTAAAATGACCAAAAGGTCGTTTACGACCAAAGGCACAAAAGCCATTGAATGTTTAGGATTGATACACACTGATGTGTGTGGACTTATGAGCATTCAAGTTAGAGGTGGATATGAGTACTTCATCACTTTCACGGATGATCACTAAATATTTGGCTATGTGTATCTCATGAGACATAAGTCGGATGCTTTTGATATGTTCAAAGCATTTAAGCTGAAGTAGAAAATTAGCTTGAGAAACACATAAAAATCTTGAGGTCCGATCGTGGTGGAGAATATCTATTTGGTGAGTTTCAGTAATATCTTATTGATAATGGAATAATTTCTCGGTTTTCTGCACCAGGAACACCTCAACAAAATGGGGTGGCAGAAAAGAGAAATAAAACTCTTTTGGATATGGTTAGGTTTATGTTAAGTTATTCAACGCTCCCTAGTTCTTTAAGGGGATATGCTTTACAAAATTCCATGTATATTCTAAACGATGTACCATCTAAGTCGGCTCCTAAAACACCGCATGAGTTATGGATTGGGCGAAAGCCTAGTTTACGACACTTAAGGATATTTGGATGTCCTGTGCACGTGTTAAAAGGAAAGACAGATAAGATGGAGTCTCGTTCAGAAACATGCATATTTGTAGGGTATCCAAAAGGAACAAAAGGATATTATTTTTATAGTCCTTCAGATCTTAAAGTATTTGTTTCGACAAATGCTAAATTTCTAGAAGAGGACTATATGAATAATTTTGTGCCTAAAAGTAGAATTGTTCTAAATGAGCTTTTAGGAGATACAATTCTACAAAAGGTTTCGCAACCAAGCCCAATTGTAATTTCCGTACCAGCACAAGATCAACAATCTACCATACCTCGTCGGTAGTGGGAGGGTTATTAGACAACCCAATAGATACATCGGTCTAGAAGAATCTGAAGAGAATCTTCCGGACAACGATGATCCCTATACGTATAAGGAAGCAATGGAAGATGTTGATTGTAGCCATTGGCAAAAGACAATGCAATCCGAAATTGAATCTATGTTCAAAAACAAAGTATGGTCTCTTGCAGACTTGCCTAAAGGCCCATCGGGTGCAAGTGGGTATACAAGAGTAAAAGATGAATTGATGGAAAGGCGGAAACCTATAAAGCTAGATTGGTAGCTAAAGGTTATACACAGAAGGAAGGTAACGATTATGAGGAAACCTTCTCTCCTGTGGCCATGCTTAAATCCATTAGGACACTCTTATCCATTGCGGCATCTCTAGACCTAGAGATTTGGCAAATGGAAGTCAAGACAGCTTTCCTTAATGAAAGTCTTGACGAAAGCATATGATGCAACCAGAAGGATTCATTGAAAAGGGCCAAGTGGAAAGGGTATGCAAGTTGCAAAGATCCATATATGGATTGAAGCAAGCATCCAGATCCTGGAACATAAAGTTCGATCAAGCCGTTAAAGGCTTTGGATTTATTCAAAACCTTGATGAACTTTGTGTATACAAAAGGATTAAAGGTGACAAGTTGGTTTTCCTAGTTCTTTACGTTGATGATATACTACTCATCGGAAACAATGTAGGTGTATTGACATCAATAAAAGAATGGTTAGCAAAACAATTTGATATGAAGGACTTAGGAGAAGCAAGTTATATTCTTGGTATCCAAGTCATAAGGGATAGAAAGAATAGAACGGTTGCATTATCCCAAGCTTCAAACATAGATAAAATCTTGTCTAGGTTTTCCATGCAAGATTCCAAGAAAGGTATGTTACCTTTTAGACATGGAATCAAACTTTCTAAGGAACAAGTTCCTAAAAATGAGCATGAAGAGCAATTCATGAGAAGGATTCCGTATGCTTTGGCAGTAGGAAGTCTCATGTATGCAATGCTCTGTACTAGACCAGATATTTGTTTTGCTGTAGGCATAGTTAATAGGTTTCAATCGAAGCCTGGTCCTGATCACTGGACGACAGTCAAGCATATTTTCAAGTATCTTAGGAGAATGAGAGATTATATGCTTGCATACTTTAGAGGGGATTTAATTCCTATTGGGTATACAGATTCTGATTTTCAGTCAGATTCTGACTCCAGGAGATCGACATCAGGATCTGTGTTTACTATTGGAGTAGGGGCACTCATATGGAGGAGTATCAAGCAATCTTGTATTGTTGATTCCACCATGTAAGCCGAGTATGTTGCCGCATGCGAGGCTGCTAAAGAGGCTGTCTGGCTTTGCCAATTCTTGATTGACTTGGAAGTGGTTTCTAATACGAATAAGCAGATCACTATCTATTGTGACAATAGTGAAGCAGTGGCTAATTCAAGAGAACCAAAAAGTCATAAGAGAGGGGAACACATTGAAAGAAAGTATCACCTTCTAAGGGAAATTATGCATAGAGGTGACGTGACGATTACCAAGATCGCGTCAGCAGAAAATCTAGCGAATCCCTTTACAAAGGCTCTTCCTTAAAAGAGTTTTGATGTGCATCTAGAGAACATGGAGATGAGAGATATGACACATTTGTTGTAGAGCAAGTGGGAGATTGTTAGGATTATGCTCGATAGCAAGAGTGTAATATTGTAATTAACAATCGTTTCATATGAATAAAGTGATTTCTAGTTTAACAAATCTTATAGCATTTATAGTTTAATTATTATAATTGTCAAAAGTAAATAATCATAAGGTCAGAAGACTATGAGAAAAGAAGAATTGTTCATACATCTATATATGTATGAGGTAGACACAATTCTCTAGTTGGTCTTGAATAATGTTCATAACTTAAGATAAAAGGTTGGGCGCATTTATCTTGTCAAAGTTGTAGATTCTTTTGCTAGCATTTGAGTGGGATCAAATGTGTTATGATGAGTCTAAAATCATCAAAGTGTGGTGTCTTTGGGCAAAAGAATCTAGTGCACTGGGTGCATTGAATAGGATCACAATGAAATACTTTATCTTGAACCGTCAATGGATAAAAGTTTTCATTCGAAGACAATCGGAGAGTCTATCTCAATCCTAAGATAAATGATGGACTTATGGTTGCAAGTGTTATCATTTGAGCTATCAATGAGTACGATTATATAGCATAGTCTATCCTCGATAGTTTGGTGGTATTCATTTGTTAATCGATAGAGGACTTCATTTATAGATATGGACATTGTGGCTCCATTTATTGAATGAGAGTAAAATACCATCATATGGATGTTTTGAGGAATTGGAAATTAAATCTTAACGTTAAGTTTTCAATAGTTTCTATTGAAACATGGCATCTGGACAAGTCAAAATATCCAAGTTCAAAATGTGGTCATATGAGTAAATATGGTAACTTGGAGAGCTCTAGGCGGTCTATGAGCTCTTAGCGATTACTGGTATTCTTCACGAGGATACACTTTCTCCAATAAGGTTGTCTAGGGTATGAATGAGTAACATCAACTTATTCTATCTTTATTTAAGAGTTCAATTTTAGTTCTTTAGTGGAATGAACTAAAATTAAATAGATTGTACCTAAGTGAATCATTTGTTGATTGTGATTGGGTTGTGTCTATTGGAGCTTAAATTTAGATAGCCCGCCAAGATCCCCAATCCACACGAACTTGCATGGATCACTTGATATATTCTACCGGACCAATTTAGGGGTCCATCTAGAATTGTAATAAGGCATGTGAACTTGTTTCGTTTTGTAAGAATAGGTCTAGTTCATATGTGGACTTTTTATTAAGGTCCAATGGATTTAATAAAATGAGAAAAATAATATATGACCTTTATACTAGGTATGGGCGGCAATGGCTATGGATAATAGCTTTATTATATTATTTTTATTTTATTATTATTTAATTATATGGAAATTAATTAATTTGTTGATTAATTAATTATTTAATTAAAAGTCAAAATCTTTTCCTATTAGGAGATGGTCTCCTAAAACTATACTATTGTTGGTAGTATAGTTAATGTTAAAGACTATATTTGATAAGTAGATAAATAAAAGGAGTTATTTATCTAATCAAATTAGGAAGTCTTTAATATGGTTACAAACACACTATTGAATAGGATTACGAGTCTTGGTGTAGGAAATAATTCTTTTTGGAAAAGGATTCTTGGTCACCAAGTAAAACTACTTAGTGGTAGAATTCTTATTTGAAAATGATTTATAACCACCAAGTTAATCTACCTAAAGATAGGATTCTTGTCCATCATGTAATCTTTCTTAGGTAAGATTAAACTCTCCTAAACTACATCAAAGAAGGGAATTTCGTTCATCAGATGTATTATATAGGATAGGATAGATTTCTCTTTAGATAAGGATTCTAACGACCAAATAAATCCACCTAAGGAAAGGATTCTTGTCAACCAAGTGAATCCTTCTTAGGAAAGGATTTATGAACCTATATACATGTGGATGATGAATTCGGCCAGCCCTAAGGCAATTAGAGGTGATTTCGGCCAAGCTTTATTTTAGAAAGAGAAAGTTTCGGCCATCATAGGAATTTTGAGGGAGAAAAATCTGATTTTACTCTAGACAAAATTCGATCATCTCTAATCAATAGTGTGTGAATTCGGCCAAGTAGAGAAAAAAGGGGAACGTTTTTGTTTTCGATAGTACACTAGTATCCTTTACATCAAAAGGCTTTTGTGTACAACATCGAATCAAGGTTCACACGAGTTTCAATCAAATTGATTGATAATTCACAAGTGATTGGACGTTCTTGGATTTTTCTCTTGGAGGATATTTGTAACTAACAAAGAAAAGATTTTTTTCTTTGTCTCCATCCTCTAGAATACAATTTAAAGAAAGGGAGCCCACACTCCTAGGTGATTCAAGTTCGTGATTGGATTGGAAGATCTTGCGGAATCAATTCGACGCTTGTTCAATCGTCACGCAAAAAAGGTACGATACTTTAATATACATCAAGTAATCTAGGGTTAAGGTTCTCGTTGCATAAAAGGGAAATTTTTTAATTATACGCAAACCCTTATTCTAGTTTTTTTCCCACGCTTCCGTTGCGTTTCTAAACCGTTTTTTCCCTACATCCGTATGTGCCGACATAAGGATTGACCATTGGCGAATGCATTCATACTTAGGTGTAACTTGTCATTATATGGACAAAGCATGGACAATAGAAAAAAGAATTCTTGCATTTAGAGTTTTTGATGATGCACATATTGCTGATAATATTTATAAAAATATGAAAATCATTTTTGAAGAGTATAAAATTGAAATCAAAATTTTTTCAATTGGTTTTGATAATGTTTCTAATAATACGGCAGCTATTCCTGCTTTAATTGAATTATTCAAGCCTTATTTTAATAGTAATGTTTTTCATCAAATATGTGTTTGCCATGTTTTAAATTTATGTGTTCTAAAAGGTTTGGAAATTCTTCAAGCTTTTATTAAACCCATTAGGGAAGCCCTCTCATATTTGTGGAAACATCCTAATGTTATGAAAGCATGGGTAAGATCTTGTAAACAGGCAGCTAAGCATCCCATTAGATTTTCTCGTGATGTTCCAACACGTTGCAACTCTACTTATAAATTGCTTTGTGAAAGTTATATACATAGGGATTTATTAGTTTCTTTTATGCAATATAATGTTAGTCAAATCAATCTTTATGCACACCATTAGGATGTTTGTACAAAAAAAATGTAATTTGTTAAAAGTTTTTAATAGTGCTACTAACAATTTGTCAGGTATTTATTATCATACTACTCAATTATTTATTATTGAGGGTTGTAATATTGTCTGTGCATTTGCTCAGTGTTCATCTGATATACAATTAAAGGCATGCATTGAAGCTATGAAAAAAAATGGTTAGACTATTATAGGGAGTTTCCAACTATTTACCTGTTTGCATTGTGTTTTGACCCACGTTGTAAACTAGATGCATTAACAGATTTTTTAACTCTTTATTATAATTGTTTAGGTAGAGAATTAGAAATTAATTCTTATTGTGCTACAACTAAGACATTATTTTATTAGTTATATGATGAATATCGTAGAATTTATGGTCCATCATTGAACATTAGTGTTCCACAAACTGAAAATGTCTCCCGAACTCGATCTTTTAGAGTGTTGGGGGAAGGGTCTGCACCGTTATCTCAAAAGATCAAAAGATTACGAGGTTGTTCTTCTTCTTTATCAAGTTTGATCTCGTATCATGAGATTGAAACTTATCACAATACCAAATTTGATTTTATAGGAGACGGTGATATGGATCAATTTGATATTCTACATTGGTGGAGAGAACATCAAAAGCACTTCCCGATCTTGTCTATAATAGCCAAACAGATTCTTGCAACATCAGTTTCTACAGCGGCTGTGGAACAAGAGTTTAGCGCGGGTGGAAATATTCTGGACGTAAGACGGACACTTTTGAGTCCAGAATCAATTCAAGTCCAAGTGTGTGTAGATGATTGGACAAAGGCTGAATATAGACAATAAGAAATGGATCCATAAGTGATTTACGATTTCTTCGATGATGATCGCACCACCGACACCGGAACAGAAGGCAGCGATTAGTTACAGACTTACAGAGTTACATATGTAAAAGACAATATAATGTAAAAGAACTACATGGTCTTTGATTCCTCTAAATCCCAAAAGGATACGTATGCAACTTAATTTTGATACAAATGAAGTGCAAGACCAATTTTTTTTTAAAAGTTTTATACATTTATTTCAATTTATGAATTTTTTTTCAATTTTAATTTCGGCTTATGACCTTACGCAATAAAATTCATTTACAATTTCACATTATTACATGTCTTATGTTTTGGTATTTTTTTTAAATGAGTATAATAAGTAAAAAAAAAAGGAACCGAACCGGCAGAAACCGTGAGCATATCTACCTTAGAGCTACATCAAATCAAGCAGGCAGCCCATCCCCTGGTTCGCTAAAAAAAAATAGGAATGGATTATGAAGCTGGGTCCATGATAAAGCAGAGTGCCCACTCCCCTTTTCGGGCAACAGAAATAAAGCCGAGATCAAGGTCAAACATTTGCCTCTCTCTGGTGGTCTCCTTCATTTGCTCCCTCCTCTAGTGGTTGCACACATGCTTCCTACACTATAGCTTGCTCTTCGATCAACACCTGGGCAACCTCTGCCAGGATCTCAAGAGGGGCTATCTCGGTCTGAGAAGGTAGAGTAGTCCCCGCTTCAAACTACTCCTCCACTAGCTCTTCCCCGGTCACAGCGCCCACCAAGGCTAGATTAGTTTTGTCTTCTACTATATCTTTAGAGGCAGACTGATCCTCTACCATGCCTCGATCAGCGGCCAACATCTCTTCAACCACCCATGGAACAGGCAAAAACCTCTGCGACCCCATATTGCTGCCAACACCTTCGACAGCGCCAACAGCTCTAAACGAACCTACCCCATCACCTACCGGATTAGACCACTTCCTTACCCTCTCCATAATCTCTTCTTGATTCCAATCACTAATAAGGGACAGGTCAAAGGGAGGTAGTAGAGCTTGTGCAGCCTGGAACACCGTGTAAAAGTACCCATTGCCAAAAAAGAAGTCAACATCATCTTCTACGCTGGCCACCTGAGCACGCAGAGCTTGATTTTCTGTCTCCTGTTCCATGGCTCTTTTCCACCATTTGTTTCTTTCCATACCTCACCGCTCTGACCTTAGCGTTTCTTGATCGAAAG
Source organism: Dipteronia dyeriana (assembly GCA_032871835.1). NCBI lineage: Eukaryota > Viridiplantae > Streptophyta > Magnoliopsida > Sapindales > Sapindaceae > Dipteronia > Dipteronia dyeriana. The sequence goes on along the minus strand of CM065296.1, from coordinate 18,603,980 downwards.
AGAGCTTTAACCTCTCCAGGTCACATCATGCATCCTCAAGCACCTTCTTGATCTCATCTTGGTTGAGCTTCAATGCCTGCATTACACCTTTGGTCTGGTCGAGCTCCTCTCTGGCGACCTTAACGTCAAACTCAGCCTTCTCAGCACGAGTCCTCAACGAGGCCATCTTGTGACTCACCGTTACATTATACTTGAAAGCCTACAATACACAGATACCAGCTATATGAAAGCGAAAATAAAAATGAGATGGCATATGGCAAAGAACTTGCCTCAGCAATAAGGGCATCAAGGTCATTATAGTAAGGCCTCCGCCAGGACAAGAAAGGATAAATCGATCTATGACCTCGTTTTGGCCTGTAATCCACCAACCTCTCGATGCTGTCATGATCGGAGTTCGACATAGCTATGATGGATTTGAAGTTAGAAAGATATGAAAAAGAGAAAACTAGAGAGAAACGAAAAGAACAGAAAGTTTAAGGATTTTTGAAATTTGAAAGAACACATTTTTAAAGGTGTGAGGGAAGTGAAGAGAGGTTGCCAGATATATATAGAAGTGATGTCGTTGTAATCGATAACGACAGTGTGGTAGAGGAAGACGAGATTTTTGCCTCGATACCCGCATGTCTCCAAAAACGTCGTCTTATTCAAATTGGAAACATCCCCTGGCTTGACACGTGGGCGCTATATTAAATGAGAAGATTTATTTCAGATTCTAGTAACCTATTCAAAAATAGAAAATTTCTCAAGCGAGATAGAAAATCTGACTCTAACCCCAACTCAGTCACCAGTGTTCAAGTTAGAGGGGACTTCTATATATAGCTATATTTGGCAAGGGCTAAAAGGGAAATTTTTAACCAAAAATAGCACCAGGTAAAGAGCGCCTCCAAGCACTAGATGGGCCCTAGGCGTAATAGCCTACCTCGCTGTACAAGGTCTAGTATGACCCAAGGATCTCAATGTCGTTGTAAGAGCAGGATGAGGTTCTTGCTCTTTCACAGACCCCCGACTGATGCCTAAACACAACGACAATGATCTGCACTCCTGTCGAGGTACGTATTCTACCTCTCTAGCAAGAAGAAAGATCTCCGCAAAGCTCTTAGAAAATTGTAAGGCTCCAATAAGATCAACCAAGCACCTCACCACCAGAATGGTACCCCGAAGTACCTCGACAGAGTAACCAATCAAGTGTCGTACCACTATAATGGCACTCTAGGGTATCCCACTAGCAGGTTGGTACCATGGGATACCTCATCCTTACCATCTCCATCGGCCAAGTGCCACCTCCTAAGGGTGGTACTTCAGGGCACCCGGTCAACGAATTAGTACCCCGCTACGACACCAGATCAATGCTCTAAGGTACCATATGGCTAACAGAGAACATCGGATTATCTACCGACGCTATTAGAAAGCTCCACGTGAACACCATTATAATTGAAGAGTTTAAAAAGGAAACAAACACCATTTCCTGCCAATATATTCTCAATATAATCTTCAAGATCGTCACCTTAAACAGAAAATCCAGTCAAATGGGGAATGAGGGTCAATCTGTTGACCTCCGACTTGCAGCCCTGGGAAAACCCTAGACTTCACGTATAAATAGAAGGAGAATATCGGTGAGGAGGGGATCGACTTATTGACAGAAACATGTTCACATTTTGCGTTGGTTGAAGTGAAATACGAAGAGAGTGATCAAATCTCCCATGTTGTTGTATTGGAGTCTGTATTTTGATTTAATAATATAAAAAAAGAGCCTTGTTTCAGTCCACCATTTCATTTGTCTTCATTCTTATATATAACTTACAAGTATAACTAGTACCAAGGGTACCTAACCCGATTGCGATCTACTGAGGTCGTGGTCCTGACGGTGTAAACTGGAATTCCTCACCCTAAGTGAATTTTTGTCTAACTAGTGTTAACCAAAATTTTACTCTGGGTGAGAAATCTCAGTAAACATCCTCAGGAACGCTACCTAGGTAGATCGCAGTCGGGGTAAGTGCCTTCAATACCGATTTCACATTAAATAAACGGATGAATTTTATGGAAAGAATGATAGTGGATCGGGGGGTGTTATTTTATTCAATAATGAACTAAGTGCAGAAACATAAAATAACTCTCAATCTCTCTTTTCTATTTTCTCTTTAATTAACTGGAAGTGGCGAACTCGTATTTGCCGATAAGTGGATACAACAATCATTGGCGATAGCTAGGCTTAATTCTGATTGCAGAACTAGGTGATAGCTCCTCAGGTTCTTGATTTCAATTTTTCCTTTTTTTTCTTCATGTTATTAACCATGTATTTATGCATGGTGTCATTAGGGTTTTTTCTTGGCTTACAAGTCGAAGATCACTAGATTGATCTCATTTCCTTATTAAGCGTGATTTTCTGTTTAATATAGTTGACCTTGGAGAATCGGCTTCTAGAGAATATCTTGGGGAAGATATGTTTGTTTCCTCTTTGGACTCTTTCATTACGGTTGTACGTATGTGGAGCTTGTTATGGTTTGGAGAATGATTCTGATTTTGTTTATAAGTGGCGAGATACTTCAAGGTATCGGTCTGGAGACGTAGCGCTTGATCGTCCTGATAGCGAGGTACCTCGATGTACTAGTCTGCTGGCGAGGATCCTTGAAGTACCATTCTAACGACGTGGCGCTTGATCAATCACGTTGGAGCTTTATGATCATCTTAGGAGCTTTATGGGCATCTTCTTTCCTACTAGAGGGATAATATATGTACCTTGACTAAGCAGCGATATAGCGTCAGGATATTTAGGTACCGGTTGGATAGTTTAAGGGGGCGTAAAAGTTTTAACTTGTTTCAACAATGATGAGGTACCTCGGTTATGTGAGACCCGGTACTTCGAGATAGATCATAGTGTGTCATACTTACCTAGTATAAGGAGACGTTTCCTACTAGGAACCAGCTAAGTGGAAAATTTCTCTTTGACCCCTTGACAAAATGACTGTTAACATAGTGAAAACAACAGTAAGGAAAACAAATTATTGATTCTTATACCTTTTAAAAATTTAGTTATTTATAAAATAAAATCTTTCTTTTTTATAGGGTACTTTTATGACTAATTATATTATTTGTAACGAATTATTAAGGTTTTTTTTAACTAATTATGACCATTTTTTTTTAAGTCTCAATTAAAAAAAACATAATGACAAATAATGTACTTTGTCACAAAGTAATATCATTGTGATAAATTTGAAATTTATCACAAAAAAATGTGTCACTATTGATCAATTTTTTCACAGTGTCTCCGGCAGAATCTAATGATGGATTTCATTGTGGTCAGTACCTCGTCTGCCTACAACGCTATCTTAGGAACGCCCTTTCTGTCAACAATCAAGGGGGTGATTTATATCTACCACAATGTCTTAAAGTTCCCGGTAGGTGACAAGGTAGGAGAGGTGTGAGGGGATCAGCAAACAGCGCGCAAGTGCTACGCAGTGTCTACTAGCCTATTGGCATTGGCCAAACAATGTGCACAGATGGCAGTCATGCAAGCCATGGAGTTACTAAGAGGAGACCACAATAATTTAGGTGCGGTAGGGGAGTCGAGGTTGACTGAGGAGGAGCTTGAGGTAGAGGTTCCAGTTATGGAAGAAATAGAATAAGAAGAAGAAATTTGGCGGCCCAGAAAATGCCCTATAGAAGAGCTAGAGGATGTATCTATCAAGGGGGATGATCCCTCGATGGTGGTGAAGAAAGAAACCGCACTGGAAGAAGAAGTGAAGAAAGGTCTAATAAGGCTCCATCGAGAATTTAGCGACATATTTGCATGGAGTCAAGATGAGAAACCGGGAATCCCGCTTACTATAGCTAATTTGCCAACTCAAAGGTTGGCAGTGGATGTTACTTTCAAGCTGGTCAAGCAGAAGCGATAACATTTTAACTCAGATAGAAATGCCATAGTGTAGGAAGAGGTAGACAAGCACTTAAAGGCCAAATTCATCAGGGAATACAGATACCCAGAGTGGATCGCCAACATAGACATGGTGACCAAGGTAAACGGGAAGTGGTGTATGTATGTTGATTACATAGATCTCAACCGCACCTACCCAAAAGATAATTTTCCCTTGCCGAAGATAGACTAGCTGGTAGATTCGACTGCAGGGAACAAGCTCTTAAGCTTCTTGGATGCTTTTTTCAAGATATAATCAGATCATGAGACACCCCACTAACCAGAATAAGATCCGTTTTATCACCAGATAAGGCCTTTACTTCTACAAGGTAATGTCGTTCGATCTTAAACTGCAGGTGTTACATACGAGTGATTGGTGAACCGGTTGTTCAAGAAGCAAATAGAAAGGACTGTGGAGGTATATATAGACGATACGCTCACCAAGTCCCAGTAGCTGATCAGCACCAGGACCATCTGTAACAGATCTTTGAGTTGATTAGAGAGAACCGGATGCGGTTAAATCCCGTAAAATACGCCTTCGGGGTAGCAGTGGAAAAGTTCTACGGATTCATCATACATGATAGCAGGATTGAAGCCAATCCGTAAAAGATCAAGGCCATCCTAGTCCTCGAGTCTCCACTTTTTTTAACTAGATGCAAGTGTTGGATCCCCGTTCACCAGTTACGCAGTGGAACTAGGTTTTAAAAGTTTTTATACATATCATAATCTGTATCTGTGACCAGCGAACTTAGGATCGTAATTATTTTTCGGAACTAATACATATAATATGTAAACACAGGAAATTGAAATCGATATAATTAAGAAGAAGAAAAACTTACCAACGTTTGGAGGCTCATTCACTTTTCGATGTACTCCTGTCTAAACCACTTGATCTTCCTCGCTATCTCGCGGGATTGGTAACTGCCTGTGGACGCGTCACGGTCTCAGGAACTTGAATGGAGGATGTAGAGAAAATTGAAGAAACTCTTTCTTCTATTTGTTTCAAAAACACATAAAACATGAAACAAAATATATATCTATATATATCACTGCTTCTCACCAATATATATGTCCGCGCACTGCTGCTCACAAATATATATATATATATATAGTTAATTCTTCTCACATTTTTTTTCCAAAAGTCTACGTACTGTTTCTCAAATATACATCTCTTTATAACGCCTCTTGCTTGCTTTATATATATATATATATATATATATATATATATATATATATATATATATATATATATATATATATATCATATATGTATTAAGTATTTGCATCCTATGCAAATTCTTCTTTTGACTATTATTTCATGTACACACCAATTTGCATCCAATTCAATCTCTTGTATTATTAATTGATATATATATATTTTAATTATCCTTTTCAAATATATCTAATATATTAAAAGTGATAATAAGTGTAAAGTCCTCATTTATTGATTGGCTTATTTCGTGAACAAACCACATTTTTTGTGTTTTATGTAAGGGTAGGTTAGGCTCTCAAGACCTCAAGAGAAGAAACACCAAAGGTAAAATTCTTGTGCTTACTTACTTTGAAGAGATAGTTGCACACACTTACATATTCATGCATAACTCTTGATCATATGTGTTGAGTGTTTTCTTGTGTGCATTTTAGTTTAATTGGCTCTTGTTGACTTATTTGCATATTGCTATGAAAGTTGTATGTCATGCTAGGCATTAAAATAGGATGCAATTTCATCACTCTTGAACTTATTGTTTTTATGCATATTGAGTGTTTAAAAAATAGGCCTTGCGCTGGTGATGCGCTACTCGACCGACTGTCGCTAGTGTTGTGCCACTGGGTTGCACTGCTGCACCTGTGCAAGGATGCAAAAAGTGGGTGTGCGCTGGTGGTGCACTACTAGACTAGTGCAGCCCCACCAGCGCAAACATTCCAGTGGTTTTGCGCTTATGTTGAGCCACTGACGTACACCACTCGACCAGCACCTATTGAAAGTTTTAAGCAGTGCGCTGGTGGTGCGCTACTCGACCAGCGCACAATGAAGAAGCTGAAACATTTTTTTCCAAAACGACATCACTTTGTTTGGATCTCATATATATATATCTCATTGTCTTAAGGTCGTGTAAGAGTTCAAAATATCATATATTTTCCTCAGAACACATTTCAAAGGAAAAACACTTCCAAGAACTCATTTTTAATCTCTCAAAGCATTCTCATGTGCATCAAATCTTCATCTTGCATCTTCTAAGTTCATCTATAGTGCATCTATGGATAGGGTTGCTTCATCACATCTTGTTTGGTAAGCTCTTCACTATCTTCTTACAAGTTAAGTGTTTTTGCTTGCTAAACCATCTCTTTAATTAATTGTATTCTCTTATAATATTTCTAGATACAAATTAGAAATTGTTGTGATGACATGATTGAGTGTTGTATTGTGATAGCTTCATAGGATTGATTGATTGATCTATGTTTAGCTAAGCTATTTGAACATGTCATTTAGCACTTGATATCTAGGATTGCATTAATTGTCATTTCATTATCCTAGATAAGCATATAGGGTTTCCTAGCCTTGTTTGTTCATTGAATATCATCATATATTCACTTAGGACACTTTATCTATTCATTGAGAAGTAAGACTTGTGTTGCTTCCGAGAGTAGGTAGCTTAAAGCAAAAGCAAGATGAACTAGGTTCACTTATACTGGGATTAGGTAGTGGTGATGGATTAAACCGGGATTAGGTTGTAATTCCTTGCCATTAGTGGATTCGAGGTACTAGTGTGGCGCACTCATCAGCCCGTGGTTTTTCCCATTTGGAGGGTTTCCACTTATATCTCAAGTGTCGTTTATATTTCCGTATTTTTACACTTGTGATTTTATTGTAACTAGCTAGGGGCATTTTAGTAATCTTGACCTTTAACCAAAATTGGGTAAATTTTTTTAAAATCTATTCACCCCCCCCCCCCCTCTAGATTAATATTAAGCACACTATAATATTTGTTTCAATTGGTATCAGAGCAGGTTCCTAGACATACATAGGTGATCCTTGCTCATTTTGGTGTGTGTTGCATTTTGTGTGTTTGTGTTGACCATTCATACACTTGCATTCATATCATTCATTCATAAACACAATGAGTGGAAACGGTGGCAATGAGGGAGCTTCCAGCACTAGACCTCCACTTCTCACAGGATTGAATATACTTCTTGGAAAGGCAAGATGGAGTCGTACATATGCCAAATTCATGATAGGGCATGGATGGCAATTGAAGATTGCTACACTCCACCCATGATAACTCCTGCAGATGGAGAAGATGATGTACTCAAACAAAAGGCTCAGTGGAATACATAAGAGTTTGAGGCTTCAAAGTGGAATAGGAAGGCAATGCATGCCATCCTTTATGCAATGGATGATAACCAATACAAGTTGGTTCAAAATACTATGATAGCTAAGGAAGCATAGGACATCCTAGAAGTTGCACGTGAGGGAACCGTGGTGGTTGAGGAATCGAAGCTTTAAGTTCTCCAAACTCAATTTGAATTGCTCAAGATGGATGAGAATGAGTGCTTCAACGACTTTGAAGTGAGGTTGATAGACATTGTGAACCAAAGTCATCTACTTGGTGATCCTTATTCGGATAGGAAAATCAAGCAAAAGATTATGAGATCTCTACCCAATAGATTTGAGTCTAAGGTGATGGCTTTGGAAGAGAATATTGGGTATAAGGACATGACGCCTAGTGAAGTGATTGGGAGGCTTCTAGCTTATGAATCTAGGAAATGTCCTAACCCCACACCATCAAAGAAGAAAAAAGATATTGCTTTAAAAGCCTCCAAAGTTGAGAAGGAGGAAGGTGATGACTCGGATGAAGAGATGGCCTTGCTAATGAGGAAGTTCAAAAAATTCTACAAGTCCGAGAAGAAAGGCTTTGGATCTAAGAGTCAAGACTTGAAGAAAAAGGCTCCTTTCAAAAAGTTTGAGCCTAGGCAAGAAAAGACCAAGTAGAAAAGAGTCCAATGCTATGAATGTGGTGGAATAGGTCACTTTGCCCCGGAATGTGCAAATCACAAGAACAAGAAGAAGGGAAAAGTGATGGCTGTCACATGGAGTGAAAGTGATAACTCTAATGACGGAGATGAGTCTTCGGATGATGAAGAACTCATGGCTAACATCATAGCATTTACATCCTCTCTTACGAAGCAAAGATGCTAGTGAAGAAGAGAATGATAGTCAAGAGGAGGACTACTCAAGTGATGATATATCTTCATCATAATCCACAAATGGAAGTGTGGATAGGATAGATCTCAAGGACGACATGGCTAAGTTTGAGAGCTGAAGATTAAAGAACAAGATTGAGATCAAGAGATTAAAAGAAGAAAACCTAGACCTCTCAACTCAAGTTGACCAACTAAATGAAGAGTTGGAAAGATCTAAGAGGAGTGAAGAACGGTTAAAGAAAGAGCTTGAAGATGCTAGAGAGTTGATGGCCAAAATGAAATCTAGCACCAAGAAACTTGACCACAGGCTAGATGTTGAAAAGAGGCCAAGTGACAAGAAGGGGCTTGGGTTTGAAGATGACAAGATGTCCTCTACTCCAAGCAAGACCATTTTTGTAAGAAGCATGAACTTTAATGGGTCCTCTCCTCATCAAACTCCTAGGAAGAAGCTTGATCTAGGAGAGTGTTTAAATAGTGCTCAAGTGAAGGTGGCTCGAAGAAGCCCACCTCAAGCTCATCCTACAAGGGCTCCTTAAGTTAACTTCCCTCAACCAAAAGCTCACAAAGGGGAGACACCTATCATGCAAGCTCAACCAAGGAAGCAATCAAGTCTTTCTCAACAACAAATAAGGAAAGCTCCCCAACAACAAGCAAGACAACCACAAATACATGGGAAGGTTCCAATGCATCCTCAAGGATATGGTATAATTCCTAACTTTTTACCTATATGTCATTTTTATGGTATTGATGGTCACATTAGACCAAATTGCTTTAGGTATATCAAATTGTGTAGGATTGAAAGCATGATAGAAAAGAAAAAAGCTAGAGCCATGAAGCATGATCCTAGGACATCTAGAGCCATGGTGATTGATCCTAGGACACCTAGAGCCATGATGCATGTGACTAGGAAAAGTGGAACACCTTTGCATGATCCTAGAACATTTAGAGGCAATGTACCATTGACCACTAGGAAGGAAAATACTGCATCTAGGTGGATTAGAAAGGATGAACACCTTTGCCATGTTGGACAAATTGCTTTGAAAGCTCATTCTTGTGATTTTTGGTATTTGGATAGTGGGTGCTCTAGGCACATGACTGGAAATAAGAGTTTCCTTAAGACTCATGTGATGGAGGAGGGAGGAAATGTCATATTTGGTGATGGATCCAAAAAGAAGGTCAAAGGAAAGGGAACCATTTCCATTCCCAGATTACCTTCCTTGTCCAATGCTTTGTATGTTGATGGTCTATAAGCCAATTTGATAAGCATTTCACATCTTAGTGATGATGGACTCTCCGTCCTGTTTAGGAAAAATGATTGTTCTATCCTATTGCCTAATGGACAAACCTTGTTAAAAGGTATGAGGTCTAGTGATAATTGTTATTGTCTTGAGGCTAGAAGTGTGTCTTCTAATGTGTCCAATGATGAACAAATAGAGTTGTGGCATGAAAGACTTGGTCACATGAACTTTAGGGATTTAAGAATCTTAGATAAGTTCAATGTTGTGCGAGGCCTTCCCAAGCTTGGGAAAAGGTTAATGGAGTTTGTGGACCTTGCCAACAAGGGAAGAAAACCAAAAGTATGCACAAAAAGGGCAAGTATATAACCACTAAAGAACCTCTAGAGCTTCTCCACATGGATCTTATGGGTCCTATACAAACCGAGAGTTTTGGTGGAAAGAGATACATTTTTATGTGTGTGGATGACTTCTCTAGGTACACATGGACTTATTTCCTTAGAGAAAAATCTGAAACTTTTGACAAGTTTAAAATGCTTTGCTCTAAAATTCAAAATGAAATGAACTCCAAGATTAAAAGCATTAAGAGAATTAGGAGTGACCATGGAAGGAATTTGAGAATGCCCACTTTGAAAACTTTTGCAATAGTCTAGGCATTTTTCATGAGTTTTTGGCTCCTAGGACACCTCAACAAAATGGAGTTGTTGAGAGGAAAAATAGGGTTCTTCATGAAATGGCCCGTGTGATATTGCTTAGTAACAATGTCCCTAGGAATCTTTGGGCCGAGGCTGTCAATACGGCTTGCTACATAGGAAATAGAGTCTTCCTTAGACCTCACACTAGTCAAACCTCCTATGAGTTATGGAAAGGTAGGAAGCCAAATGTTAGCTACTTCCACACTTTTGGAAGCAAATGAATAGTAGAGCCTATAGAGTTTTCAATCTAAGGACTAGGACCGTAATGGAATCATCTAATGTTGTCATTGATGATACTAGACTCAAATATAATGACCATGAGAAGGTAGATTTAGTTGATGACTCACCTTTGGAGAAGGTTGTTGATGTCTCTAATGTTGAAAAGACTAACCTTGATGATGACATGACACAACCTATTGATAGGATTCCTCCCTTGAACTCAAAAGAACCTGCTCCATGGGTTAGGAAACTCCATGACAAAGAGGACATCATTGGAGAGGTTAGTGAGGGTGTTAGGACTAGGCATCAAATGGCTAATCTAATTAGCTATACATGTTAAACCTCTCAAATAGAACCCAAGAAAATTGATGAAGCTTTAAAAGATGAATTTTAGGTTCTTGCCATGTAAGAAGAGCTTAACCAATTTGAAAGGAATGAGGTTTGGAATCTAGTTCCTAGGCCTAAGAACACCAATGTAATTGGCACCAAGTGGGTCACTCTCAAATTGAGGGTATTGACTTTGAGGAGACATTTGCTCCCGTTGCTAGGATTGTGTCCATTAGGCTTCTTCTATCAATTTCTTGTTTGCACAAGTTCAAATTATATCAAATGGATGTTAAGAGTGCCTTCCTCAATGGTTTCTTGCAAGAGAAAGTATTTGTTGAACAACCCAAAGGGTTTGTAGATCCTCACCACCCTAATCATGTCTATCACCTCAATAAAGCTTTATATGGGTTGAAACAAGCACCTAGGGCTTGGTATGAGCGTCTCACCCAATATCTCATAGACAATGGTTACACTAGGGGTAGTGTTGACAAGACTCTATTCATCAAGAAAAACAAAGATGAGCTCTTTATAGCTCAAATCTATGTTGATGATATAGTCTTTGGCTCCACCAATGACACCAAAGTCCAACAATTTGTTGATGTCATGTCTTATGAATTTGAGATGAGTCTTGCTGGTGAGTTGAGTTATGTTCTAGGTTTACAAATTAAGCAAATGGATGATGGGATTTTCATATCTCAAGCTAAGTATGCCAAAAACCTAGTGAAGAAATTTGGCCTTGAAAGTGCCAAACATTGTGATACACCCATGAGTACCACTTTGAAGGTAAGCAAGGATGCTAATGGTAAAAGTGTGGACCAAACTTTATATCGTGACATGATTGGTAGCTTGCTCTATTTGACCGCAAGTAGGCCCGATATCTCTTTTAGTGTGGGTGCATGTGCTAGGTACCAAGCGGATCCTAAGGAGTCCCATCTCTTTTCTGTTAAGAGAATCATTCGATATGTGAATGGGACATCCAACTATGGGATTTGGTACTCTTTTGACACTAATGCTAGTCTTGTAGGCTTTAGTGATGCAGATTGGGCAGGAAATTGTGATGATAGGAAAAGTACATCGGGCGGTTGCTTTTTCCTTGGGAAAAACCTTGTCTCTTGGTTTTGTATGAAGCAAAATTTAATTTCCTTGTCCACGGTTGAGGCCGAATACATTATTGTTGGGAGTGGATGCATACAACTCCTTTGGATGAAACAAATGCTAGTCGACTATGGATTCAATCAAGGTACTCTTACTCTCTTTTGTGATAACATGAGTGTAATTAATATTTCAAAGAATCCAGTTCAGCATTCTAGGACTAAGCATATTGACATCGGTCATCATTTCATTAGAGAACTAGTTGAGAGCAAATGCATTGTACTTGAGCATGTAGGTATAAATGATCAACTAGCGGATCTATTTACTAAACCCTTAGATGCTATTAGATTCAAGACTCTTAGTAGATCTATTGGGATTTGTTTGATGGAGTGATGTGTTGTGGTTTTTGACCCCATATGGGGAACTCAAGCAAAGAGAGCTATTGTATACTTGTTGCATACAATTTTTCTTAAAATATGTTTATGCCTCTTTATTGATTGCTTGAGTAGCTTGGTTGCACTTATGGTATATTGTATTTTTTAAAATAAGTGTGAACTTTGCTTTGACTACAATCCATGTTATATTTATGTTCAAACATGCATTTTTGGACTAGGAGATATACATTGGAAGTACATGTTAAATGACCTATAATTATCTCCATGACATGATGATTCTTAAATGACATGCTAATGAAAAATGATAAAGCATGATTTTTTGATTGCAATTGTTAAATGCAACACAGTGTGTGAAACATACTAGTGAGACTAAAATGCTTAATCAATGTCTCTCCTTCTTTATTGGTTGAACATGGCTGTTATCATACGGGTATCCTCCTGGAAAAATCAAATAGGTTGCAAAGTTGCTCATGCCATGTTTAGTTTTTAAAGTTGGATAGTGCCTTTAAAACTTGATAAATATAAGAACTCTATATCCTTGTTTCTCTCATGACAAATGGCGAAATTGGTTTGAATTATATTGGAAACCTTTGTCATTTGCTTTGCCAAATACCATTGTTTTTGGACTTGAATGCAACATGTCTTGTATGCAAAGCATTTCTTTATTCACACATTGTCTTCAAATAAATCTCCTTGTTTCTCTCCTATCAATTGAGATTGCATAAATGTGGCTTATATAATTATGCAACAATCTTGTATGCTCTTTTCTTTCTTTGCCTTGAGTGACCCGGTTGGGAACTTCTCCTTTGCCTATATCATGACAAAAAGGGGGAGTAGCATTGACCTAGCATTGTGATGTTAGGGGAGTAACATGTGTTGGCTTTGAGGGGGAGCATTGCATTGCATGGGTGTACTTGTTTGAGGGGGAGATTACATGTAGGGGGAGTAACCCGTTGAGGGGGAGCATTGCATGAGCATTTCATGATATCATACTCATATTTCTAGATGCAAATGCTTTTGTTTTATATTCACTTGATCATCTCACATGCACTTGGTTGGAAAGTGTATTTGTGCTTACTTTGTGTGTAGGGTTGATAGTTCTACAAGAGATTGAAGATTTGAAGTTTTTTTTTATGTTGATCTCTTTGTAATGTAGAATATCTTCCCGGTGTTTTATTTTGTTTTGTGAGGATCAATGTGAGTGGTGGTTTTGTCACGAAATAGCCAAATGGGGAGATTGTAAAGTCCTCATTTATTGATTGGCTTATTTCGTGAACAAACCACTTTTTTGGGGCTTTATGTAAGTGTAGCTTAGGCTCTCAAGACCTCAAGAGAATAAGCACCAAAGGTAAAATTCTTGTACTTACTTACTTTGAAGAGATAGTTACACACACTCACATATTCATGCATAACTCTTGATCATATGTGTTGAGTGTTTTCTTGTGTGCATTTTAGTTTAAATGACTCTTGTTGACCTATTTACATCTTGCTATGAAAGTTGTATTTCATGTAAGGCATTAAAATAGGATGCAATTCCATCACTCTTGAACTTATTGTTTTTGTGCATATTGAGTGTTGAAAAAAAAGGCCTTGCGCTGGTGGTGCGCTACTCGACCAACACACCCCAACAGCGCAACATTCACAGTGGACTGTCGCTATTGTTGGGCCACTGGGTTGCGCTGTTGCACCTGCGAAAAGATGCAAAAAGTGGGCGTGCGCTGGTGGTGTGCAGGTGGTGCGCTACTCGACTAGCGCAACCCCACCAGCGCAAACATTCTAGTGGTTTTACGCTTGTGTTAGACCACTGACATGCGCCACTTTACCAGTGCCTATTGAAAGTTTTACGCAGTGCGCTGGTGGTGCGCTACTCGACCAGCGCACCTCAACAGCGCACAATGAAGTAGCTGGAACGTTTTTTCCAAAACTATATCACTTTGTTTGGATTTCATATATATATATCTCATTGTCTTAAGGTCGTGTAAGAGTTCAAAATATCATATATTTTCCTTAGAACACATTTCAAAGGAAAAACACTTCCAAGAACTCATTTTTAATCACTCAAAGCATTCCCATGTGCATCAAATCTTCATCTTGCATCTTCTAAGTTCATCTAGAGTGTATCTATGGATAGGATTGCTTCATCACATCTTGTTTGGTATGCTCTTCACTATCTTCTTACAAGTTAAGTGTTTTTGCTTGCTAAACCATATCTTTAATTAATTGTATTCTCTTAGAATATTTCTAGATACAAATTAGAGATTGTTGTAATGACATGATTGAATGTTGTATTGTGATAGCTTCATAGGATTGATTGATCTATGTTTAGCTAAGCTATTTGAACATGTCATTTAGCACTTGATATCTAGGATTGCATTAATTGTCATTTCATTATCCTAGATAAGCATATAGGTGTTTCCTAGCCTTGTTTGTTCATTGAATATCATCATATATTCACTTAGGACACTTTATCTCTTCATTAAGAAGTAAGACTTGTGTTGCTTCCGGAAGTAGGTAGCTTAAAGCACAAGCAAGATGAACTAGGTTCACTTATACCGGGATTAGATAGTGGTGATGGATTAAACTGGGATTAGGTTGTAATTCCTTGCTATTAGTGGATTCGAGGTTCTAGTGTGGCGCACTCATCAGCCCGTGATTTTTCCCATTTGGAAGGTTTCCACGTATATCTCAAGGGTCGTTTATATTTCTGCAATTTTACACTTGTGATTTTATTGTTAAAATCTATTCACTCCCCCCCCCCCCCCCCCCTCTAGATTAATATTAAGCACACCATAATATTTGTTTCAATAAGTATTTTAAATTTAAACTTAAATTCAAATACTTAGATAAATAATTTAGTAAGATAAAAATAATCCTATTATTTTATCTTCACCTAAATCCATATATCAACTAACACCCTCCAATTAATAGTTAATTAATAATTCATAATTATCAATATAATTAAATAATCTAATTATTTAATTAATTTAACTATTAATATTTATTAATTAAATAATCTCATTATTCAATTAATTCCCGAAATTTATACGTGTCACTTTTGTAACACAATTAATTGGACAATCCAATTAATTAACCGTGACCCTTGTTACCTAAATCAATCGGGCTAGCAAGGGGACTTAATGGATCCACAGTATTTTGAGCTCCAACAATCCTCGGAATCATTAATTAAACTCTTTAATTAATATTCCTTGATTATTAACTCCGGTGTTATTCCACTAAAAACCCGAAGCTGTACTCTCTCAACTGTAGACGTTTTTACACAGACCGATACAACTCGGTGTCCATCGATATAGCTATTACATATGATGTGATCCTCCACAATAGTTCATAATTAGAGCTGGGTTATAATGTCCGTTATACCCCTCTAATCACATATATCCTTTAAGTACCATTGATTCTCTAATGGACAATAAATCCTATTTCCTTACGGAATTAGGAGAGCGCTTATATTGTCCAATCCCCGAATCAACCCTTAAGGGAACTACTATCTACTTCTCACAAGAAGGAATGGATTCCACTATTGTGTACAAACCTTCCCAGCCACAAGCCAAACTGTAATCCCGACATACGGAGTATATTGATCAGGAAATGCATCTGACCTCACCCATGGTATATCAAATACCACGATCTAACCTGATGGAGTCGATAAGACACTCAGGATTAAGATCACCCACATATAACCATCATTAATTGATATATATGAATCTCATCGGTAAATGGATCTTGGTGAGAGATTCATATAGATCATGGCCCAATCCTATATGATCACATCATATAAAGTGCCTCCATTCCCATATCTCATATGAATGATTCAGGATAGTATCATCGTACATTACAGAATGGACAGCAGCTATAGATTAACCACAAATAAAGTATCAAGTTTTATTTACTATCTATGGACTCTTTAGATTGCAAGTCTCTTACTGTATCCATCTGTATATGACACTTATATACACAGTTTGAGATTACATCTGACAATCTTAGATGTTAAATAAATGCACAAGTTATATAATAAACAGCATAACAAAAATGAATTGAACTTTTCCTTTTATTCATTTAATAAATCCATTGACAAATTACATCTTAGGGCATAAACCCCAACAACAAGGTCTAACAAACCGAATAACAGCCCTTAACAGTTTCATATCGCAATCTACAGATAATTGCATTCCCATTTGTAAGGCCATCAAAGAAGGGAAAATTATAAGATGGGACTAAGACAAGGAGATGACCTTCCAGACTTTGAAAGAGTATCTAGCTAGCCAGCGCCCGCCCCCCCCCCCCCGCAACTAGTTAAGCCTATATCGAAATATGAGCTACAATTGTACCTAGCAGTATCAGAGACTGCGATTAGTGGAGCCTTGGTGAAAGAATGTGGAGATGGAGTCCAGAGGCCCATCTACTATATGAGTCATGCCTTAACCAAGCTGGAGAATAACTATACACTCTTGGAAAAGCTCGCATTAGCACTTGTGACCACATCCAGAAAGCTTTGTCCTTACTTCCAAGCTCATTCGATCACGATGGTCACTGATCAACCATTGAGGCAATTCCTCTAAATACCAGATGTGTCGGGGAGATTGGTACTATGGGCTTTGAAACTTACCCAGTACAATATAAGGTATAAAGCTCGAACCACCATCAAAGCCTACGCTTTTGGTGACTTTGTGGCAGAGTTTAGCATGGGGTCTGATCCCGGCACCAATCATAGCTCAAACTTAGTCCCCTATCCAGAAAAGGGACCGGTAGAATGGCCCACTAATCGTGAAGTATGGGTTCTACATACAGATAGAGCATCTAGCCAGCCAGGCATTGGAGCAGATAGTCTTGACTGATCTAAAAAAAGTCGAATGTTGCCACTGATTCAGGTTTGAATTCAGTACCACTAACAAATAGGCCAAGTACAAAGCCTTACCAGCGGTAATAAGGATAGCCAAGGAGCTGGGCACAGACTTCTTCCACGTTAAAAGTGACTCACAATTGGTAGTTAACCAAGTGATAGGGCAGTACCAGGATAAAGTAGAAAACATGGTGGCATACCTTGAAAAGGTCCAAAAACTCTTGACTAGATTCAATAAAGTGAAGATGGAACAAATACCTAGGCAACAGAACCATCAGGGAGATGTAATGGCCAAAATTGCCTTAAAAGAGGGTCAAGCACTGCCAAAGGAAGTACTGTTCCAGCTGATTTCCCAATCCTGCACAACTAAGGAAGAGATGGTGAGCACAGTGGATAGCCATCCATGTTGGATGGATCCCACCATTGACTGCCTCAAAAGTGAGAAACTACTAGAGGTCCCCGATCAGGGGTGCAAGCTCAAAAGGTTCACTGCTTGATACTGCCTGATAGAGGGGTACCTCTACCATAGGGGTAGATCCCTCCCTATACTGAGATACTTGCACCCTCATGATGTAAGATAGGCGATCAAAGAAGTGCACTCAGCGACTGCAGGAACAACGTAGGAGGCAAAGCACCGGCCTAACAAGTACTTCGCATGGGATACTTTTAGACCACTTTACACCATGATACAAGGAAGTTTGTACGGCCTTGTGAACCTTGCCAAAAGACAGCTAATCTGAGTCATATACCACTTGAGCGACTCTCCTATATCAGCTCGTCATATATGTTTGCTATTTGGGGGTAGGCCTTATCAGTCTGCTCCCAACCGTACCTTGTCCAGCGAAGCATGCGATAGTAGCTATCGATTACTTTACCCGATGGGTGGATACAGAATCCCTCTCTCGAATAACTAAGGAGAATATAACTAAGTTCATTAAAAAGAACGTTGTCTGCTGGTTCGGTACCCTGATGACCATCATCACCGTTTTGGGTAAGCAGTACAACATTGCACGATTTAGGGACTTTTATGAGAACCTAGAATCGAGCTCTGCTTTGCATCAGTAGGTCACCCTAAAACCAATGCACCGGTTGAGGCCACAAACAAAACGATCAATAAGCTCCAATAGAAGAAGGGGAAATGGGTAGAGGAGCTCCCAGATATGTTATAGGCTTATCGAACCGCGATAAGGATTGCTACTGGGGAAACCTCCTACTCGCTAGCTTTTGAGGTAGAAGCGGTCCTACCAATCAAGCATAAATTGACTTCTTTAAGCATTCAGAATTTCGAACCAGAAGCCAATGGAACCAAGTTGAGAGCTAACCTGGACCTCCTAGAAGAGAAGCGGGAAAATTTAGTGGAGAAGGTTACATTATACCACAGCAGAATTGCCCGAAACTTTAACAAGAGGGTTAAAAACCAAAACTTCAAGGAAGAGGACCTAGTCCTAAAAAAAGTTACATAGCATACCCGAAATAGATCTGACTAGGTACTAGCCCTAAATTGGGAGGGTCCTTACCTAGTCAATATGGTAGTTTGTAGTAGGGCCTACAAGCTTGAAGATAAGGAAGGGTGTCCCAATGATTACCTAGAATACAAACCATCTTAAAAGGTTTTACCTAAAAGGCTCCTGGAACGAGGTTAGTCACCATCTGGTACCACCTTGTGTTGGTGTTACCTTGCACTTACACCAACGTGAATTTGTATCCTATGATGAATTATCAATAAGGAAGTATCTTCTTCTCCTCCAACAAATTTTTGTTTGTCTACATTTTTCACCTATGATAGCCATGGTAGTTCGCATGTGGTCGCCTTGAAACCTGGAAAGCTACATGGTATTCCCCGATACCTTGGACAGGGCCCACCCCTCTCTAGGAAGAGTCTGGTACATAAATGACATAATTTCCTACCGGACTAAGGATACGGACTCGTGACCCTCGCTGCAATCCTTAAGACCTGGACACCCCAATGGCACTCATATTGCCTTAGACGGAACCTAATCTCTCCAGGAAAAGCTTGGTATATAAATGGCATAGTTGCCTACCAGACCAAGGATGCAGACTCGTAGATGTGGTTGCTCGCCGCAATCCTCAAGACCAAGACAGCCAAATAGCACTCCTGATGCCTTAGACGGAACCCAATCTCAACAGGAAAGACCTAGTACATAAATGGCACGGTTTCCTACCAGACCATGGATGCAGACTCTTACCCCTGGTTGCTCACCGTAATCCTCAAGACCAGGACAGCCAAATGACACTCCTAATGCCTTGGATGGAACCCAGTCTCTCCAGAAAAGATATGGTACATAAATGGCATAGTTGCCTACCAGGATCATTTTTCCCTAGGTACCAGAATTCCTAAAACAGGAATGTCAGGTTCCTAATACAGGAATGTTAGGTACCATGATACACCCAAGTATTTTTTGCCTAAGTACCAGGATTCCTCAAACAGAAATGCCAGACACCCAGATTCACTTGTATGTGTTATCGCCTAGATACTAGGGTCCCCTGGGTGGGAATGCTAGGTATTATGAATCTCCCATATAGGAAAACTGGTTGCTAAAGTATTTCTTGAGAAGCTTACAAAGATCTATCGCCTAAGTGCTAGGAGGTACTGGTACTGGTTATTTATTATTTATCCTTAACATTTTAAGGGATTTTCTTTACCAAATATTTGTTAAGTCAGCAAGCAGGGGACTGGATCTAAAATCAATGCTATGATCTCACTAAAACTTGTAGCATTTAGCATGATGTGACCAGAAAGCTAAAATAAAAAAAAAAGTTTCAATCATCAATCAGAGAGCCCATCCCACTTTCACGGGCTAAATTCTAAAAAACAACTAAGTCAAGTTTTAATTAAAAGAAGAGAGATGAAAATCGAGGTTCGTGCAACG
The DNA here is from genome assembly GCA_032871835.1 of Dipteronia dyeriana. Classification (NCBI taxonomy): domain Eukaryota; kingdom Viridiplantae; phylum Streptophyta; class Magnoliopsida; order Sapindales; family Sapindaceae; genus Dipteronia; species Dipteronia dyeriana. Next base: position 18,584,155 of record CM065296.1, on the reverse strand, counting down.
TTTTCCTGGTTAGCCTTCTCTGATTCTGATCCACCTTTCTGGATGGCCTCCCCAGCAGCAACTGATCCATCCTCCTTGGACCCAACTGCTTAGACAGTGGAAGGATCACCACGCTCTAGCATTACTGCCTTGGTATCAGCCTCCACCACCTTAGCAGGATCAACTTGGACCTCTACCACCACTATTGGATCGGTCTGGACCTCTTCTTTCTTAACAGAATCGGTTTGGACCTTTGCTTCCTTAGTAGGTTCAAGTGAAGAGGTAGATAAATCTGGAGCTCTTCTTTCAGCCTGGTCTCCTACAGCAGTGGGGGACTGAGAACTAGGCCATGTTTCGTTACAGCTCTGCATCAGGGTAGAGAGGGGTACCAAGTCGTCCTCGTCAATAGGGGAACCAACAATTCGAAAGAGCCCTGCTTCATTCGTAGTGATTCTAACTAGTTCAGAAGCCTTATCCATGATCTCTATACGCTCCCATCTAACTATCGAGCTTAAGGGGAGGAAGCGCACGTGCCACTTAGTAGGTAGTGAAAAAGTACATATCTACGAAGGAAGCATTTACCTTGGCTTCTAAAGCAGCCACGCTGCTACGTGGAATCTAGATCTCCTCTTCCAGCTGCTTGTTCTCCTTCTTCGGTTTATTTCTCTCTGAGGCACGGCGAAGGGACTTCAACTACTCTATATCATAGGCGTACTGGGTCCGCTTCATCTCAACTTTCGCCTTAGTTACGGCTACTTCAGCTACATTTAAGGACCGGTTCAAGTAACAACGCCTCTCACTGCTTTGGCCAGTTCCTTTTTAGCCTCTCCAAGCTCGGCCTTGGCAGCATCAGTCTGCACCCTAAGGGTCGTTACTTGTTGGCTCATCGCCACGTTAAACTTAAAGGCCCGCCAGGTACAAAACACGGGTTAAGAGTTTCCCGATACAAAATCAAGATATAAGACTCATTGAAGTAATATACCTCAGCCATGAGAGGACATCGACGAGCATAAAGACCATGACCTACAAACCATCAATTGGGAAAGTAGCTACAAATTGGGACAGGTCCCGTCTTGGCTGGTGTTCCTCGACCGCGAGCCTGGTCGATCTTGAGGAATAACGGGAGGAGCAGAGGTAGAACCTGGTACCTTTTTGACCCTGTAAGGATGATCAACAATAACATCGAAGAAGAGGGGACCCTTTGAGAAGGTCTAACTGCAAGAGTATCAGGGACTTGACTTTGTACCTGCCTAAAGAAGCCCCTAATTTTGGCAAGCTTGACTGTCATCTCTACCAGGTTGGACCGTGCTAGAGGAAAAGGATGAAGAGGAGATCTAGCCGGTACTAGGACTGGAATCGCAGCAGGATTAGCTGGTTCAGTCGAGGTACTAGCCCTTACAGAAGAATCGGGGTAAGGTGGATGCCTGATAGAGGAGGTATGTTGAGAAGAAGACCAGTCCTCAAATTGAGAGGTACATCCCAGATCGGTAGAGGTACTATAGAAACTGCAACAAGCAAGGGAGTTAGTACCTACTATTCATCATAAATTGTAAGGAAAACAGAGAAGAGTAGGCTATCTACCTGGTGAAGCTTGGGATATATGGAGGTAGAAATCAACCCTCTCTAGTTCATAAGGGTCGGATGTGACATACTTCATGTTGAGCGCCTTGGTAGAGATATTACCCTTTTCTCACACCTTTTGACCACTAAACAGGGTTGGGGCCTCCAACTTTGACCCCCCAATATGGATCGAGCTCCCTCAGTCACCTCCTACAACTACCCACTCAGTATGTTAGGAGCTTTCCTTTTCCTAGCTTTAGGTACCACGAACTTCAAGGGGTTCTTAGGCCGTAGGTAAAATTGACCATTTGGACTGGGTGTTGGGGTAAATCTGGGAGAGGAACTTGAGTTCGTCTAGCCCCGGTTCCCTGGTGATCCGATCCATATCGCATTGTTCCCTACAAATTACCAAAACCCCACCAGGTTCCTCCAAAAACCCATCATTAGTTGGAGAGGGGCGAGCTGGAGAGAGTGAAGCGCCCTACGGAGAGTAGGGTGGAGAGGTAGTCTGACCCCGCACTCGAAAGCTGCGATATGAATCGGAAACTGGTTAGGTGGAAGGGAGTATATGTCATACCCCTGGCATGGTATGGTAAGAGAAATATCAGATGGGATCATGAAGTCCCTCCTCAACCGCTTGATTGTGTCAGCGATGCAGGTGGAGTCTGGGACACATTGAAAGTCACTGGGAATGGTGAGTATCCTGCTAGACAAAACCGCTACGTCTCCGACCATTTATCTACCCTCTTCGGGCCCGTCGGTCTCGTCGATTGAGTCATCTTCCACATCAATCAGATTATCAGGGTCATTGCTAAAACCCGACCAGATTGCCAAGTTCCGGTTTGAATGACAGTGATGAGAGACAGCAGCTCCTTCTCTGTCGTCGCCTCCGTGATGGCTCCTCTTTACTCTATGAGTAAGGCCCGTACTATCGATGAAATTGCCATCGAATATCTGATATAGACTGTCATTAGACATGATCGGATAGATTGGAAATTGAGTTCCGAAAAAGGAAGAGGAATAGTAAAAGCAACGTAAAAGAGTCGTGGAAAGTTGAGGTATAAACAGATATGAGAGACGGTTACCGCTAATACAAAGGAAACGTCATCAATAAGGGGAGATACTAGGAAAGCGGGAAAGGCAATTTCGAGAAATGCGCAACGTCAAAATGTTTTCGTTTTTCAAATAACCTACATTTCCTGGTTCGACACGTGGAGAACTCCTTTAATGCTAGATTTCTTTCCAGATTCTGGTCACTGGTAAGAAATGGAAATTCTTCAACTGTCACAAGATCCTAACTCCAACCCTAACCAGGTACCGGTGTTCAAGTCAGGGTGGCCTTCAGTTCAAAACCTTTTTTGATGAGATACCAAGGAAGAATTTTCCATCAAGTTAATACCTGGTAGGATCTGGAACGGGGACCAGATCCCAGGTACTAGAAAATATCGATACCGCAATCTGAGAAAGGTCGATTCCATATCATACCTTTACCTGGTATAAAGAAGAACAGGTATCGTGATACCTTATATCTAGTATCTAGGTATTACGACACCTACCTGGAACCCAAGTACCGTGATATCAGTCCAAGACCAATCTGGTATGTGCATCTCGTCCGCCCAATAAGAAGATTGGTACCAAGAAGGTGTCGGCATGCTAGAGTGAGAACCACGCCAACAAAGGAGGACCAATATACCAAGGACGATGGGCTAGTACCGCACCCAAAGAAACAGAGCCATCATTCATCTCTAGCAAGACAAAAGAGAAGGTTGACCTCCTCGACACTTAAAGCACCATGAATAAGACAAAATGGTCAACTCAATCAAAATTCAAATATAACGAAATCCATTATGTAATCAAATGGATTAATTATCGCGCTAATTTCAAGGTTCAATCAACGCCAATCAACACCGATGATTGAAGATCAATTATCCCAAATTATGGGATTAATTGAAAGAATCAGGGACGATAAATACAATAACAATCTTCGAAGTAAGAGATCCGTTAATCGATTGAAAAACTGATCATCAACGGAGAGTATCCTCCATTAACTTACAGAGTTTATTCACCATAATTTATAGAGAAATATCCACTTATCGATTAGCACGAAATCGTCAACGCCAACTGCGTAAGAGAGAGAGAGAGAGAGAGTTCTATAGTGAAAATTGCCGTCATCTTTGTACCGAGAAACCTAATGAATAATATATACATCATGTTTCCTTTACTTACTCTCTTATATTCGTGCTTTATTCATTTTCTTTTTATTTTATATTTTTTATCAAAATCACAGTACCTAGAAGTTCCCACCCCGATACGACCTACCAGGTTATAGTTTGAGGGTGTTGATGAAAATTCTATCCTCATACAAATTTTCGATTAACACTTTTTAGGAAGTACCTACCCAATTGCGATCTACCAGGTTGTAGCTTAAGGGTGTTTATCGAAATTCTTTCCCCATACGAATTTTCGTTAACAATAACTTAAATTTGTGACTTGAAATTTTAACTTTAACATCTCAACCACTCATCTACTCTTAATCTAACAATTGTAAATGCTTTCAAATATTAACAATTAGATTCAGAACATATAAGTAATTGAGATGTAAGAGTCTAAATTTCAAGTTATAAATTTAAGTTGATTTAACTTGACCCTATTTAAATATTATGACTATTACAATAGATTGTCGAGAAATACCAAGATCAGATAATACATAGTTGGTATGAATATCTATTCGTACAAACCAAAACAAAAATGTTCACACATACTTATAAAATGTGTATTGTTAGACTTGAATCTCTTACCGCCAATATAGAATGTTGTTCACTACCACATATTCTAAAAGGTGAAGTATAATAAATTCTTATTATTGGGGTTAATATTAAAATGTCCTGACCTTTCAACTATTGTTGGATGTATAGAGAAAGATATGTATATTAAAAAACCTCCCTTTCAACTATTGTTGGATGTATAGAGAAAGATATGTATATTAAAAAACCTCCCTTGTATTGTAACATCGTTAAGAATATGTTAAGATGACTTTTGTTTGATTCTGGAAAAGACCGTTAAGCCCTTAAAATTAATTTTTCAATATATATCTAAAATTTATAATAGTATACATAATTTTAAAAAACTGAAAATTCAATTTTAAAAAATTCAAAAAAAAAACTTTTTTCTTTTTGAAATAAGATTTTTCTTAAAAAAAAAAAATAGTTCGAAATCAAAAAAGAAAAAATGTCAAAAAAGAATACACAAATTGAACAAACCTAATTTTTTGTGCAAAAGAAGAGATAACCGTTTTATAAATGGTTTATTTATATAAAAATTGTAATGACTAATTTAGATAAAGATATAATTATTTTATTAATATATATATATATATATATAATAGTTCTTTAATAAGAACGTCCTGAAATTATAAGTTAAGGACGTTCAATTTCAGCCACACATTTATATTAGGTGTGGGTATTCGTTAATGTGTGAAGAAAATTAAATACTATAATCGACTCTTGAAAATCCATATTTATAAAAATCCAAAAAGTCATGAAATAAAATTAAGATAATCCTAATAATCTATAAATAAAATCTAAAAACTCTTTCAGAATTCTAATAATAATCCATATAATCATATTGATCCTAAAAGAATAATCTCATTTAAATCTATAAAATCCGTACAAGTTAAAATTATACTTTAAAACCCCAATCCAATACATATAAAAAAACCAGATTCCTTTTAACCCAGTTTGTACAACTCAAAACAAAAAAGTATCGGAAAAAAGAAATCAGAAATTTAAAGAAAAATAAAAGAAAGATTCAATGGACGCAAAACAAACCAGGATTCATGAAACACAAAACACAGCCTATGCATCCAAACACAAACAAACTGAGATCCCTACATCACCATCATCAACAAACCAGTAATCATCGAAACAAATTATCCACTCACATCAACACAAATTTGAGATTTTAAACAAACTAAAGAAATTAAACAAATTAAAGAAATAAAAAACGAGTTCAGCGACCGGTGGCCCAACGACCACCATCGCCGCACCATTGCCTCCATGGCTCAACGCTCGCCGACGATTGTGGAGGAACTGGATCTCCTCCTTGCTGGTGGTTGAGATCCGCATCTCCACAGCACGTGGAATGTACAGGTGAGAGAAATGAGATGAGAGAGGGAGATGAGAGAGAAAATGGAAAGTGATGATGAGGTTTTTTTTATACATTTTATATGAACATTAGAATGTACAGATTTGCCCTTAACGCTCTAACAGAAATGTTAACTGTGTTACAATTTAGGGGAGGTCTGTGAATAAACGTATCTTTTTCTACACACCCAACAATAGTCGAAAGGAGATGAGAGGTTCTTAATATTAAACTTTATTATTGTAATATAGATTTTAATAAGTTTTTTTCCGGTTTTATGTGATTTTATTATTTAGGGTAAATTGTACTAACTTTCTATGAGTTTAATCAATATTGTATTTATATACAACTTTTGATAAAATTGTATAAACTTTCCCTTCTATTTATTGACCAATTGTTTAATTAGTCTTAAAATTTAAAAAGATTAAATTACCCATGAATTGATTATTTTATTATAATAATTATTATATTTGAGATTTTTATTATAATAAAATTAATTAACTAACTTTTTTAAAATTTAAACGGTTAAAGATTTTATTACAAATAGAACATAACTAATTAACTAACTGTTTTTATTTTAAAAAATATTTTTATAGATTTGTTTTTATTTTTCATAAATATATATATATATATATATATATATATATATTAAAATAAAAAACGGTTAGTGAATTAATTAGGTTCTATTTACAGTAAACTCTCTAACCGTTTAAATAAAAAAATGGTTAGTTAAATAATTTTATTATAATAAAATTTTCAAATATAATAATTATTATAATAAAATAATTAATCCATGGGTAATTTAATCATTTTAAATTTCAAGGTTGGTTAAACAATTAATCAATGAATAGTAGGGGAAGTTTGTACAATTTTAACAAAAGTTGCATATAAGTGTAATATTGATTAAACTCATGGGAAGTTTATACAATTTTCCCTATTATTTATTCTCATAACAACGAGATGTCTATTTCCATAATACAAAAAAAAAAAAAAACTCTTCAAATATACATATAAAACACGCATCAATCCTATAAATTAATAGTATAAACATTGATAATGTTTTACAGGAGGGCAAAGACAAATAAGACAAGGTGCATGATATGTAAGAAATCAATGTGTACTAGTATTTTAAAAAATTAATTTTAATGTTTTATTATTTAGAATTTATATTCTTTTAACCATAACTTAATGAATATGATCTATTTAATGACTTTAATCACATTTGTTCCTTTAATTTTTAATTAAAAAATTGAGTGTGGCTAGGAGACATATTTACGATGAATTGAACATAGTTAAATATAAAATATCATAAACAGTAAAAGTCAACAGCGCCCATGACCTAATGGATAAGGCGTCTGACTTCTAATCAGGAGATCGTGGATTCGAAGTTTTTTATTTTTTTTACATTAAAAACCTGTCAGGGTCATTTTAGTAATCATACTGAAATCTTGAATTTTTTAAAATAAATGGGTAATTGCACAAACGATAAAAACAACTCTTCATCTCCTCGTCTATCAGAAAAAAAAAAAAAACATCGAACAACGCCATATTCAACTAATAAAACAAAAAATTATTCATCTTACTCACGTACTTTATAAGGAAAAAATCAAACATCACCCAACCAGGTTCATCAAACATTACCCAACCATCTTCATCAATCCACCCAAAAAACAACTCCTACTTGCTTTTTCCGGATATTTAATATCCTAACTGTGTATTTGGTACAACTTTTATAAGGATCAAAAGCGTTTTTTTCGATACTAAAAGTTATTTTGATTTTTTTTTTAAATTGTTTACTAAAACTTAAAACGGTTCTTTTAATAAATGAATTGTTTCGATTACCCTTTATAAAAGTCATTTATATGTATTTAGGGAAGTTTAAAATTTAATTATTTTCAAAAACTTTTTTTACGCTTTTTTTAATAAATGATTTGTCACAACTACCCTTTATAAATTTTATATATTCTTTCATTATAAATACATTATTAACATTCATTTTGTAATTCACATAATTAAAAGATATTTTCAAAAATACATTATTAATATTTTTTTTGTAATTTACACAACCGAAGGTTTTTTTCTTTTTTGTTAGAAACTCTATTATAAAAAGATCTACTCTAAAAACTCTACTTGAAAAGTCATACCATAAAGATCTACTTTAAAAGTTTTATTTGAAAAGCTATACAAAATGCATTCTAAAAAAACCTTTAAAAACTTCATATGTTCAACGTCATAACTAGCCCGGACAATTTAGATCACGACAAGACGGGTCGACACGAATTCAACGAATTTGAGTTGGGTTTGTTGAAGCTAAATGGGTTCGGGTTGGTAAACGGGTTGATCTGTTTAACCCGTTAAATAAACGGGTCGGGTCGGGTTTCATAAATAGGTTGACGGGTTGATACGATTAGTTTGGAAAAAATATATAATTTAAAAATAATTGGGAGAATACTTACAACAACAATTATAGTTTAATGATAAATAACTAATTTTTATATTGTTTTAACTTTCATCTTGTAATTGTCAATAGTTTATGGAATATGAAGTTTGAAGATCTCAACATGTAGACTATCGGTCTTTATTTATCGTTTTTATTAGTTTTAATTGTTTGATTTTATATATATATATATATATATTCTATCATTTGTGGGCCGTATAAAATTTATAATCTTTTTATAACTCGTCTAAATTGAGATTTGATTTAATTAGTTATTTTATTTGTTTTTTAAGAATATTTTTAGTTTAGATTTATATTTTATTTTTAATAATTATTAATATAGATAAAAATCAAACATATTATAAACGGATCATATTGGGTTATACGTTTATTAAATGAGTTGGATTGAGTTTAAAAACCTCAACCCGTTTAATAAACGGATTGACCCGACACAACCCATATCGGGTTTGGTCAAACCCGACCCACGAACCCGTTTTACCGGGTCTAGTCATAACCTCTTAAGAGCTTCTCCAACCCATCATCAAACACCACACCAATCTCCAAATCCCACCATAAATCACCTCCAACCCCCGCCATTCTCTGCGCAAAACTTCAGGTGGTGAACAGTGTTGCACAATCTATTGCGCGACACTGTTGTTTTGCACAAAACAAATCTGTTTTTTTTAATCCAAAACTTTTAAATAATCACATTTTAACCCCATTTAATAAAATGTATTTTGATTATATCCTTCATTTCAAGGTTTTATTTAATCACAGTTTTACCCTAATAAATATAATTTATTCCAATTTGGTCCTTTTTAATATTTAATGATTTTTTTTGTGAATTAATTATTATTGTTATATTTATTTATAATAAATTAAATGTAGGGTATATTTATAAATTTAAAATGCAATTTTTGTAAATAAGTAACTTCATTCAATACAACGGAAATTAAAACAAAATACATTAAGAACAAAATACAAACTTCATAGTGATAAAATAAATTACCACAATTTGGAATACAATAAAATGAAGAAAAAATAAAATATAAACTACAAGAACCCATTAGTAGTCTAGAAAACCATTTCCGAATCCCTGAAGATTTTCGAAAAAATCACCAAAAGACCTAGATGCATTTTGAGATCCTTTGTCTTGTTGTTCAACTCGTTTTGCTTCAATTTTTAATTGTTGTTGATTCATAAACTCCCGTTCATTTGGATCAGTTATGGTATTCAAATCTATCATCATAATTTTGAGTTCACGATACTCCATTTTTCTCTCCAAAATATCGTTAAGTCTTTCCCTCTGCATAGCGTTTCTATTAGAAAATTCCAAAAAAATCTCTTGTCTCTCTTTCAAAGTATTGAAGGCGGTTGAATTATGTTCCTCAACCCTTCTTTTTGATTTTGCTTTCTTCACCCCAATGGGCCATCGAGATGAACTACCCCTACCGTCATCACTACTTATATTTAAAGAAAACGAAGATAGTCCAGGATATACAGTGGTGGGAGACTCTGGAGTTGGAGAGTCTTCTTGTGATGAAACGAAATGACCAGTTTCCGGTTGAAAGGGTGACTGGGTTTCTGTCTCGTTGTCTGTAAATTTTTCCATGTCTTTTAGGATGGGCCACACATGGTCAAACCTGAATCCATGTTTATATTTGTTATCCTTGGATAATAAAATTTTTGTCTGGTTCATCTGTAAAATGATACAAAAATATTGTTAAAATCAAATATGAAATTTGTTTTTTCTACAAATTGGATTTTAACATATACTCACAATATAAGCTTCCGAGGCACCACTAGGTTTCAGCCTTTCAATCTGTCGTATGCATCCTCGCATTTTCCCCATGGAAGTAAGGATAGTTTGCATGCGACACTGTAAACTTCTTTTGTTACGAAGTTCAGTAATAAAATATGGTCTGCTATTGTTGTAATCATTCTCTACTCGGCTCCAGAACATATCCTTTGACTGATAAATACCTATGATCGGGTTTTGTAAAACATCAAGATATATGTGACAAAGATGTGTGTCATCTGCATTTGTGTATGAAGAACTTCTTTTCGTAGACATTTTGTGGAAATAGGGATTTGAAGGGAAAAGTGATTTGGATAGAAAAGTGCTTTAAAGGTATAAGATATTTGAAGGGAAACGTGACTTGAAGAGAAAAGTAATTTGAATGTATAAAAGATTTGGTGGGATATGTTTAATTTAGTGTGGTTTGATATTTATAGAAACCTGGAGGTACTTTTTTCAGATTGAATCCTACGGTTTAGATGGTGAGGAAATCTATCCAATGGCTGACATTTAACTACTCAGATATCTTATCTTCATATTTTAGGAAATGTGAAGATAAGATTCCTTGAATGAAATTATTGCTAGATATTTTTTTGTCCGTTTATACTTTTTCCATGTGGGCTTGCAATTTTTGTCGGTCACATGGACAAAGAGAAGATATTTTTGTATAGAGTGAATCATACGGTTCAGATGGTAATGCAATCCATCCAATGGTTAATATTTAACTACTCAGATATCTTATCTTCATATTTTGGGAAATGCGAAGATAAGATTCCTTGAATGAAATTATTGTTAGATATTTTTTTGTCCGTTTATACTTTTTCCATGTGGGCTTGCAATTATTGTCGGTCACATGGATAAAGATAAGATATTTTTATAGAGATTAAATCCTACGGTTCAGATGGTAAGGCAATCCATCCAATGGTTAACATTTAACTACTCAGATATCTTTTCTTCATATTTTGGGAAATGCGTGTACTTTTATTTTTATGTTTTTTCTTTTATATTCCCTGAAATGTAATGTTCAAGTTATTTCAATAATAAATGCAAAATTTAACCTAATCAATTTAATTTCTTTTTATGTATTAATTTCATATTTTCTTATTATATTGTAATATTATGTTAATTATGGGGTGAAATGTTAATTGTGTAGAAATATTAAAAAAAAGGAAAGAAAGGGAATATTATGGGGAATATTATCTTTAATGTAAAGTTTGATGCAGTGGGTTGGAGATGGAATAGTAAAATAGTACAACAGTTGCAATATTTTAGTGCAAATTTTACACCAAAGACACTATTCGGGTTTTAATGCCCTCATCTTCTTCAAATCCAATTTTTTTTTTATTTCTCCATTTCTTTCTATCCTCAACAAAATCCAATAAACAAACACCACAATCCCACATTCATTATATATAAATCCTCCTGATCTTTATAAATTTTGTAAAAACTAAAAGATAAAAAAAAAAATCCCCAACTCTAGTGAACATATATGAAGCAAATTTGGGAGATGAAGCGGGGTTTCAGATTTGAGAGATGGAGCCACGATCAAACCAGTGATTGAGCCATCTCCTTCATCTCCGGTAAAACAAAAGATGGAGAGGGTTTTCATCTCTCCAAGTAAATGTTTATGAGTTCTATGGGTTTCATTGTATAACTCTACAACTAGAGAGTGAAACAAAGTGAAAACGAAAGCTTTTTCTTTATAGAGAAAGAGAGAAGAGAGTGGCAGAATTGAAACTATGGAGTGTGTGAAAACTAAAAAGTGAGGAAAGATGTGGGCTTCAGATTTGGAATACATTTAATAATTTAAGTAAGAGATGGAACGGGGCTCCAGATCTGACCAGAGATGGAGTCGGTCTCCAGCTCATTCGAGATGAAGTGGTGGAGATTTCTACACCATTATTTTTTTCTTTTTTAAAAATTAAAATATTTTAAAATAATAATTGTTTTACAATTTATTTTAATTTTAGTGAAAACGACCATATTACCCCCTAACTGTTAAGTATTAACGAAAGAAAATTAACCGTAGGTGTTGTTAATGCAATATTTTTCAAAAGTCAAGAGATGTTTGTATCAATATGGCCAAAATTGCAATTTGCATGTAGTTATATCTTCTCCAGTTACCCCTAAAATAAAATATATTGTTTTCAAATGAGTTGTGATATTGGCACCCTCTTCTGACCTATTTATGCTCAATTTTTTAAAATTTTGATTTAATTATATAAAAATTACTTTTTTTATTATTTTACTTATTTATTTTCATTACTATCCTATTTTTTTTTAACTTAATATACCCTATCTCACTTTTAGTAATATATATATATATATATAACTCATCTCGGATCTCTCTATACAATTTCTCTTATTCATCGCATGACTTGTTTTTTCTTCTTATTTATTGGTGATACCACCATTCTTGGACACATTTTTTTTTTGTTTCTATAGTTGATTGGATTAATGGTGGTAAATTGGGAGTGCAGTATGGATCGTCTCTGATTTTTTAAGCGATTGAGTTATGATTTTGGTGTGGTTTCATTTCGTTAAAGATTAGGTTTGCATAGATTCGATTCTTGGTATGATTTCGTCGTTTTGGTTGTTGTTGGTGTATGTGGTGCTGTTTTCATCTAATTGCTCCAGATGTTTGATATCATTCGCATACAATTCTTCCAAATGTTTGATATCATTATAAGACAATTCTTCTAGATTTTTGATGTTGTTAACGGGAAATTTACTCAAGATGAGAAATTCCAACTAACACCCTCGAGACCACTACCACGGAGGTGGTGGCCGGAGTTAGTACCTTAGATACCTAACCTGTTAAGATAGAAACGAATATATAAATGATAACATGGTGGCAAATGAGAGCTTTACTATTGATCACTCGTGGTTTACATAAATCTCTCATATACACTCACAACCTCTCTAGGATATAGAAGGGTGGAAATCTCATACTAGTCGAATAGTAGAAACAATGACGGTCATTTTATGATCACAAAATTTATGCCCCCTCACTCTTTTTTTTCCTCGTCCTTATTTCTTCCATGCTTGGCCTTATTTATATCCTGTCCAAGTAGGTTTAACTCATAAATATCCCGCCACGATCCTATGAATCTGTTCCTTCCTTATCGGCCGGGATCAATTATTTGAAAGTCGTTGACTTTGAATTGATAACGGATTTGAGGATATCTTTGACGAAGATGAGTTTGTTTCCTTTTTGGAATCAAACTCTTGTCTTACATGTATGCAGAATTTAATGTTCATTATAACATAGATATGATATTATGTGTATTCATGGCATGATTCTTCATTGGAGGTCATCGAGTTAACTGCTCATTGTTTCATAGAGCGAGGTAGATCCACGCTTTAGTTATGGTCTTAGAAACTTGGTACGGCCTTGTGGGCACTTACTGGGGGCAGTATAGATTAGGCGAGATTCTTCTTTTCATGTCTAGGTAGGCTACAGACGACTCTTTGTGATTTGGAACATTAGCTACAACATGAATCTGATCCACTTAGATGCTCTCTCTTCGTATCTGATAGGGACAGCTGGCTTCCGGAGAGGTTGGAGGGCTTTTGGCTTAGGCTATGAGTTAAATCTGACCTCGGAATGCCTTGACTTGGAAGAAGCTCGCTTTGTTTGTCAGGCTTCACTTCGAGTGTTTCCTGAGCTCGGAGACCTTTCCTTGCTTTCATGGGGTGTTTCTGGAGGCAGGCCCTAAGAAAACGGGGGTTCCAGGATAGGTGATCTTGAAAAGCTCGGATAACCACGCATCAGGCTTTGCCCGAACTCCAGTGTTTGCGTGAGAGTTCGACCTGGTCGTGCCGAGTTTCATCCTTGATAGTTCTGAAGCCCGATGACCCATCTTCACTTCTTCAGAGTATATTTATGGCCTGTTTGGGGTTCAATGAATAGTGAATTCAGGCTTCGATCCTAGCTAGAAGAGTGGAAAATTTCTCTTTGGTCCCTTAGCCAAATTTCGCTATTAACAGAAGTCCCCTTTAACTTGAACACCGGTGGTAGAGTTGGGGTTGGAGTCAGATACCTTGTTTTTTTTTAATTGGGAAATTTTCCCTCTTTTACCGTTACCAAATCTGGGTGGAAATCTTCACATTTAATGTGTGAGTGACATGGCGTTGGCGGACTGATACTTTCCCCAAAATAATCCGGCTACGTTACGGCCGCTCTGCGATTCGAGGCTATCTTACCAAAGATTTCATTGATGTCACCGGCTCTTCCACCTCTATTTAATACCGGCTTCCTCACTCCTCTGGTCACATTTCACTTTTATATTTCAAATCTTCAAAACTCTCTTTCTTATACTACCTTTGACAAGCTCTTAGTTATTTCCTTTGTTCTTCAAACCCTCCATCGGACAATGTCGAACTCTTCTGACAGCATTGAGGCCATGGTTGAGGGCACTGGTGGCCCCAACTTGGTTCCTAGGAAGCGGACACAAGAAAATTCGAGCGATGAGGGCGTTTCCCCACTTCTTCAGTGTCGTTGCTCTGGTAAGAATATTTTGATCTGTTCCAACTTCTCCAATCAACCCGACAACCCTCTACACTTGGTCGATGAAGATTCTGACGTAGGAAAGAGTGACAACACTGCTAGGAGGGGTCAAGTCACGGTGGCTGGTCCTCTTCCGGTGGGGCTTCCGCCCTATGACTTTAGGGTCATTCCCAATTCCACTGTTGATCCGGATTCCCTCAATCGTATAAGATCCAAGTATGGTATTCCTGACAACGTCTCCCTTACAATCCCTTACAGAGACTATGATGTTTTTAACCCTCCCAAGAGCGTCCTCCTAATTCATATGGCGGCCATCGAGAATGGGGTCAGGCTTTCCCTCCATCCTACCCTGCGGCGGGCCCTCAATGCCCTTCAACTAGCCCATCTCCAGTTAACGCCGGGCTTCTAGAGGCATCTAATTGGGTTCCTTGTGCTGTGGAGGGAGCAATGCGAGATAAGCAAGGTAACCAGGGAGCCCGGAGCAGAGGAGTTGGCTTTCCTCTTTCAAATTGGAAGCCTAGTCAGGGCCTTCGAGGTCAGTTCCACGCCAAGGCCAAGAACAAGGTTAACTTTATCATCCCTGGAGCTTCAAGAAGGGACCCAGTTTGGAAAAAGGAGTGGATATCGGTTGGCGATGATTGGGGGAGCTCGATCTTCATAGGTGGGCATGAGTTTAGGGTCCCTATGGCTTTCAACGACAAACCATTGTGGGATTAAGACTCCCTGCCTACCGAATCTGAAACGGTGTTGAGGGCTATCCTCGTCAGGAACTACCTGAACTTGAAGTATCCAATAGCTGATCCCTTCGATTACCGTAGGGTGAATCGATACCTGCGGATCTCCGATGCTACCCCTCGTAAGTAATCCCAAGTAATTATGCTTCATTCCGTTAACTGGTTTGCTCTTGACATCTTTCTCCATTTCTTTTTTTTAACAGATTTTGTTGTTGCTCCAGCTTCCCCGTGAAGCCCAACAGGCTTGTACCCCTTCTCCTCATGCTAGACTTCTTGGCCACCTTAGAGAAAAGAGGTCCTACTGATCCAGCTGGGGTTTCGCCTTATTTGGTTTCATCGCCTTCCCATGTGAGCTCTAAGATGGCTATTTTTGCATCACGGGCTACTAGAGTTCTAAATTGAGGAGGGCCCGCTCTCCAGGCCGATAATGCGACCACCTCTGTTCCTTCATCGGTGGCCCCCGCTATAACTACTGGTTCTTCAGTCACATTACCCATTACCTTAGCTGTTCCATCTGTGCCCCAAGCAGTTTAGGCTTCAGGGGATTCCGAGGCTAGTATCCCTTAGATTCCCCCTACCTGCCCTCACTATCTGTCGGCCTCGGTTGGTCAGGACGAGGTTTTAATACAGTTCGTTGCATCTAGCTCGGGTGGCTGGCTTTCTAGGATGACTTCAATGCCCGTGGACATCCTGCTTACCAAGGGGTCTGCCCTCTTAGCCGAGGTAGTCATCGCCTTTATTTTCTCATGTAATAGTTTGATTTGTCGTTTCCTAACTTGAACTCCATTTACAGGCCTTCAAATTTCAAGTAGCCATAGGTCATCAGGTAGTTTCTCTCCGTGATTGAGCAGCCAGGGCTGAAACTGAAGCTGAGCGGGGCATGGGATTGTTGGTGTGGGCTCAAGCCTTGGTACAAGAGATGACCTCTAGCCAGAGGGGGATGGAAGCACAACCGGTCAAGCTTCAGTGTGACCATGAGAGGTTGAAGCGGTCTTTCTATCAAGAAACCCTTTGGTCTCAACGTCGAGCCCGTCAGCGGGATAATTGAAAGGTAGAAGCGAAGGACTGGATGTTGAGAACCAAGATCTGCAAGCCCAAGTTCCCAAGCTTCAGGCTGAGGTGGCTGCCTCCTTCAGTGAAGGATACTTCAATGCCTTCTACCAAGTTGCTGAAGCCCTCCTTTCCCCTTTTAACCTATTAATTATTGCTAACTGGGATATGGAGGAGATTATGTCGAAGGTTGAAGAGATGTCTCGTCCTGAGGGTGACAGGGCTAGAGCTGGGAAGCACACAACTGTAATCCATCATCCTCTTCCTCCTCAAGTCTTTCCATTCTCGGGTCCCGGGAAGACCTCTAGTGAGGTCTGGTTAGCCCAACCCCGATGGGCTCTTCTAGGAGCCCGATGTGAGACCCGTAATAGCCTGGATGAAACCCCTAAAAAGGGATTAGATGTTGAACCAAGTCGGGCAGAATCTCTAGCAAACCTTTTTGACGCCGTCATCTCTCTTGAGGTTATAGCAGTGGTTAATGAGGTCTTGGAGGAAGATCCCACTGAGCAGCAGGCAATCGGGAATCTTCCGGCGATAGGGGTAGCAAATATGGTCTTGTAAAATGAGCAGCTACTGGAAGAAGAAGCAGGGGGCAAGGTTCACCAGGAAGGGGGATCAGCATAAGGGAACCATGAGGAAGCAGGAACCTGATGTAATTTATTCCAATTCGCTTCTAGAGCCAGGAAGAGGGGGGTGGGCACCCTGCTATATTCATGCCATGCTTGACTAGCTTTTTCTCCTTCACATTTTTTTTTGTAGCCCGGGATTAGGAGTTGGGCTCCCTATTTGATAAGTGTAGCCTTTTTAGGGGATTGCCACCCGTTTCCATTAATGAAGACTGACTTTAGATCTTGTTCATGTTTTCTTTAATGAATTTTGACTTGATTGGCATGTACTTGCTTCATTTCTGATCTCGATCTAGGTGCAGCCTCTAAAACAACTTGACTTAACCTGACTTGGTAAACGTAACAAGATAGAAAAAAATTGCTTAAGCGTGAAAGAAGGCAGCTAGCTCGAGCTTTCACCTCTCAACAGAAACTTGCAGCTTGGTGACTTTAGTAAATAGTCCCCTTATGTGATTGCAGGCTAGTTCGCACCTGTCACAGTAAGCAACCACATATACATGGAGAAATTGTGACAAGTAATAACTGGGACATTGGAGTTTAAGTAAAAGAGTTTTCCATTCTCGAATCCCTCTAGGGGATTATAGCTCGAGTGAGACATCAAGGAGGGCTATCTAGCCATCTCCTTGTCTTGAGATCTGTATGGTAACTATGCTCTTACCCTTAGATCCCTCTTGGGGGTTGTAGCCCGATCAATGCATCAGAAGGGCTATCTAGCTATTTCCTAGTCTCGAGATCTTGATGACAACTATGCTCTTACACTCAGATCCCTCTTTGGGGTTGTAGCCCGACCAAGGCATCAAGAGGGCTATCTAGCTATTTCTTGGTCTTGAGATCTGGATGGCAACAATACTTTTACGCTCAGATCCTTCTTGGGGGTTGTAACCCGACCAAGGCATTATGAGGGCTATCTAGCTATTTCCTGGTCTTGAGATCTGGATGGAAACTATGCTCTTACACTCAGACCCTTCTTAGCGAGGGGTAGTGCCTGGCCGAGGCATCAAGAATAGCGATGGGGCTTCCCTGACTAATCTTTGGTCTTGGGATGATAATTTTGAATTTTCCATGTAAAACCAAATCACTGTAGAACATAGTTGAAGATGAAGAAAACAGGCTTTATTGGTAAAAAATATAAAAAAGAATAGAGTACATTATTGCTGGTGATTAAAAACTAGGCGGAGGTAGCCTGCTCACGAGTCCCCTGTTTAAGGGTAGAATTTTCTCAGGTGATCTGCATTCCAAGTATGATCGATGAGTCGGCCATTCAGATCCTCGAGTTTATACACCCCGTTGCGGACTACCACCTTTACTAAGTAAGGTCATTCCCAGTTGGGCCCTAAGACCCGGTCTGACCTCTTTCTGGTATTCAATGTGACTTTCTTGAATACTAGGTCCCCTTCCTTAAAGTTTCGGGCTTTAACCCTCCTCTTAAAGTATATATCAATCTTGCTCTGGTAAATTGATACCTTCTCTGCTACCCGATCTTGTTTTTCTTCCAAGAGATCTAAGCTAGTTCAGAGCTTATCCTTGTTGCTTCCCTATTCAAAATGTTGAACTCTGAAGGGGGTCAGTTTGTGCTCAATGGGAAGAACTACTTCAACCCCGAAGGACAAAGAATAAGGTGTTTCTCCAGTGGGCGTTCTCCTTATAGTGCGGTAAGCCTAGAGGACCTCGGGAAGCTCCTCGGCCCATCTACCTTTTTTCTGTTGCAGCTTATTTTCAGCATCTTTTTAATAGTCTTATTGGTGGATTCCACCAACCTCGTTAGTCTGAGGGAGGGCTACTGAAGCAAATCTAAGGTTGATTTCCAAGTCCTCGAAAAAGTCCTTGAACCGGCCGTTATCAAACTGCTTACTGAGGTAGTTGAGGTCAACTACAATGACAAGAAGGGTCCCGAACCTGCAAATTACATTATTTTTTATGAATCTTAGTGTATTTTCTTCCAAATTCTGGGAGAGCGGTTCGGCTTCGACCCATCTTGTGAAATAGTCAATCACCATGATAGCATGCTTGGCTTGACCAGGAGTAGTAGGAATCAGTCCAACCAAGTCGACTCCTCACATAACAAATGGGTAAGGTGAGCTAAGGGATGACAACCGCTCTATCGGGAGACGACTCAAGTTTGCGATCTTCTGGCATGCTTCGCGCGATTGTTCTAAATTATTTGCATCTTGATGGATGGTTGGCCAATAATACCCCATGCAGAGTACCTGATGTGCCAGAGCCTCCCCACCAATGTGGTTCCTGTATTCCCCGGAGTGAACCTCTCTCAGTGCCCATTTGGCATCATCAGGATGTTAACATCGAAGCAGAGGAAGGAATATGCCCCTCCTGTATAAGTAACCATCTACCTAGCAATATCGGACTGAAAGCCTTTTGATTCTCCTAGCTTGGTTAGGCTCTCCGGGAAGACTCCCTTCCTGGAGATAATCCACTATTGGGTCCATCCAACATGGCTGCCGATCCAGGGTATGAGCTTTCTTACCTGCTAGTAGGGGGATCACTTGAAGAGGGACTCCCTGTGATAAGGTCTGGCCAACCATTCACAGCTATCTTGGCTAGGACGTCAGCTCGATGATTCTGTTATCGAGGTACCTGCTCAATCTTAAATCCTTCAAATTTACTCTTAACCTGTTGAACTTGCTTCAGGTAGGCAACCATGTTATTCCCTTTTGCTTGATAATCCCTAGAGACTTGGTTAACTATGAGCAACGAGTCACTCCTAACCTGCAGGTAATCGACCCCGAGCTCCATGGCCGCCCTTATTCTAGCTATGAGGGCTTCATACTCAACCTCATTGTTCGTGGCTTTAAATTCAAATCTAAAACAGTGGCATCACTCAGCCTCTTCTGGGTCAATTTGAACTATGCCCGCTCCTCCCCTGGCTTTCCCGGATGATCCATCTGTTTAGAGGATCCATGACTTGCAACCTTTCGGCCAGCTATTAGATTCTGGAATCCTCTCAGGGGCTATGTTTGTCGCTGTGGAGGTCGATTGGCCTGGTGGCACTGAGAGCTCTGCTACAAAGTACGCCAAAGCATGGGCTTTAATTGCGGTCCTGGGCTTATACCTTAATTCAAACTGGGTGAGCTCCAGGGCCCATAAAACCAACCTTCTGAATACATCCGGCCTTTGTAAGAATTAACGGCGGGGTTGGTCCATCACTTCTGCTATTGAGTGAGCTTGAAAGTAGGGACGGAGCTTCCTTGTCGAGGTCACCAAGGCATAAGCGAGGTTCTCCAGAAGGGTGTAATTCTTTTCTGGTTTTGTTAGAGCATGACTCACGTAGTAGATTGACCGCTGGACCCTATCTCCACATTCTTTGACCAAGGCTCCACTTACTGTAGTCTCTGAAACGGCCAAGTAGATTTGCAGCTCTTCTCTGGGACTTGGCTTGACCAGTAACAGAGGGCTTGTCAGATATTTCTTCAAGGGAGCGTTTGGTACGTTGGACAGAACAGGACAACGTGGGAAAATTTGTTCTTGTCCCACGTTTGGCGTGTCCTTAATATGGGACATGACGAGACAGGGTGGGACAAAAATCATAAAAAGTTGTCCCACCTAAGACCCTAGGACAACTTGTCCCAGACAGGGGACAAGTATCAAAAAGACCAATTTACCCTTTAAATTTTCAAACAATTACAATCATGTCCAATAAATTATATATTATATTATATATATATATATATTATATTTATATAATAATGTATTATATTATATTATTAAATATAATAATATATAATATATATATGATATATTAAACATTATTTTTATTATATATATTGTTAATAGCAAAATTTGGCTAGGGACCAAAGAAGAATTTTCCACTTCCCAGCCTTCCTACAAGGGTCCGAATTCGGGCTTATATGACGGGGTATCAAGGTCCCCGAGGTCGAGCTACTACGCGATCCTACAGGAGCAAGGCGAGGCCACCCATACCATCTAAGCATCTCGCACGTGTCCAGGCTTACTAAATGAAGCCCGATGAGACCGCGTCAAGCTCCTTATACCAGGATAAAGCCCGAAGCTAGGTCGACGTGAAAGGACCTGGGTTCCCCGACATCAAGGTATATCGTGACACTCTCCTAGAGCTTGCTACTATCTCTATTTTCACTAGGAGACCTTCAAGGTGCCGAATTTGTCTTGCAAAGGCACTCCTGCCTCATCGTGGTATAATCTCGACCTGTCCGAGCATAAAAGGAAGAAGCCCGTAAAGCCTCGTCGCCACCAAAAGCGCCCAGATCCATTGTAGATCCTAGTATGGTTAAATCAAGTAGCAAGAACAGTACTCGAGCGTACCTCTCCACCTTTCCAGAAGCGAGCCCAGGTCACCTGTTTATGGCAAACACCTTACCAGGTCCTGCTAGCCAAGCCCGCTACCCCGCTAGGAAGCCTGTATAATTAGGTCAAGCTCCATGATAAAGCTCGGCGTAGCTGAACCAAGCTTCCAACTACATGGTTGGAACCCAATGGGATATTTCGCCTCTAAAATGATTAGCACAAGCTCTATAGGAAGACCAGGATCTAGCTCCGTGACAATCGAGAGGTCCCAGGGGGATCCCGCCAGTGTACTAGATCCTAGGGTACCTCACCCTTAATGAATATCAAATGTCACCTTAGGTAACCTCCATGAAGTACCTCTCCAAAGTGACATGCAAAACTAGAGCTCTCCTCTCGGCAACGTAGGAAGAGAGGGTTGACTTTCATGCATTTAAAGTACCATTAATGAGGTAAACCATATTAATGGAGGTAGTCAACCCTATTAATGAGGTCAAATATATTAATACAGGCAGTCAACCCAATTAATGACATGATCAACACCATTAATAAGAGAATATTCAACTCTTTAATGGTCATCATTAGTGAAAGAGTCCAAAGAGGAAACAATTACCTTTTCCTCCAAGATATCCTCCACAACCGATTATTGGGGGTCAACTATAACAAAAAATCCCGCTTATCAAGGAAAGAAGAGTCCGAAGAGGAAACAAACACATCCTCTCCAAGATATTAGCCACGATCCGATGAACTACATAAAAGGAAGAATCATACTCAATAAGAAGAAAAAGATTGACCAAGGTAGTCACCATTTATAAATATGCCTGTAAAAGGCATAGAAAAGAAGGATTCGATCAATGACAGAAGACAGACATGCTTCACTAAAAAGATCTCTCGACATCATCAATGTTTGTGTTACCTTTACCTAGAATATACCGGTATCAGTCTACATTTGACCACCATTGTAAGCTCTCCGGAGCGACTACGTTGTATTACTTCACCATTCTTGTAAGCTCCCTGATGCATTCTTTGATATATACATAAGGAAGGGTATTCCCCCTTCCTCCGGATACTGCCTTGGGGTTTTTCAGCATGTGATCATTCTTGATGCTTTTTCCCCCTTGGTCTGTCCACCTCCATCTACTAAAGATTTGCTTTCTCTTACTTGTGTCCTGTGTAATGCATGCGTATATGAGTGCGAGCTAGTTTCCTACCTCGCTGGACCTAGCGCTCTTGTCTTCCCATCTACACGCTAAAGTCGCATGTCAAGATAAGGAGAAACCACCTAGACCAGCTTGAAGGAAGTCGATGGGCTCTTTTGTATCATCTCTATGGCGGAAATCGAGCTCTTTGACACTGGAGCTAGATAAGCCCCTAAACTTACTTGCTATCTAGGTAGGGGAATTACAGGAAGGAATCAGGCTCTAGAACGGGCTCCAGGTACCATGACTGACTCCAACCCCAACCGAGGACCAGGACCAGGACCAGGACCAAGATCAACCCTTTCACACCAGCAAGAGAACCTCAAGCTCCCCAGATCTACTTCATAAGCACGAAACGCGACGGACGGGATGGCTTGTCTCTTGCCTACGTTTTCATCCTCTTTCATATTCAAACAAGAACAGGTCAGGTATCAACGGTATCGACCCCGACCACCACTTTCGCGGTAGTGGTCTTGAGGGCGTTAATGGGGATTTTTCATCCTAAACAAATTTCCCGTTAACACTTTCTGACGCCGTCTGTGGGAAGTTTCCACACCCCTTTTGAAAGCCTCTATGTCTCTACATACGTTTCATTATACTATCGAGGTAACAGATTCATTATTCATGGAATATCATTTACTATATACGATATCTTTTCTCCATACTTGTCTATAACGCCTATGCATCGCATGTGGTGCTCATTTTATCATTTAACGAGTTCCGTTCATTGTGGAGCAAATATGGTATGGGGGATTCCTAGTGGAACCAGTTCATTATGCTACTCCTATGAAGTGAACCTGCTCAGATAAGCATGGAGCTCCAATACAGTAGCTCCCCGTTTGAAGATCTCCTATATAGCTGAGCCATTTTGATACATCGAGAGCTCTTATATAGTAAAACTGCACCTCTCCTGCTCTTCTACAGCAGATTCGCTCTGCCACCAGTGTATCACTTATCTAGCATATCCACTGGGCTTCGACCTGTTCAGACGGATCCCCTCATGCCTCTAGGTCCGACCTTCGTAAGCTACTAGGTAGAGGTAGCAGGTCGACCCATGAATCTAAGAAGCCAACTCAGCTGTGTAACTTCTAGAGCAGCACGACCAGCAGAATATTAGTGGTTCAATGCCTCATGCACTAGACCAGTCAACGCCCAAGTGACCCACTTAACTCTCGATTCATTCCAGTAAGGTCCAGAGCCCTCTCTCAGTTACTGGGGTCATCTAGGATCCCTAGCATGTATCTAAACTAGTACCTCCGGTGGCTTCGCTCTATGTTTACCGGGACATTCACTGCCCTAGCAAGCCACCGAAGCCCGATCCGATCGAGGAGCTCTTAAAAGTTTCCTATATTTGGTAAGGCCACCTACGTACCTAAGCAAGCTTCTAGAGCGGTAGCATCGCTACAAGACTTGTGGCTTCGCTTTATATGTACTGGGTCATTCATCGCCCTAGCAAGCCACCGAAGCCTGATCCGATCAAAGAGCTCTCAGAAGTTTCCCACATTTGGTAAGGCCACTACGTGCCTAAGCAAGCTTCTAGAGCGGTAGCATTGCTACAAGACCGGTGGCTTCGCTCTATATGTATCGGGTCATTCATCGCCCTAGCAAGCCCTCGAAACCCAATCTGATCGAGAAGAGCCCAGAGGTTTCCCACTCTTGGTAAGGCCTCCTACATGCCTAAGCAAACCTCTGGAGTAGTAGCTTCATTGTAAGGCCAAATGGCTACTCACTTCTTATACAGGGCCTATCAACGCCCAAGTGAGCCACTGAACTCTCGACTCATTCCAGCAGGGTCCAGAGCCCTCTCTCAGTTGCTGGGGACTTCTAGGATCTCGAGCATGCATCTGAACCAGTACCTCCTGTGGCTTCGCTCTATGTTTACCGGGACATTCACTGCCCTAGCAAGCCACCGAAGCCCAATCCGATTGAGGAGCTCTCAGAAGTTTCCCACATTTGGTAAGGCCACCTACGTGCCTAAGCAAGCTTCTAAAGCGGTAGCATCGCTACAAGATCGGTGGCTTCACTTTATATGTACCGGGTCATTCATAGCCCTAGCAAGCCGCCGAAGCCCGATCCAATCGAGGAGCTCTAAGAAGTTTCCCACATTTGGTAAGGCCACCTATGTTCCTAAGCAAGCTTCTAGAGTGGTATCATCGTTACAAGACCGGTGGCTTCGCTATATATGTACCGGGTCATTCATCGCCCTAGCAAGCCATCGAAGCCTGATCTGATCGAGGAGAGCCCAGAGATTTCCCACTCTTGGTAAGGCCTCCCACATGCCTAAGCTAACCTCTAGAGCAACAGCCTCACTGTAAGGCCAAGTGGCTCCTCACTTCTTATACATGGCCGGTCAACGCTCAATTGAGCCACTGAGCTTCTATTTTGTTCCAACATGGTCCAGAGCTTTCTCTCAGTTATTGGGGGCTCCTTGAAATCCCAAGTATGCCTTTAGACCGGTACCAGACAGGTATCCCATCTCCATTTATATAGGGTCATCCAATGCTCAAGTGAGTCACCACTCATCCTGGAAGGGTCCAAAGTCTTCTTTCCGTCGCAGGAACTTCTAAGAATCCCGAGCATGTCTTCAGATAGCTACTAAGCTGATTTCTCCTCTCCATTTATATGGGGCCATTCATCGATCTAGCAAGCTACCTTGGTCCTGATCTACCTCTCTAATTCAAAGGTAGACAGACTTGAAGCCTCCCATGCATCTACAGCAGCAGAGGACTTCAAAGTATTTCCTAACTCAACACGACTAGACATGAAAGAAGAAATGGGAACAAATTCCTCCTCATCATCTGCGCATCCATTGTCTCAATAATTTTTGGCTTCAGTCAGAGCGGACCTAGGTAACTCTCAACTTTCTCTGTGATCTATTCAAGGTGTCCATCCTCCAATGATGATCATGTCAGAGGGAAGAAGAGCTCGAGCTACCTAACAGCAACACAGAAGCGTCCTTCAGCAAATGAAGCACCCACCGTGGCATGCAGAGTTTAAACCACTCCCATCATATGGTCATGGGTTGAAGAAGTAACCATCCTCCTTGGCTAGCACGAGCTCGACCTTAGCAAACACCAGCTTACTCTTAGAGATTATCATACCGATGGCTCCTCTCCATTTGTACGGGGCTTTCCAATGCCTTAGTGAGGCAGGTCTTGATCCGTTCGGGGAGCACCCAAAGGTTCTAATTCGTTCAAAGTAGGGTCTCTAGCTCGATTACGATTGTTGAAGGCTCTCATCTACCCCAAACAGACTTCCAAACAGGTTATATCACTTGGGGACAAGAAGCTCAATATTTTCTCAGTATTCTAGTATCATCTCAAGAGATTCTACTCGTTAGAAAACTCTTAGAGCAAGACTGGTTATCAACCGACACCACCATGCATGGATACAACTTCGTATTAGCTCGCCATGAGTTTGCATCTCTTTTGATTTCGGTATCCGCAATAGATCGTATGTGATCACCGTCACCAGGAGAGCTACACCGCACTCCTAATGCCCTGGACTGGATAAAATCCATGAAGATCACCATCACCAGGAGAGCTCCATAGCCCTCATGATGCCTTGGACTGGATAAAATCCCTCCAGGAGGAACGCCATGGTATTTCGACAATGATCTCCTTGAAACTAGGAAATAGCTAGATAGCGCTCCTGATGCCTTGGTTGGGCTAGCACCCCCAAGAAGGATCTGAGTGTAAGAGCATAGTTGATCCAGATCACAAGACCAGGAAATAGCTAGATATCGCTCCAGATGCATTGGTCGTACAACCACCCCCAAGAAGAATCTGAGTGTAAGAGCATAGTTGCCATCAAGATCTCGAGACCAGAAAATAGCTAGATAGCGCTCCTGATGCCTTCGTAGAGCTACCACCCCCAAGAAGGGTTTGAGTGTAAGAGCACAGTTGCCATCCAGATCGAAATACCAGGATATAGCTAGATAGCGCTCCTGATGTCTTGGTCGGGCTATGACCCCCAAGAAGGATCTGAGTGAAGAGCATAGTTGCCATCCAGATCGAAATACCAGGATATAGCTAGATAGCGCTCCTGATGCCTTGGTCGGGCTATGACCCCCAAGAAGGATCTGAGTGTAAGAGCGTAAAAGCCATCCGGATCAAAATACTAGGATATAGATAGATACCGCTCCTGATGTCTTGGTCGGGCTACGATCCCCAAGAAAGGTCTGAGTGTAAGAGCATAGTTGCCTACCAATTCCAGGAACAGAAATTTCTGGCTCTTAGCCACTAAAGATTCATCCGACATGATCAAACAATACAGTTTGTGACCTTTCTCACTTACCAAATTTTACACTAACTAGAGCATTGAAAATTCCGCAAAGGGAATACCCATTCTGTGGTCTGCCATCGTTCATTTATTTTACAGGTACGCCGAATGCATCTATGTCTCGCCTATGTATAAAGAACTGGTGAGAAAGTGGCCTTAGTTGCCCACTAGGATCTTCTTCGCCAAATGTAACAAGACTCTTAAAACAGGAATGACTAGTACCCCGGTCTGTTAAGCCAAGCACTGTGAGTGATTCTGGTTACAATTAAGAAGCGACAAGCAAAATTCTTCTTGTAGTACAAGTTTCAGACTCTAACCCCAAATACTTACCGGTGTTCAAGTCAGAGGGGACTTCTGTTAATAGCAAAATTTGGCTAGGGACCAAAGAAGAATTTTCCAATTCCCAGCCTTTCTACAAGGGTCCAAGGTCGAGCTACTACGCGATCCTACAGGAGCAAGGTGAGGCTGCTCATACCATATAAGCATCTCGCATGTGATCAGGCTTACTAAATAAAGCCCGACGAGTCCGCGTCAAGCTCTTTATACCAAGATAAAGCCCGAAGCTAGGTCGACGTGAAAGGACCTGGGTTCCCCAACATCAAGGTATCTTGTGACACTCTCCTAGATCTTGCTACTATCTTTATTTTCACTAGGAGACCTTCAAGGTGCCGAATTTTTCTTGTAAAGGCACTCCTGCTTTGTCGAGGTATAATCTTGACCTGTCCGAATATAAAAGGAAGAAGCCGGTAAAGCCTCATTGCCACCAAAAGCGCCAAGATCCACTGTAGATCCTAGTATGGTTAAATCAAGTAGCAAGAGCAGTACTCAAGCGTACCTCTCCACCCTTCCAGAAGCGAGCCCAGGTCACCTGTTTATGGCAAACACCTTACCAGGGCCTGCTAGCCAAGCCCGCTAACCCGTTAGGAAGCCTGCATAATTAGGTCAAGCTCCATGATAAAGCTCGGTGAGCTAAACCAAGCTCCCAACTATGAGGTTGGAACCCAATGGGATATTTTGCCTCTAAAATGATTAGTACAAGCTCCATAGAAAGACCCGCATATAGCTCTGTGATAATCGAGAGATCCTCGGGGGATCCCGCCAGTGTACTGGATCCTAGGGTACCTCACCCTTAAGGAATTTCAAATGTCACCTCAGGTAACCTCTATGAAGATGGTCGTGGGTTCGTTTCCCACAGACGGCACCAGAAAGTGTTAACGGAAAATTTGCTTGGGATGAGAAATTCCTATTAACACCCTCGAGACCACTACCACGGAAGTGGTTGCCAAGGTCGGTACGATTGATACCTGACCTATTTTAGAGGTAAACGAAAGGGCTGGATTGCAAGGATACAAATGGGAGCTTTTATTATTGATTACTTGCTTTGATATACAGATGGCTCTCTCATATGCTCACAGTCTCTCTAGGATCTAGGAAGGTGGTAAATTCATGCTTGTCGAATAGTGGAAACGAAGGTGGCCGTGTTCTGAACCTAGAATTTAGGCATTTCCCTCTTCTTTTCTTTTCTTCTATCTGTCGTTATTCCTCTGTTTTTCATCTACCTCTACTCTTTTTCTTTTTGTCTCTGTTCTGTATGTCATGCTTGGCCCTATTTATATCAGGTCCAAGTAGGTTTGAATTCGCTGATATCCCGCCATGATCCTACGAATCTGTTACCTCCTTATCGGGCGGGATTGTTTATTTAAAAGTTGTTGACCTCGAGTAAATAACGGAAACGATGATATCAAAAATGAGTTTGTTTTCTTTTAGGAATCAAACTCTTGACTCGTACATAAACAGAATTAAAGATATGATCTTGTATGTTATCATGGCATGGCTTTTCATGGAGGTTACCCAGCTAACTGCCTGTCGTCTCATAGAGCGAGGTAGATCCATGCTTCGACTCTGTTCTTAGAAGTTCGGGATGGATTTTCCCTAATCCTTGGGAGCTTGAGGTGTCCTTGTAGACATTCCTAGGAGGTAGCCGAGGTAGTGTAAATCTAGACGTGATTCCTCGCTCATGCCCAGCAGGGACATCAGGCTTCAGGAGAGGTTGGCGGGCTTCTGTCTAAGACTACTGTTAAGCTTGTGCTTCTAAAGTCTTAACTCGGAGGAAGCCTACTTTGCTTGTCCAGCTTCTCTCGAATGTCTCTTGAGCTTGGAGACCCCTCCTGGCTTTGACGAGGTGGTTGAGGAGCTCGACCTCAGAAACCGAGGTTTCCCGATAGGTGGCCTGGAGAAGCCTGGGTTCCAGTGTTCGTGTAAGGGCTTGTCCTTGTCGCGCCTAGCTTGTTTTTTGATAGTTTTGAAGCCGGGCCAGCCTTCCCTACTATTGCGGGGTAGCTTTATGGTCTATCCGGGCTTCATGAACGTCGATTATGGGCTTTGACTTGTGACGGATAAGTGGAAAATTTCTCTTTGACCCCTGACCAAATTTTACTATTAAGAATATATTATACATTATATATAATAATATATTAAATATTACTATGTATATAATAATATTATTACCTATACAATAATATATATATATATCTTTTATATATATATTATATTATATTTTATTATTATATATAATAATATATTATTATTATTATTTATATAATAGTATTGCTATCTATATAATAATAATTATATATATATATATATATATATATATATATATATATATATCTTTTATATAAAAATAATAACAATAATAATAATAATAATAATAATATTATTATTATTAATAATAATAATAATCATAATAATAATGTTCATTATATCATATATATATATATTACATTAAATAATATATATATATAAATATTATATTTTCTTTATATACTGATATTTAATATTATATATCATATATATTATTACATATATAATAATATAATATATCATTATATATAATATATCATATTATTATATATAAAACATGTAATATTCTATATCAATCTATAATAATATCAATTAATATAATAGTAATAATAATAATAATAATAATAATAATAATAATAATAGTATTTAATATTATTATATATTAATATATAATATTATAGTTTATGTTGTTATATATATAAAAGGGGTATTCTGGTCATTTGAGTCTCTTCTTCTGTCATGTCCAAGTCATACCAAACACATAACAGTACAGTTTACAGTTCTGTCCAGGCCTTCCAAACACAATATAGAACAATATGTTCTGTCCTGTTCTGTCCTGTTCTGTCCTATCCATTCTCACCTTGTCCTGTCCCATCTCTGTATCAAACGCACCCTAAGGCTTGAAAAGTTTGTTCACCCTCTTGGTCCCATTTCATGTTTCTTCCCTGTTTAATGGCTTTGAAGAATAAGAGACATTTATCGGTAGATCAAGAAATGAACCTGTTGAGCGTTGCTACCTGCCCGGTCAAGACTTGAACCTGCTTAAGTGTTATGGGGGACTCTAGATCCAAGATAGCCTTAATCTTTTCCGGGTTAGCCTCTATGCCTCTCTCATGAACTATGAAGCCTAAAAACTTTCCAATAGTTACCCCAAAAGTGCATTTGGAGGGGTTCAATCTCATCCGGTTCTCCCTCAAGATCACGAAAGTTCTACGAAGACCGTCCAGATGGCTTTCAGTGGTTGATGACTTAGTGATCATGTCGTCGATGTCCATCTCCATTGATCTTCCAATTTCGGTCTTGAACAACCGATTGACCAACCATTGATATGTAGCCCCCGCATTCTTAAGCCCGAATGGCATTACCTTGTAGCAATACAGACCTTGTCCGGTGGTGAAACTGGTCTTTTCCTGGTGGTGGGGTGCATCATAATCTGGTTTTATCCTGAAAATACGTCCATGAAGTTTGGGAGCTTGTTTCCGGAGGTGGAGTCAGTCAACTGATCAATTTTCCGTAGAGGAAAACTGTCTTTTGGGCATGCCCGATTGAGGTTGGTATAGTTGACGCACATGCGCCACTTCCCATTCGATTTTGTGACCATGACTACATTAGAGATTTATTCGGAGGTAGCGTGCTACTATAATGAAGCCCACGTGGGTCAATTTGTTCACTTCTTCCTGAACCGTAACGTTTCTGTTAATAGGGAAATTTGGCCAGGGGTCAAAGAGAAATTTTCCACCTACAATCGACACTCATGAAGCCCGAAAAGACCGTAAAGCCACCCCGCAGGAGCAGGGAAGACCGGTTTGACTTCAAAGTTACCAGAAGACAAGCCAAGCGTGACAGGGACGAGCCCCGGCAAGAGCACTGGAACCCGGGCTTCTCCAGGCCATCTATCGGGGAACCTCGGCTTTGAGGTCGAGCTCCACAACCGCCCCGTAAATGCCAGGGGAAGTCTCCCAGCTCAAGAGACATTTGAAAGAAGACCACCAACCTCTCCAAAAGCCCGCTGTCCTTGTTGGGCATAAATGAGGAATCATCCCTAAGTCTGCATTACCCCAGCTACCTTCCAGGAAGGTCTACAAGAACACCTCAGGCCCCCACAGGTCAAGGAAAATCCATCTTAAGCTTCCAGGGACAGAGCCAGAACAGGGGTCTACCTCGCTCTACAAGGCAATAGGCGGCTGGCAGAATGATCTCCATGAAGATTCATGGCACGAGTGCACACGGGATCGTTTCTGTGAAATGTTCACATGCACGTCAAGAGTATAATTCAAATAAGGCAACAAACTTATCTTCATCAACCATATCATCGAATCCGGAAACAATTAAAACTCAAACGACAAATCCCGCCCGATAAGGAGGGAACGGATTCATGGGATCAAGGCAAAGTATTTATGAAATTTAAACCTACTTGAACGATATTTATAGATGAACACAGACAGAGAAAAAAGGGAGACAACAGAGATAGATCGAGCGACATACAGAAAATCATAAACAACAGATACACATAGAAGGTAGGCCTAAATTCTGATTTCAGAACATGGTCACCTTCATCGCCACTATTCGATAGGCACCAAGTTGCCACCACCCTACTCCTCCGAGAGATTGTGAGCTAATAAGAGAGTTATTTGTATCTTAAAGCAATATATCAATAATACAGCTCCCATTTACTGTTATTACCACTCGTCTCTCTCTCTCTCTCTCTCTCTCTCTCTCTCTCTCTCTCTCTCTCTCTTAAACAGGTTGGGAACCAACAGTACTGACACCGGCCACCTCTTACGTGGTCGTGGTCTCGAGGGTGTCAACTGGAATTTCTCATCTAGAGCAAATTTCCCGTCAACACTTTCTGGCACCTCTGTGGAAACCTCTCACACCACCATCTTTTTACATTCAAAAAGTTCTTTATTTCAAAGTCATCATGAAGCTCCGCTCCTCACAAGGGCAGCAAGGCACCTCAGGAAAACTTTCTGCTACATCGACATGAAAGGTTCCGAGGAAAAGGAAAAAATCCAGGCTCCTAAGCCAGATTCCCATCCAGCCAGCTACTGTGCGGGCTCTGGATCCCCCTCTGGGAAGCCAGGTTGAGCTTGACCAACAAGCGGCGGCCTTTGTAGAGAATGTCCGCCTTCGACTACTCGCCGAGGGTATCGCTATCCAACAAACGGTCTCTACAATCAAGGGGAATCAAGCAGGCCCAGGGCTAGGTAACCCGCCTTTGATCGATTAGAGCCTGCCTCTCTGGAATCAACTAGTAACAGAGCGGGGCTTCCGACCTCGATCCGGGATAAACTAGGGCCCATGCCCCATGTTCCCGAAGTGCTGCCACACTACCAACCACGACAAGTCAAATCCGCGATAGAAGTCTTTTATCGGGGACAAGAAGAACTCCTCCACCCAACGACTTCAAGGAGGGAAGCCCGGGGTAGAAATAAAAAAGTCAGCAAAGCCCCCGAGCAAGCCCTCTCCTAAGAAAGAACCGGGTAGAGGTCACTAGTAAATCAGAGGGATCTGATGGTGAGGAATCTGAGATTGACTCAAGGAAGTCCGAAAGCAAGCAACTAAGGGACCAGTTGGTAGAGCTGCAGAAAGAGGTCCAATTGATGAAGAAGGGGAAGTACAAGGAGGACAAGAAAGATCCTCTAAGTTAAATGAACTCTCCTTACACCAGAAAGATCTGGGAGACAAAGCTCCTACCTAAGTTCAAAATGCCAGCTGACAGGTTCTCCGGGACTGAAGATCCACTGAGCCACTTAGAGAGTTTCGTTCAACAAATGGAGGTCCAGAACACAACCAGGGCCGCAATGTGTCGGATGTTCCCCACCACACTCACGAATTATGCTAAGTCTTGGTTTAGGAAACTACCCGCTGGGAGCGAAGATTCCTTCACCAAATTATAAACTGATTTTTTCTCACAGTTCTAGGGGGTTAAGCCCCGACCGAAAGACCCGATTCATCTGCAGTACGTGATCCAGGAGAAAGGGGAAACTCTCCAGGCTTATGTCAAGCGTTTCCACAAGGAGGTCATCCAGATGGGGGTCTTCACAGAGAGAGAAACCCTTGCCAACTTCAGGAGAAACTTATGGGCTGGAAAACTATTCCGGTCTTTTGCCAAGAAACCTCCAGAAACCTACCAGGAAGCCTATGATCGAGCTCTGGAACAAATCGAGGTCGACGAACAGCTCAAGGTCAAGGTGGAGCATGACGACATGAGAGCTGAAAAGCGACAAAAGAAGGAAGCTCCCAGACCCGAGCAAGATCAAAAGAGCCAGATAAACGGGCTCCTCCTCAAGATTTACCACCTTTCAGGACAGTAGCCCCTATAGCCCAAGATGAGAAGGGATACGACAGTTACACTCCCTTAAATGCTTATCGAGAAACAATCTACCTCGCTATTCAGGATAAGGGTTTGTTACAGAAGCCCGCTCGTATGAAAGTCTCGGTCGATAAAAGAAATCGTTATAAATATTGTGACTTTCATGAGGATGTAGAGCACAACACCTCAGAATGCTACAACCCATGGAACAAGTTTAAGGCTTTGATAAAGGGGGGGATGCTTGATAGAGTTCTTACAACAAGTTAGGGAGAATATTCAAACTGGAAGGGAGGTCCAAGCCGAGATTCGGGAACACGTTGAGAAGAGGAAAAGAGATCAGGCGGACCTAATGCAATCGATTCAGGTAATTCACACTATCAGCGGAGGTCCCACTCTAGCCGACACCTTCAACAATTCCAGAGAAAACCATACCAGGAAGGTCCCTTGTACTGACGAAGGGCGGGATATCTTCAAGGTCGACCAGAGATAGACCAACCTCTCCCAGCTATCTCAAATCATCTTCACTGAGGCAGATGTCTTTAAAACCATGCGGGCACATGATGACCCCATGGTCATTACATTACAAATTGCCAACTTCATGGTGCACTGCGTGCTCATCGACACAGGTAGCAGCGTCGACATTTTGTTCAAAGATACCTGGGAGAAGCTGAACTTGAAGCATTGGTGCTACAATAGTTGCTCTACTCCATTATACGGGTTCACTGAGGACTCTATCACACCCGTAGGATAAAAAATCATACCAGTGATCATTGAAGCCGCACCTCTCCAGCAAAACATCATGACTGACTTCGTTGTGGTGGACACTCCGTCTGCATACAATGCAATATTAGGAAGGCCATTTCTGTCATCTTTGAAAGGGGTCCTTTCTATTTACCACAATGTCTTGAAGTTCCCGGTAGGAGACAATGTGGGAGAGGTTCGGGGTGATCAGCAAGCGGCTAGGAAATGCTATGCAGTGTCAGCTAACCCAATAATTCTAGCAAAGCAACTCGCACAGGTGACGACTATCCAAGATGAGATAGCCCCTGCACTCCACACGGAAAACCCAGGATCCATCGATTACCCTAAAGAAGGACTCGTGATGCTCGACATAGAAGTATGAAGAAAGGTAGATGGGTAGAGGAGCTTCCCGAGGTCCTTTGGGCTTACCACACTACAAAGAGAATAGCTACT
Source organism: Dipteronia dyeriana (assembly GCA_032871835.1). NCBI lineage: Eukaryota > Viridiplantae > Streptophyta > Magnoliopsida > Sapindales > Sapindaceae > Dipteronia > Dipteronia dyeriana. The sequence continues at coordinate 18,549,693 of CM065296.1, read as the reverse complement.
GGGAAACGCCCTACTCGTTGGCCTTCGGGGTTGAAGCAGTCCTACCTATAGAGCACAAGTTGACCTCTTTTAGAGTCCACCGGTTTGAATCGGAAAGCAATGAAAGCAAGCTCCGAGCTCGTTTGGACCTCTTAGAGGAAAAACAAGATCGAATAGCTGAAAAGGTAGCAATCTACCAAGGCAGGATTGCCAGGTACTTCAACAAGAGGGTTAAAACCCAAAGCTTCAAAGAAGGGGATCTGGTCCTCTGGAAAGTGACGTTGAACACCAAGAAGAGGTCAGACGGGGTCCTACGGCCCAACTGGGAATGACCCTACCTAATAAAGATGGTGATCCATAATGAAGCGTACAAGCTCGAGGATATGGATGGCCGACTCATCGACCATACTTGGAATGCGGATCACCTAAGGAAATTCTACCCTTGAACATGGGACTCATGATTAGACAACCTCCGACTAGCTTCTTTTTATTTTCTGACAGTATTGTACTCCATCTTCCATATCAATAAAGCTCGCATGTTTTCTTGTTTACTCCTTCTCCAAATATGTCCTACAATGATTTGGGTCTACATGGAAAGTTTGGACATTATCGTCTTAAGACCAGGTGTAAGCCGGGTAAGCCCCTTCACTGCTCTTGATGCCTCGGCCGGGCACTACCCCCCGCTAAGAAGGGCCTGAGTGTAAGAGCATAGTTGCCATCCAGATCTCGAGACCAGGGATTTACCAGGGAAACCCCCTCATCATCCCTGATGCCTTGGTCGGGTGACCTCCCCCAAGAAGGATCCGAGTATAAGTGCAAAGTTGCCATCCGGATCAAAATACCAGGATATAGCTAGATAGCGCTCATGATACCTTGGTCGGGCAACCATCCCCAAGAAGGATCTGAGTGTAAGAGCATAGTTGCCATCTAGACCAGGAAATAGCTAGATAACGCTCCTGATGCCTTGGTTGGGCTACCACCCCCAAGAAGGATCTGAGTGTAAGAGCATAGTTGCCATCCAGATCTCTAGACTAGGAAATAGCTAGATAGCCCTCCTGATGCCTTGGTCGGGCTACAACCCCCAATAAGGATCTGAGTGTAAGAGCATAGTTTCCATCCAGACCAGGAAATAGCTAGATAGCGCTCCTGATGCATTGGTCAGGCTACCACCCCTAAGAAGGAATTGAGCTTGAAATCCCGGATCTCTCCTGATCCCGAGCCTAAGAAGGGACTAAACAATTCTCCACTTAATGTTCTACTCGGGCTATAACCTCCCAAAGGGGCTCGGGGATGGAGGGCTCGACTTACTTAAACTCTAAATGCTCATGTTATTTTATTAGCTCTCTTTGATATAGGGTTACTTACTACAGCAAACCCACAATCAAACAAGGGGACTGTCAGCTGAAGAATTGGAGCTAGCAGTTCCATTGGTATGGGGGCTCAATGCCAATAACTTGTTTTTCTTATCTTAATTTTTCCCAAAGATAGCTCGCTTCGATATAAAAGCTGGACGATCAAGCAAGTACATGGAAGCAAGATTCAGATCTGAGATTAAAATTTTATTATCAAGTAAGGGAGCCTATCCCCCAACAAGGATACTACAAGAAAGGGGGGCCCAATCCCTGGTTCATGGCTACAAGGGAAAAATAATAAGAGATCAAACACAGTTGAAGATGGGATGCCCACCCTTTTTTTGGGCATTCAAAATAAATCACGTGGAAGAGAACTCAAGCTCCTTTGTCTTCCCTTTGGGCCTTCAGCTTCCTCCTCCACAGAATGGACCTCGCCCCCTGATCCCCTCTCCAGTCACGGTTCGTCCTGGTTAGCCGCATCTTCCGTCTCCTCACTTCCTCCTGAGGACCAGCCCCGACCGTCTCAGGGTCAACAGGATCTTCCTCCATGATTTCATTAATCACCGCCATAACTTCAGGAGGAATAGCTGCAGCAAGAAGGCTGGTCGCCGACTCAGGCACAGTCCCACCTTCTGTTGACCCTATTCCTAAGAGCACTGCGGGAGGATTTCGGGCTTCCACGAGGCCTTTTTCTAGCTCTTCGTTATGAACCCCCTACGAGGATTCACCGAGACAAGATGATGGAAAGGTTGGAACAAAAGGAGGCAGATATGGCACCTTCAACTTCTTCCCATCTCCCTCACCAGAAGGGCCAGCTCAATCAATTTCAGGGCGAGACATCTCCGCAGCCTGTAACATGACCTCCGCTCTATCCCAACCGGTAATACTAGAGAGATCGAATGGAAGGGAAGAGCCTCTGCAACCTGATAGGAGGCATAGAAGTACCCCTCGCTAAAAGAAACTTCCACTTCGGCTTGGAGCTGGGTAATTCGAGCCTGCAAGGTTTGGTTCTCAGCATTTAGGGCCTTCGCCTCTCCCCTCCTGTCATCCTGCTGGCTAGCCCACCGCTTCGACCGGAGAGTCTCCTGATCAAAAGCCCGCTTCAGCCTCTCATGATCGCATTGAAGCTCAGCTAGCTGCGTCTCCATTCCCTGTTGGCTGGAGGTCATCTCTTGGACCAGGATATGAGCTCGCGTAAGCAACCCCATGGCTCGCTCAGCTTCAGCCTCAACCTTGGCTCCCTGATCACGGAGGAAGGCTACCTGATGCCCCATGGCCACCTGAAACTTGAAACCTTGTAAAGGAAAATCAGGTTAGAAAATGACAAGTTAAGAAAATCAATAAAGAAGTAAAAGCGACAATTACCTCAGCTAAAAGGGCACACCTTTTGGTGATCAAGATATCCATGGGCATCGCGGTCATCTTAGAAAGCCCGCCGCCTGGACAAGATGGGACAAATTGTTTCAGGACCTCATCCTGATCTGCCGAGCTTGATTGCTGGTACGAACGAGAAGGGGCGACCTCAGAAGAATCGGCATCAAGCTCCCTAGGAACCTCAACTGCTCGGGATACAACCAGATCTGCAGAAAGAGGTAGCGAGACTCGGGGGGCATTATGTGGAGCAATAAATTCTTGATGAGGATCATGAACAGACTTATTGACTACTTGGGAAGCAGACCCTCATCGGTTTATAGCCTTCGCAGCCCGAGATGCCAGAAGAGCCATCTTTGACTTCACCTAGGAAGGAGATGGGGAAGGAACGAATGAGGCAGCTACCTTAGTGGTTGACCCCCCCTTCTTCGAAACAGTTGAGAGAGCCCCTGGGGACGATCTAGAAGGAGAAGGAGGTATCCCAACTTGTCGGGTTCACGAGAAGCTGGAGCAACAACAAACACTGTTAAAGAAAAGAGTCAAGATCATCAGAACTGAACCCTTCAACAAAAAAAAAGAAGAAAAAACATGAATAGATCGAGATACTTACGAGGGGTAGCACCGGATATCTGTAAGTACCTGTTTACCTGGCGGGGATCGAAGGTTTCGGTGGTCGGAAACTTCATATTCAAATAGTTCTGAGCTAGTATGGTCTTCAGCACGGCTTCAGACTCATCGGGTAAGGAATCCCGACCCCAAGTGGGTTTGTCACTAAAAGCCGTAGGAACCTCGAGCTCATGACCGTCGACGACGACGGAGCTCCCCCAGTCTCCTCTCGCCAGTACCCACTCTTTCTTCCAAGAGGGGTCCTTCATTGAAGCCCCAAGGATGATAAAATTAAGCCTATTCTTAGCCTTGGCATAGAATTGGCCCCGTGGAACTCTTGCCAGGCTACCAATCTGGAAAAAGAAGGCGAGCTCTTAAGCCCCGAGCTCTCTAGTTACGCCGCTTAGCTCGCATTGCTCCCTCTACAATACCAGGAAGCTGATTAGATACCTCTAGAAGCTAGGCGTCAGTTGAAGCGGAGCCAGCTGAAGAGCATTGAGAGCCAGCTGAAGGGTGAAGTGAGGAGGGAGTCTCATCCCGCTCTCAAAAGCCGCGACGTGGATAGGGAACACTCCTTTGAGTGGGCTAAAAATATCGTAGTTTCAGTGGGGGACAGTCAATAAAATGGTATCAGGAATACCATACTTGTCCCATAGATGGTCGATCGAATGAGGGTCAAAAGTAGAGTCAGGGATGACCCTGGGTTTAAAAGGAAGGGTTAACACTGGAGGAAGCTCTACCACTATGACTTGAGCCCTCTCAACCGCATTTAACCTCTCCCCGATGTTAGAGTCTTCGTCGACTAGGCTCAGAGTATTGTCAGGCCGGTTCAAAAATCCAGAACAGATAGAAGCAGGGAGGATTCCTCGTCACTTGAAATCCCTCGCACCCGCTTAAGAGAAGCTAGATTAGGACCCACAGAGCCCTTCATTAAGGCATCAACACTATCTGTGGAAGTTGACATTGATGGAAAGAGAGGTGAGAAAGCAAGTGGAAGATTTCGGCAGAGAAAATGGGGAAGAAAAAATTTAAAAGTCTGAGATTTAAGAAAGTATAAAGAAAGTGACGCGCAGGCCGGGGCTTAAATAGAGGTCTATGAGCGATATCCTTAGGAAGATCACCGCCGTATTGCAGTTGTTTTTCTTCGAATAACACTCAGTTTCAAATTCAAAAATGTTGGGTAATTAATGAAAAAATTTTGCTCTCATTAATTATCTTTATGGCGAAAAACTTTCTCAATTAAACAAGGAATCTGACTCCAACACCAACTCTACCACCGGTGTTCAAGTCAGAGGGGACTTCTGTTAATAGGGAAATTTGGCCAGGGGTCAAAGAGAAATTTTCTACTTACACTAGACACTCATGAAGCCCGAAAAGACCGTAAAGCCACCCTGCAGAAGCAGGGAAGACTGGTTTGACTCCAAAGATACCAGAAGACAAGCCAAACATGACAGAGATAAGCCCCCACAAGAGCCCTGGAACCCGGGCTTCTTAAGACCATCTATCGAGGAACCTCGGCTCTGAGGTCGAGCTCCACAACCGCCCCGTAAATGCCAGGGGAAGTCTCCCAGTTCAAGAGACATTTGAAAGAAGACCGCCAACCTTTCCAGAAGCTAGCTGTCCTTGTTGGGCATAAATGAGGAATCATCCCTAAGTCTGCATTACCCCAGCTACCTTCCAGGAAGGTCTACAAGAACACCTCAGGCCCCCACAGGTCAAGGAAAATCCATCTTAAGCTTCCAGGGACAGAGCCAGAACAGGGGTCTACCTCGCTCTACGGGGCAATAGGCGGTTGGCAGAATGATCTCCATGAAGATTCATGGCACGAGTGCACACGGGATCGTTTCTGTGAAATGTTCACATGCACGTCAAGAGTATAATTCAAATAAGGCAACAAACTTATCTTCATCAACCATATCATCGGATCCGGAAACAATTCAAATTTAAATGACAAATCCCGCTTGATAAAGAGGGAACTGATTTATGGGATCACGGCAAAGTATTTACGAAATTTAAACCTACTTGAACGATATTTATTGATGAACACAGACAGATAAAAAAAGGAGACAACAGAGATAGATCGATCGACATACAGAAAATCATAAACAACAGATACACATAGAAGGAATGCCTAAATTGTGATTTCAGAACACGGTCACCTTTATCGCCACTATTCGACAGACACTGAGTTGCCACCACTCTACTCCTCCGAGAGATTGTGAGCTAATAAGAGAGTTATTTATATCTTAAAGCAATATATCAATAATAAAACTCCCATTTACTGTTATTACCACTCATCTCTCTCTCTCTCTCTCTCTCTTAAACAGGTCGGGAACCAAAGTTATCGACCCGACCACTGCTTTCGTGGTAGTGGTCTCGAGGGTGTTAACTGGAATTTCTCATATCGAGCAAATTTCCCGTCAACAGTTTCTTTCGGTGTTAAAGTGATGCCTTTTATGTTTGGCGGGCTTGAAAGTCAGATCCACTGCCAATCGGTGAGTAGCCAAAGACATCAAGATTCCAGGCATCTCGTCGTGACTCTAAGTGAATATGTCATTGAATCTTTGAATAGCCCGTGATGACCTTCAAGGGAGCACCCATCCGGATGGGAATCTCTTCCAGCTTATCAGCTAAATGACCGCGGCCCCATTCTCTTCTCTGCTCCTCTTCGTCTGGCATCACAGGGTCATCCTCAGGGTGATTTATGGGTTCTATATCTTCCAAGGTCAATACAGGTGTTGCCTCATCCTGGATCGTTGTTACCTGGGCAAGTTGCTTTGCTAGAGCTGTTGTGTTGGTAGACACTGCATAACATCTCCTGGCTGCCTGCTGGTCATCCCGTACCTCCCTTACCTTGTCTAATATTGGGAATTTCAGGACGTTGTGGTAGATGGATAAGACCCCCCTTAAGGATGACAGGAAAGGTCTTCCAGTATCGAACTGTAGGCCGATGGGGTATCTACCACCTTGAAGTCAGTCATAATATTTTATTGGAGAAGGATGTTCCAACAATTACTGGGAGGATCTTTGATCCCTCAGGTATGATCGAGTCCCCAGTGAATCCATACAGCGGGGTAGTGCAACTATTGTAACACCACCGTTTCAAATTCAGTTTCTCCAAAGTATCTTTGAAGAGGATGTCAACGTTGTTGCCTGTATCAATAAGCACATAGTGTACCATGCAGTTGGCAATCTATACCGTGATCACCATGGGATCGTCATGAGGTTGCACAGTGTTGTAGACATCTACTTCGGTGAAAATGATCTGTGACAACTGGGAAGGGTTGGTCGGGCTCTGGTCGACCTTGAAGATACCTCGCCTTTCATCTACACGAGGGATCTTCCTTGTGTGGTTTTTCCTTGAATTATTTGAGGTACTAGCCAGAGTGGGTCATCCGCTGATGGTATGTATCACCTGGATTTGTTGCATCAGATCCGTCTGTTCCCCATTTCTCTTCTCAATGTGCTCATGGATCTCGGCTTGCACTTCCCTTTCAGTCTGAATGTTATTCCTGACCTGTTGTAAGAATTCTACCAAACATCCTTCCCTTATTAAAGCCTCGATCTAGTTTCATATGTTATAACACTCTGCAGTGTTGTGTCCAACATTTTTGTGAAGGTCACAATACTTATAACGGTTCCTTTTATCGACTGGGGCTTTCATGGGTGAAGACTTCTATAGCAACCCCTTGTCTCGAATGGCGAGATAGATTGTTACACGAGATACATTTAAGGAGGTGTAATGATCATATCCTCTCCCATCTCGAGCTATCAGGGCAACTATCCTGGGAGTAGGCGAAGCCCGCGGAGGAGTTTGTCTTGCTGGATACCTTTTCGATTTGGGTTGAGAAATGGGGAAGCGATACGTCGACCTATTTGGGGGTCTGTTATGGATTTTCTAAGCTTGTTCTGTTTGGGAGCTTCCTTCTTTTGTAGCTTTACGGCTCTCATATCGTTCCATCTTGACCTTGAGTTGTTCATCGACTTCAATTAGCTCCAGAGCTCGATCATAGGCTTCTTGGTAGGTCTCTGGAGGTCGCTTGGAATAAGATCAAAAAAGCTTGCCCGCCCACAGGTTTCTCCTGAAATTGGTGAGGGTTTCTTTCTCAGTGAAGACCTTCATCTAGATGACTTCCTTGTGGAAACACTTGACATAAGCCCGATGGGTTTCCCCTCTCTCCTGGATCATGCACTGTAGATGGATTGGATCCTTCAATCGGGGTTTAACTCCCCAGAATTACTAGCAGAAATCAAATGATAGCTTCGTGAAGGAATCCACACTGCCAGCGGGTAGCTTTCTGAACCAGGTCTTAGCGTAATCCATCAGCGTAGTTGGGAACATCCGGCACATAGCGGCCCTGGTCATGTTCTAGACCTCCATCTATTGGACAAAGCTCTCCAAGTGGCTCAAGGGATCCTCTGTCTTGGAGAATCTATCAGTCGACATTTTGAATTTTGGCAGGAGTTCTGCCTCGGATCCTTCTGGTGAAGAGAGCATTCATCTCACTTAGAGGATCTTTATTGTCTTCCTTGTACTTCCCCTTCTTCATCTACTGGATCTCTTTCTGAAGCTCTGCCAGTTGGTCTTTCATGCGCTTGTTCTCGGGTTTCCTTGAATTAATCTCGGATTCATTACTGTCAGACTCTTTTGAAGAGTTGGAAAACTCTACCCGACTCCTTCTACAGATGGGATCTGTCTGAGGCTTTGCTGGCTTTCTTCCTCTCTAGCTCAGGCTGCCCTCCTTAAAGTAGTTGGGTGAAAAAACTCTCACCGCTCCCGGGGAAGGATGTCTGCCGCAGACTTAACTTGCCAGGGTTGGTAATGCGGTGACGTTTTAGGAATAGGGGGCATGGTCCCTAACCTATCCCTGATCAAAGGTTAGGGTCCCATTCTATTATGAGCTTGCTCTGAACGGGTAGGTCCCAGGCAATCAAAAACGGGTTGCTAAGTCCTGGGCCTGCTTGGTTCTCCTCAATTGCAGATGTTTGCTTGCTGGATAGTAATACCCTCAGCGAGTAGTTGAAGGTAGACATTTTCCACGAAGGCTGCACAAAGGCTGGCTGGTCTAGGACCTGGCCATGGAGCCCTATTTTTCTTTCTTTCTTTCTTCGGGACCTTTCGTGTCATCGCAGCTGAAGGTTGTCCCGATGTGCCTGACTGTCCTTGGAATGAGCGGAGCCTCAGGATTCTTGTAAAACAACAAACTTGTGAATATAAAAATGGTGGTGTGGAAAGTTTTCCACAGACAGTGCTAAAAATTGTTAACGGAAAATTTGCTCAAGATGAGAATTTCCAACTAACACTCTCTAGACCACTACCACGAAGGTGGTGGCCGGGGTTAGTACCTTAGATACCTAACCTGTTAAGATAGAAATGATATATAAATGATAACACAGTGGCAAATGAGAGCTTTATTATTGATTACCTGTTGTTTACAAAAATCTCTCATATACACTCACAACCTCTCTAGGATATAGGAGGGTGGCAATCTCATGCTAGTCGAATAGTAGAAACAATGGCGGTCGTTTTCTGATCACAGAATTTAGGCCCCCTTCACTCTTTTTTTTTCCTCATCCTTATTTCTTCCATGCTTGACCTTATTTATATCCGGTCCAAGTAGGTTTAAACTCCTAAATATCCCCCCACGACCCTATGAATCTGTTCCTTCCATATCGGGCGAGATCCATTATTTGAAAGTCGTTGACTTCGAATTGATAACAGATTCAAGGATATCTTTGACGAAGATGAGTTTGTTTATTTTTTGGAATCAAACTCTTGTCTTACATGTATGCAGAATTTAATGTTCGTTATAACGTAGATATGATCTTGTGCTATTCATGGCATGATTGTTCATGGAGGTCATCGAGTTAGCAGCTCGTTGTTTCATAGAGCGAGGTAGACCCACGCTTTAGTTCTAGTCTCAGAAACTTGGGACGACCTTATGGGCACTTACTGGGGGTAGTATAGATTAGGGGAGATTCTTCTTTTCATGTCTAGGTAGGCTACCTGCGTCTCTTAGCGAATTGGAACATTAGCTATAACATGAATCTGATCAACTTAGGGGCTCTTTTTTTGTATGTGACGGGGACAGCGAGCTTCTGGAGAGGTTGGTGGGCTTCAGGATTAGGCTACGAGTTAAACATGACATCAGAAAGCCTTGACCTGGAAGGAGCTCACTTTGTTTGTCGGGCTTCACTTTGAATGTTTCCTGAGCTCGAAGACCTTTCCTTGCATTTAAGGGGTGTTTCTGGAGGCAGGCCCCCAGAAAACGGGGTTCGAGGATATGTGATCTCGAAAAGCTCGGATAACCACGCATCGGGCTTTACCCGAACTCTAGTGTTCGTGTGAGGGTTCGACCTGGTCGTGTCGAGCTACATCCTTGATAGTTCTGAAGCCCGATGACCCTTCTTCACTTCTTCGGGGTAGATTTATAGCCTGTCCGGGGTTCAATGAATGGTGAATTCTAGCTTCGATCCTAACTAGGAGAGTGTAAAATTTCTCTTTGGTCCCCTAGCCAAATTTTGCTATTAATAGATGTCATTCTAAGACTCTTCCATAATATTTTGTATATGTGTAGGAAGAAAATTTTAGAGCTTAAAAGTAAAGAAAACAAAGTAATGAAAACAAAATTACTAGTGAGCGTGGGGATTATTTTTATTGTTTTGGAAGGAAAGTGAGGTTTTATTAGATTTACTTTGTAAAATATATATATATATTTAAAGTATATCTAATATTTTGTTCTTCTTCCAAAAATGAAGGATTCAATTTCGATCCGATTGTGTTAAGTATTTTTTTTGTTCAAAATCTTCTACAAGATTTTGGCTTATCGATTGGCTCGAATTGCGATTGGGATTCTTTCCCCTCATCAGTTCAAATTCATTTGGGACCTACACATTGAGGATTGTATTGCTTTGGCTTTTGGCAGTGTGAATGTGTTGCATAAGAAAGGTTATAGGGGCAATTTGGCTATGAAGATTGATATCCACAAGGCTTTTGATTCTTCGGATTGGCCTTTTCTTTGCAGTGTGCTTTAGGCTTTTGGGTTTTCTCTAGTTTTTGTGGACTGGAATGACATCATTTTGAATTCGTTTAGCCTTTTTATGTTAATCAATGGGGTTCGGGAGTTATTTTCGTTGGTCTAGAGGGGTTCGTTAGGGAGATTCCTCATCTTCTCTTATGTTTGAGATTGCAGAGGACTTCCTTAGGAGAATTTTGACAATAATGATAGATTCCTCCAAGATTTTACCGATTTCTTTACCGAGGGGATTTTCGGCTCCGATGCATTTACTTTATACAAATGATGTTCTATTTTTTTTTGTTGAGGCGAAATTTGGAACTTGAAGAATATCATGCATGTATTTGGGGGTTATGGTGACATCTCAGGTAAGTTGATTAACTGGGGTAAATCTTCCATCTACTTCGACTCTTTTTTTTTCTCCGTCCTGGATTGGTCGCTTGCAGTCTTCGATTGGTATGCAGATTAGGCAACTTCCTTTCTCTTATTTAGGGGTCCCGTTGTTTCGGGGTAAACCTATGAAGTTTATGTTACAACTTATTACGGATAAGATCCTATCTAAATTCACTAAGTGGAAGGGTAAAGCCATTTCCCTGACTGGTTATGCTACTCCGATTAAGTAGGTTATCATTGGTTTATTTTGTTCATTCTTTCATGATTTATAAGTGGTCTTCTTTGTTGTTGTGGCTAATTAATCGCAAAATTAGGAACTTTTTAAGGATAAGGTCTTGTGAGGAGACCAAGTTGGTCCGGGTCAAGGATGGCAACGGGTCGGGTTCGAACGGGTTTTGAAAAATCCAAACCCACACCCTTGAAACTTTGTGCCACCTAAACCCACCCGTAAACCCGTGAAAATAAACGGGTTCATGGGCTGGTTTCACCCGTAATTTTTGGGGACACCCATACCTGCCCATGAACTCGTGAAACTAAGCGGGTCCATGGGTCACGCCTGCAAACCCGATATTTTTTTTGAATAATATTTCTATACTATTTAAATATATGAAATATTATAATTTCAAAGATTAAAATCACATAATAGAGTAAAAACTTCAACTCACTTCAAGTGTGTTTCTTAGGTGAGACAAGAGGCTAGGCACATTATATATATAGCTAATGGTAGAACTTTGCAATCATTTTTTTTTTCAATGTGTGACTTTCAAAAGTCTCACATTGGAAAAACAATAGTGCAAGGCTCTACCATTAGCTATATATAAATGAGAGTTAAGAATTGTAATTCTCAAACTTAAAATGAGTGAAGTTTTTATATTTTATTCTGTATATGGTTAAAAAGGTTCAACTAGAGTTTAAATTTATAATATTTTAAATAATAAATATTACATAATTTAAATTTATACGGGTTCACCCACGGGTTTGTTTTCCTAACCTGTACCCGCACTCGAACCTAATCACTGCCCAAACCCGACCCTACAGGGTCGTGTTCGGACGAGTGCAGATCAATTTGTCATGCCTAGTCCGAGTTGCGTGGGATCGTTGTTATAGGCCTTAGTGCTAGTTTGGTTGGGCTTTCCGTTGCCTTAAAAGGTCTACAAACGTCTATATGAGTTTTTTAGAGTTATTTGGTTGGGCTTTTGAGATTATCTATTTAAATTGAGTAGAGGTTAGTAGAGTTTAAACCTCCACTAGGCAAAACCTCATGGGGACGTGCTTCTCCAAATGTATATATATATATATATATTTTAAAAGTCTACCAACCAAACAACTATATATATATATATATATATATATTCAAAAACTCTATTTCTAGTAGTTCTACTACAAGTAGATCTTTTACCAATTTTTTTTTTTTTCAAAAGCACAACCAAACAAACTCTTACTCTCTAGGAGGCCTTGGTTTGAAAGACCTTGGGTTGCTAAATGACTTACTTTTACGAAAGTTCATTTGAAAGTTTATGACTTTTGTTGGTTGTGCTTATAGGTTTCATTAGAAGAGCTATCTCAAGTAGCTTCAGAAACCTTTGGAAGAGTGTGTCACTTCTTCAATATGGTCCTCTCTTCGGGCTAATTATTCTACTTTTTTAAGGAAGGTATTTGGCTTTTTGGTGAGAACTCTCAACATCATTTTTGGCGTGATATTTGGCTAGGGGTTCATATATTGGAATTTTTAGGGATTTCGGATTACTTGGTTGGCCATCTCTATATGAAGGTCTTTGATTTTTATTAGGATGGTAGGTGGGCTATTGACAATTATTTTCGAGCCCACTTCCCTGACCTCTGTTTTTATATTGGTCGCATTACGATCGCTCCTGTCACAGACTCTCTAGTTTGCGTTCATTATCAAGATGGTCAATTTTCTTGTAAGGCAACTTACTCTCGGTTCATTCGTGACTCTCTACAAGTCCCTTGGTAGTGAGATGTTTGTCGTTTTATTTCATCATCCCTTTCAGCATTGACCTGTTGTCTTGGGTTGAACAGGCTCCCCATGAAGGATCGCTTGTATGGGTCTGGATTTCATTTGGCTTCCCGGCGCAGTATTTGTAGGGTTTGTAGTGAGTTGGCTGATCATTTTTTCCTCTAGTGCCCCTTGGTGACTACTCTTTGGGAGGCTGTTTTCTCAGCTTTTCAGTTGTGTGTTTCTGTCGACTCTCGGGGTTCCTATTTTTTTTACAAGCCATGTCAATTTCATTTAGTGATCATGTCAGAGTTTGTGGATGGCAACTATCCATGCAATGGTTTGGAGTGTGTGGTTTGCCCGTAATCAGTGGATCTTTGAGGATAAGTTGGTGGATTTTAGGTATGCTATTTCTCTAGTTTGGCATGCGGTTTTTAATGCTAATCACATGATGATTGGATGTATATGTAATTGTGTAGATGATTTTAAGATTCTTCGACAGTTCAGTCTTCGTGGTCGTCCTGTTATGGCTCTGGTTATCAAGAGTTTGGTTCAGTCGCCTTCGACTCTTGGTTGGATCAAAGTCAATACAGATAGTGCCGCCTTGATATTTACAGGAATTGGAGGTTGTGGGGGAGTCTTCCGTAATTGTTGGTCTTTTGTGAATGTCTGTATTATTATCTCTCTTGTTCAAGTATTTGCATTTGAGGTTGAGCTTCTTGTGGCTTTTTTGGCCATTAATTTTGCATGGGAGTATGGGTGGCTTCAAATCTTGCTTGAGAGTGATTCTTCTTAGGATGGTTTAACAACTATATTCTTGCTCTGGGTAGGTTCCTAGCGTGGAAACATTGTATCTTATAGATTTCGTAGATGGATTTTCAGAGGCGGGGGAATCGTGTTACAGAAGCCCCGTCTAAACATGCTTTGGAGTTAGAGGTAGATTCTTGGTGGTTCTCCACTCCGTCGTTCTATTCCTCATTGGTTGGTAATGACTATATGAGTCGGGAGTCTTTTTGGTTTTCATGATGCTTTATGTTTTATTTTGGTATGGCATGTGTGCCACTTTTTGTTTTATGTTGTTTTTCCCTTGATTTTTGTGCTTATTTGGTTGTTTCTACTCTTTTTTTCTTTTATCTATATATATATATATATATATATATATATATATATATGGGGATATAGTCTAGGGATATTTCAGCATATGATTGCTAGTGATATTTTTTCCCTTTAGATTAGTCCCATTTTATCATTAAAAAAATACTAAATAATTTAATAAGTGGGGCATAAATATGTCAGCACAATAACTATTTTAGAAAACTATTTTGTCTATGACAATAAGTGTTATAGAGCTCTTTTATTAATAAAAATAAAAAGGAAAAAGGAAAATGAAAAACAAAAGAAGAGAGGTACACATGCCCTTAAACACATTAATCTAAAAGGCATGTGGGCCTTATCAAGATACAAAAAAAAAAAAAAAAAAAAACTGGTTTAAAATATAGCCCCCTTAAGATCATAAAATGACTTTTATATCCTTGACAATTTTAAAATTGGTTTAAAATATGCGTACAATATTAACATAGGAGGGTTAGATTTGTCATTTAGAAATTATAGTTTCTTTATAATTTGTTGTAATTTAGAAAGACAGTTTCATTACTAGAAAATATTAAAATTATACACAAATTACATGTAAAAAAAATCAACAAGGGTCAAAATGTCTAGTCAGTTTGTTGAATAAGTTTTTTTTTTTTTTTTTTTAAATCTTACAAATAATTTACCATTCAACTCAATTAAAGACGATAGTAGTTGTCTTCCAAAGAAAATAGAGTGCAGTTGTTCACCAACTTATATACGAAGTAAAAATCGTAGATAAGAGATTTGACAAAGTTTTAGATCAATTTCTTCTCTTTCTGATCAACAAATCATAATTCTGGTTTGTGTATTTAATTGTTTTAATTTTGTTTTTTTTAGTTAGATATTATAATTTCTTAGGTGCAAAATTATGGTTTTTTGACAAAGTAGAAACCATTTCTGATTGTTAAATTACAAGGAGCAAGGGAAAGCGCAACAATATAACTAGCATCGATTACAAAAGCAATGTCTATTACTCAATGTGTGAGTTACGGCTTATGAGATCACCGATGAACAACCTCTTGAAGTAATATAATATTTACGTGCAGGTTATCGATGAAATACATCATCAAATTATCGGATATTGATGGAGTTGAAATCTTTGTAAGAACCACATTTTTTATGATTGGCTTATTTTATGAGAAACTACATTTGGGGATTTTTATGTAATGGATAGCTTTGGCTTTCGATGACAAGTTTCCAAGCATCTCCGTGACTTCAATAGCAATAGCGAAAGGTAAATCATTTGACTTGACACTTGAAGAGATTTAGTTGCACACACACACTTGCATGCATATTTTCTTATCTTGCATTGAATTTTATTTAGTTGAATGTTCTGCATATTTTTATTTGTTTCATGTTGGTGTTCATTCATGTTATATCTATCTTCATGCATCCTTTACACACTTCTCTTGCACATCATTCATACTATTTAAGTGTTTGATTGCCTGGAAAAGAGATTTTATCTCTTCACCGTGGAACAGGCAGCTAGCCATGCAACTGGCTAAATCGCGGTCCTAACAATGATTGGTTCCAGATTGTCTTACACGGCGTATACTGGGGTAGGTGCACTAACCATACAGCGGTCTCAAACACGGTACATTCTAGAAGAT
Source organism: Dipteronia dyeriana (assembly GCA_032871835.1). NCBI lineage: Eukaryota > Viridiplantae > Streptophyta > Magnoliopsida > Sapindales > Sapindaceae > Dipteronia > Dipteronia dyeriana. The sequence goes on along the minus strand of CM065296.1, from coordinate 18,534,278 downwards.
TGGTTCTTCTACTATGCGGTTTATATAGCAGTAGGTGTACTTAACCATCCAGCAGTCTTAACCACGGTTCATTCCAGAAGATTGGTTCTTCTGTCATTTGGTTTATATCTTCGTATGGACCTTTGAACGAACCACTGTATGTACCACGGTTTGATGCTTTTTTGTACAGTTTTGCCAAAATGATGTTACTCTTTTGGGGCTTCATTTAAAAAGACCATTTGTTTCTCTTGGCTGTTTCTTAGAGCTTCAAAATTGATTTTTAGAAAGTGGAAAATTTTCTTAAGAGAGAGAAGCTCTAAGAGTTGTCCTTTAACTCTCCAAACCTAAAATCCCATCATCTTCATGCATCATTGAGCATTTTTAGACATGGGTCTTCATCATTAAGTTGATTTGGTAAGTTGAACAAAAATCTCATCTTTGTTATTTGTTCATACTTTCCAAGATGATGTTTTTGTTGCATTTATTAGTTGATTAAATACTAGGACTCTATTGTATGATTGGGTTTGTATTGTGTAGCTAGTATTAGGACCGTTTTACCCTCTAGCTAAGTCTTTATACCTTGCATTTAGACATTGTTGATTAGGATTTATTGATTGCATTTGATGATTGCATTTATTGTCCTTGCCATGTTTAATGACAACTCTTGTTGATTGGCTTTTGTTTGTTAACTAGATTTTAGATTTTAGATTTGCATATATTCATCTTTAAGTCTTTATGCTTTCATATATACATTAATATCTCGAATGCTTATATTGCAATCATTTAATCTCTAGTTAAACGTTTAGTTTTGCCTAGCATTAATTGCATTTAGAATAGATTCATACATTCACATAGGTTGCTAATCTCTTCCTTGAGAGTTAAGTCTTGTAACTACGGGTGTGTAATGCACAAGCAAATTGGTCAAGAATCATTATAGAAGGCCTGTTGGGTAATACTGGTGGGTTAGTGACAAAGAATGGTGTGACTAGAGGTCAAACTAGGTTGTAAACATCATTATATATAGTGGATTTGAGGACCATATGTGGCTAAAAGGATTGCCCGTGAGTTTTGCCCAGTTGAAGGGTTTATTGTAATCAAACGATGTGTTATTTATTGTTTTCCTCACTTTAAATTGTCGATTGATTTCTTGTCTTATTTGGGTAATTTTTTAATATTGACTAGTAAAAAAAACTTAGTAATTAACTTGATTATAACCTATTCACTCTCATCTAGATTGTTTAGACAGATGCCTTAGTGTAATTTCAATTGGTATCAGAGCGGGTTCCTGGACATACTTAGGTGATCCTTGCTCTTATTTGTGTGTCTCACATTTGTGTGCATTTTGATTGTTGCATTCATTTACATTCAGTTGCATACGTTGACCCAAACACTATGAGTTATTTTAGGGTGAGTAAAGAGGAAGCTTCAAGTGTGAGACCACAACTACTTAAGAGGGGTAATTACTCATCATCAAAGGGAAAGATGGAGTACTTCCTTTCGGCGATAGATGATAGAGTTTGAATGGTGATTGAAGATGGATACATACCACCAACTATGATCGCTGAAGATGGAAGTAATGTGCTCAAACCCAAGTCTCAATAGAGTTCCCAAGAGTTTGAATCCTCGAAGTGGAACAACAAGACAAGGCATGCCTTATTTAATACAATGGATGAGAATCATTATAAACTCATCCAAATCACCACAAATGCATTTGAAGCTTGAAAGATCCTAGAGACGGCACATGAGGGAACCAAATTGGTGAAGGATTCCAATCTCCAATTCTTTTAAACATAGTTCGAGACAATTAGGATGGAGGAGCATGAGTGCTTTAATGACTTCCAAGTGAAGTTGATGGACATTGTGAACCAAAGCCATCAACTAGGTGACCCATAGTCAGATAAAAGGATCAAACAAAAGACAATGAGGTCATTACCTTATATATTCAAATTTAAGGTGACGGCCCTTGAAGAAAATAGTGACTGTAAGAAGATAAAGCCGAGTGAAGTGATTGGAAGGCTCATAGCCTGTGAATTTAGATGGGCTCATACATGTACACCACTGAAGAAGCAAAAGGGTATAGCATTAAAAACCTCCAAGATCGAGAAAGAGGATAAAGATCCGGATGAAGACATGGCTCATGGTAATGGTGAAGAGATTCAAGAAGTTTATGAAGCTACAAAGGAATGACTTCAAGAAGAAGACCCACTTTAAGAAGATTGAGCCAAGTCAAGAGAAGACTTCAAGTTAGGGCATTCAATGCCTTAAATATGGAGGACTCAGACATATCTCCATGGATCGTGGTAACTCGAAGGTCAAGAGAAAAGGAAAGGCGGTAACCGCCTCCTCAAATGGTAGTGAGAGTGTAGAAGATTCTTCCGGTGATGAAGATCTTACAATTAACTACATGGTATTTAGAGTCTCCTATGTGAAAGTTGAAGAAGAAGGTAAGAGCGCCTTGAATTTTGACCTTGAAGGAAGATTAGATGAAATGGTAGCTAGAGATGTGATTGATGTAGCAACATATAGGGAGGTTGTTGGCACAACAACAAGTGACCAAGGCAAAAGTCTTGATGAGCAAGTTGACTCACTTAATGAAAGGTGAAGCGAGAAGAGTACATCATCCTCAAGTGTAAGAAATGACTCTAGTGATGAGAAGTCTCCATCTCACTCTAGTGGAATTTGTGAAGACATGGACCTTGAAGACTTCATCAAGCACTTTGAAGGCTCTAGGTTGAAGAAGAAATGGAAGATTCAAAAATTGAAGTAGGAGAATAGCAAGCTTTCAACCATTGTGAATCACTTAAATGATGAAGTGAAGAGAGTCAAAGAAAGTGAGGACAAGATAAAGAAGGAGCTTGAGGAAGCTAATGAGTTACTTGCTAAATGACCTCCAAAATTGTAAAACTTGACAACATGTTGAGCAATGGAAAGAAGTCAATTGACAAGAGTGGCCTTGGATATTTTAATGATAAGGAAACCCTCTCCTCAAACAAAATGGTATTTGTCAAAGGAAATGGCATGATGTAAGTTTCACCTCCACAACATCCAAGGAGGAAGATTGAACTTGGAGATTCATCCAAGAGTGGATAAGTGAAAATGCCAATGTAGAATGGAGCTTAGTCTCAACAACCAAGAGCTCCACCTTCAAGCTTCCCTCAACCAAGATATCTTTAACCAAGAAAGCAAGCCAAGCAAACTCAACCGAAGAAGCATGGCAATCTGGTTCAATAACAAGGAAGAAGAGAACCGGCTCGACACCAAAGACGACATCAAATGAATGACAAGTCTCGACCTCACAAGGATATGTTATGACTCCTCACTTTATACCTACATGTCATTTTTGTGGTGTTTATAGGCATATTAGGCCAAATTACCATAAGTACATTACAAATTTTAGGGTTAAAAGCATAATGGAGAGGAATAGACTTAGAAAGGGCCAATATGCATGTGCCTAGGAAATCTAGGGTTAATGATCCTAGAAAATCTAATAACATGATGACCATGACCACTAGGAATGAAATTGTGTCACCTAAGTGGACTAAACAAGATGAACCCGCATGTTATTGTGTTAACTTGTCTCCCATAGACTCAACTAGGTCTAATGGACTTGGTTGGTCTATAGGGGCTCATACCTCCCATTAACTTGGTTGAAACTGATCCTATAAAGGAGAGCTCAAGCAAAGAGAGACAACATGCATTCTTGAAATGTTCAAAAACCTAATCTATTTCATGTCTCTATATTAATTGCTTGAGATACTGGGTAGCACTTATATGTTTATATGGTATTTTTATTTAATAATTGTGTAACCTTACTTTGTTTATAATACATGTCAAATTTATGTTCAAACATTCATTTTTGGACTAGGAGAGTTGATTGGGAAGTACATTTGAATGACCTATAATTTATCTCCATGACATGTGAACTTGATTATGACTTGGTTTAAATGATATGCATGAAAGGCTTTTGATTGCTCTAATGCAAATGTGTGTGAATGCAAATGAGAACACTAATTAATAAGGATCTAGTATCCATGCAATCAATAAGGATTTTACATCCAAATTAGTCATCTCTCTCTTCTTAATGGTTTGAACAAGACAACCATTCAATCAATAAGGATTATATATCCATGTCTTGTTTCTTTAAGGATTGATATAATTGTTTGTGTGTTGAATTTTTGTCTCAAAAAACTATATCCTGTTTGCTTATGATAAAAAAGGTACAAATTGTTTTGAATTCTTTGGAAACCTTTTTGATCTTTACTTTGCCAAATACTATTGCCTGAACCTTGATGTTATATGTCTTGCATGCAAATCAACACCTTCACGCATTTCACTTTTAAATAAAACTCATTGAATCTCTCTTAATTATTAAAGTTGCATAAAATTTATGTATATGATTATGCAATCATCTATTGTGCAATAGCTCTCCTTGCTAAAACAATATGATAGGGGAATCAAGACAAAGGAGAGGGAGAAGTCTTGAGAGTTATCGGGGGATCATTTTTTATGATTTGGGGAGAATTCTTGGGAGAGAGTAACTATTTAAGGGGTGCTTTGTATTGCACTACATTAGAATTGATTGTATTGTCTTCTTAATGCAAATGCTTGTTTTGTTTTGATAACCTTACATGCACTTGTTCTGCCGTAAGCTATTGTGTGTAGGTATGATGATCTGCGAAGAGATTGAAGACCTTAAAGACTTAGTATCTTAGGCTCCTCTTAATGTAAGGTAGAATTACTTGTTGACCAATAGCTTTGTTTTCTTTCTGTTAGGATTTATTTGTGAATGGTGATTTTGTCATGAAATAGCCAAATTGGGAGATTGTAAGAACCTCATTTTTTATGATTGGCTTATTTCATGACAAACCACATTTGGGAATGTTTTTGTAATGGGTAGCATAAGCTTTTGATAGCAAGCTTCCAAGCATCTCTATGACTTCAATAGCAAGAGTGAAAGATAAATCATTTGACTTGACTCTTAAAGAGATTTAGTTGCACACACACACTTGCATGCATATTTTCTTATCTTGCATTGAATTTCATTTAGTAGCATGCTTTGAATATTTTTGTGTCTTACATGTTGGAGCTCATTCATGCTATATCTAACTTCATGCATCCTTTACACACTTCACTTACACATCATTCATATTATTTAGGTGTGTTTGATTGCCTAGAAAAGAGATTTTATCTCTTCACTGCGGTACAGGCAGCTAGCCATACTGGCTAAATTGTGGTACCAATAGCGGTTGGTTCTAGAATGTCTCACATGGTGCATACAGTGGTAGGTGTACTTATCCATCCAGTAGTCTCAACTGTGGTTCATTATAGAAGATTAGTTGTTCTGCTACACGATCTATACCACAGTATGTGCACTTACCAATACAACGGTCTCAACCGCGGTTCATTCAAGAAGATTGGTTCTTTTGTTATATGGTCTATACTGCGGTATGGACCTTTCCGCGAACCGCAGAATGTACCACGGTCTGACATGTTTTTGTACAATTTTGCCAAAACGACGTCACTTTTTATTTCATTTAAATAGACCATCTATTTCTCATGGCTATTTTTAGAGCTTCATAATTGATTTTTAAGGAGAGAAAAATTTCCTTAAGAGAGAGAAGCCCCAAGAGTTGTCTTTTAACTCTCCAAACTCAAAATCCTATCATTTTCATGCATCATTAAGCATCTTTAGGCATAGGTCTTCATTATTAAGTTGATTTGGTAAGTTGAACAAAAATCTCATCTTTGTTATTTGCTCATACTTTCCAAGATGATGTTTTCGTTACATTTATTAGTTGATTATATACTAGGACTCCATTGTATGATTGGGTTTGTATTTTGATAGCTAGTATTTAGGACCATTTTGCCCTTTAGCTAATTCTTTATGCCTTGTATTTAGACATTGTTGATTAGGACTTATTGATTGCATTTGTTGTCCTTACCATGTTTAATGACAACTCTTGTTGATTGGCTTTTGTTTGTTAACTAGATTTTAGATTTGCATATCTTTATATAGTTAAGCCTTTATGATTTCATATAGACATTGATATCTATTATTACTTCTATTGCCATCATTTAATCTCTAGATAAGCATTTAGTGTTTCAAAGCATTAATTGCATTTAGAATAGATTCATACATTCGCATAGGTTGCTAATCTCTTCCTTGAGAGTTAAGTCTTGTGACTACGAGTGTGTAGTGCACAAACAAATTGGTCAAGAATCACTATAAAAGTCTCGTTGGGTTGTAGTAGTGGGTTAGTGATCGAGAATGGTGTGACTAGAGGTCAACTTAGGTTGTAAACATCATTACATATAGTGGATTTGAGGATAATAAGTGGCTAGAGGATAGCCCGTGAGTTTTGCACAGTTGGAGGGTTTCTCACGTAAATCAATAGATGTGTTATTTATTGTTTTCCGTACTTTAAATTGTCGATTGATTGCTTCTTTTATTTGGGTAATTTTTTAATATTGACTAATCATGAAAAGTTTGTAATTAACTTGATTAAAACCTATTTAACCCCCCTCCCCCCCCCCCCCCCCCCCTCTAGGTTGTTTAGAAACACGCCTTAGTGTAATTTCAATCTTGTTAAATTTTGGTTTGTGTTGGTTGGCGCTTGACAGATTATGTGATGCAGATATTGATTGTGCCTTTGTTATATGAAGTTAATTAAATAAAGTATACCCTTTTAAATCTTTGTAATTTCTCTAGCCAATATATTATTTGATTTTGTTGTATTTTCATCCTTATATTCACATGTGGGATGTTAACTAGGCAAAAAAGAATAATAGATTAAACTTTATTCTCATTTATGGTCTAGGAATCATTGGACTAGATTGCTAATTTAATCTTGTATCTGACTTGAAATTGAAAATAAACATGTAAGATGTAACATTGCAAAAGCTAAGAGATTCTCAAGCAATTGCTACCTCTGCTGCTGCAAAAATTTATGGTTATATTCATATATGTTTCCAAGACTTTCTTTATTTATATTTAGTTGAAACGGAACGTTTTGTCCCTATTAAGTGTAAAAGAGTAAAAATGTCCCCTTCATGATTAACTTGCATTTTTGTTCCCTAAGGGACATGAATTTCCTGGATTACCCTTTAAGGAGATCTTTTAAATATTAAACCATTTGAAGATAAGCTTACCAAATTACCCTAAACCCCAAACGTCATTAAGCAAGCTGACCACTTTGTCCTAACCTCAAAATCAAACTAACGGCTTTACGTAAATCAAATTCAAAATCAGAAGAGCTTTCAGAAGAGGGATACCTATCCTCAAAAACAAAAACCAAAATCAAACCAACATTGAGAAGAGAGAAAATGAACATAGAAAAAGTAGAAGAATCACAAAATCAAACCTGTGAAGAGGGAAGAGTAGACAAATCACAAAATGAAACCAGTAAAGAGTAGAAGAAGCGAGAAGCCAACAAGAAAATTAGAAGATGGGAGTAGTGAAAATACAAACACGGTTAGTTTGCCTAAAGCAGAGGGGGGGGGGGGGGGGGGGGGGGGGGGTGGGGTTATACCTCTTTTCAATTTCTTGAAACCTTGTATCACAATTTAATAAGCAAATACAAGCACATATAGATCAATGAAAGACATGCTTAGTCAAGCAAAGTCAACATAGTATACAATTTTCATGTGAAGAAATTTCACTTTATACATAAGCTATTATTAACTAGCATTCACATATATAAAAACCTTGTGCATAAAAGAATATCGAACATTTAACAACACATATACAAAGATCAAAGAGATAAGAATAGAGAAATTGAACACATGATTTTTACATGGTAATACCTCCTAAGAGGAAACATCCACGGTTTGAAACCACAACCACCGACAAAACAACTTTCACTAGTTAGATAAAAGTACACCCTCATAAGTAACCAATCTACTTGTTACACTTCCTATTGGATATCCCTTCTATACTACCCTCGAGCCTTTTGCTAATGAAAGCTTTGCCTAATCTCTAACCTTAACAATTCACATGCCACTAGAGAGCAACTCCCTATCTAAGACAATCCACATGCCTATAGAACGATTTCATTGCTTGACTATCTAGATCTTCACAATCCTAGCCAAGACTTATTTGCTCAATATAAAGCTTCACACTCCAAATGAGACTTCTTTGCTCAAGTTAAAGCTTCACACCTTCACAAGAGACTTCCTACCTTTTGCAAGGCAAATGATCTAAGTGTAATGCAAATGATGCAAATGCATGAAACATAGAATATGTCATCAATATATCCTATGGGAACAAGAAATGAATGATGAGTACACAAAGTATGATTTTCTAGTTTACAATCCTAAAACAATGCAATCATACAAATGATGCACGTACGTATGAAGTGTATAGATTAAGTACACTTCACGAAGAACTAGACTTAATCATCAAAATGCACAAAACAAGTTTATATAAATCTTATAACATGAACAAACAACCTAGAGTATGTGAAACACCTAACACACACCAAAGATCTATATTTTGTTCAAACAACTAAAAATGCTAGAATCAATTAATATGTTCAATATAAATATCTAGCAAACATTTAGAGCGTATATTCACAAGATAATCAATTAAACTCTAATAGGCTCTAAATATACAAACAAATGTGCTATTCCTACAAATATTCAATTAAAAAGATCTAGTACATATAAAGACTATCTATCATCAAAATAAGATCAACCAACACACAAATAGCCCTAGATTAAAAGCTAACACATTACAACTCTCAAGCATGTGAAAACATAGGTTTCAAGAAAACCTAACTCAATAAGCAAGTCTAATTAAGTACAAACTAGCTTCATTAGAGTCTCTAATTGAAATCAATGTTTATACATCAAGCATACACATATAGAAGAAGAAAACCCAAGATAATTGAAGACTTGAAGAACAAAACTCAATAGAGAAATCAATACCTTAAGAAAAAAAACATGCAGTTTCGGATTTAAGAGTAGAGCTACTAGAAATCTTGATCAAATGACCTCGAACTCTTTTGGAGATGATAGAGGACTGGTAGAAAAATATTCTCAAACTCGAATCACTCAAACCAGACTTCAAATGAGTGAGATATGGTGTTTGGAAATTAAGAAAATTTGAGAGAAAATTTAAGCACAAGTTTTTCAATTTTCTTCCTAGAATGAAAAACGGGAGAGAAAATCAATTTAAAAGAGAGGGAATAAAGAGGATTTCAAAGCCACCAATGGGGATGTGCCACCTTTGTATCTTGTGGAGGCTCGTGGCCTCCACAGGGGCAGAGGGCACTCCTTAATGTGGAGGCCATACGCCTCCACGGGGAAGGGGTGCAAGGCACCTCCTCTTTCCCTCGTATACTCCTCGCGTTCTTCGATCAGGGCTTGATAATGTAGTACAGAGCATGAAATACTTTTTTCTAGTGCTTTAAATCCCTTTCTCGGTTTTGAAATACCTTTTCAAGTGCTTGAAATACCTGTACTTGGCTTGAAAACCCTTTACAGGTCTTCAAAAAATTGTACATGTCTTGAAATAACTGTCTACAGGGCTTGAAATCCCTATCCAATGCTTGAAATCCGTCTCCAGGGCTTGAATTCTAAATCCTGGGCTTGAAATTATAGTGATTGAATTCCTTTCCAAGGCTTGAAGTATAAATCTTGGGCTTGAAAGGAATAACCGTAGGGCGTAAAATTTCAATTCCAAAACTTTAAAAGTATTCTAATCCGAGCCATAACTTGTGTAAACATTGATACTTAGTTTTACTACCTAATTTTTTTCTGAATAAATTTATAAAAAGAATCATTAATTATTTTTGTTATCTGTTAATTAATGTTTTGTTTTGTTTTAAACTAGATGTATGTCCATCCTTATCGAAAACTGTGGCAGTATCCGAACCACAAAGACTTGATACACGCAAATATTAACTCTCAAAATAAGAAATTATTTATTAGAGATTTGCAGTCAGTCCTAACCCGTTGTGGCTTGCTTGATCGGTGCAGGGAAGGCCCCTTTACTACAATATTACTTCCACACTAAACATCACAAGTTATGGTGTTAACTAAATACTAAATGTTTAACATATTCATTGTAGAAATTGTGTCAACATAATCATTACAACTAAAAGGAAACTTTGGGGGTGATATACCTTAGTTGCCTTGAGGATTCTAATCCTTTAATCTTTCAAGCAAACCTGTTGGGTTGCAGAAGCTCTTTCCATTCAGCCAATGATGGAGAAGAAACTTGGTTTAATCTCTTTTCTTTATAACTAAGTTGATCCAATCAAACTCGTTAGACTGATAATCAAGCTTAACACGTGCTTATAAAGATTCGAGAGAACAACCTATCATCCCGCGTCGTCCCTGTTGTTATATCTTTCCTATCTCTCTATCTCTGTATTTTTAGGGTTTTTAAATGGTGACCTAATCGGGCTAAAAAGAGTATGTGAATTCTAAAGGAATCAGAGAATTGAAAAGGGAGATAAAATAGGAGGGGTATTGAAGATGACTGAAAAAGGTTGAAGAGGGGAGACGGGGACTGTATCAGAATGTCAAAAATGAGGAGTTCAATCGTGGAAGGAAGAAATGAGGGAAATGGAAGGGTAATTATGGGAAACACATATGTTGATGGGTATTTTTGTCATTACAACTACATTTACATGGGAAGGGTAATTTAGTCCACCAAAGGACATTACTTGTAAAGTGAGCTTCAATAGAAGACAATTTTGCAAGTTTATCAACAAAGGGACATTTTTTCTCTTTCAAAATTAGAAAGATAAATTAATACAAGTGCCCCTTATACTTATGGGTTCAAAAATTAAATGACACTTTTTGGCGGTGGCATTTTAACATTGTCATTGCTTTAATATCTTATGTTTAAAAGACACGTATTATAGTGAACAGACAAAAATGCCCCCAACAGTTGTTCCACATCAGATTTCTTTCATTCATTTTACAGTGACAGAGTTGTGAAGTAGAGAGAGAAAGTCCCGTTGTAACCCATGCAATCACTCAAATGGTGACGAAGTGGCGCTATACAGATGCATTTGGGGGTTTAGCAAAACTCTCGGAGCCTTTAGTAAAAAGCTTGGAGCCTTTAGTAAAAGTCTCAGAGCCTTTATTAAAAAACTCAAAGCCATTACAAAAATCCTTGGAACCATTACAAAAAAACTCGAAGACTTTACACAAAGTCTCACATAATTTACATTATAAAAAATAGAAACAACAGAATTTCCTTCATCAATAATCTTTTCAGATTCATATGTAACCTCCTATCTACTTTCTTCTCCTTCTAATAGATAAATTTGCTTCTTTTTACATTTGTGCCCAGGCTCGTACTTCTCATCGCAATAATAACATAGCTTTTTATCTCGCCTCTCTTACATCTCTGTAGCAGAAATCCGTTTGACAGGAGGTATACTACCACTGACAGATTGTTTGGTTGTCGTAGAATTGACTGTACTCATGCCAATTTTATAACCCTTTGCCTCCCTAATAATGGCCTCTGTCATGCTTTCTTGTAATAAAGCTAGCCCAACATCTTGAGTTAAGGTACTTGGCTTAAACATCTTGACCTGTTTTTTATTGCGTCTTTTAAGCCACTGATAAACCACTGAACAAAAAGTTCCTCTGGCAGTCCATTCGTTCTAGCCACAAATACTTTAAACTTCTCCTGATAAACCTTCACAGTAGAGACTTGTTTCAACTTGGATAATTCCCCCATTAGACTGTCATAGACATTGGGACCGAATCGAGATACCACATCTGTAGAGAAATTCGTCTAGTTGATATCTCCATTAGCTGCCTCATAACCTTGGAACCAATCAAGGGCCCGACCCTCCAAATGAATAGCAACTATTCCCATCTTATCTTCTTCTTCAATCCCATTAATGGAAAAAAAACTATTGCACTTGTATATCCAACCGCTGGGATTTTCTCCTTCAAACTTGGGAAAATTTACATTAGAGAACCGAGATCCTTCCATTCGAAAGGTGGTTGAATTCCTGTCCATTAGAGTCGCTATTGTCGTTGCCAAAATTGTTCAATTCCCGCCCATTAGAGCCGCTTGTCACGGGCCGCAAGCTGTCAAGCCCAGGAGCCCAACAAAAGCCACAACTATGCCAAGCTCTTGGAAGATTCTAGAGACTTCTCCACAATTCCAGCATTGGTCAAGCTTCTGGAAGTCTCTAGCAACCCAACCCTCTCTACACCATTCTTGTATTTAACTAGATAGTTGTAGAATAATCTAGAACCTTGTAAAGGCATATAAATACATGTAGAGTATTCTAGCTAGGTGTAGAATATTCTGGAGACTTAATTAATCTAGAACATTCCCTAAGGAGGTGGCTCACCTATAAATAGCCAACCCCCCCTCATTTGTAAATCATCCTAGAAACTCAAGCATTCTAGTATCCAAGGCATTGTAAAGCTTCCTTCATAGCAATACAATCTTTGTTTTCCATTCAAGCTCTTCTACTCTTTCAAATCTCTCTCTTGTAAGGCTTACTTAGCAACATTCTCATAGAATTTGCCTAAGTGCCGCACGGGTGTGCTGCGTAAACTCTAAGCCCGTGACACGCTGCTGCCATTGCTGGAATCTCCTCTTCTTGTTGACAATTGGTCGAGTTTCAAGCTTACGGCTGCCACTATCTTTGATAAATTTGACAAAGAGGTTGCTTGTTTTCTGTTGCCTCTCTCAACTGCTTTACAGATTCTTCTAATCGTTTCTGCTCTTATGCTCTAGTCCCGTCCGCCAGAGCTGATGCCAGAACCGTGCTCTGATACCGAATCTAATGGCTCTAGAAGAAGAAACAAGGAAATTGAGTCTTTTCCTTCTAATGTTAATAATATAAATTCTCTGATGCCAAACCAATAGCCATAAATGTACATATAGGCTAGAGGAACATTGGACCCAAGTCCTCTAATAGAAGAAATACATTAAACTTAGTCTTAGGGAACCCAAACAGAGTCAAACAACAATAATCTAGATATAGGAAATCTAAATAATAAATTACTAATAAATAGTTATTGTAATAGCCATTCATGTCAATCATCAAACCCTAACCCTCAAATCCAAAAGCAAACCCGTCAACCTTACAATCACTAGCTCAAATCCAACCAAGCCCATCTACCACAATCACATATGTCACCATCGTGAAACACATACCTATTCACCTTTCGGCGGAGGCTACCCTTCTGTCAAGGAAAAAAGAGAGACAGGAAGAAAGAGAAGGGATCCGCGATGAAAGGAGATCGACGCTCATAAGGGTGGTGATTGGTGTGATTCGGTGGGTTTGATGTTTGAGTGATGGTGGTGGCTAGGGTTTGGTTTGTGTGGTGGAGAAGATGAGTTTGGGTTTGTGTGATGGAGAATATGAGATGTGAAGTGAGGATTTGGGTTACTTTTTTTTAATTGATCTCCAAAGAGAGCTTTTTAAATGAAAAAATTACCTGGGGGTATATTGGACTGGGATTTTAACAGGTAATTTTGGGGTGTAAAGATTTTATGGATTTGTAGGATTCTAAAGACTAATAGCATTATATGGACTAGATTTTTAGGATTCTGAAAGAGTTCTTAAACTTTATTTATTGACAATTTAGATTATCTAGATTTTATTTCATGAATTTTTAGATTTTTTTAAATATGAATCCTATAAATTTACCAACACATAAGTCTGATTTAAGAAACCCAAACTAGCTAGCTAGCCTGAGCCGAAAAAACCCAAACAAGATATTTTTTTTAGAATAAGAATCAACACACAATGTTACAATCGGTTTTCTCATGGATAGTTTAGGGGTCGAAGTCCCTATACAATTTTGATGGGTTTAGACTCCTCCACTAATATGGAGCCATTCTCCCTCTCATTTTCCTTGTCTTTGTTTTGTTGAAGCTGTTTATACCTTTCCACGAATGATCCATCATTCACGAAAAGGCTAGTGGGACTTCCTTTGTCCATTGGCTACAAATCAAAAGTAATTAGCTTGTTCTAGAAGAAGAGTCACTATTCAACAAGCAATCTTCCAAGCTATTTTGATATTGAACGGCAGCTACATATTCTATCTATATATATATATATATAGAATTATTGATCAAGCAAACACCAATCACATTAAAAAAAATCTCGGCGAGACAACAAAACTGATCACAGAATCGAATACCGATATCCTAAAATCATGAACACTACATCTACTGCAGTACAATTCATTCAGAACGAAATTCCTTTCAAAACAAATCACATAAATCAAAAACTTCAAAAATCTCAAAATCTCGACATCTTTTGAGTTCAAACTCTAACACAATACAAGAATCCCATTATTTAGGATATACCTACTAGCATCAAACCCATCCACGAGAAAAAAAAAAGCTTAATAAAGTAAGTTTCTCATATTAGAAATTGGAGACATACAAAATCTTACTTCTAAACTTTTTAAATCGAACAAAAAATTTATCAACAAATAGTTTTAAAATTCTCAAGCGATTGATAATAACATTATACATCCTAATAAATACCTAAAAACGAATAAATCTACAAAGAAATTAATAAAATAAAAAAATCAAACCCTAAAACACGATCAAATCAAAATTCTGAATCCAAACCAAGAACCATAAATATAAACCAATAAAATTAAAAATCATGCCAATGACAACAAAATCAATTAGAGAATATAAAATATAGGGTTCAAAAAATTAATGGCACATTTTTGGGGGGCTGTTGTGCAAATCGCACAACATTAATAATATATGTTTTAAATGCACCAATTAATGTGTGGAGACCAAAATACCCCGTTTAAGCATGCAACTATTTGAGAGAAAAGTGGAGAGAGAAAATTTAAGTTACTTGAAACCGATCGGAAGTGCGTCGACGGTGAACTGTGACAATTAGAGACTTCAACAGATTATTTACAATTGTTTGAGGTAAGTTGAGCTACATTTGGTATCGTTTTTGTTTTACATAAGTTGTTGTGCATGTTTGAATGTTGAATGAAATGGCAGATTAGGTTTGATTTGTCGATCTGAGAATGAGTGTGGAACGGTTAGGTTTGAAATGAGGTGGAAAAGGTGTTTAGGAAGATGAGTTTTTGCTGGTTTTCTGAGACTTTTTGTTTCTGATCCAAGCTTTTTTAAAGGAGCCCGAGCTTTTTAGAATGGGGGTCAAGTTTTTTATTTTATTTTTAAATTTAGGTTTAGTTTAAGGAAGATGAGTAATCTGGGTTCCCAAACTTTTTGGTGGAGACCCGAGCTTTTTGAAAAGGAAGCCCAAGCATTTTTCTTAAAATTTAGGTTTAGTTTGAGGAAGATGTGTATTCTGGGTTTTCGAGACTTTTTGATAGAGTTCCGAACATTTTTTAAAGAAGCCCGAGCTTTTCTTAAAAGAGCCTGAGCCTTTTTCAAAATATATAGGTTTTGTTGTATAGAGCTTTTTTTCCCTGTAACCGAGCTTTTTCCTTACATGTACGAGATTTTTATATTGAATTTCGAGCTTTTTCGTATATTCTGACTTTTTCCAGTTTTTTTGAGACTTTGTATTGAAGGCCTAAGCTTTTAAATTGTAGGTTTAGCTCGTATCGTGCTTTTTTCCCCTGTAACCGAGGTTTTTCAATACACGTTTGAGATTTTTGTATTGAATTTCCAGCTTTTTTGTATATTGTGACTTTTTCCAGTTTTTATGAGACTTTTTATTGAAGCCAATCGTGCTTTTGTTGTATATATTCGAACTTTTTATTCTTACATTCGAGTTTTTTTTTACTCGATTCGAGATTTTTTATAAAGACTGGACCTTGTTTGCAGTTATTTAGAAGGCATTTACATTAAACTCATGTATTTTTTTTCTTGTGATTTTCTAGATGACGAATCGGTTGAAGGAAATGCTTAAAACTCCGAAGGAAGAGTGGTACAAGGGCAAACTGTTTCACTGTGACCATTTTGATGCCATTAGGGTTATAGATGACTCAGTTAACCAAGTCCGGGTAGAAATTTCTGTTGAAGACCTTCGTCGGTTCATGGTGTCATGCTTTTGGCATTTCATGACGATGCATAGGCGTATGAAGTTTTCGGATGGTGTCATCCATCGGCTGCTTTTGCGGGAGGTGCATCATACTGGGCTGTCAGATGAGATGCATTTTATGCTAGGGAATTAGGTGGTGAGGTTCTCAAAGGTAAAATTCTGCATGATCACCGGGTTACGGGTCGAATATGTACCAGACACGAGCTGGTATGCTATCGTGGGCAATGGCATCCATGAGCGTTACTTTGCTGGTAGGGATGAGATTTCGTTTGGGGAGTTGAAAGTTATTTTGAGCCTAGGCCAGTTTCAGCAGGCATACAATAGTATGAAGCTCTGCCGCCTGTATATGCTGAACTGGATACTAATGGGATTGGATGAGAGAGTGAAGATTCTTGTTTGGCAGTTCTGGCTCGTGGAGGATCTTGATGCTTTCGATGCGTTCCCGTGGGGTGCCCACGTGTACAGTTATTTGAGATTCTTATATAGGCATGTATTTGACAGGCGATGAGAGCAGTTCGAGAGACGCCAACAGGCGAAGAGCGCTGACGTACACATGCTGGAAACATTTACGGTCTATTTTTCGCCTTGTTGGTAAGAATTTTGAATTACAATATTTACGTTATTTATTGTTTAATAAATTAAGGATTCTAAATGTACTAGTATTTTATGTAGATTTTTACTTTTGAGGTGATCCCCTAGCTTGGCATCCAGTTCGTGAGGAGGAGGGATACCGACTTGTCTCCCTGTATTCTCAAGTGGGAGTTACACAAACAATCGAGGGCCATCGAAGATATTCACTGTGCGGGTAAGTATCTTAATTGTTAATGTTAATAGTTGTTACGATTACAATGCTCTAACAATGGTTTCAGATGTTTACGAGGACATAATTAGTGCCCACAGAAGTTGAAAGAGGTGAACCATATTATGCGGGCATAGATGAGGCGATACAGGATCCATTAAGTGTCAGACATGAGCTATACCGGATGCAGTGACTGCCAGACAGAGTGATAAAGAGGGTTCGGAGCCAGAGCATCGTTGTGGAAGTGAACAGTTTCATACGGACATAGAGTTAGCTTGTGGGAAACACCGGAGGCAGAGGTGGGTATGATTTAGGATGCCAAGACATGCTACTGGAAATACCGGATCATGAGGAGACGTTGGAGGGGAGCGCGAGGTATGTTCAAATTGTTGTTCTGCATTTATTTGGTTCAAACGCATTTACATGTGCATGACTGACAATGTGTAATTGTTTTTAGGGTCGTCTAGAGCATAAAATCAAAGATTTGGAGGCTTCAGTCTGTGCTTTATGGGATGATCTCTAGCAAAGTGATACAGAATAAAACAGGCAGCATCATGAGTTGATAGACTTGGTCCGAGGGTGGTGGGATTCGACATCACAGACAGCAGGAGAGGATCTATCGTCCCATGATTGAGACTCTAGTCCTAGAGACAGAGACGGGCGACGTAGCCATGTCGAGGGGACAAACTCTGGGAGCATTGGTCAGATGCAGCGTACCGGACCTGAGACATAGGGTACTGGTACCGAACATGTTTCATAGGGTAATGGGACTGGAGCTACAGGATGACAGTAAGAGGCTCGTACAGAAGGTACATCTGACTTTTCCCTACTTTTGGAGGTCCAAGAGACTTTTTTTGATCGATCATGTCGTCTAAGTGTTTCCTCCACTGGAGTTGACTTTGTTGTTTGGTCTGGTGGCACCCCTCCTCATAGGGAGGCCTACAAATCATATAAGAGGAACAGGACAAGGGAATTGTAAGTATCAGACTTTTTACTTTATTGAAACACCTTTAGTTTATTTTACATTCATTGTTTTGATGTCTTATGAAAATTAATGCAGGCGCGATGTTGATCTCATAGAGCCAGTAGAAGTGGGTGGTTCCAGCGGTTCTAAGAGAACTACATAGAGTTGTTTGACACGGTACGCTCCTAACTTTAGTAGGGTTTCACTTTTATCACACTTGAATTGTAAAGTTGTTTTGTAATTATGTTTCAGCATATGGACGCGTACCAAAACATCTTACAGAAGCATCAGCGAGCATACCCCACTGTGTATAACCAGAGGATGAACAATCTGGGCACCGAGTTCTTTGTAAGTGTTTTTTAGTTTTCGTAACTCCGTTGGAATTTTTTTTTCTACAGTCATTATTGGAGTATCAGTGGGATAGAAAAATGCCTCGTGATGCTGACAGGGAAGTGAAGATGCTAGGGTGGAAGGTGTTATAGTACAGGTGGTCCACTGACGACTTTATAACCGTAGGTGGATTACTCCCCGTAGGAATCCGGTTATGCACGAGGTTGTCATGGTAAGTGTTATTAAATGAAGGCATTAATATGTTTCTCCTATAATTTTGGTGAACAATATGATTTTATCATATGTATATATGTTGTATAGGTTCTTATTTCGTGTAATGTCAGAAGTCAGCATTGGCTTCTGGCCAGTGTGGACCTAACTGTATGGATGATACACAACCTAGACCCCTTCAGACAAGACGTCCCCGCCCACATAAGAAAATGCTAGGTACGGCCTCTGAGGTTGTTTCTCCCCTCGATGTTGTATCAGTCCAGGTTTCAAGATGCTAGGAAACCCCACAAGGAGAAGTTCTAGAGACGGAATAGTCCTTTTGGGGTGAGTCCGCTGTCGAGATCAGTTATGTCGTAATAGCAGAAAAATTATACTTGTTCGAACAACAAAATAACTTCCTGCATAATTAATTATCAACTTAATAGTTGTGCTTGTCGTGCATTACATGTTGGAACCCCGCTCACCGGTCACGCAACTGAAATGGGTTTTAAAATTTTTTATACAGATCGTAATCTGTATCTGGGACCAGTGAACTTGTGATCGTATTTATTTTCGGAATAAATACATATACTAATTATTACACTAATCAAATATATATGTAAATACAGGAAATTGTAATCAATAATAAAAAGGAATATTAAAAGAACCATACCTACGTTTGAAGGCTCCTTCACTTTTTCGATATGCTCCTGGTCTGTACCACTGGTCTTCCTCGTTATATCCCGGGACTGGTAACTGCGTGTGGGTGCATCACAAACTGAGGAACTAGAATGGAGGATGTAAAAAAGAGAAGAAGAAGAAACTCTTTCTTTTGATATAAGTATACAACCCTTGCACACTTTTCTCTCTTTTTGGTGTATTTTTATGCACACAATCACACTTTTCTTTCTTAAAAAAAACTCACACCTACCTTATGTGTTTTTATCAAAAACCAACCTTTTTTGTTTTGTCAATATATATATATATATATATATATATATATATATATATAAGTGTGTTGTGCGTGACAAGCACAACACCATTTTTTTTAAATAATATATATCACATATACAATATTTAAATATTAGTTCAAATCTATATTTTATTTTTAAAAACTTTCAAATAAAAAATATCCCATATCTTTTATTTGATTTTTAAAAACTTTTAAATAAAAAATATCTCATATCTTTTATTTGATTTTAATTTTGAATTCAAACTATTTAAATTCAAAAATATATTTTTTTAATTAAATAAGATAAAATAATCATATTATCTTATTTTATTCAAAAATAAATATCAACATACACCCTTTATTTAGTGATTAATAACGTAATTAAATAATCTCATTATTTAAGTTATTTAATCACCGTTATCTATTAATTAAATAATCTCATTATTAAATTAATTCCCGAATAAATACGTGTCACTTTCGTAACACAATTAACTGGACAATCCAATTAATTAACCGTGACCCTTGTTACCTAAATCGATCGGGCTAGCAAGGGGACCTAATGGACCCACAGTATTTTGAGCTCCAATAATCATCAGAATCATTAATTAAACTCTTTAATTAATATTCCTTGATTATTAACTCCGGTGTTATTCCACTAAAAACCCGAAGCTGTACTCTCTCAACTGCAGACTTTTTTACACAGACCGATACAACTCGGTCTTCATCGATATAGCTATTACGTATGGTGTGGTCCTCCACAGTAGTTCATAATTAGAGCTGGGTCATAATATTCGTTATATCCCTCTAATTACATATATCCTTCAAGTACCATTGATTCCCCAATGGACAATAAATCTTATTTCCTCACGGAATTAGGAGAGCGCTCATATTGTCCAAGCCCCGAATCAACCCTTAAGGGAACTACCATCTACTTCTCACAAGAAGGAGTGGATTCCACTATTATGTACAAACCTTCCCAGCCACAAGCCAAACCGTAATCCCAACATACGGAGTATAATGATCTGGAAATGCATCTGACATTACCCATGGTATATCAAAGACCACGATCTAACATGAAGGAGTCGATAAGACACTCAGGATTAAGATCACCCACATATAGCCATCATTAATTGATATATATGAATCTCATCGGTAGATGGATCTTGGTGTGAGATTTATATAGATCATGACTCAGTCTTATATGATCACATCATACAAGGTGCCTCCATTCCCATATCTCATACGAATGATTCAGGATAGAATCACTGTACATTACGGAATGGACTGCAGCTATAGATTAACCACAAATAAAGTACCCAGCTTTATTTGCTATCTATGGACTCTTTAGATTGCACGTCTCTTACTGTATCCATCTGTATATGACACTTATATACACAGTTCGAGATTACATCCAGTAATCCCGGATGTTAATATGTACACAAGTTTATAAAATAAAGAACATAACAAGAATGAATTGAACCTTTCTTTTTATTTACTTCATAAATCCATTTACAAATTACATGCTTAGGGCATAAACCCCAACAATCTCTCATTTTCACTAAAGCATGTGAGGCATGTCTCGTAACCCTAGACCATCTATGTGACCCGAAAACACTTTAACCGGTAAGGTCTTCATAAATGGATCAGCATGATTGTCTTGTGAGGCTATCTTGGTGACGATCACATCTCCTCTCTGAACTATCTCTCTCATGAGATGATACTTTCTCTCTATATGCTTCTCTCTCTTGTGGTTTCTTGGTTCTTTAGAATTAGCCACAATACCACTATTATCACAATAAAGTGTGATGGGCTTATCCAGGTCTGGAACAACTTTCAGATCACCAAAGAATTTACGGAGCCAAATAGCCTCTTTAGCAGCTTCACAAGCAGCTATATATTCGGCTTCCATGGTGGAGTCAGAAATGCAAGATTGCTTGATACTTCTCCACACAATGGCTCCACCACCAGGGTGAATACTGATCCAGACATGGATTTTCTAGAATCTCTGTCTGACTGAAAATCAGAATCCGTGTATCCTAACGTGATCAAATCCTGTCCGGAATACACTAGCATATATTTTCTCGTTCTCCGAATATACTTGAAAATAGTCTTGACAGCAACCCAATGATCCAATCTTGGGTTGGACTGGTATCTGCTGACTACTCCCACTACATAACAGATGTCCGGTCTCATGCATAACATAGCATACATGAGACTACCTACTGCTGATGCATAGGGTGCACGTCTCATATCCTCAACTTCTCGAGGTGTCTTTGGACACTGTTCCTTAGACAAGTGAATTCCATGCCTGGAAGGTAAAATACCTTTCTTGGAGTTCTACATCAAAAATCGCACAAGAATCTTGTTGATATATGATGCCTGAGATAGTGCTATAAGTTTGTTCTTACAATCTCTTATAAGTTGGATCCCTAGAAAATAACTTGCCTCTCCCAAATCTTTCATTTGGAATTGGCTAGCCAGCTAACCCTTTACATTAGACAACACTCCCACATCATTCCCAATAAGTAGGATATCATCTACGTATAGGACCAAGAAAACTACTTTCTTATTAATGATGCGCTTGTAGACACAAGGCTCATCGACGTTCTGCTCGAAGCCATAGGTTTTGATCACATCATCAAACCTAATGTTCCAAGATCTAGATGCTTTCTTAAGTCCATAGATGGACCTTTGCAACTTGCAAACCTTTTGATCTTAATCTGGAGACACGAATTCCTCTGATTGCATCATATAGATGCTCTCATTAAGATTACCATTCAAGAATGCAGTCTTGACGTCCATTTGTCAAATTTCATAATCAAAATAGGCAGCAATGGATAAGAGAATCCTAATAGACTTAACCATGGCTACTGGCGAGAATGTCTCTTTATAATCGACCCCCTCTTTCTGGGTTTAACCCTTAGCCACTAGCCTTGCCTTGAAGGTCTCTACCTTCCCGTCTACTCCTCTCTTTCTCTTGTAGATCCATTTACACCCTATGGGTTTTACCCCATCCGGTAAGTCTACAAGATCCCAGACTGAGTTAGAGTACATGGACTCTATCTCGAGAATCATGGCTTTAAGTCATTCCTCTTTATTAGGATCTTCCATTGCTTTCTTAAATGCCAATGGATCATCCACACTATCAGCAGAGACAACACCTTGTCCTCACCTATAGCTAAATAGCGTTCAGTTTGTCTCACAACCCTCTCACTACGTCTAGGTAGAAGTGTATCCTGATCAGGAACCATCTGACTCTAGGATGCTTATGGATCAACAACTCTTGTTGATGAAACACTAGTCTCACCAGGCTCTAACTCATTCAATACAATCTTGGAATGAGGTTTATGGTCACAATGTAATTGTTCTCAAGAAAAGTTACATTTTTCAATACAAATACTTTGTTGTCTTCGGGACTGTAGAAGTGTCCACCTCTGGTCTTCTTGGAGTATCCTACAAATAGGCAAACAACAGACTTGGATTCTAGCTTTCTATTTCTGCTCTTCAGTACGTGTACTGGACACCCCAATATACGAAAATGTCGCAAACTAGCTTTACGACCATTCCACAACTCTAAGGGAGTCTTAGGAATAGATTTGGATGTCATTACATTCAAAATGTATACCGCTGTTTGTAACGCATATCCCCAGAAGGAATTTGGTAATGATGAGAAACTAATCATAGATCTCACCATTTCCATTAGGGTTCTATTTCTCCTCTCCGCTACACTATTTTGCTGAGGTGTACCGGGAGCTGTGAGTTGGGAAACTATCCCATGCTCAACCATGAAGTCTTCAAACTCTTGGTCAAGGTACTCACCTCCATGATCTGATCATAGTGACTTAATAGTTCTACCTAATTGATTCTCAAATTCAGCTCAGAATTCTTTGAACTTTTCAAATGTTTCCGACTTTTGTTGTATCAGGTAGACATATCCGTATCTTGAGTAGTCATCTATAAAGGTGACATAATACTCAAAACCACCCATAACTTTAACATTCATCGGTCCGTAGATGTCTGTATGTGTAAGCTCTAGCGGTTCTCTAGCTCTAAGCCTTTTTCCAGTAAAAGGTCTCTTAGTCATCTTACCTTCTAGACAAGATTCGCAGACAGGTAAGGTGCCAACCTTGAACTCACTTAAAGGTCCGCTTTTTACTAGTCTGTCTATCCGGTCAAGGTTGATATGACCAAACCTTAGATGCCAGAGATACGTGTCATCATCTGGAGAAATCTTATGTCGTTTAGTTTTTGGTTTTTCAACCTTAAACATTTTGGTGTTGAGCAGTGTAGTATGTAGTAACGGTCTTAAAATATACAAATTGTTTTCATTAATTCCTGAACAAATATTCAGATCATTCTTTCCAATAATAACAAACTTATTATTAAAAGAAACATAATATTTTTGTTCTAACAAATTAGAAACAGAAATCAAATTCCGTGTAAATCCAGGAATATAAAATACATTGTCAAACAATATATAATTATTACAAAAACGTAATCTAATTACGTCCACTACTCATGCCGACACGACATCCCCTGACCCCACACGCATTGAGAAGGCTTGCTCCTCTAGCTGTGTCCAAGAATCAGTCCATTGTAAAGAAGAACAAACATGGTTAGTGGCCTCAGAATCAACTATCCAGGGTGAAGAATTATCTTCCACTAAACAAGATTCAAGAACAAGTAAATCATATTTACCTTTCATCTTTTTCTTCTTGGCTATCTCCTCTAGGTACTAAGGACAGTTCCTCTTCCAATGCCTGACCTTGTTACAATGGAAACATTTTCCTTTGTCTTGGTCAGTAGAGGTGCCCTTCTTTTTGCTTTGGGCTTTCTTGCGTTTGGGCTTACCTTTTGCCTTCCCAGCAGACCTCTTTCTCTTCTTATTATTAGAGGAAGATGGTTCGGCAACATTTTCCTCACCGGTCTTGCCTTTGTTGTTCTTAATCAAGTTCTCAAAGGTAGCGAGCTCATTGAGCAACTGTGTAAGACTGAACTTTAATTTCTTTATCCCGTTGTTGCTTTTAAACTGATCGAAACTCTTTACAGAGTCGTCAGTATGATGCTCACCTGACTGGGCTCGTCAATGGCCCCGTCATTGACTTCTACCATGTTGAAGTAGGACATCATGTTCGGGACATGTTCCCTAACTGACGTTATTTCCTTCATGCGAGCGAGCATAGCGGAACGAACAGCTTCATGTCGCTTTTGCTCAGAGGGCTGCCCGAACATAGCTTGCAATGACTCTATGATTTCGAATGCTGAAGTCATTGCTTCGTGCTTTGTGACAAGCACGTCTGTCATATATGCCAACAGATATGTTCAGGCATTCTTATCAGATAAGACCCATCGCTGGTATGCCTCACGAACAATTCGTGTGGCATTGGCAGTAGGCGTTGGAGGACATTCCTCCGTAAGCACAAACTTGAGGTCTTTGGTGACTGAAATTGCATTAATATTAAGTTTCCACTTTGTCTAGTTATCACTAGTTAATTTGTCGTTTGCAAGAATTTGAAGTAATGCAGAAGACATTGCTGAAATAAATAAAACATTCATTCAGTCATTTGTTTAAAACAAGTGCAGGTGCTTTGGTATAAATTTAAACATGATGCATGAACATGTTTAACGAACTAGAACTACCCTAAAAAATAGTTACTATACAACGACAATCCAACATACCACAAAAAAGTGCCGCCTTAGGGTCGGTCAAATCTTTGCATGTTGAACCGAGACATTCTCAATTAAATGATATTCTAGAATAACTCTTATTCCATATCATTCAACCATCGTTTATTCAGTCAAGTTTTTAATTAACAAACTTAATCAAAACCTTCATGAGTGTAACCCACCATTTCAGATCTCACGAGCTTAACTCGAGCATTGCCGCCTTAAGGTCGGTCAATCCCGAAATACCCCTCAGAAATCCTATCCGTTAGGAAGTCAACATTGGTATTGACCTTTGTGGAAACCCTCTTTAGGGAGGACGAAAGCAAAGCCATCACGAGGCCCCACTCGGATCTCACGGTGTTGAACTAATGATAGAGACCGCGGGATATATATGTCATATATTATCTCACTCACTATTTTAAAACTAGAGTTTTCTATTATCCGTTAATGCACCTAGGCTCTACAGGATCAAACGACTAACTTTATTCAAGTTATCTAGTGCATTAACTAATTAGAATCAATTTCTAATTAAATAATAAATTATTAATGATTTTTAACAATTGAAAATCTATTATATTAGTGAATAATCTAAGCATTTGTAAACTATTTACTAAGATCAGATTATTATGTTGGTGTATACCAAGTTTTAACTATTACAACTCTAATACATTATTCGGTTAATTTATTATTAGGAAATTAATCATATTAATCCTAATTACTATAAATGACCCTATTAATCTAACTTATTAAACTCTTTAATAACTAGATTAATATTAATGAGAATTGCCAAGTTTTTTAACAATTAAAAAAACTAATCTCATTTTCATAGCCAATTTATGTATTTACCCATTTTAATCAAATAAAAAAATACATAAAATATCAGGCTATGATGCATGTATGACATATCAAATATATTTGTGTAGGCACATCTAATCTAAATGACATACGTATGCATGACAATGCTTTTTATCATCACATAATATAAAGCATACATGAATTGACCGAGTACTGTGGATTATTTAACCTAAAAAAAATTGGAATCTAAAATTATAAAAATACCCCCAAGGCATTCCTTGGTCTTCTTGTAATTTTCAAGTCTTCCAGTCTCTTTAGATCACCTCGATTCATCTCATGAATCTTTCTTATCGATTTTTCCAGGTCTTCAACATAGGTTACAATTTTTTTTTTTACAATACAATAATAGTTGAAAAAAATATAATAAAAAAAATTATACAACCCATAAACCCTATATCCACAGTACCATATAATTAACGATCAATCATGTTCTTGTAAATTTAAAAAAATCATATACATACAAAAATATCATACAGTCAATTTAAATCGTTCATACAAAATCATACATACAGGAGCATCGAAAACAATTTCCTGTTCCGTAAATAAAATTGCCTCTGATACCAATTGTTGGAACCCCATTCACCGGTCACGCATCGGAAATGGGTTTTAATTTTTTTTTATACATATCGTAATCTATATCTGGGGCCAGTGAACTTGTGATCGTATTTATTTTCGGAACAAATACATAGACTAAATATTGCACTAATAAAATATGTATGTAAATACAGGAAATTGTAATCAATAATAAAAAGGAATATTAAAAGAACCATACCAACGTTTGGAGGCTTATTCACTTTTTCGATATGCTCCTAGTCTGTACCACTGATCTTCATCGCTATACCACGAGACTGGTAACTGCATGTGGGAGCGTCACGAACTCAGGAACTAGAATGAAGGATGTAAAAAAGAGAAGAAGAAGAAGAATAAATTCTTTCTTTTGATATAAGTATACAACACTTGCACATTTTTCTCTCTTTTTGGTGTATTTATATGCACACAATCACACTTTTATTTCTTAAAAAAAACTCATACCTACCTTATGTGTTTTACCAAAAACCAACCTTTTTTCTTTTGTCAATATATATATACATATATATATATATATATATATATATATATATATATATATATATATATATATATATATATATATAAGTGTGCTATATGTGACAAGCACAACACCTTTTTTTTTTAAAATAATATATGTCACATATATAATATTTAAAAATTAGATCAAATATATATTTGATTTTTAAAAACTTTCAAATAAAAAATATCCCATATCTTTTATTTGATTTTAAAAAACTTTCAAATAAAAAATATCTCATATCTTTTATTTGATTTTAATTTTGAATTCAAACTATTTAAATTCAAAAATAAAATATTTAATTTAATAAAATAAAATAATCATATTATCTTATTTTATTCAAAAATAAATATAAACATACACTCTCCATTTAGTGATTAATAACATAATTAAATAATCTCATTATTTAAGTTATTTAACCACCATTATCTATTAATTAAATAATCTCATTATTCAATTAATTTCCGAATAAATAAGTGTCACTTTCGTAACATAATTAACTAGACAATCCAATTAATTAACCGTGACCCTTGTTACCTAAATCGATCGGGCTAGCAAAGGGACCTAATGGACCCACAATATTTTGAGCTCCAATAATCATCAGAATCATTAATTAAACTCTTTAATTAATATTCCATGATTATTAACTCCGGTGTTATTCCACTAAAAACCCGAAGCTGTACTCTCTCAACTGCAGACTTTTTTACACAGACCGATACAACTCGGTCTTCATCGATATAGCTATTACGTATGGTGTGGTCCTCCACAGTAGTTCATAATTAGAGCTGGGTCATAATATTCGTTATATCCCTCTAATTACATATATCCTTCAAGTACCATTGATTCCCCAATGGACAATAAATCCTATTTCCTCACGGAATTATGAGAGCGCTCATATTGTCCAAGCCCTGAATCAACCCTTAAGGGAACTACCATCTTCTTCTCAAAAGAAGAAGTGGATTCCACTATTATGTACAAACCTTCCCAGCCACAAGCCAAACCGCAATCCCAACATACGGATTATATTGATCAGAACATGCATTTGACCTCACCCATGGTATATCAAAGACCACGAACTAACATGAAGGAGTCGATAAGACACTCAGGATTAAGATCACCTACATATAGCCATCATTAGTTGATATATATATATATATATATATATATATATATATATATATATATATATATATATATATGAATCTCATCGGTTAACGGATCTTGGTGTGAGATTCATATAGATCATGGCCCACCCTATATGATCATATCATACAAGGTGTCTCCATTCCCATATCTCATATGAATGATTTAGGATAGAATCACTGTATATTACAGAATGGACCGCAACTATAGATTAACCACAAATAAAGTACCCAGCTTTATTTGCTATCTATGAACTCTTTAGATTGCACGTCTCTTACTGTATCCATCCGTATATGACACTCATATACACAGTTTGAGATTACATCCGGCAATCCAGAATGTTAATATGTACACAAGTTTATAAAATAAATAAAATAACAAGAATGAATTGAACCTTTCTTTTTCTTTACTTCATAAATCCATTTACAAATTACATGCTTAGGGCATAATCCCAACATTGCAGCGGTAACTGTAGGGTGCATACGTTGAGGTTGATAGAGTACGTACTGGCTGACAAGGTCCAGTATGACTAAACAGAAGACGATATGCCCACCATACGAGAGAAGATGGTCGTGGAGGTGTTCTGTAACTCCCATCCACAATTCTGATTGTAGTGACTGTACATAATTTTATTGTATACATTTTTTCAATATTATCATTCTTTGATTATTTAAAATTATTTGCGTTGCACAACAATGTTGGAACCCCGTTCACCGGTCACACAGCGGAACTAGTTCTTAAAATTTTTAATACAGATCATAATTTGTATCTGGGACCAATGAACTTTGGATCGTAATTTTTTTTTGGAACTAATACATACAGTATGTAAACACATGAAATTGAAATCAATATAATCAGAAGAAGAAAATCATACCAACGTTTGGAGGCTCCTTCACTTTATAATATGCTCCTGTCTGAACCAATCTTACTAACATTTGGAGACTCCTTCACTTTACGATATGCTCATGTCTGAACCACTTTATCTTACCCACTATCTCCTGGGACTGGTAACTGTGTGTGGGCACTTCACGGTCTCAGAAACTTGAATGGAGGATGTAGAGAGAATTGAAGAAACTCTTTCTTCTATGTGTTTCAGTGCACAACTCTTGCACAGAAAATATTTTCTCTCTTTAAATCACGCACAGAAGCAAGAAAAACACCATTTTTGTTGTGCGTTATTATCAGGTGCTAGCAATTTGCATCATATGCATATTCTCGTGTGTTGCAGGTGCACACAATTTGTATCAAATACAATCACTGTGTACTACCAATTGCATCTTATACAAATTCCAATTAGTGCGTTGACTTAGTAATGATTTCTCTTATATTAAAACACACACACACACACACACACACACACACACACACACACACACACATATATATATATATATATATTTATTTATGTTTTGATAAAACTAATCAATTTCAATCTTTTAAGATATCACATATCTTTGAAGATATTAATCAATTTGTTTTGAATTCAAACTCTTTAAATTCAAAATTAAATATCTAATTTAATAAAAATAAAATAGTCAAATTATTTTATCTTTAAAAATTAAATATCAATCGACATCCTCCAACTAATGATTAATTAAACAATCAAATAAATACACATTTCATAATGATATTAAAAAGGAAATGTTGACCGAAAACTCGCTCGGGGTGAGGAATTTCAGTTAACACCCTCAAGACCACTACCTCAAAAGTCACGGTCGGGGGTGGTACCTTCGGTACCTGGTTTATGCGTGTTATAATGGAGATGAAGATGGGTGATAACACGACGTACTAAGGATACATAAAGAAGGTGGCACTGTTTTGCTAATGTAAACGAATAAAGTGTGACAAATCAAAATCACTCAAACACTCGTTCTATCTTGGGTACAATGGAGGTGGCAACTTCGTGCTTGTCGATAAGTAGATCAAAATAAGGCCGTGTTCACCTTAGAGAATTTAGGCGATTATGGAGACTTGTTCTTTGTTGGCGAATTCCCCTCCTCCTACGTGTTATGATCTATCTATTTATACATGGTCCAACAAGGTTTTACTCGGTATCCCCTCGCTACGAATATTTGAATCAAATTCTCCTTATCGGGGCATGATGTTATGTTTTAAAGATCACTGACTTTAACGGATTCAAAGATATCTTGGAGGGAGATATGTTTGTTTCCTCTTAGGACTCAATCACTTGATCTGCACGTATTTAACGATTTAATGCATGCAACAAAATAAATAATATCTTGTACGTTGCCTTGGTGAGATGCCTCGTAGAGATCATCGAATATGGAACTTGTTACCTTGCATGTCGAAGTTTATCTATGTTCTAATCTCGGCATTAGAAGCTTGATCTGACCTTCCCAAATCCCTTTTAGAGCTTGACATCACTGTATTGGCGTTCTTCACTGGTGAAGAAGCTTTACGGGCTTCCTCATACCTGCTTCAATAGATTCGGTTCTTCCCTTGCCGAAACTGTGAGATATTGTAGGATGAATTCAACGCCCTAAAGGTCTCTTTGTGCAAGTGGAAATGGTAGCAGGCTTCTGGGGTGGTCGCAAGATATCTCAACCTTAGAAACCTTAGGTCTTCCCCTGTTGACTTTGCTTCAGGCTCCTATTTCGATGTAAGGAGCTTGATTTGATACATCGAGCTTTACCTGAAGTATTCCTAGAATATGGGCGACCTCCCCTTGCTTCTATGGAATTGTAGGGTAACTCGACCCCAGAAACCTTGGTACCCTGCTTTGTAATCCTGGATTTGGATCCTTGTGTGGAGAGTGTAAAATTTATCTTTAGTCCAAAGCCAAATTCGACAATTAACAGAAGACCTATCTGACTTGAACACCAGTGATTGAGCTGTGGTTGGAGTCAGATTTCCTATTTTATATGGGAAATTTTTCCTCACTTCTGATTGCTAGAATATAGAAAAGTATTCATCCATTAAATGCAGGAGAAATGTGTCGAGCAAGGAAGCAGTGTCTTTTAAAAATTTCGGTTGTGTTATGTCAGTCACCGAGAATAGAGGCAATCTTTACCGAAGATCTCACTTTCCAGCTTGCTTCTGTCACCAAAGTTACTGGTTACTATTCCATTCATCCCCATTTAAACTTGGTCACATCGCCTTCCTTCTCACGCTTATCACACTTTCAAATTAAAAACTTTCAAAACTCTCCTTTTCAGTCATTGCAAGAACCACCGTCTTTTCTTAAATTCTCTCAACCTTTCTATACTTGATAATGTTGAACTCTGACGATATTATTCATCATTTGGTAGAGGGTATTGATGTCTCCAGCTTGGCTCTCAGGAAGTGGGAATGAGAAGATTCTGGCGTTGAAGATGACCTTCCACTTCGTCAGCGTCGCTGTTTAGGTTAAAACCTTTTGATTGGGTTTGGCTTCTCGAACCAGCCTGACAATCCGCTAGACCCAGTCGATGAGGATTTGAATAAAGAATTCAGGGGTTCTACGGTTGGTAGGCACCAAGTTATGGTCATTAGTACTCTTTCAAAATAAATTCTTACTTACGACTTCAAAGTCATTCCCGATTCTACAACTGATCCGAAGTCGATTAATCGTTTAAAGGCCAAGTATGGCATTCCTGATAGCGTCACCATCTCCGTTCTTTCTAAGAACTACAATATTGTTTCTCCTCCTGAAGGCATGTTACCAATACACATCGCAACTTTAGAGAACAGGGTCAAATTTCCTCTTCACCCCACCCCACCCTACCATATGACAAGCACTCTACGCCCAACAACTGGCTCCTCTCAAATTAACCACTGGCTTTTATAGACATTTAATTGGCTTCCTCGTGTTATGGAGGGAGTAGTGTGAGATGAGCATGGTTGCTAGGGAGTTCGAAGTGGAGGAATTGGCTTACACCTTCCAAATTGGAAACTTTTCTGGTAGCCTAAGAGGTCAGTTCTATATGAAAGCCAAAAACAATCTCAACTTCATCGTACCTGGCGCTTCCAAATAAGACCCCGTCAGGAAAGAAGAATTGATCTCTGTGGAAGGTGATTAGGGAAGCACGAATTTCATCAGCAGGCATGAATTCGACGTTCCTACATCTTTTAATGATAAGCCCTCAAAGGACAAGGATTCTCTGCCAGTCGAGCTTATGGCAATTCTGAAGGCCATCATCTCTCGTAATTATCTTAACCTGTAGTTTCCCACTGTTGACTCCTTTGATCCTCATAGGGTGAATCAGTACATGCGCATCTTTGGTGCCTCTCCCAGTAGGAAAATGGAAACTTTGAGCTAGCTCGCTTTCTTCAGGCTACTTCAATTCTGACCTCTCTCCCTTTTTTTAACAGTTTTAGTTGTTGCTCCAGCTACCCAAGAAGTACAGCGAGCTCGCACCCCTCCTCCATCTGCTAGACCGATCCAGAGGACCTACTCGGCTACCTTGTCGACTCCATTTAGGATTTCGTATGCCCCTATCTCACCTTCTTCCCAGCCTAGGTCCCTGATAGAGATCTTCGTATCCCAAGCATCCCGAGCACAGGGTAAGGGGACTACCATCCCACATGTAGCTGTTACTATTGCCACCATTATTGCTCGGGTTGCCCATTCTGTCGTTACTACCACTGTTGCTATCCCCGCGATCAGCTTACCTGATGCTCTTGCTCCTTCACCCGTATCCCCGGCTTCCCGAGCTTTGGGGGGCCCCGATACTGATGTTGTAGATAGTCTTCCTGCCCACCTTGAAGATCAATCAAGTCCTGTTAGACAAGACAAGGCCGTGGAGCGGTTTGTCACCTCTTATTCAGGTGGTAACCTCTCTCTGGTGACTTTAATGCCCGTCAACATTCTGATTACCAGGGGGTCCACTCTCTTGGCCAAGGTAACTTTCTTCCATCATCTGTAATCGAGGAAGAGACATCTCCTTGACCATGTAGGCTTTCAAATTCAATGTCGCCATGAGTCACCAAGTGGCCTCGCTTCGTGATCGCTCTGTAAAAGCTGAGGGCGAAGCTGAGAGTGCCATGGGATTGATCGCTTGAGCTCAGGATTTGGTATAAGAAATGACCACCAACCAGAAGGTGATGGAGAAGAAGCAAGTTGAGCTTCAACCCGACCACGAGAAACTGAAGCGAACCTATGACCAAGAGAGCCTCAAGTCCAAATGTTAGGTCACGGAGAGAGACTTTTGGAAAGTAGAGACTAAGATGTTGGATGTTGAAAACCAGAGCTTGAATGCTTAGATGGCCAAGCTACAGACTGAGGTGGAGGCCTCATTCGAGAATGGGTACTGCTATGCCTCATACCAGGTTGCTGAAGCGCTGCCTCCACTCTTCGACCTCTCCGTCATTGATGGCTGGGATAAGGATGAGATTATGGCTAAGGTCGAGGAGATGTCACTTCCTGCTAGCGATGAAGAGGGCACTTCGAACACAGCTAGAGTCAGAAAACAAATAATTGAAGTGAATCTTCCCCTCAATTCTATAGTTCTTCCAAGCTCGAGGCCCAAAGAATCATCTGGCGGGGTCCAGCCTTTACAGTCTGATGGAGGCTAACTGGCTTCTACAAGCATAAGGTCTCATTCTGTCCAACCTACGAAAGGTCTCCTTGCTATCCTGAAGTGGGAAAGAGGTTTTACTGAGGTCTAGAAGTGAGCCGGAGAGAGCCTTGAAAAGCTTGTAGGACCAGGGTCAGGTGGTGAACAGATGAAGACGAGGTTAACTGCTACCACTCAGGATATGGTCATTCTCTCTGAAGTTATGGTCGTGGTTAATGAAGTCTTGGAAGAGGATCAGGTTGGACAGCAAGCAGGCTAGCAACCCCAGAAAGAAGGAGTGGCAGGAGAGTATAACCAGACTGATTAACTATCAGGAAAAAAAGGAAGGCAGGCAGAAACCAGTAGGAAGGAGAAGCGGTGGGAGGGAACCAAGAGGATGACAGAGCTTGACAGAGCTTGACAGAATCTCTTTATGACCTATCTTGATTTCCTGGTAAGGGGGTGGGCACCCCACTTTATTCATGACCAATTTTTTTACTTCTTATTGTAGATGTTTCTCGGAACCAGGGTCCGGGCTCCTTGTTTGATGTATGTAGCCTTAAGAGGGGATAGGCTTCCTTGTAGTTTTTAATGGGAGTTGGTTATGATTTCCTCCATGATTACTCTAACTGATTCCTGCTTGTGAATCTTCAACTTGGTTAAATACTCCTTGTTATACTTCTTGCCTCGATCTAGGTGTAATTTTCCAGGATATCCTGCAATAACTAAATCTGGCAGCTAATGACCTTAAATTTGTTAAGTTTAGGTTAACAAGCAGGGTATAATTTTATGTGTTGTAAGTCTTGGAATGTAGTCCCCCTGCAAGGTATTTGTCGACCTTGCCCGTATCTTTAACTTGTGGTATTTCACCCATAGCCTCCATAGCGGGCTCCCATAACTGTGTTCCTACAAAGTTGAAATATCGGCAAACAAATAGAACAAGTTGTTAAAGATATTCTATCATGGTACATAGTGGATCCCATAAGGATCTTTTCTTGTCAGATCATCCCTTCTTCTTAGCGGTGGTAGCCTGACTGAGGCATTAGGAATGCTATCTAGCTGTCCTGGTCTCGAGATCTGGATGCCAACTATGCTTTTAAGCTCAGACCCTTCTTAGGGGGTGGAAGCCCGACCAAGGCATCAGGAATGCTACCTAGCTATCCTGGTCTCGAGATATGGATGGCAATTATGCTCTAACACTCAGACCCTTCTTGGGGGTGGAAGCTCGACTAAGGCATCGGGAATGCTATCTAGCAATCCTGATCTTGAGATCTCGATGGTAACTATGCTCTTACACTCAGACCTTTCTTGGCGGGGGGTAGGGTCGAACCAAGGCATCAAGAAGGCTATCTAGCTCTCATTGGTTCATGGCGATCATGGTGAATTTACTCGTGGAGAATACAGTAAGAGATGGAGAAATAGCTCATGGAGAATACAATCGGAGATGGAGAAATTAATAGCAGACTTTACTAATGATCAAGATGTAGTACATTATTGTTGAGAAATTTATTGATACCCAAATAAAGGTAGTCTGGTAAGGAGTCTTATATCCAGGGATAGACCTTTCTCAAATGATCGGCATTCTTGGTGTGGTCAATAGGTTGACCATCCATGTCTTCGAGCTTGTACGCTTCTTTACGGGCCACCACTTTCACCAGATATGGCCCCTCCTAGTTGGGTCATAGGACCCCATCCCGCTCTTATCCGGGTGTTCTGAGTTTCTTTCCTAAGAACCAAGTCATTTTCCTTAAAGCTCCTA
Organism: Dipteronia dyeriana; assembly: GCA_032871835.1. Classification (NCBI taxonomy): domain Eukaryota; kingdom Viridiplantae; phylum Streptophyta; class Magnoliopsida; order Sapindales; family Sapindaceae; genus Dipteronia; species Dipteronia dyeriana. Next base: position 18,499,058 of record CM065296.1, on the reverse strand, counting down.
ACCTTGACCTTTCTTTTGAAATATTTGGCAATCTTGCTTTGAAAAACCGCTACTTTCTTAGCTATTTGATCTTGTTTCTCTTCTATGAGGTCTAGACTAGCTCGGAGCTTGACCTCATTGCTCTCTGTCTCAAAGTGTTTAGGAATGACTGCTTCGACCCTGCAGCTTCCTTTTTAACAATTTCTTAATGGTCTTGTTGGTAGCTTCAACTAAACTTATAGTCTGCGGGTGGCCTACTGACGCAAACCAGAGTTCGTCCCTAAACCGGGCATAGTCAAACTACTTTCCCAAGTCGGTGATAATAATGAGAGGGGTGCCAAACCAGGTGAAATAGTCGATAGCGACTATAACATGCTTAGCTTGTCCCAGAACGGTGGAAAGTGGTCCGATCAAATCGACCCCCAAATGATGAAATGGTACGGTATTCTAATTAAGGATAACCGTTCAAGAGGAAGGTGGTTCAGGTTCGAGGTTCTCTAGCATGGTTCATAAGATTGGATAAACATCTTCGCATCTTGGTGAATTGTTGACCAATAGTACCCCATACGAAGCACCTGATAAGCTAGAGCGTCTCCACCGACATGGTTCCCGCAGTCCCCTGAATAAACCTCTTTTAAAGCCCAACTAGCATCGGAAGGATGTAGACATCAAAGCAAAGGGAGGGATTTTCCCTTCCTGTAAAGGTACCCGTCCACCAGGCAATATTAGACTGAAATCATTTTCATTTTCGAGCTTGATCGAGATCCCCGGGAAGCTTTCTTTCTTAAAGGTAGGTAGCTATTGGGTTCATCCAACATGGTAATCGTTCAATGGGGTAGATTTCCTTACCCGTTATTATGCTTGATTGGGAGATCACCTGGAGTGGCACTCCCCTACGTAAGGCTTGACCCCCTATTTGCTGCTATCTTTGTTAAAATGTTCACCCCATGGTTTTGTTGTTGGGGTATCTGCTCAATCTTGAACCTCTTGAACCTTTCCCTCAGTTACTGAACCAGTTTTAGGTAGGCAGCCATATTGTCACCCTTGGCTTGGTAGAGCCAGTAACCTGGTTAAATATGAGTAATGAGTCACTCTTAACGTGTAAAAAGTCGGCTCTGAGTTCGATGGTGAGCTTCATCCTTGCTAGGAGGGCTTCTTACTCCACTTTGAAAATACAATCACGGTTAAATGCTCAAGGCTAACCTAGAGGGGGGGGGGGGGTGAATAGGTTAGACATCTTTTTCGACTCCCTTAGAAGCAAACAAAAGTTTGTCCCTATAGATTGCTTGTATCACAATTTATATATAAATTAAAAACAATTAATCAATATATAAACACAAGTAAAGTATGATACAAACAAGTAATTGTAACATATACACAATCAATATTATAAAGAGGAAGTCAACATACAAAGAAAGTTCTATCCACAATATAAATATTAGAGAGATAGGGATAGAGAAAAGTTGACACAATATATAACGTGGTAAACCTCCTATGAGGAAACATCCACGGGCTGGCAGCCACCGGCAAACAAATCCACTAGTAGATAAGACAAGTACAATCTCTCAAGTGACCTCTTCACCTAGAAACTACCCTCCTATCCTACTCTAGAAGTTGCCACCCTATGCTCAACAATCTGAGGCTTCACACCTTTTGTCAAGACTTCCTTGCTCACCTTATCCGGATCTTCACAACCCAAGGTAAGACTTCTTGCTCAACTATCCGTGTCTTCTCGACTCTAGTCAAGACTTCCTTTCTCACCTATCCGAGTTCTCCCAACTCTAGGCAAGGCTTCTTGCTCGACTATCCAAGGCTTCACACCTCTAGCCAAGACTTCCTTACTCGACAATCCAAGGCTTCACACCTCTTGCCAAGACTTATTGCTCAACACCATAGGTCTTAAACCTATTGTCAAGACTTCCTTCTCACAAGGCATCTAGGTGATCATGAATGCAAAACGCAAACAAGCACGCAACATAGAATGCTATGATCACATCCTATGGTAAATACTGGACATGAGCATGAATGCACAAATCACATATAGTCTAGTTAGTCATGCATGTGTAATTAAATCTAGATCATGTAAGATATGTTCAATATTAATCACATCCTAGATACGTGCATATATCTAAACTTGAATCACAAGATATGTTCAACAAATCACAAGATCAAGTTTAAATCACAAAAACCTAAAACATGCTAAAATCATATGACAATGTCAAATAGATTTAAGCAAAAGTTCTAGAGCATATTCCTAATCATAGATTCAACAAATCACATGAATAGCTCAAAAGAACATAAGCACATGTATTATGTGAGAAATTCGGCCAAGAGAGCCTAATACATTTGAGGAACTATTTTACTCAAAATCAATCAATCAAAGATCATCAAATAGTCCTAGAATCAAAGCTAGCACAATACAATCCCAAACATGTGATAACATAGGCAAAATCAAAACCTAACTCAGCATGAATGATTTCAATTGAAACTCAACCTACCTTTGAAAGTGTTCAAAACACAAATCAAAACACTCACAATATACAAATATATGTAGAAGAAAAAAACCCAAGGCAATTGATCAGGTTTTAAGAGAAAACTTTGAGAGAAAATCAATACCTTAGTTGATTTAGGTTCAGTCCTATTTTTGTATGATTAGACACCAACAAAAGAAGAAAAATAAATTCAAAACTTCAGAGAAAAGATGGAGGATGAATATATGAACACTCTCAACTTTGAATCACTCAAATCGGAGTTCAAATGAAGAAGTTATGGTGTTTGGAAGGTGAGAAAATTTAGAGAGAAAATTTCTGCACACTTGATTTGAATTTCTTCTTAGAATGAAATGTGAGAGGGAAAGAGATTATAAAGGAGAGGGATAAGAATGAATTATGAAAAGACCAAAACACCCTTAAGAGCTCAAGAATGCATGCTGCCCGAGATGGCACATGGGCATCTCGGGGCAGCAAGCATTCTGTCCCGAGATGGCAACGCGCCATCTCAAGAAAGATTGCTTGGATGCAATCTTTTCCTCTCGCGCTCTCTTCGCGTTCTTCGACCGTTCTCCGGCCTCCAAACTCGGAATTCGAATTAATTTGTGGATTACGAACGATAACTATCACAAGGACATGAAATATAAGATACTCAACCCAAAAAATAATAATTTGACTCAATAAATGAAGACGAAGAGAATGTATGAAACATGAGTTGAAAGTGTAGTATCTTTTGACTTAGAACTTGAAATCAATAGTATGAGTAAACGAAATGACCGAAACTCAACCAAGAATGATTTAAGACTAAATCCAAGTTCAATATCCATGTTATACAAACATATACACACACAAACACAATTCACACTAGAATGCAAACTACATAAAGATAGTTTCCAATCATGCATATTCCAAAACATGTTATTTCCAAACCAATACATGAGCATTCATCTCCAAGTGTGTGAATGTGTTATACATGGTGCACAACGATGCAAGGAAACATATGGATGAATTGTATATGTGTGCCTATAATGGTGCACAACGACGCAGGGACACAAATGTATGATATGTGTGTGTGTGCCTAAGCCTTGTAAGAGAAAGATAAGGTCTTAGTATACCTTTGTAGAACCAAATTGCATCCTTTCTCTTTGAAGACTTAGAACTTGATTTGACTTGTTGTTTCTTCTTTCTTGAAGCTTGAATCATCATGAACCTAAACAACTAAGTCATTACAAGTAAACATCATTTTGATATGGAATTAATGCCAACACAAACTAAAACCTAACACACTTTATTATTGGTTGCTTTGAACTCGAACCTAAAACAGTGGCTACATTCCGTCCTTTCTGGGTCTGTCAGGACTATGCCAGCTCATCCCCATATTTGTCCAAATGCTCTATCGATGTAGAGAATCCATGCGTTACAACATTTTGACCAATTACCGTTCTTGGGAAGCTTCCCAAGAGCAAGATTCAACGTCCTTGGGGTCTCTTTATTTGAGAGGGCGGAGAACTCTACCGCAGAGCTAGCGAGGACTCAAGTCTTGATTGTTGTCCAAGACTTGTATTTTAGATCAAACTAGGTGAGTTCCAAGGCCTACAAGACTAGCCTTCCGGATATGTCTAGCTTTTGTAAGAATTGGCAAAGAGGTTGATCTGTCACTACTACTACTGTATAGGCTTGAAAGGAGGGACGAAGCTTCCTTGTAGAGGAAACCAGGGTAAATGCGAGCTTCTCAAGGAGAAGGTAGTTCCTCTCCAGTTTGGATAGTGCATGACTGACGTAGTAGATAGGTCATTGGAGCCCATCCCTACACTCCTTGACCAAAGTCCCACTTACAGTTGTTTTTGACACAGCTAAGTAGATCTGTAACTTCTCCCTCGGAATGGGCTTGACTAGCAGCGGTGGGCTGGCGAGGTAATTCTTTAAGTCTTGGAAGGCTCGCTCGCTATCATCGTCCCATTTCATGTTCTTCTGTTGTTTACTGGCCTTAAAGAATGGGATTCATTTATCAGTGGAGCTTGAAATGAACAGGTTAAGCGTTGTTATATGCCTTGCCAACACCTGAACTTGCTTAAGAGTGGTTGGGGAATCTAGGTTCAACATAGCTCGAATCGTTTCCAAGTTTTCCTCTATCCCCATCTCGTTCACCTTGAAACCCAAGAACTTTCCCGCAGTCAACCAGAAGGCACATTTGGTGGGGTTCAACCGCATTCAGTTTTCCCCTCACTATCTAGAAAGTTCTGCGGAGGTAGTCCTGGTGTTCCTCTGCTTTCCGGGATTTGGTGATCATATAATCAATGTACATCTCCATTGTCTTTCCTATTTTCGATATGAATAGCCGGTTAAACAATCGCTGGTAGGTGGCACCTGTGTTCTTAAGGATGAAAGGCATCACCTTGTAGCAATACAGACTCTGGCCTGTGATGAAGCTGGTATTGTCTTCATCGGTAGGGGAGCATCACGATCTGATTGTACCCCGAGAATGTGTCTATAAAGCTTAGGAGCTTATTTTCGGCAGTTATATCCACCAACTAGTCGATCTTTGGTAAAGAAAAGCTATCTTTTGGGCATGTTCAGTTGAGGTCAGTGTAGTCGACACACATACGCCACTTCCTGTTAGCCTTTGTGACTATGACCATATTGGCGTCCACTTAGGGTACCGGGCTTCCTTGATGAAACCAGTTTTGATCAGCTTGTAAACTTCTTCTTGAACTACAATACTCCTCTCAGTGTTGAAGTGATGCCTCTTCTGTTTGATTAGTTTGAAGGTAGGATATACTGCTAGACTATGAGTTGCCAGAGATATCGGGACCACCGTCATCTCGTCCTGGTTCCAAGCGAAGATGTCGTTAAATTCTCGAAGAAGCTTGATCAAACATACCTTTTCTCTTGGTTCCAGGGTAGTTCCATCCTTGACTACCATGGAGAGGTCATCATCTCTGATTGGTGTTTCTTCTAACTCATCGACTGGGTGTCCGTTGACCCATTCCCTACTTTGCTCTTCCTTATCCATTATCAGGGGACCATTCTCTAGATGATCAGTTGCCCCTGCATCTTGGATTGTTACGACTTGGGCGAACCGTTTTACCAAAGTTGTTGGGTTGGTAGACACTGCATAGCATTTTAAAGCTGCTTGCTGGTCTTCATGCACCTTGCCCACCTTGTTCCCAACCGAAAATTTTAGGACATTGTGGTAGATTGACAAGACCCCCTTAAGGGCTGACAGGAACAACCTTCCTAGTTTGGCGTTGTAGGCTGAGGGGGTGTCAACCAAAATGAAATCTATCATGATGTTCTGCTAAAAGGGTAAGGTTCTCGAGATCACTAGAAGGATCTTTGACCGATCGAGTCCCCAGTGAAGCCGTACAATAAAGTTGTACAGTTGTTGTAGCACCACTGCTTCAAGTTATGTTACTTCAGGGTGTCTTTAAAGAGAATGTCTACGCTGCTGCCTATGTCGACAAGCACACGATGGACCACGTAGTTAGCTATCTGCATTATGATCACCATGAGATCGTCGTGAGGCTATACAGTGTTATACATATGTGCCTCAGTGAAAATGATATGGGCCGATTGAGAAAGGCCAACTAAGTTCTGGTCTACCTTTAAGACACCCCTACTTTTATCAATGTAGGGAAATTTCCTTGCATGCATTTTTCTTGAGTTGTTGAAGGTGCCAGCCAAGGTAGGTCCTTCACTAATTATGTGTATGACCTGGATTTGTTGCATCAGGTCCTTTTGTTCTCCCTTTCACTTATCGTCATGATCTTGGATCTCCGCTTGTACCTCCTTTCCAGTCTGGATATTATCCATAACCTACTATAAGAATACTACCAAGCAACCTCCCATTACCAGAGCCTCAATCTGGTTACGCAGGCTATAACACTCTGATGTGTTATGCCCTACGTCTTCATGGAAGTCACAATACTTATATCAGTTCCTCTAGTCTGTTGGCACTTTCATGGGTGTCGGTATTTGGAGCAACCCCTTGTCCCCAATGGCAAGGTAGATCATCTCGTAGGACGCATTTAAGGGGGTATAATGTTCATCTCATGTTGTTAGGGCGACGACTCTTAGGGGAGACAAAGCTCATGGAGGGGTTCGTCTTGTAGAATATTGTTCTTACCGAGGTTGGGAAGGAAGGAAACTGTACATCGACCTGTTGGAGGGTTTATCCTGGATTTTCTAAGCTGGCGCAGGTCTGGGCGCCTCCTTCTTCTGGCGCTTTTCTGCTCTCATATCATCATGCTCCATTTTAGGTCTCTAAAAGATGCTTTGCGAAAGATCAGGAAATCTAACCCACCCACAAGTTCCGATGGAAGTTGGCAAGGGTTTTCTCCTCGATAAAGTGGATGACTTCCAGGTGAAAATGCTCCTTATAAGACCGGAGAGTTTCTCCTCAATTTTGGATCATATATTGAAGGTCTATGGGATCCATCGGGCATGGTTTGACACCCCGAAACTGTGAGCAAATGTCGGTTGACAGTTTGTGAAAGAATCTGCGCTACTAGCAGTTTATCTTTCTGAACCAAGTCTGTGCATAGTCAGTCAAGGTGTTAGGAAACATCCTACAAATGGCGGCCTTTGTAGTATTCTGGACTTCCATCTGCTGGACGAAGCTCTCTAGTTGACTCCGAATGACTTCTGTGCCAGAAAACATGTCTGCCAGCATCTTGAATTTTGACGGGAGCTCGACTTCCCTGATCCTTCTAGTAAAGGGGGAATTCATTTAACTCAAAGGATCCTTCTTGGATTCCTTATGTTTCCCCTTCTTTATCGGTTGGATCTCTTTCTGTAGCTTTGCCAAATGGTTCCTTAGGCTCTTGTTTCCATACCTTTCAGAATCGACCTCGAATCCCTCTCTATCGGACCACTCAGATGAACTGGAGACTTTAAACTGTCTTTCTTATGAAGGGGATCTACATGGGGGTTTCACTGGCTGCCTCCTTGTTCAGCCTGGGCTTATCTCGTGGAGGCTGCCAGGTGAGGGGGGTCACGTTATTCTCACGGTGGAACATTTACAGCAGATTTGACCTGTCAGGGTTGGTAGCACAATGGTCTGGAAGGAACCGGGGCATGGCCCTAACCAATCTCAGATAGAGGCCGTCCTATTACCGGCTGGTTCTGGTGGGGGAGGGGGCTCTCAACAAATCAAAGGCAGGTTACCGGGGTCCAGGTCTGTTTGTTTCCCTTTTATTATAGGGGTTTGCCGACTGAGTTGTGATTCCTTCAGCTAGCAAATGAAGACAGACGTTCTCCACGTAGGTGGTTGCCTGTTGATCGAGCACATCCTGTCTTATTACTGGGGGATCTGAAGCCCACGTCACGGCTGGTTGTACTAGAGCCTGGATATGATGCCCGGACTTCCTACCTTTCTTATAAGCCTTTCGGGTTAATGTAGCAGATTGTTATCCTGAGGCATCGGGTTATCCCTGGGAAGAGCGAAGCCTCATAGTTCCTATAAAACACTAAACACGTAAGCCTTGTATAGATTGGGTGTTGATTTTCCCAAAGACGGTGCCAGAAAGTGTTGACCAAAAATTTACTCGAGGTGAGGAATTTCAGCTAACACTCTCAAGACCACTACCTCAAATGTCACGGTTGGGGGTGGTACCTTTGGTACCTGGCTTATGTGTGTGATACTGGAGATGAAGATGGGTGATAACACGACATTCTAAGGATATGTAAAGAAGGTGGCATTGTTTTACTAATGTAAATGAATCAAGTGTGACATATAAAAATCACTTAAACTATCGTTCTCTCTTGGGTACAATGGAGGTGAAAGCTTCGTGCCCGTCGATAATTAGATCAAAAAAGGTCGTGTTCTCCTTAGAGAATTTAGGCGATAATGGAGACTTGTTCTTTGTTGGTGAATTCCTTTCCTTTTACGTGTTATGATCCTTCTATTTATACATGGTTCAACTAGGTTTTACTCGGTATCCTCTCACCATGAATATCTGAATCAAATCCTTCTTATCGCACGGGAAGCTAGGTTTTAAATATCATTGACTTTAATGGATTCGAAGATATCTTGGAGGGAGATATGTTTGTTTCCTCTTTGGACTCAATCACTTGATCTGCACGAATGTAACGATTTAATGCACGTTTGAGAAAAGATATTATCATGTACGTTGCACTAGCGAGATGCCTCATAGAGGTCATCGAATATGGTGCTTGCTATCTTGCATGGAGAGGTTCATATATGTACCAGTCTCGGCACTAGAAGCTTGATCTGACCTTACCAGGTTCCTTTTGGAACTTGACATGATTGTATTTGCATTCTTCATTAGTGATGAAGCTTTTCGGGCTTCCTCCTACCTGCTTGGATAAATTCGGTTCTTCCTTTGGCAAAATAGAGAGATATTATAGGACGAACTCGACGCATTGCAAGTGGAAATGGTAGCAGACTTCCGGGGTGGTCGCGAGATATCTTGACCTTGGAAAGCTTAGGTCTTCCCTTGTCGGCCTTGCTTCGGGCTTCTATTTCGATGTAAGAAGCTTGATTTGATCACATCGAGCTTTACCTGAAGTATTCCTAGAATATGGGCAACCTCGCCTTGCTTCTGCGGGATTGTATGATAACTCGACCCCAGGAACCTTGGTACCCAACTGTGTAATCCTAGATTTGGATCCTTGCTTGGAGAATGGAAAATTTATCTTTGGTTTATAGCTAAAATTGGCTATTTATAGGAAACTTAAAATTTACATCCCCATTTAATTTGAAAATGGAGTTGAAAATGGAAATGAGATACAAGTCATACAATTACAACAAATGGAAATTACTACCAACTAAACGCGTCCATTCATACTACGATGGAGTCTTTCAGAGAGCACGTCTGTTTTTTGTGTTTCCAACTGAATGATATATGCTACACTTGCGCCGGTATTCCTAAGGAACAACTCTGTTTTGACCATCATTAATCAAATATGGGTTAGGACACCTCTTAACATTATGACCTGATTGTCCACATCTTCTACACGATTGAGTGGTTGTTCTCTCCGAAGATGAGACATGTCAGTCCCCCCTCGGACGTCCTACTTGCCTCCTGGTTAATGGATTCAATAGAACACGCTCAGCGATGTCGACTGGCACTACCCAAGAAGAAGGATGGCCAACATAAATAATAGGAACCGAGTATGCATCGATAAGTGTCTGTCTCTTATAGAAGTCCTCACACAAAGAAGTGAAATCTAAGTTTCGCTCCCTGGAAGAACATACAAATTATATATAAAATCCATTTCCAACAACACAAAGATGTGAAATCCAAGTATTGTACCTTACTGCTGCAAGAGCGTGTGAACATGGAAACATGTCCATTTGAATTTTATTGCATGTGCAAGTCTTCCGGCCTAAGTCAATAGTCCACTGCATCCTGGACCGTTTGATAAAGAATACATTCCAGTTAACTGGATTGACGGTCATATAACCACATATCTCAACACGTTTGAGGACCACAAGATGTGATACGGCGGTCAACTGATGACGTATGGACTGTGCAGCTCGATGGCGATCATGAAACCACCTATTTAGCATATTTCTAATGAACTTTGCCAAGGTCAACATAGGCAGTTGCTGTACAAATTTTAGGCATGAGTTTATGCATTCAACAACATTTGTTGTCATAACCCTATACCTTTTTTCCGGACAGTGTACACGAAACCGCTTGTGGAGACCGACATTCTCATGCAAGTTACGTAACTCTTCCATGTGGCGGCTATATTTCAATTCATTGTATGATCTAGCTGCTTTATCTATATGCCTGTTACATCCTTTCTGTGTGAAAGTTCCTTAGAAAATGTGTGTCTATAACCTATGGGGGGGGGGGGGGGGGGTGAATAGGTTTTAATAAAGTCAATTACTATTTTTTCTTGATTAATCAATATTCAAAATTCACCCAATAAAACAAACATAAAACATCAAGTGCAAAGTGCGGAAAAATAAACAACACAAGATATATATGTGGAAACCCTCCAAATAGGAAAAACCACGGGTTGATATGTGCACCACACTCGATCCTCAAATCCACTATTGAATGAAAGTTTACAACCTAGGTTGACCTCCCGTCACACCCTCCAGTTACTAACCCTTTCACTCTACCCAACGGGCCTTAATTGTGATTTTTGATCTATTTGCTTGTGCACTAACCACTTAGTCACAAGACTTAACCTTATTGAAGAATCAAAACAACCTAAGTGAATTTGATAAAATATTCAAACATGCAAGTAATGTTAGGCAACACTTAATGCTTATATAGGAAATTAAAAATGTCACTAAGTACAATTCCTAGATATCAATGTCTAAATGAATGTTCATAAAGACTTAACTAGATATAGTTATGCAACATTTTATCCTAGTTATCAAACAAAGGGCCAATCAACACAAGTTGTCATTAAGCATGGCAAAGACTATAATGCAATCACAAAATGCAATCAATGAGTCCTAAACAATATCTAAATGCAAAGCATAAAGATTTAGCTAGAAGGGTAAAATGGTCACAAATCCTAGCTATCACAAAATATAAATCTCAACCAACAATCAACAATCCAAGCATGTTATATATGCAATTAAACTCAAAGACATGCATTTAATCAACAATAATTGCTAAACCCAGGCATACATGTCATAAGAATGGAACAAGAGATTCTAGGGCATGTAGAGATTACCTAGTCAAAGACAAACAAGAAAATCCAAGATTGGAAGATGCAAGAAGATGCTAGATGCTCATAGATTGGAGTTTGGTTGAGTCAAGTTGAGTTCTTTGGAGCTCTCTCTCTCTTGGAGTCAATTTCTCTGTCAAAGAAAAGCTTAAACAACAAAAATGGGTTCTTGGACTCACCAAGCCAAAGAGAAGAGAAGAGAACATATTTAATGTGTCCTACAGGAAACGGCATCGTTTTGGACAAAGGGCAACTAAATCCCATCATTACCGTTCTACGTACCGCGGCCTAGGTAAGTGTTCAGACTGCGATAGAGTGCGCCTAGGAACCTGCGCTTGAGAGACCGTTGTGCATGCAATAAGCACAGGCCGCGGTAGCAGCAGCGTACAATGCCTGGAGAACACCACTGTGCATACCGCGGCAGAGGCAATGCACTGGGAGCGGTCCCAACTGCGGTCAAGAGGAAAATCCTTTTCTAAGGGCAAACTAAATGCATCAAACACCCAAGCAAGATTTATGGCAAAGAGGCACATAATTAATGCAGTTAAGCATTCATGCAAGATGATCAAAGACATGCTTGGGAGTGTGTGTGTGTGCACTAAAAACTCTTCAAACAAGGTTAAGCAAGTGATTTACCTTTTGAAGCTTGAGCTGGGTCTTCGACAATGATGGCCTAAACTACCCTTACACAATAATCCCCAAATGTGGTTGTCAATGAAATTAGCCAATAAAAAACTGAGGAACTTACAATCTCCCCCTTTGGCTATTTCGTGACAAAACCACCACTCACAATTCATCCTCACAAATAAACAAAAGAAAAATTAGGGGTCAACAAAGTTTTTCTACATTGTAAAGAGATGCCTAATAAACTAGATCTTCAAGTCATCCATCTCTTGTAGAATCAACATCCCTACAAAACAAAATAACTACACTTTCCAAGACAAGTGTATGTGAAGTGTTCAAAGAAATAAAAAACAAGAGCAATTTGTATACAATAGAAACAAGCAATGTGCATCAACAATGCAAATACAAATGCTCCCCCTAAATCCACACTACTCCCCTTTTTTGTCATGAGATAGACAAAGGAGTATCCCCTTAAGAAGGCATTAGCAAGAAGAGCTTATGGCATAAGATATATGCATAATCATATAAACTAATTTATGCAACTCAATTAAGAAGAGAGAATCAAGTACTTTTATTACATAAAAAGTGTGTGAACGAATGCTTTGCATACAAGACAAGTTGTATTCAAGATCAAAACATGGTATTTGGCAAAGCAAAATAACAAGGGTTTCCAAAAGAATTCAAACCAATTTTACCCTTTGTCATGGAATAAGAAAGATATAGATTGTAAAATAAATTCGTTTTAAGAACAACTATATCAAACTTTACAAGCAAAACAAGACATGAACGACTATTGCGCCTTTTTTGATTTTTCTGGGTGGAATGCTCGTATGATATTAGCCTTGTTTGACAAGTAAATAGAGAGAATTTTGGATTGTAAAAGCCTTGAATTGGATACAAGATCCTTATTGATTGAAGTCTCATAATTGCTTTCACACACAAAATTTTTCATTCATTTTAGAGCATTCAAAAAAGTCTCATCATGCATATCGATTTAAAGCATGTCATAGAAATAATCAACAAGTCATGGAGATCAATTCTAGGTCATTTAAAATGTACTTCCCAATCAATTCTCCTAGTCCAAAAATACATGTTTGGTCATAAATAAGACATGGATTGCATGTTAAGCAAAGTTGCACACTTATTAAAAAAATATATACAACCAATAATCTCAACTAATTAATGAAGGAGCATAAATATTATCCTGAGCACAATGCGATGCCAGTTTGCTCTCTTTGGTTGAGCTCCTCATATGGGGTCAATCAAAACAAGTCAAGAGGGGATACGAGTCTTTATAGACTTACCAAGTCCATTGGACCTAGTTGAGCCTATAGGTGAACCCTTAGCACAATGGCATGTGAGTTCATCTTTTCTAATCCACTAAGGTGTCACATTGTCATTCCTAGTGGTCAAGATCTTCATATTGCTCCTAAGATCATTAACACTAGCTTTCCTAGGCACATGCATACTAGCTCTATCCCTTTTCCTTTCAATCATGTTCTTAGTTCTACACATGTTAATGTACTTGAAGCAATTTGGTCTAATATGACCATCAACACAACAAAAATGACATGAAGGAATAAAATAAGGGGTCATACCATTCCTTTTTGAGGACAAAGGTGTTTTCCCATGTCATTGAGCTTTCCTTTTGTTTGGTGTTGGTTATCCACTTCTTTGTTGTTGAGTTGGAGAAGATTGCTTCCTTGGTTGAACATGTAGAAAATGCTTTTTGGCTTGATGGCTTTTAGGTTGAGGGATAGTTGCTTGATGTGCTCTCATTGGTTGAGCTTGAGCTTGAGCTTGAGCTTGAGCTTGACTTCTAGGTGCTATCTTGACTTGGAAATTTCTAGAGCACTCTCCTAGTTCAAATTTCTTCCTAGGATGAAGTGGAGGAAGGGGCTCTTTGAAGCACATGCTCTTGACAAATACCGTCTTGCTAGGAGTTGAGGTCTCCTTGTCATCTTTAAACCCTAGACCTCTCTTGTCACTTGGCTTCTTGCCAACTCCCAACATATGGCCAAGATTCTCCGTACTTGAAGTCATCTTAGCAATCAACTCTCTAGCTTCTCTAAGCTCCTCCTTCAAGCTTTCTTCCACCTTTCTTCCATTCTTCACTTTCTCACTTAAGTGAGTCACTTCGGTTGATAGCTTGAGGTTCTCTTCCTTTAGCTTTCGAACCTCTTTCTTTATATTCAACCTTGAGCTTTGAAACAATGAACCTTTCAAGGTTCATACTCTTTACATTTCCATTTGTAGAGTGAGATGAGGAACTCTTATCACTAGAGTCATCACTAGTGTATTTTGTTGTCACATTTACAACACTTCCATAAGTAGCTTCATCAATCACACTTCTAGCTACTTTATCTTCAATTTCTCCTATAGAGTCACAAATTAAGGTCTTGTTGCCTTTTTCGATATCTTTTACAAGAGAGGCTCCAAAAGCCGTGTAGTTAAGAATAACCTCTTCATCACTTGTGGAATCTTCTTCACTTCCTCTCTCACTTGATGAGGCAGCCACCACCTTTCCTTTCTTCTTCTTCATCTTCAAATTAGCACACTCGATGGCTATATGACCGAACCCACTACACTCATAGCATTGAATGCCTTTTCTTGTTGGCTTCTCTTGCCTTGGCTTAATCTTCTTCTTTGAGTCATTCTTGTGAAGTTTCATAAACTTCTTGAATCTCCTCACCATAAGAGCCATCTCCTTATCTGATTCATCCTCCTTCATCTCTACTTTGGATGTCTTCAAGGCTATGTTCTTTTGCTTCTTAGAAGATGTAGGTGTAGAAGTCCACCTAGACTCATAGGCTAGAAGACTTCCAATCACTTCACTCAGCTTCATAGTCTTGTAGTTGTTATTTTCTTCCAGTGCCGTCACTTTGGACTCAAATCTCTTGGGGAGTGACCTCATGATCTTTTGCTTGATCAATCTATCCGAATATAGGTCACCTAGTTGATGGCTTTGATTTACGATGTCCGTCAACTTCACTTGGAAGACATTAAAGCACTCGTCCTCTTCCATCCGAATTGTCTCAAATTGCATTTGAAGGACTTGAAGCTTGGAGTCCTTGACCACTTTGGTTCCTTCATGAGCCGTTTGTAGAATCTCCCAAGCCTCCATTGCATACCTAGTATATTGAACCAACTTGTATTGATTGTCATCCATGGCACACAAGATTGCATGCATAGCCTTATTGTTCCACTTGGAAGCTTCAAATTCTTATGTGCTCTATTGAGACTTAGGCTTGAGAACCTCATCTCCATCATCATTGGACATCTTTGGAAGAGTGTACCCATCTTCAACCGCCATACATGCACGGTCATCTATTTGACAAATATAAGACTCCATCTTGCCTTTCCATAAGGCATAATTATCAACTTTAAGTAAAGGTGGTATTATACTTGATGCTCCCTCTTTGCTCATCCCAAGCTCACTCATAGTGTTTGGGTTAAATGAATGAGATGCAAATGTAATACACGCACAAGATGCAAACAACAATAATGCACAAGCAAGACATATACAGAGCACGGATCACCTAAGTATATCTAGGCACCGGCTATGATACCAATTAAAAGTTCCCTAGAAATGTGTGTGTGTATAACCTAGAGGGGGGGGGGTGAATAGGTTTTAATCAAGTCAATTACCAATTTTTCTTAATTAATCAATATTCAAAATTCACCTAATAAAACAAACAGAAAACATCAATTGCAAAGTATGGAAATATAAACAACACAAGATGTATACGTGGAAACCCTCCAAATGGGAAAAACCACAGGCTGTTATGTGTGCCACACTCAATCCTCAAATCCACTATTGAATGAAAGTTTATAACCAAGATTGACCTCTCATCAAACCCTTCAGTTGCTAACCCTTTCACTCTACCCAACGGGTCTTAATAGTGATTCTTGATCTATTTGCTTGTGCATTAACCACTTAGTCACAAGACTTAACCTCAATGAAGAGTCAAAACAACCTAATTGAATATGATAAAATATTCAAACATGCAAGTAATGCTAGGCAACACTAAATGCTTATCAAGGAAATTAAGAATGTCACTAAGTACAATTCTTAGATGAAATTCCCTAGAAAGTGTGTATCTATAATCTAGAGGGGGGGTGAATACGTTTTAATTCGATATATTACCAATTTTACGAATTAATCAATATTAACAATTCTACCCCATTCTACTTAAATGCTCAATTATATAACAACAAACATAAAACAGTAACAACACGGAAAATATACGTGGAAACCCTCCAAATGGGAAAAAACACGGGCTATTTAGGCGCCACCCTCGATCCTCAAAATCACCTCCCGTCTAACCCTCCAGTTACTAACCCTTTCACTCTACCCAACGGGCCTTAATAGCGATTTTGGATCACTAGCCTTGTGCACTAACCACTTAGCCACAAGCTAAAACAACAATGAAGCGATAATGGAAACCTAAGTGAATATGCAAGAATATTTAATATGCAAAAATGCTAGATCAATACATTCATGCTTACCTAGGATTAATAATGACAATTAAAGCAAATCCTAGATATCAATGTTCTAAATGCAAATGCAAGAAGAATTAGCTAGAAGGCCAAAATCGTCCTAAATGCTAGCTATCACAAATTAATGCATCCCAACCAACAATCAAAACACAATCATGTCATAAAAACAATTAAACACTCAAGCAAGCAATCAATGTGCAATAAAGATATACATGTCTTAGTAATGAAAACATAGAGATTAGAACATGTAGAGAATACCTAGTCATGAACAAACAAGAAACCCACGCTTGAAAGATGCTTGATGATTTGGATTTTAAGGATGGTTGAGAAAAAATGCCTTCTTGGAGCTTCTCTCTCTAAAGAACCTAATCTCACTCTTAAAATTAGGTTTTGAAGCTCTCAAAAATGAGTTGGGGAGAAGATGGTTCATTTATATGAAGCCTAAAGTGAAACTGTGTCATTGTTGGCAAAACGCAACCAAAATGCAACCAAAAGGCGTCAGAACCGATGGCTGTATCGCTATCCAGGCAAGTGTCCAGACCGTGGCACAGAGAACGGTGTATCGTCTGGACAACGCCATTCTGTAGGCCGTTGTGCATGCAGTGTGCAAAGACCGCGGTCTGGACAATATGCATTCTCTGTGAAACTCCGCTTGGGATAAAGCGGCGTAGGCAGCAAGCACAGACCGCTGTAGACACTGCGCGCATCCTCTGCTAAACACCACTGTGCAAGCCGCGGCGTGGGCACTACACAGAGAGGGGTCTAGGCCGCGGTATAGAGGAAAATATCCTCTCTTTAAGGCACTAACATACATTCAACACTCAAATAAAAATAGGACACACAAGGCACACATAATGGCAAATAAGCATGGAAGTAAGATAATTAAAATAAAATGCATGAGTGTGAGTGTGTGCACTAAATCTCTTCAATGAAGTTAAGCAAGTGATTTTACCTTTGATGCTTGAGCTTGGTTACGAACAATGAAGCCCTAAACTACCCATACATATTGATCCCAAAATATGGTTGTCAACGAAATAAGCCAATCAAAAACTGAGGAACTTACAATCTCCCCCTTTGGCTATTTCATGACAAAACCACTCACTCACAAGGTATCCTCACAACAAACAACAAGAAACAACAAGAGGTCAACAAACAACCATTCTATGTTACAAGAGATACCTAAAGCTAAATCTTCAAATCTTTCATCTCTTGTAGCATGATCATCCCTACAAAACAAAAACTACACTTTCCAAGACAAGTGTATTAGAGGGATCAAGAAAAATAAAAACAAGTGCAATTTGCATTAAATAGAAACAAGTAACATGCAATCAACAATGCACAAAGCAAATGCTCCCCCTAAATAGTTCAACTTCCCCTAAATAGGTCAACTCCCTCACAATAGGTCAATCTCCCCTTAAAACATGTCAATATCAACTCCCCCTAAGTCCAACACTACTCCCCTTTTTTGTCACAAGATAGGCAAAGGAGTATTCCCCAACCGGGATGCTGTAGCAAAGAGAGATATTTGCAATGTAAATTCATAATCATATACAACAACTTTATGTAGGTTAATTAAGAGAGAGCGAAATTCATGGAAGTTTTATTGATTGGAACATGTGCGAAAGATTGCCTTGAATGAAGTACATGCAACATCAACTTCCAAAGGCATTGTATTTGGCAAAGGAAAATAACACATGAGATTCCAAGAGAATTCAAACCAATTTGCACCAAATTGACAATAGAAAACAAGATATAGTTCAACCAAAAACATAAGCGCAACTATCAAACTTTACAAGTTGAACAAGACATGAGCGACTATTGCTCCCTATTAGATTTTTTTGGGTAAGATGCTCGTATGATAGTAGCCTTGTTCAATTAAGTAAATAAAGAGAGACTATAGGAATGTGAAAATCCTTGAAATGGATACAACATCCTTATTGAATGATGTCTTAAAAGACACTTGGACACATATTTGCAATCATTTTGTAAACATTCAACATGCATAACACTTTAAGCATGTCAAGATCAAGTTTTCACAAGCATGGAGATAAACTTTGGGTCAATCAAATGTACTTCCCAATCAAGTTTCCTAGTCCAAAAATACATGTTTGAACATAAATGAGACATGCATTTCAAATAAGGCAAAAACACTCTTCTTGAATAAAAAGACATATAATAATATATGCATCCAAGATACTCAAGCAATTAATTAAATAGCATAAAATTGAACAATTATTTGCTTATTAAGATGCAAGTTCGCTCTCTTTGCTTGAGCTCCCCATATGGGGTCAACCACCAAAACCCATCAATGCATATGAAAAATCCCAATAGACCTATTAAGAGATTTAAACCTAGTTGAATCTAATGGTTTTGTAAACAAATCCGCTAGTTGATCATTTGTGCCAACATGTTCAACTGCAATGCATTTGCTCTCAAATAGCTCCCATATGAAATGATGTCTAATGTCAATATGCTTAGTTCTAGAATGCTGGACAAGATTTTTTAAAATATTGATGGCACTCATGTTATCACAATTAAGGGTTAGAGTACCTTGCTCAAAGCCATAATCCACAAGCATTTTTTGTTAGGATTATGCTCGATAGCAAGAGTGCAATATTGTAATTAACAATCTTTTCATATGAATAAAGTGATTTCTAGTTAAACAAATCTTATAGCATTTATAGTTTAATTATTATAATTGTCAAAAGTAAATAATCATAAGGTCAAAAGACTATGAGAAAAGAAGAATTGTTCATACATCTAGATATGTATGAGGTAGACACAATTCTTTAGTTAGTCTTGAATAATATTCACAACTTAAGATAGAAGGTTGGGCACCTTTATCTTGTCAAAGTTGTAGATTCTTTTGCTAGCATTTGAGTGGAATCAAATGTGTTATGATGAGTCTAAAATCATCAAAGTGTGGTGTCTTTGGGCAAAAGAATCTACTGTACTGGGTGTATTGAATAGGATCAAAATGACATACTTTATCTAGAACCGTCAATGGATAAAAGTTTTAATTTGAAGACAATCGGAGAGTCTATCTCAATCCTGAGATAAATGATGGACTTATGGTTGCAAGTGTTATCATTTGAGCTATCAATGAGTACGATTATATAGCATAGTCTATCCTTGATAGTTTGGTGGTATTCATTTGTTAATCGATAAAGGACTTCATTTATAGATATGGATATTGTGGCTCCATTTATTGAATGAGAGTAGAATACCATCATATGGATGTTTTGAGGTATTGGATATTAAATCTTAACGTTAAGTTTTCAATAATGTTTATTGAAACATGGCTTCTGGACAAGTCAAAATATCCAAGTTCAAAATGTGGTCATATGAGTAAATATGGTAACTTGGAGAGCCATAGGCGGTCTATGAGCTCTAGGCGGTCTATGAGCTCTTAGCGATTACTGGTATTCTTCACGAGGATACACTTTCTCCAATAAGGTTGTCTAGGGTATGAATGAGTAACATCAACTTATTCTATCTTTATTTAAGAGTTCAATTTTAGTTCTTTAGTGGAATGAACTAAAATTTAATAGATCAGACCTAAGTAAATCATTTGTTGATTGTGATTGGGTTGTGTCTATTGGAGCTTAAATTTAGATAGCCCGCCAAGATCCCCAATCCACACGAACTTGCATGGATCACTTGATATATTCTACCGGACCAATTTAGGGGTCTATCTAGAATTGTATTAAGGCATGAGAACTTGTTTCTTTTTGTAAGAATAGGTCTAGTTCACATATGGACTTTTTATTAAAGTCCAATGGATTTAATAAAATAAGAAAAATAATATATGGCCCTTATATATGGTATGGGCGGCAAAGGCTATTGAGATTAGCTTAAATATATTATTTTATTTTATTATTTAATTAAATGGAAATTAATTAATTTATTGATTAATTAATTATTTAATTAAAATTCAAAATATTTTTCCTAGTAGGAGATGGTCTCATAAAACTATACTATTGTTGGTAGTATAGTTAATGTTAAAGACTATATTTGATAAGTAGATAAATAAAAGGAATTATTTATCTAATCAAATTAGGAAGTCTTTAATATGGTTACAAATACACTATTGAGTTGGATTAGGAGTCATGGTATAGGAAAGAATTCTTTTTGGAAAAGGATTCTTTGTCACCAAGTAAAACTACTTAGTGGTAGAATTCTTCTTTGAAAAGGATTCTTAACCACCAAGTTAATCTACCTAAGGATTGGATTCTTATCCATCAATTAATCGTTATTAGGAAAGAATGAACTCTCCTAATCTACATCAAAGAGAAGAATTCGGCCAACACATATGGTTATAGGAGAAGTTAAATTTCCTTTTAGACAAGGATTCTTAACTACCAAATAAATCCACCTAAAGAAATGATTCTTGCCAACCAAGTAAATCCTTCTTAGGAGAGGATTTATGATCCTATATATATGTGCATGAGAATTTCGGTCAACTCTAAGGCAATTAGAGGTGAATTTCTGCCTGCCCTATTTTTCTTAGTAAAGAATTCGGACATCATAGGAATTTTGAGGGAGAAAAATATGTTTTTACTCTAGACAAAATTCGATCATCTCTAAACAATAGTGTGTGAATTCGGCCAAGTAGAGAAAAAAGGGGAACGTTTTTGTTTTCGATAGTATACTAATATCCTTTACATCAAAAGGGTTTGTGTACAACATCGAATCAAGGTTCACGCGAGTTTCAATCAAATTGATTGATAATTCACAAGTGACCAGATTCTTGGATTTTTCTCTTGGAGGATATTTGTACCTAACAAAGAAAAGATTTTGCTTTGTCTCCATCCTCAGGTATACAATAAAAAGTAAGGGAGCCCACACTCCAAGGTAATTCACGTTTGTGATTGGATTGGAAGATCTTGCGGAATCAATTCGGCGCTTGTTCAATCGTCACGAGAAAAAGATACGATACTTTGTTATATGTCAATTGGTTAAGGTTCTCGTTGCATAAAGGGAAACAAATTTATTTATACGTAAACCCTAATTTTGTTTTTATCACGCTTTTGTTTCATTTTGAACCCGTTTTTCCCTACATTTGTTTCATCCAAAAGAGTTGTGTGCAAGCACTCCCAGCTGCTATAAACTCGGCCTCGGATGTGGATAATGAGATGGAATTTTGCTTCTTGCAAAACCAAGACACTAGATTGTTCCCTCGGAAGGAGCAACCGCCTGATGTACTCTTTTTTTTATCACAATTACCTGCCCAATCTACATCACTAAAGCCAACTAAACTAGCATTAGTGTCAAAAGAGTACCATATCCTATAGGTGGATGTCCCATTCACATATCGAGTGATTCTCTTCACAAATGAGAGATGGGATTCCTTGGGATTGACTTGGTACCTAGCATATACACCAACACTAAAAGCTATATCGGGCTTACTAGCAGTCAAGTATAGCAATCTCCCTATCATGCCATGATATAGACTTTGATCCATACTTTTTCCACTAGCATCCTTGCTAAGTTTCAAAGTGGTACTCATTGGTGTGTCACAATGTTTGGCATTCTCAAGGCCAAACTTCTTCACTAGGTTCTTGGCATACTTAGCTTGGCATATGAAGATCCCATCATGCATTTGCTTGATTTGCAAGCCTAGGAAGTAATTAAGTTCACCAACCATGCTCATTTCAAACTCATGAGTCATGAAATCAACAAATTGTTGAACTTTCAAGTTGTTGGTGGAACCAAAAACGATGTCATCAACATAAATTTGAGCTATGAATAGCTCATCTTTAGTGCACTTGATGAACAAAGTCTTGTCAACACTACCTCTAGAGTAGTCATTGTCAACAAGATAAAGAGTGAGGCGCTCATACCAAGCCCTTGGTGCTTGTTTCAACCCATATAGTGCCTTCTTGAGGCGATAAACATGATTGGGGTGGTGAGGATCCACAAACCCCTTAGGTTACTCAACAAACACTTCCTCTTGCAAGAAGCCATTGGGGAAGGCACTCTTAACATCCATTTCATACAATTTAAATTTGTGAACACACGATATGGATAAGAGAAGCCTAATGGAATCTAAATGAGCAACGGGAGCAAAAGTCTCCTCAAAGTCAATACCCTCAATTTGAGAGTATCCTTGTGCAACAAGTCTAGCTTTGTTCCACACAATGTTGCCATCCTCATCTGATTTGTTCCTATAGACCCACCTGCTGCCTATTACATTAGTGTTCTTAGGCCTAGGAACTAGAGTCCAAACCTCATTTCTTTCAAATTGGTTTAGCTCTTCTTGCATATCAAGAACCCAAAACTCATCACTTAAAGCTTCATCTACCTTTTTGGGTTCAATTTGAGAGGTGTAGCAAGTGTAACTAATTTGATATGCTAATTGATGCCTAGTCCTTACACTCTCATTCACATTTCCAAGAATGTCACTCTTGTTGTGGAGATGCCTAACCCAAGGAGCGGGTTCCTTAAAGTCCAAAGTAGGATCTCTATCAAGAGATTGAGTGACCTCTTTTTCAAGCTTTGATTTCTCATAACTAGAATTCTCATCAATCTTCACCAAGGGAGTATCATCAACCACACTAATCTCCTCATCATGGTTACTAACCTTAGGCCTACAATCATCTATGACCAGATTAGATGATTCCATAACACTTCGTGTCTTCAAATTAAAAACTCTATAGGCCTTACTATTTAGGGCATAGCCAATGAAAATCCCCTCATCACTCTTAGCATCAAACTTGTCAAGTTGATCACGGTCATTTAGAATGTAGCACTTGCTTCCAAATGAGTGGAAGTAGCTAACATTTGGCTTCCTACCCTTCCACAATTCATAGGAGGTTTGCCTAGCCCCGGGCCTAAGAAACACCCTATTGCCTATATAACAAGCCGTATTGACAGCTTCAGCCTAAAGATTCCTAGGCACATTGTTGCTATGTAACATCACACTGACCATCTCTTGGAGGACTCTATTCTTCCTCTCTACTACCCCATTTTGTTGAGGAGTTCGATGAGCTGAGAACTCATGGGAAATGCCAAGACTATCACAAAAGTTTTCAAAATTAACATTTTCAAATTCTCTCCCATGATCACTCCTAATTCTCTTAATGCATTTTATGTGAGAATCCTTCTCATTTTGAATTTTAGTGCAAAGCATTTTAAAGGTTTCAAATGTTTCAGATTTTTCTCTAAGAAAGTAAGTCTAAGTAAATCTAGAAAAATCATCCACACACATAAAAATATACCTCTTGCCATCGAGACTTTCGGTTTGTATGGGACCCATAAAGTCCATATGAAGAAGCTCTAATGGCTCTTTAGTGGCAAGATACTTACCCTTCTTATGCACAATCATAGTTTGCTTTCCTTGTTGACAAGGTCCATAAACTCTCTCAATCCTATTTCCAAACTTAGGAAGGCCTCTCACAACTTTCAACCTCTCAAGAACTTTCAAGTCTTTAAAATTCATATGACCTAACCTTTGATGCCATAATTAAACTTGATCACAACTACACAAATTGCAAGAGATGCCATTAGAATCAAGACAATAACAATTGTCACTTGATCTTTTTCCTTTCAATAAAACATGTCCATCTTCTCTTAGAATAGAGCAATCAACTTTTCCAAACAAAACCGAAAGCCTTTCATCACTTAAATGTGATATGCTAATAAGATTGGCTTGCAAGCCATCTACATAGAGAGCATTAGACAAGGAGGGCAAAGCAGAGATGGAGATGTTTCCTTTTCCTAGAACCTTCTTACGTGAACCATCACCAAAGGTGGCAAATCCACCATCCTCTATCACAAGAGTTTCAAAGAAACTCTTGTTTCCGACCATATGCCTAGAACAACCACTATCAAGGTACCAAGTGTTGGAGGCTTTGGCCTTGAACTCTACTTGGGCCACATGGCAAACATACTCATTTTTTCTAGTCCACCTAGTAGCTACATTGTCATTTCTAGGAGCCTTGGGTTCATTGGCTCTAAAATTCCTAGTTGCATGCATTTTGGCTCTTCTAAGCATATTCTTCTCAATCATGCTTTCAAAACGACACAACTTAATAAATTTAAAATAATTCGGTCTTATGTGACCTTCAACACCACAATAATGACATATGGGAGTAAAGCAAGAATTCATACCATATCCTTGTGCAAACATGAAAGACTTCCATCTCCTTTGAGTTGTCTTTTGGTGTTGAGCTGAATCTCTTCTTTGAAATATCCTTTGCGGTTGAGACACATTAGCTTCTCTTCTTTGTTGTGGGTGAAAACTTCTTTGTTGAATTTGAGAGCTCCTTGGAGGTTGTGGTCTTGTTTGATGAGCTTTAGCTTTTAGTGAATGTGTTTTAGCTTGAGACTTTGTTTGTGCTTGCTTTGATGATTCACCAACCTCATTCGATCTCATTTATTGGTGTGACTCTTGAACCTCTTTGTCCTTTAGACTCCTAACAAAGATGGTCTTCTTTAAGGAAGTTGCATTCTTGCCTTCCACATATCCTAGGTCCGTTTTATCACTAGGACTCTTTCCATATGAGAGCATCTTGTCAAGTCTCTCAGTTTCGGATGTCTTCTTGGCAACCAATTCTTTCGCTTCCTTAAGCTCAATCTTCAAGTTTTCTTCACTCTTCTTATTGATCACAAGCTCCAAGTTTAAACTCTCTTCTAACTCTTTTCCACTCTTTACCTTCTCACTCAAGTTGGTAATCTTGAAGGTCAACTCTAGATTCCTCTTTTTCAACTCTTGAACCTCCTTCTTCTTTTTCAATCTAGACTTTTCAAAAACCTTCATGAAGTCTACATAGTCCATTTCCTCATCAATCTCAAGCCTAGAGTTAGAAGAGGTACTCTCATCACTAGAGTCATCTACTTATTCCTTGTCACTCACAACTTCTCTGTCATTATGAGATGTTGTGAAGGCAGTGAAGTTTGCAACTCGATCTTCATCATCCGAAGACTTTTCTTCCTCTTATAAGTCTTCACTATCACTCCAAGTAGCCGCCATTGCCTTCCCCTTTTTCTTTTTTGTCAAATTTGCACATTTTGGAGCAATGTGACCAAAGCCACTGCATTCATAGCATTGAATGCCTTTCTTGGAGTCACTTTCTTAAAACTTTTCATTCTTTATGAAGGGATTTTTCTTTTTCGCTTCCTTTCCCTTTGACCCAAAACCTTTCCTCTTAAACTTCATGAATTTTTTGAATCTTTTAACCATGAGGGCGATTTCTTCATTTGAGTCCTCCTCCTCTTCTTTAACCTTAGTGGTCTTCAAGGCAATGCTCTTTTGCTTCTTTGGAGGTGTGGGTGAGGTTTTCCATCTAAACTCATAAGCTAGAAGTCTTCCAATGACTCTACTCAGCTTCATGTTCTTGTACTCACGATTCTCTTCAAGTGCCGTCACTTTTGATTTGAACCTTGACGGAAGTGACCTCATAATCTTTTGCTTGACTCTCTTATCTGAATAGGGGTCACCAAGTTGATGGCTTTGGTTGACAATATCCATCAACTTCACTTGGAAGTCATTGAAACATTCATGCTCCTCCATTCTAATCATCTCAAAATGCATTTGAAGGACTTGGAGCTTTGAGTCCTCGACTACCTCGGTTCCCTCATGTGCCATTTGAAGAATGTCCCAAGCCTCTTTTGCAATCCTACTGTTTTGGACCAGCTTGTACTGATTATCGCCACGGCACAAAGAAATGGCATGCATAGCCTTGTTGTTCCACTTGGATGCTTCAAACTCTTGAGTACTCCAACTAGACTTGGGCTTAGGAGCTTCTACACCATCGTAAGTGGTCATTGTTGGAGGAGTATAACCGTCTTCAATAGCCATCCAAGCACGTTCATCTATTTGGCAAAGATAGGCTTCCATCTTGCCTTTCCAAGTAGCATAATTCACCAAATTGAGCAAAGGGGGTCTTGTGCTTGAGGCTCCCTAATGACTATTTCCGTTTCCACTCATTATGTTTGAGGGTAATGAATGATATGAAGATGCAAATGTAATACAACACATAAAATGCAAACAACCAAAATGCACAAGGTAAGACACACACAATGCACGGATCACCTAAGTATATCTAGGCACCGGCTCTGATATTAATTGAAATTCCCTAGAAAGTGTGTATCTATAACCTAGAGATGGGGTGAATAGGTTTTAATCCGATAGATTACCAATTTTGCGAATTAATCAATAATAACAATTCTACCCTATTCTACTTAAATGCTCAATTATATAACAACAAACATAAAACAATAACAACACGGAAAATATACGTGGAAACCCTCCAATGGGAAAAACCACGAGCTATTTAGAGCGCCACCCTCGATCCTCAAAATCCACTATTAAGTAAAAGTTTACAACCTAGGTTGACCTCCCGTCTAACCCTCCAGTTACTAACCCTTTCACTCTACCCAACGGGCCTTAATAGCGATTTTAGATCACTAGCCTTGTGCACTAACCACTTAGCCACAAGCTAAAACAACAATGAAGAGATAATGGCAACCTAAGTGAATATGCAAGAATATTCAATATGCAAAAATGCTAGGTCAATACATTCGTGCTTATCAAGGATTAATAATGAAAATTAAAGTAAATCCTAGATATCAATGTTCTAAATGCAAAGGCAAGAAGAATTAGCTAGAAGGGCAAAATCGTCCTAAATGCTAGCTATCATAAATTAATGCATCCTAACCAACAATCAAAACACAAGCATGTCATAAAAACAATTAAACACTTAAGCAAGCAATTAATGTGCAATAAAGACTAACCCTAGGTATACATGTCTTAGTAATGAAAACATAGAGATGAGAACATGTAGAGAATACCTAGTCATGAACAAAGAAGAAACCCATGCTTGAAAGATGCTTGATTCTTTGGATTTTAAAGATGGTTGAGTAAAAATGCCTTCTTAGAGCTTCTCTCTCTAAAGAATCTTATCTCACTCTTAAAATTAGGTTTTGAAGCTCTTAAAAATGAGTTAGGGAGAAGATGGTTCATTTATGAGAAGCCTAAAGTGAAACAGCGTCGTTTTTGAAAAACGCAACCAAAACGCGTCAGGACCGCTGGTTGTACCACGGTCCAGGCAAGAGTCCAGACCGCGGCACAGAGAGCGGTGTATCATCTTGACAACGCTGTTGTGCATGCAGTGTGCACAGACCTTGGTCTGGACATCGTGCATTCTCTGTTAAACTCTGCTTGGGAGACCGCGACATAGGTAGTAAGCACAGACCGCGGTAGACACAGCGCGCATCCTTTGCCAAACACCGCTGTGTAGGCAGCGGCATGGGCACTGCACAGAGAGCTGTCTAGACCATGGTATAGAAGAAAAAATCCTCTCTTTAAGGCACAGAGATTCATTCAACACTCAAATAAAAATAGGACACACAAGGCACACATAATGGTAAATAAGCATGCAAGCAAGATAATCAAAATAAAATGCATGAGTGTGAGTGTGTGCACTAAATCTCTTCAATGAAGTTAAGCAAGTGATTTTACCTTTGATGCTTGAGCTTGGTTATGAACAATGAAGAACTAAACTACCCTTACATATGATCCCAAAATGTGGTTGTCAACGAAATTAGCCAATCAAAAACCGAAGAACTTACACTAGATATCAATGTCTAAAAGAATGTTCATAAAGACTTAACTAGATATAGTTATGCAACATTATATCCTAATTATCAAACAAAGGGCCAATCAACACAAGTTGTCATTAAGCATGGCAAAGACTATAATGCAATCACAAAATGCAATCACAAAATGCAATCAAAGAGTCCTAAATAATATCTAAATGCAAAGCATAAAGATTTAGCTAGAAGGGCAAAATGGTCACAAATCCTAGCTATTACAAAATATAAATCTCAACCAACAATCAACAATCCAAGCATGTTATATGTGCAATTAAACTCAAAGACATGCATTTAATCAACAATAATTGCTAAACCTAGGCATACATGTCATAAGAATGGAACAAGAGATTCTAGGGCATGTAGAGATTACCTAGTCAAAGACAAACAAGAATCAATGATTAGAAGATGCAAGAAGATGCTAGATGCTCATGGATTAGAGTTTATTGAGTCAAGATGACTTCTTGGGAGCTCTCTCTCCCATGGAGTCAATGTTTCTCTCACAGAAAAGCTTGAACAACAAAAATGGCTTCATGGACTCACCAAGCCAAAGAGAAGAGAAGAGAACATATATATAATGTGTCCTACATGAAACGGCATCGTTTTGGACAAAGGGCAACTAAATTCCGTTATGACCATTGTGCATGTCGCGGCCTAGGCAAGTGTCTTGACCGTGGTAGAGCGCACCTAGGAACCTCTGCTTGAGAGACCGTTGTGCATGCAATAAGCACAGGCCACAGTAGCAGCAGCATGCAACGCCTGGAGAACACTGATGTGCATACCGTGGTGGAGGTAATGCACTGGGAGCGGTCCCAACCGCGGTCAAGAGGAAAATCCTCTTCTAAGGGCAAACTCATCAAACACCCAAGCAAGATTTATGGCAAAGAGGCACACAATTAAGGCAATTAAGCATTCATGCAAGATGATCAAAGACATGCATGAGAGTGTGTGTGTGCACTAAAAACTCTTCAAACAAGGTTAAGCAAGTGATTTATCTTTTGAAGCTTGAGCTAGGTCTTAAGCAATGATGGCCTAAACTACCCTTACACAATAATCCCCAAATGTGTCAACGAAATGAGCCAATCAAAAACTGAGGAACTTATACTGTGAAATCGCTTCTTCATATTTTTAGCAAAATGCCAACAACATATCGTATGGGTTGCATCGAGAAATACTTTGGAAATCCTAGCTTCAATGCTTACATGTCGATTGGAAATGAAAACCAGATCATCAATATGACATAGGGCGCCCTTCATGCAATCCAAAAACCACTCCTAAGAAATGTTGTTTTCTGAGTCGCCATACCTGAAAGCAATTGGATACACCTGTTCGTTTCCATCTTAAGCAGTGGCAAAAAATATAGTGCCCCCAAATCTTCCCTTCAAATAGGTACAATCTACTGTAATAACTGGACGTATACATCTCCGAAATCCTCTAAGTGTGGCACCTACCGACATGAAAAAATAGAGAAATTTTCTATCTTCGTCCCACTGTAAGTCAGTGATTGTGCAAGAATTTTATTATTCCAACACGTAACTGAAAGATGGCAATAGTTGGAAGCTTTCTTCATAAGTTCTATAGGTGAGTGACAACGCATAATGTAGGGCTTGATGTGCCTTACTGTGCAGGATTTGGATGACATACATTTTTTTCATGTCCGCGATTATGTCATTCAGACGCATGAGACAATCATCATGTTATTGAAGTCCAGGTGCTACCACTAGCTTGTCTGTGGCGATGGTGAATCTCCTCTAATGGAAAAACGTGTTCATTCACAAAACTTTTTACTTGGAAGTATGTCCTTTCATCTCTCCTCACAACTCTTAACTTCCACGTACAGTTGTCCATCAAACAAACCAGATATAACGTTGTCTTATTGGACCTTTTCACCTTCCATTCAAAGTTCTGCCGCATTGCAAAATGACCAACTTGTCTCTTCAAATCTTCTTTAGTAGGAAAAAATGGCCTTTTATATATCATGCTTGTAGGTTCAGCTTCTACAAAGTTTCTGCTTTAACTAATACCAAATGAGTATGATTCCAATCCTGGAATAACCCACGTTCTGACATTATCAGATTCATATGGCGTTACATGAGGTCGAACCTTAGAAGTCCCAGCTATATCTGGTGCACTGGAACTAAATCTTTGCACACGTCTTGCACGTCTTTCTATTTCGACAGGTTCTTCCTCTTCCATATAGTTCACTACATTATCTACCGGATGAAAATTTTCCTCATTACCCAACTCATTAATTGGCCCAAGATTCAGTTCAGTGTTCTTCTCATTGTTCATGTCGTTGTAGAACTCATTGTAATGGTGGTTGAACTGCCCATCATTCATCTCAATTTGACATCCAAACACATCGTCGAATTGAGGTCCGACTAATTCACCAAGGTCGGCTACTTTCGGTGGGACACCACACATATTTTCTCGACCGTCAATCCCACTTCTTTTTGTGAACAACTGGTTGCTTCTGCCTAACGATCGAAATTATTGGGTGTTATCACGAAGAGAGATATGTTCACTAATGACACCTCTTGTTTGCCTCCAATTAGACTAACACATACTTGAGGATCACACTATCTTCCCCTAGCAAAAACTGAACATCATCATCGTTTTTTTATAAATGTATGACATGTAGTCCCATGAATAATGGATATACACTATAGATCAGTACTGTATTTGTTCTCATCATAATTCACAACGGTTTGTATGATCGACACCGTAAGAACCTCAATTTTATGATTGGTTTATTTCATGACAAATCACATTTGGGATTCAATGTGTAATGGGTAGCTTAGGCTTTCAATGGCAAGTGTCCAAGATCCCGGTGAGCTTCAAAAGGTAGTTCACTTGTGCCTAATTCCTAGTGAAGAGATTTAGTTGCACACACTTACATTTCAGATATATGCATTTATTTTGGCATGCATTTGTTATTGTACACACACACACTTCATGTTTTTGAGTTGTTGCATGTGTTATCATGCATTTCATTCTTAGTTTTAAGTGTGGTGATTGTTTTGTGTTTAATTCGTATTCCGTTGTTTGATCAGATACATCTACGTGTGCATGATGGTGTGCTTGTTTTAGTGTGTTGAGTGACCATATAAGAAGGTATCATTATTCTCTTGGTTTGGTTATTTAGAGTAATGTGTCTAGTTTCAAAAGAATTGTTTTCAACGATTTAAGTATTTTTCAAAACTGAAATTTGTATGGTCTTGTTACCGTAACATTTTATACATTGCTTCAAAATGAGTTTTGAAACTTTTTGTACAAACTAAACATCCATACCTTTCCAACAGTATATTATTCGTAATATTTCATGACCGTTTGGATTGGTTTTGAAACCTCCAAAGCTACCATTAAAACATGGCATCTCTGTTGTTGTCCATTTATGACCTTCGGTGACTCATTTGACCATAACGTTTTCTACAGTCATCCAAATAACATTTTATTAATTGGAGTAGAAAGTAGACTTCCATACATTTCCAACAGTATATATACGAAAGGTTTCAAAGTCGTTTAGTCACGTTTTGATATGCTTGAATTTCAAGATGGAGTGTTGAGAGCAGATTTCGCTCAACGTTTTGCCCCCTCCTGGTGTGAAACAAGTAGTGAAAATTTCGGCAGCCCTTTTCACTCCCAAACTCTTCGCCCCCTCAAGGGGTGAAACTAGCAGTGAAAAACCTGATTTGGGCAAAAACGTATTTTCTTGTGCAGCTCGTTTTTACACCTTATATATATCATCTTCTTCCCAAATCAGATCTAGAGCTCAGAAATTAAATCCCCAAGAGAGAGAGAGCTCCAAGAACACATTTTTAGAGAGAGAAAGCTTCAAGCTTTGTGTTTGACTCTCCAAACCTCAAACCCATATTCATCTTACATTTCAAGCATGGGTTTTCATTTATTGGTAAGTAGAACCACCATTGTTGTTCATATATTGTTCTAGCTTACCATGTCATGTCATTTATTGTTTAGATTAGCATTTCTTCATATTAATTGCATATTCATTGAAGTTATGACATGTTTGGGGTTTGTATTATGATAGCTAGCATTTAGGACGATTTTACCCTTCTAGCTAAATCTCTATGCTTTGTATTTAGATATTGATTAGGTCATATTGATTGTATTTTGATGGTTGCATTAATGACCATGCCATGCTTAATGACAACATATGCTGAAATGGCTTTGTTTGATAGCTAGATTGTAATATTTCATATCCATATCTAGTTAAGTCTTTATGAGTATTCATTTAGACATTGATATCTAAGAATTGCACTTAGTGACATTCTTTAATTCCCAGATAAGCATTTAGTGTTGCCTAGCATTATTTGCATTTAGAATATTTTTACATATTCACTTAGGTTGTTGATCTCTGCATTGAGAATTAAGTCTTATGGCTACCGGTGTGTAGTGCACAAGCAATTCAAGTCTTGCAACCAACGGAAGGGTTGGCAACCAATTGGTCGGGTGCCACTGTAAAAGGTCCAAGGGGGTAGAGTAGGAGGCATTCAAGTCAAAAGTAGTGTATCAGGGGATATCACTAGGGATTGAACCAAGAGTGGCGAGTGGCGGTGTACATAGCCTGAGGTTGCCGAGAGTGAGAGTCCGAGAATCACTTGAGAGTGTAACATTTGCTCATATAGTGGATTTCTATGACCGAGTGTAGGGCACTAAACATCCTGTGGTTTTTTACCCCTTTGGAGGGTTTTCCACGTATACATCTTATGTTGTTTATATTTCCGCATTTTTACACTTGATGTTTTATGTTTATTTTATTAGGTGTATATTGAATATTGACTAATCAAGAAAAATTGGTAATTAACTTGATTAAAACCTATTCACCCCCCTAGGTTTACAGACATACACTTTCTAGGGAATTTTCAGACACCAGTTCATCGTAAGTCATATTTTTTGACACATACAATCCTTAGTTATCAAAATCTAAATACCTATGACTTCTGTCGGTTAACTGCTCCTATAAACCATTATAAGATATGACTATTCTCACCCGATGCATTCTTCTGTTAAGAACATCTAATTAAAATTAAAATAATTAAAATTAAAATAACAATTAAAAAAAACCACGAGGTTTTTTAAGAAACACTCAAGATTTTGTTGCAACTGATCGAGCTTCTTTCTGAAGTAATTGAGATTTTCTTGGCAAGTTATCGAGTTTTTTTGCCAACCATATGATCGAGATTTTTAGGCCTTCGTCGAGCCTTTTTTTCAAGTTCCCAAGAAGTTTAAAACATCTAATTAAAAATAAAATAACAATTAAAAAAACCTCGAGCTTTTTTAAGAAGTACTCGAGAATTTGTTGTAACTGATCGAGCTTTTTTGCCAACTACGTGATCGAGCTTTTTTAGGCCATCGTCGAGCTTTTTTTTCCTCGGTCTAAGCTTTTTATATAAAGGTCTGATCCTATTTCGAACTGCAACAACAATCTTAGAACCATTGAAAAAAAGCTCGAACCATTGTCAAAAAAGCTCAGAACAGTGGCAAAAAAGCTCGGAAAAAGCATAAAAACCTCGGCAAAAGGAAAAAATTTTTATTCTCGCCCACATTCTGGGTTTTACAAGTTCATACACGGATGGATACATGGTAAAACCACTTAGAAATGCATGAAAAAAATAAGATCATAAAGGAAAGTTACCTACAGATTCGAAAGACTTCAATAAATTCTTTTGAAAACAGATTGGAGTTGTAGATCAATCTTCAGACAACAATTTTGGAGAGACAACACAACTTTTCATTTTTAAAGAGTTGATTGAAGCATAAAGACAACTTTAAGGGCATTTTAGATAGTTCATCATAATAGGTGCCTTTTAAACATAAGTTATTAAACGAGTGACATCATCACAACTCAACTAAAAAAATGTGACTTTCTTCACCATTTCCATATAAAATATATATACATATACATATATTTATCAGCTGATCAATTTTTTGATCGATTGTTTGTTGATGAAGATGTGATGGGGGTTCAAAGTTAAGGAAGACAAAGATGATTTTGAGAGTGTTAAAAGTCTTGAGCAAGTCTGATACTCTGATTAGGGGAAGACAAGACAATTTTTAGGTCTTGATAATTATAGTTATCACTGAAAAGTCTGAACATTATATTTTGTTATGAAATCCTATAAATCTTGATCTTAATCCAATGCCACAAGACAATTTGATGTCTCTTATAAGTCTAGATCCAATACCAAAGGATATCATGGAATTTTTTTAAAAATCTTAAAAGTCCAAATCGAATACCACCGAACTTATCCAACTTATTAAAAAGTCTCAATCCAATACCGCCAGACTTATATTTCCCAAAATTGTCTATTAAAATCCCAATCCAATACACCCCCTTGGTTTTTTTGATTTCAGGTTTATATATATATATATATACAATATTTAAAATTCTCATCCACTAATTAATTTTAGTTTTATTAAATTATTAATGTGTATTGATGATTTTACCTTTTTACCCACCTACATTAATTCCATTCAGGTCCACATGGTGAAGTTACCATTTTACCTTAGAGTCAACAACAACTTAATAGTCAACTACCCATTTAAATGGAAAAGCTAACAGGGAGAGGGTATTTGGTGAATAAGTTTGTTGTTAAGGGGAAGAATTGCAAATAAAGAAAATATAGGGGGAAAATTTACTAATAGGTTATAATATAGAGGGAAATGGTACTATCCCTCGAACAAATAACAATCCACCTTTCGACCTCAGTCTCAACTCTCAAGATCCACCATTTCGACCGCCGAGTCACCGAGTCTAACCTCCACTAACGAGGTTCGTTTTTGTTTCTGAATTGTTTTTTTTTTTTGAATCCTAGGCATTCCCTGAATGTCTTGGTAAAACGGTTTGGATGTTTATCTTGGGCAGAAAGAGCTATATGGTGTCAGCTTTTGTCGGCCCTCAGCAGAGTTAAGTTGGTAGTTGTTTACGACAATTTCTTAATGGGTAAGAAAGTCAACAACACTTGGTTCGATTATGACTTGTTAAAAGAGAAAGAGAAAGAAAACACAATTGCTATGTTTATGACACGAGTATACGTGGTAAAACTCCGGTGACCGGAGAAACATCCAAATGTGGTTGTAAGCACAACCAAGTTAAATCCACTATTAAATAAATAATTACACCACTCGATCTCTCTTGCCTCTCTTTTGCAGTGATTACTTTCTGTACCCTCTATTTTATATCTTCTATTTTTTTTTACAGTGAGATTATGGGTCTATTTATATGCGTATAGAAACCTAATCCTTGTTACATATAAGGAAAGGTGATAGTGTTTGATTGGAACTAGTTGCTTGTTAAAGAAGTCTTTGTCTTCTCTCCTGTTTTTGAGATCTTGTGGATCAAGTTTGAATCTTCGTGGGATTCGAGTCGCACAGTCTGTTTAGGATATATTTCCTAATCGATATGCAATCTTCTAGATTAGTAGAGTTATCGCTTGATTTGGACTTGTTTCCTATTTGTTGTTTATCCTTCTAGAAGCTTTTAAGTTCTTTCCTCCTCTGATACGGGGGAATGGAATAAGGATGTTTCCGTATTGGAGTGTGATTCTAGATCCCTTCTCTGGGCTCATTTACTTATGGGGATCAAATATTTCTCGACAACTTATTTACTCGAGCTTCTCATGTTGTCCCTAGTAAAGCTGAGTGTGCTGAATATTCATATTCGGCTTTACTTAGGTTCTCGTGTCTTGGTGATACCACCGATGGTGTTCTTTAGTTGCCAGTTTGGATGCTTATCTGGAAATCTTTATGGGAGGTTGCCTTATCTATCAGTGACATGTACTTTTAATAAAATATACATATAACAATACCCCTTAAAATACTTTTGCCTAGTAGAATTCATTTTGGCGAAAGTATTTTAATTACTATATCCCTGACTAGCTTTTTGTCATTTCCCTCATTAATTCCTCATTAATGCAGGAATAATAATTCTTAATCAATTCACAACATTTATGACGTGTCTTACCGGCAACCATGTATGTGCAATTTGTCTCTTCACGCTAAATCCTTATGATCTTGACGTTTTGAAATTTTGATAGCATGATCTCTTCTTCTCATGTCATGTGTCCTTCTATCGTTTGGTATCTTTATTGGCATTTATGAGATACGACCTCCTGGTTATTTGATAGGTTGCTTATGTCATCGAACATGTTCCCCTTTTTTATCTTCCTGCCTTTCCAAACCCTAGGGTTTCATGCTTTAATCATTAAGTGGTTTATTTAAATTTTCGAGGGCTATCTTATTGCTATCCTTACGAAAAGAAAAATCCAAGCTTGCTCCTACCATCCGATTCATTTACGTACAAATTCATCTTCGCTCTTCAGTGAAGCTTTTTTACATATTCCTGCGTCTGCTTTAAAGGTTAGTTTCCATGGATCCTATTGTACAACGTCATCTTTTTGTTATGACTTTTGATGCGCTTGAGCATGGAGATACTTATTTAGTCTCGTGTATTTATAAATTATTAGGGGAATCACCCTCTAACCAGCCTTATTTTTTGAATGTTGACATTTATGGGATTTACCCTGGTGTTCCTTTTAGCCCTAGCCCTGAATCTTCTTCTAGCTCTGAGTCTTCTATTTCTTATTGTCACAGGGTTCATTTACGATCTCAGATAGAGAAGCATCAAAGTAATTGCACGGTTCACAGAAACGGTTCAAGTGACGTTCAGGTTGGGAGGCAAGTGGTTAGTGAGAACGATGTTGCAGAAGAACATCGTGCCTCTCGGATTCCCTTTTCTCTTGTTAGCCCGAGTGCATATGATGTCAAACCGAACATGTTCGAGGATACAAAGATTGAGAAATATCGTGCTCAGTTTGATCTAGACAATTTCGTCTAAATGACACTTGCTGATAATAGGGTCGCATGGAACCCTCTTCCGGGTATGATGATAATTTATGGATCTATGCTCAACTGCGGGGTGACTCGTCCTCAACAATCCTTTATTACCTAGTTTCTGGCCGAGGCGGGGATCGCTCCAGGCCGTTTTGCCCCGAATAGCTATAGGATCTTAAAGAGTATGTGGCATATGTTGAGCCGAATGAAATTGCCACCACCTTCTTCTCGTGAAATTAGGCACTTTTACACTCTTAAGCAGTCCGGTCAAACTCGGACTTATTTTCTTCTGTCCAACAAACTGGATAGCAGGATTCCCGAGGGAGTTTAGGTGAGTCGAGGTGTCAAAACTTCCCCAGACATTAAGAAAAAGGGTTTTATCTGGGGTTTTCCTACTTCAAACAAATACTGGAAAAACAGTTGGTTTTTCACAAGAGGGAATTGGGAGTCAAGTTGAGCTTTTGGTAGGTAAAGCTCGGGAGTTGCTGAAATTTCCTCGATATATTTATTGTCCTAATCACCTAAACAAAACGCAGCCTGAAACGCAGCCTGTTTTTACTAACGCAGAGTTGTCTAATCTTGCTCGAGCAGTTGTGCGCACTTTGAAGAAAAGAAGCAAGTCTTACCTTTTTTATGAGAAGAAAATGATGGATCTCGGCTTCTTCGCTCAGATTTCTGCTAGTCGCAGACGATTAGAGTGAGCTTTCATGTTGCTCTTATTTTGTCGCTTTTACCATTTTTATCTTTTTAACTCCTTATCCTTGTCGAATTTAGTGTACGATATGGACATCGTCCATGACTCCCGGGCTCTCCAGGTGAAGGCAATTATTCAGCCAAGTCGTAAAGAGGCTTATAGTCAAAGGGAAGAGGGAATTGCTTCACCTGATGACGAATCAGATTAGAATTCCAAGGAAGCAGATGAACAAGTTCCTGAGTACATCCCTGAGGAGGTCGTCCAGCCGAGTGTGAGGGAATCCAGCAGCCCAAGTAGTCCCATTGGGCATGATAATGACCAGCGACTGCTTGAGGATGTAGGAAGGTAAGAAGGGTATCTTGTTGGTGTAGCGTTTGAGGGGCCTAGTTCTTCTGCCGATGGGGTGCCAACTGAGCAGTTTGTTGATAGGGTATGGAAGGAGTTATGGAACCTTCTGTTGAACAGGTTGATTCTTCACTTCCTGGTTTTTTCAAGACATTTTCAAGATATAACTGAAGAACAGGAAGATCCTGCAGCTGATCTTGGTTTTCACAGTACTCAGACCAAAAAAAGGAAGGCAACTCATTCTCCTGCTTGACCTCCTCTAAAAGTTCCAAGAGTGGTGTTGTTCATTGAGTCGAGCGATGAAAATGTTGATGCTAGGGATTCCCCGAGTGCTCAAATGGAAAAGTCTTCGGAAGAAGGGGAGAATCCTCGAGAGAGTTTGAACGGGGAGAACTCCTTGCCCCTGAGGTTGAAACTACAGAAGCAGTGTTCTCGGAACAGCCTATAAGCTCTTCCCCCCAAGATATGCTGAAGACTATGTCTTCTGGCTGTGCTTTTATTGGAGGTGATCGTTGGAGCCACTTCAGGAGTGGTTCCCCTATGGAATGACTTCATATTATTTTCAACAGTGCGACCTACGTAAGTCTTCTGAACTGAACTTCACATCAATGTACCATAATTCGAGATTCTTTAACCTATTTCTCTGTAGGTTGTTGCTGAGTTTGCTGAGGCTATTCAGACGCAACAATACCAAGCTGATCGGATAAGGCATCTGGAAGCTCAGTTAAAGAAGAGTAAGGATAACCATGCTCGGATTGAGGCGGCCTATCAAAAGGAAGCGAGTTATGCCCAGGAGTTCATCGATCGCTATTTGGTGAAGTAGATAGAGACCGAGGAGAGGACCTCTGCTGTGGATGAGAAGGCTAAATCTTTACATGACTTGCTCTCTGTCGCCCAGGAATCGATGCTTCGGGCCGAACAGGAGGCTGAAAAAGAAAAGTCATCCTATGAGAGAAAAATTGAAGACCTTAAGCGCCAGGCTCTAACGGTTGAATCCCTTTTGAAGGAAACCAAGCTGGAACTTGAAGTTCAAGGGGTTGATCACTTTAAGATGTCTCTGGCTTATGATGCTTTGCTACTCATGGAGTTTCAGTTGGGGTTGGTTTCAGTCAGCGAGTTCTTCAAAATTAAGAATCGGCCGACTGATAAGGCTCGAACCAATTGGGAGTTGTCAATCAGAAATCATGTGGATCGGTCCTTGGAGGCTCTTTGGACTCAGATGAAGGAGTGAAGAGCTTATTGTCGCAGTTAAGGTAAAAAACCCCATCCTATGCACTTGGAGGTCCCGACCAAGTATTCTCTTTCAACTTTCTATTTTAGTCAAGAAACTGGGGTGGACGGGTCAGAGTCCGATGTTGGACCGGTCTTCAGAAAGGACTATAGTGCTTGGATGGATAATCTGGTTGATACAATCGTTTGGCCTTCAAATTAAAGTCTTCTCCATGAATATGAAATGATGTATGACTTAAGTATCGACAAGAATTCAAAATCCTCAGCTCCGCCTTAGATGGACTTGTAAAAATTTATTGACAGTTTATAAAATTCCATATTTGCGTAATTGCTTTTTTCCGTGAATTTTTTCTTATGAATGTTGAAACGATGAATGTTAAAACGCAAAGTATCTTATTAACTGGCTTGCTTAAAATGCCAAGTATCTTATTAACTGGCTACGCTGAGTATCTTATTTAACTGGTTGATACTGTTATCTTAGAAACTTTAACTTTTTTAAATGCCAATTATCTTATTTAACTGGCTAATATTATTAAACGAGTAATCTTGAAACAAAGGCAAGTTTATTTACACTTGTATTTCGTACTCGATTGCTATCCAAACGTTGCATCAGGGCTCGCCATGATCATACGTTTGGATCCTTGCACATGTCACTGAAGACATCTCCTAGTTTTGTCTGTGCAAGGGTTTACTGAATTGTTAAGCCCTGGAATGCTTAACACAGCTGCGTAACTCACCGGGATTTACCCAATTGTGCCTCGAACTGTGTTCCTGAATCTGGTGCATCGGGTGTGCCTTTTGGCTAAGGTCTTAGTTGACCTTGCTCATCTGGCATGCTCTTTTGAGCTTCTCCGCCCATTCGGGATTTTTACCAAATTAATGGCCCCAAGCATTTTATCATATGTTAATTCTTTAGCCATATATTTTTATTACCATTTGCTTATATTTCTAGGAATCCCATGTCGGTTTTTTATTTATAATTCTGTAGAGTATGTTCTTCTTCACAAAGTTTGTGGTGTTTGCTTCAGTGATGTGCACTGATGCTTCAGCCTTAACCAACTTAGTGAAATAATCAACAACCACAATTGCATACTTTGCTCCACCCCTGTTCCTGCTGGCATCGGACCAATTAAGTCCAAGCCCCACATGACGAATGACCATAGGGATGTGAGACTTTTGAGGTGTTCAGTGGGTTGCCGAATGTCATTGGTGATCCTTTGGTAAGCGTTGCAACATTCTGAACATCGTTGTGCATCACAGAACAGAGAAGGCCAGTAAAAACCTTGTCTGAGTACTTGTGTGCTAATATTTTGCCTACTGTATGGTTTTTACACACGCTAATATGGATTTCCTTTAATATCCAGTGTGCGTCTTCCTCTAATACACACTTTTGGAGTGTTTGGGAAAATCCTCTTCTGTATAATTATTCGCCAATTATAGTATACCTGGCTGACCTGTACCTGATGCGTTTTGTCTCCAAGGGGTCTTCCGGGAGTACATCCTCTTCCAAGTACCTTTTTAGCTGGGTCATCCAACCGTCTGGCGGTGTTCAGATTTTTGAAACTTCAAAGTCTTTTGGCTCAGCTATACTTGGCCTAAGAAGATGTGCGGCTGGGATATTCTTTGGTCTGATTGTGGTTGTTGCTGATGTTAGCTTGGACAAAGCATCTGCTTTTTCATTTTCTTCCCGAGGGATCTGGACAATCCTATATTCTTTAAATCGTTGGAGGAGTTATTTTGTTATGCCCAAGTAAGTCATCATACTTTCATCCTCGGTCTGATATTCATCTAGGATTTGGTTGAAGATTACCTGTGAGTGGCTGAATATATCGACCTCATCTGCTCCGAATGCGATGCAAACTCTAAGCCCTACCAGCAGTGCCTCTTACTCTGGTTGATTGTTTGTTGCTTGAAGTCGAATCTCATGGCACATTCAATGTCATCTTCTTCTGTGGTGTATAGCACGATCACTGCCCA
Source organism: Dipteronia dyeriana (assembly GCA_032871835.1). Taxonomy (NCBI): domain Eukaryota; kingdom Viridiplantae; phylum Streptophyta; class Magnoliopsida; order Sapindales; family Sapindaceae; genus Dipteronia; species Dipteronia dyeriana. Next base: position 18,458,114 of record CM065296.1, on the reverse strand, counting down.
CTGCCATGAGTGTTCGAGGAGCCGTCAACATATAATTTCCATGAGAAACTTCTACCACTATTCTTTTTGCCTCTAGATCAGGCTTTCCGAACTCTGCTACAAAATTTGCCATTGCTTGGCCATTGAGTGATGTCCTAGGCTCATATTTAATATCGAATTCACTCAACTCGATTGTCCATTTGGTTAATCTCCTCGAAATCTCAGGTTTCTGCAGAATTTGCTTAAGCGGGCAGTCGATGAATACCTTGATTGCATGTGCCTAAAAATACGGCCTCAACTTCCTTGCTGCCAAAACTAATGCTAAAACAATCTTTTCTGCCTGAGAATATCTGGTTTCAACCGGAAGAAGAGCTTTGTTGGTATAGTATACTGCATTTGTATTCCATCCTCCGTTCTGACTAGGACTGAGCTTACGGCTAATTCTATAAGGGACAAGTACAAATAAAGTATTTCTCCTTCATTTGGTTTCAAGAGGATGGGTGTTTGTCCTAAGTATTCTTTTATCTTCCGAAATGCATGTTCATATTCTGCATTCCATTCGAGTCTCTTCCCCTTTTTGATTATTTTGAAAAATGGTCTGCATTTGTCCGTAGCTTTCAAAATGAATCTACCGAGGGATTCTAGGTATCCCGTCAAGCGTTGCACCTCCTTTTAGTTTCTTGGAGAAATCATTTCTTTGAGGGCTTTAATCTTCTCCAGATTTACTTCGACCTCTCTCTGGTGAACATGGAAACAGAGAAATCTTCCCGAAGGAACCCCGAATAGGCACTTGCTCAGATTTAACTTCATCTGGTATCTCCTCAGGATATCAAATGTTTTGTGCAAGTCCGAAGCGTGCTTAGCTACTGTGATACTTTTGGATAACATGTCATCTATGTAGACCTCTATGTTCCTTCCTATTTGACGAACAAAAATTCTGTTGACCAATCTTTGATATGTGGCCCGAGCATATTTTAGCCCGAAGGGCATCACTATGTAGCAGTATAGACCTTGGTCAGTTGTGAATGCAGTTTTATCTTCACCTGCTTTGTTCATTCGGATCTGGTTATATTCTGAATAGGCGTCCATGAAACTGAGCAGTTCACGACCTGATGTAGCATCGACCAACTGGTCTATTCTGGGAAGTGGAAAACTATCCTTTGGGTCAAATATGTGAAATCCATGCACATTCTCCTTTGACCATTTTTCTTCTGGACCAACACCACATTCGCTACCCGCTGCGAATAAGTGATTTCTCTTATTGATCCTACAACAAGTAACTTCTCTACCTCCTGCTTGATTGCCCGACTCCTTTTGAGGTTAAAAGATCTTCATTTTTGAATTACAGGTTTTACGCTTGGATCCATGGCCAAGTGATGTGATATCACTCATGTGTCTATCCCCATCATGTCTTCATGACTCCACGCAAATACGACTTTGTATTCTCTAAGAACATTGATAAGATTTGTCCTGACCTTTTCTTCTAAATTAGCTCTGATTTTAACCTTCTTTACTGGTTTGTCTTCCTTTATGACTACTTCCTCTGTTGGCTCATTTTTTGATGTTCGAGTTCGACCCAAGAGTTCCTCCATTGGGTCAAACTCGAACATCAATGATTATCCTTGCTTATGACCGAGCTATTTTTATCGTTATAAAACGCTCGTCAAACAATATTTATTAAAACCACACCAATGCCTAAAATGTTTACAAAACAAGTCAAATGGCAAGTCGGGTGTCGTCCGCTTAGAAAGAGAAATCAGATGGCTAAAACTAGTTAACTAATGTGAAACTAAAGCTAAGCATGAAATTGTAAATGATATTGGGTTTGATTTTGAAAGGTTAATAATAAAGTTGCAAACTACAATTAAGCTAATTAATCTAAAATGCAATTAGTGTTAAAGTGAGATGGGTGTTAAAAATGATGGTTAAGACTAAGGCATTGATGATCCAACAAGTGAATTATGGGCATGTGTGAACTCTCATGAAATGAAAGCACATAGATTGAATGCAACCAATCTAGATGTATAGTATCGGTTGTATTCCCTCATGAGTTTCCAATCTAGATCTATAATATGGGCCACTCAAATTGATTGTTCGTGGATGCGCATCTATCAAATTAAGCGACTAATCTCTTTATAAATTCACCAACCTAGATGTATAGTGTTGATGCTTAACCTATCACAAGCAACCAACCTAGATGTATAGAATTAATCACCCATTCAAGATTTGATTAAAAATTGAGATTATTAAGTCCGGGTCTCACTTGAGGATGTACTCTTGTTTGACCCTTCCATTTAATTTAGCTCAGAGAGATTAAGTAGATGTATACCCAATCACCCACACAATCACATCAGTTTAAGAAGACCAAATAGATGTATGCCTAGTCAACTACTCAATTAATTCCCTCAATCAATTAGCTAAGAGAGGAATGTACAATCAAAGACAAACCAATCAAAGGAAACAATTAAAACATTGAATGAAACATAATTGATAGATTTAATAAAATAAAATAGAGTTCATTACAAAGTCTAATATCCACAAGTGTTTCACATCAATCCCTAAGTGGGATTTTTAGCTACTCATGACAATTATAATAAAATAACAAGGAGAAAAGAGATAGAGAAAACCCATGAAGAGAAACTCCTCGTTTCTTGAAGCTTTGATCAAATCTCCATGTGTCCTTAAGTAGATGATGATAGAGGATGGTTAGATTTGGTGAGGAATTATTCCTAAACCTAGGTTAGTGGTTAGAGATGAGAAAAAGTGTTTGGGAGAGAATAGGTGTAAGAGGTGATGATAGGGTTCTTGGAAGAAAATGGGAGAGATAGTTTTCAACAAGAAAATGATGTATTTATAGGCTTGGGAAGGCTAAGGCATGATCTAGGCATGAAAGGACACATATGCCCCTCTAAAAATGGCTGATTTTAGTCCCAAGAGCTGATCTCGTTAGATTCACAACTCTCGGTGGGCGGACAAATGCATTGGTGGTGACCCGCGCAGGACCGGTGCATATATGCACAATAGTCGCTAAAATGAGCATAACTCCCTCTAGAAATATCGGAATTGCAATCCGTAAAAACCACTGGAAACTAGAATTCCATGGATTTTCAAATATATGTAGACAAAAGCATGGACCAATCCGAGGAGAGAGATATGACCCTATGAAGTTGGATGACTTGCATGACCTTTTTACAATTTCAGCTCTTTTTGACTCCAAATCTCATTCTTTGCTAATTTTTGCTTCCTAACTTACTTTAAGCTTAAACACCATTGGTAGGGAATATAACATTTTCTCTTTTTGACTCTTTTTGTAACCTACACTATGACTAGATTGCCTCTGATATGCTTACGGGTCTTGATGTTTTCACAAGTTGTTCGCGGGTTGTGACCCGCGAAGTGACCCGCCCATAGACCTGATGGCTAGCTTTCATCTCTCGGGTTTTGCTAAATGCGTGGTTGGTGCGCAGGTTTAGGACTCATGCAGTGACCTGCAGGCTCTAACTTTTCTTTACTGATTTCGGCCCGTTTTTGCCAAGTATTCGCTCTTTTCATCCTTTCGCCCGAAATGTACCTAATTGCCTGCAAACATAACAAAATAGCCATAAAACAAACAAAAAAACTCAAAAATGAGACCAAGGTAATGGAATTTAGGGCCAAAATATATGACAATTTTGGACTGATCAATCTGATCCGGTTGAGTCAGGGTACACACTTGGTGCTCACTGCTATCTTTGTCCTTGTACACAAAGAGATTAGCTCTTCTGGCCATTACCTGTTAACTCTTGATCGTTCCTACCCCCCATTCTATCGAAAATTTGATCATTAGGGAGTAGGTTACCATTACTGCCTTTGTTTTATTTAGAAAAGGTCAACCTAGTAAGGCATTGTAAGGCCAATTCTCTATGTCTACCACTACAAAATCGAGTAGCACCATTTTCTGGCAAGGTGCCACTCCAATTTTCACGGGCAATTTCACCTTTCCTAGAGACCTGGCCTCGACTCCTCCAAATCCTCTGAGTGGGGTATGAAAGGGTCGCAAATCCTTTCGATCCAATCTCAGTTAGTCATAAATGGCTACACTAAGGATGTCTGCTGAGCTACCGTTGTCCACTAGTATCCTTCGAACTTCCCTATGGCCAATTCGGGCGCTAATGATGAGAGCATCATTTGGTCGGACGTCGACCCTATGTGAATCAGATTGAGTAAACACTATTGGGTCTCATCCTTCCTTTATTCTCTTTAGATCAGGCTCAATGGAATTAATGTCAAAATTATGCCTTGCTTCAACTTTTTCTTGGATTTTCTGAGTCCGTTCTCATTTACTTCTCCCAGTTGAAGGTCCTCCAAATATGGTTTGAATCGCTCCGCTTGCCTCGGAACTAGCCTTTTTGTTCTGATATGAGTTGTGATCTCCAGACTTGGTTTCTTTTCGAGCTTTTGTCTTCTCTTATTTCTTCAAGATAATATCTTGTAGATGCCATTCTCGGATTAGGGTTTCTATATGATCTCTGAGCTGATAACATTTAGAGGTCTCACGCCCGCTCTCTTTGTGGAATCTATAATACTTTGTCATGTCTCATCCATAAAGTTGTGACTTTCGGCGTGGATCCTTCACCAAAATCTTTTCTTCCACTATTGTCAGGATCGCGTTCTTTTTTTTTTAAGCAGGGTGTAGTTTGCTTACTTTCCTTTAAACTTTTCCATGGTTTGGACAATACTACGTTTGCTACCCCCATCTTTGCTTCTTTCTTTGTTATTTCCTTTTTGTTTCCATTTATGGTTATTTGACTCAGCATCTTTTTGCTCAGGTCTTCCTCCATGCATCTAAAACAACCTTCTGTTGCCAACGCTTCTTCTTCAGCCAATGCATATCCTCCTACCTTGTCCATCATGTCTGCATATCTAGTTAGACGAGCTCTCCTCAAGTCAAAAGACAATTGCCCATTCTGTAAGTTATTTACGAATGCAGCGATTATTGCTTCATCATTTGCACTACCGATTTCTGAGACTGCTTGGCCGAATATTTTCAGGAACTTTTTTACGACTCGTTTTTCCCTTGTTTTAGTTGAGAAAGGTATGCCACTGATTTTTTCTTATGCACATTCACAATGAATTATCTTAAGAAGCTTCTGCTCAATTCCCCGAAACTCTCAATACTTGCCAGGGGCAATCTTTCAAACCACCTTGAGCCTATATCCCCAAGTGTCTGTGGGAAGTTAAGACACAATAAGGGATCGATGTGGGCATATTGAGCCATGGTGCTCTTATACTGTCTGACATGCCCCTTAGGATCTGTATCCTTTTTGAATTGTTCCACGTGTGACATTCTGAATCTCTTTGAAAATGGTGTTCACAGAATGACTATATTGAAAGGGCTGTCAAAGTCGTCGTCAAACAACTCATTATGTCTATAGCGTGTAATCAATGCATCCATTTGACGCCTGTTATTCTCAACTTCTCGGGTCAGGCTCTGTATCATAATATCTCTGTCGCCTATCAGCTCTCCTTGATGGTTAAATTCTCGGGTGACCGTCAAACCTGTATCTAGTTCCTCTTTATCTTGCCTCTGGGTGTCACTATACAATCCTTGCAAGCGTATAATTCCATGGTGGCGTTTATGATGATGACGGTCGTTGTCTTCTAATGATGATGATCGATCCCTCTGCCAATCATGTTTGCGATGCCTATTAGGCCCCGCTTGACCGTGGCTTCATTTTTGGTGAGGCCGTTCTGTAGGCATCTCAAGATCCTTGTCTTGGTTATGTTTGCGATGCCTATTATGCCCCGCTTGACCGTGGCTTCATTTTTGGTGAGGCCGTTCTGTAGGCATCTCAAGATCCTTGTCTTGGTTATGTGATGAACCCTCAGTCTGGTTGGAAGGATCTAAATTTCAAACGGCTGCTAACGAGTCTGGTTTTGGCCCAACTATCACTGATCGGAGCCTAGGAGGTGACTTATTTTGTGGGGATGGTTGGTTTAGAGGATTCGTCTCTCTTGTTGCCAACAGATCTATTCCATCCTTCACTGCATCTGTCAATAACTGTTGCAATGCATCCCTGAAATGGCGTGATATGTCCTTGCTAGTTCGAGAGACTCGCTAGATGCTAGCCAGAGATACCGTTGGTTCCCAGTTATGGTTATGGGATCTTGAGTGGTCCCCCTTGGTGAGCGTTATCTGGCAATTTTCGTATGTCTCTAGAACCGTATTCACTTCCATCACCGGACATCTTTTAAATAGATCGAAGGTTCAACTCATTCCTCTAGTGCCAATTGTTAACGTCAATTTCCTGATGGGCAAGAAAGTCAACAACGCTTGGTTCGATTATGACCTGTAAAAAGAGAAAGAGAAAGAGAATGCAATTGATATGTCTATGACACGAGTATATGTGGTAAAATTTTGGTGACCGAAGAAACATCCACGGGTGGTTGTAAGCACAACCAAGTCAAATCCAATATTAATTAAAGAATTACACCACTTGATCTCTCTTGCCTCTCTTTTGTAGTGATTACTTTTTGTTCCCTCTGTTCTATATCTTCTGTTTTTTTTACAGTGAGATTATGGGTCTTTTTATATGTGTATAGAACCTTAATCCTTGTTACATATAAGGAAAGGTGATAATGTTTGATTAGAACTGGTTCTTGTTGAAGTCGTCTTTGTCTTCTATCATGTTTCTGAGATCTTGTGGATCGAATCTGAATCTTCATGGGATTCGAGTTTCACAATCTGTTTAGGATTTATTTCCTAATCGATGTGCAATCTTCTAGAAGAGTAGAGTTATTGCTTGATTTGGACTTGTTTCCTGTTTGATGTTTATCCTTCTGGAAGATTTTAAGTTCTTTCCTCCTTTGATACGGGGGAATGGAATAAGGATGTTTCCGTATTGTAGGGTGATTCAGATCCCTTCTCTGGGCTCATTTACTTACGTGGATCACATATTTCTCGATAACTTCTTTACTCGGGCTTCTCATGTCATCCTCAATAGAGCTGAATGTGCTGATTATTCATATTCGGCTTTACTCGGGTTCTCTTGTCTTGGTGATACCATCGATGGTGTTCTTCAGTTGCCAGTTTGGATGCTTATCTGGAAATCTTTTTGGGAGGTTGCCTTATCTGTCAGTAACGTGTACTTTTAATAAAATATACATATAACATTAGTGAACACTAGAAATGGAAGTTTGGTGCTGGGTAAATCTGGGTTGTTAATTATCTATTGTCACAATGGAAAGGGAAAATTTGAAATCAAACAATTTCTACTCGGGGCTTCATGATGACTTGGGTTTTGAATTTTTACCTTATTATTCCAAAAATTTTGCTGAGTTGCCAACATTCTGTAATTTGTCGAGATTAATAGTTCTGATTCTTTATTGAATGATGTAAGGACCGGGTGTTGTTAAATGCCTTTTTGTTTCTCATTAGAAAAATGACATGGCCCACTCTCTTGCTTCCTGAGCATTTCCCTTTGCTAAGGAAAAGTAATTCTAGGTCTGGGTCTGGGTCTAGGTCTAGTAAGACCCGAACCCGACCCATTTGTACGGGAACGTGCACTGCATATATTATTATGTTAATATCATCCAGGTCCCTATGTTATGCTGAAAGATCAATTATTTAAACGAGTTTGCTATTTTAATAAAGTTTTCCCTCACTTTTCAAAATACATCAATCTGATTCCTCTAACCCAAATTTTAACAGTCAACCCTAACAGAAAATATAAATTGATCATTTTACCCTTTATAATTAATTATTAAATAAAAACTAATTATTAAAAAATTTAAAAACTAAAATGAAAACAAAAATAAAAAGACGGTAAAAATATACAATTTACAAAATGGATCTCAAGATCAAAATCTTCGATTTGATTAAAAGCAAAAGCAGAAGCAGAAGCAGTTCCAGGGATGTCCAAAAATCTCCGGATAACTTCTATTTTGGCAGTACCTCACGAGATCTCAAAACAACAACAGAAAACCAACCTACATTCCTGGCGGGGATCCAGCAAGTTCCTCCGACCAGCAGAGACCTGACGTAACGCTTTCGAGAGGCGTTACAGCAATTGGTGGCAGATGCAGCAAAGGAAGGAGTTGATCTACTGGCTACAGAAGCACAAACTCCCAACCTCCCACCTGTAAGGCTTCGTTCGATGGTAGTAGGGCCAGAAATAAATACACTAGAAGTCGAAAGGAACCCTAATCCAATCAATCAGGCTGGACCACCTAAAAAGGAACGACAAAGCCAGAAGCAGAACTAGGATCAGATAGCCCGTGCTAGACACCGCAAACATGACCGGTACAGGGATTGGTCGTCATCCTAAGATAGCGATCGGCACCATCGCATGCGTCATCACGGAATCATACGAGGAACCCGGTATCAAAATGAAGAGCCGAAAAGAGGAATGACAATCACATAGTGATTCAACTATTAGGGAAGTCCGGTGGGAGATAGAGATGTCGTAATCCAAAGCCTATCTCGAGAAGTCGAGAATAATAGGCATCAAATGGATGCGCTGGTCAAACGTTATGGGTATAACAATTTATCTAATGACAATTCTGACAGTCCATTCACCAAGGAAATCTTACGGACTCCATTCCCAGAAAGGTTTAGGATGTCGCACGTGAAGCAGTTCAAGAAAGGCACAGACCCTAAGGAGCACGTCAGAAGCTATAAAAGTGTCATGGCTCAGTATGCCCACAGTGATCCCTTACTATGTCTCAACTTTCCATAAACTCTAGAAGACACGGGTTCAAGATGGTTGGGAGATTGCCCCCAGCAAGCATCAGAAGTTTTAGTGAACTAAGCAGGAGTTTCTGAAGGCAATTTTTTAGCAATGTTCACAGGAAAAAGTCAGTGGCTTACCTTTCTCAAATAAAGCAAGGGAAAGATGAGTCGCTAAAGAAATATCTAGAGAGATTCGGCCAAGCAGTATCAGAAATTGGCAGTGCAAACGATGAAGCAATAATTGCTGCATTCATCAACAACCTGCAGAATGAACGACTATCCTTTGATCTAAGAAGAGCCCGACTGACCAGTATGCAGTTATGATAGACATGGTAGGAGGATATGCACTAGCCGAAGAAGAGGAGTTAACCACTGGAGGAAGCTACATGAATAAAGGAAAACCCGAGAAAGACGTAGAGTCAAGGTGAAGAACCAAAAGGGGAAACAGAAAGGAAACAGTAAAGAAAAAAACAAGGATAGGGGAAACGGTCGTAATGCAGAACAAACCACGGAGAAATATCAAGGTAGATACACCAACTACACCCCTCTTTAGAAAAAGCAGGAGGAAATCTTGGCCATTCTGGAAACAAAGAATATGGTACAAAAGCCACGCCGTCAATCTCAGTTTGCTTGGCGAGATACAACTAAATACTGTAGGTTCCATATGGAAACTGGTCATGAGACATCCAATTGTTACCAGCTTAGAGATTACATAGAAACCCTTATTCATGAAGGACATCTACAGGGTGTAATCTTGAAAAGGGATGAAAAATCAGAAACAAAGAAAGAGATTAGGGCCAATCACAGCTCTGGTCGAAATCAAAGGGTCAGTCCAGAGGCCTATCAAGTAATACATACAATTTTTTGAGGACCATCCACTGGGAGAAGTAACCGAGAGCGAACACAGGAAATCAGAGAAGCAGTAGAAGCAATAAATAACTTTGACGTAAACTCGGTCGAGCTGGACCCAAAAAAGGTAAAGGAAGGATGGGACCTAATAACATTCACAAAAGCGGATTCATATGGGGTCGATGTTCGGCCAAATGACGCCTTGGTCATAAGTGCCTGGATTGGTCACCGGGAAGTTGGGAGAATCCTGATAGATAATGGAAGCTCAGCAGACATTCTCAATATAGTCGTTTACGATCAACTCAGGTTACACCTAAAGGACCTACAGCCTTTCCATACCCCACTTAGAGGATTCGGGGGAGTTGAGGTCAGGTCACTCGGGATGGTAAAGCTACCTGTGAAGATTGGAATGGAACCTTGCCTTAGAACTGTATTGCTTGACTTCGTGGTGGTAGACTTGGAGAATTGGCAATATAATGCACTATTGGGATGACCATTCCTGAATAAAACTAAGGCTGTAACAGCCACTTATGCCTTGATGATCAAATTCCCAATTGAATAGGGGTCGGGGTAGTCAAGGGATCCCAAGAAATGGCCCGAAGAGCTAACCTATCAGTATACAAAGACAAAAGTGATGAACAGGTTTGCACTATAACACAGCCAAATCAAAACAAAGAACCATTGTCCTTCGAATTTGATCCATGGGAAGAGCCGAATGAATCCAAAACTGAACCGGTCGAAGAGATCATCTTGAAAAAGATGAACCAGGCAAAAAGATCAAGATCAGGGCCAACCTGGAAAGAAGAGTCAAACAAAGCCTCATTGATCTACTCAAAGAATACAGGGATGTGTTCGCTTGGCGTCACAAAGACATGGTCAGTATATATGCCCGAATAATATCCCACTATCTCACAGTAGACCCGAATGTAAAACCGGTGATACAAAAGAGAAGATCATTCAATCTCGAGAGAAGTCAGGCAATCAAATAGGAGGTAGAGATGCTACTTACTGTAGGATCGATTAGAGAAGTCAATTACCCTTAGTGGGAGCTAATGTAGTCCTCGTCCAAAAGAAGAATGGGCAATAGAGGATGTGCGTAGATTTTACAGATCTGAACAAGGCATGCCCGAAAGACAGTTTCCCACTTCCTAGGATAGATTAGTTGGTGAACGCTACATCAGGCCATGAGTTGCTAAGTTTCATGGATGCCTACTCGGAATATAACCAAATTTGGATGAACAAGGCTGACGAAGAAAAAATAGCGTCTACAACTGATCAGGGTTTATACTGTTACACAGTAATGCTCTTCGGGCTAAAAAATACAGAAGCAACATATCAAAAACTGGTCAACAGAATCTTCGCACCACAAATTGGAAGGAACATGGAAGTATACATTGATGACATGCTGACCAAGAGCATCACGGCAGACAAACACACTTCAGACCTGCGAGAAACATTTGATGTCTTGAGGAGATACCAAATGAAGCTAAATCCGAACAAGTGTTTATTCGGGGTTTCTTCAGAAAGATTCCTGGGTTTTCAAGTTCACCAAAGAGGAATCGAAGTCAACCCTGAAAAAATCCAGGCCCTGTAAGAAATGACTTCACCGAGGACACTCAAAGAAGTACAACGCCTAACCGGATGCTTGGCTTCTTTGGGTAGATTCATCTCAAAGTCCACAGACAGATGCGCACCCTTTTTCAAAGTAATTAAAAAAGGGAAAGGATTCGAATGGAATGAAGAGTGCGAGCAGGCATTCTTAAAAATTAAAGAATACCTAGGGCAGGCTCCCATCCTTTCAAAACCTCAGATGGGAGAGACACTTCATCTGTACTTATCAATTACAGAACTAACGGTCAATTCAGTCCTATATAGAGCAAAAGATGGAGTACAGAGGCCAGTATACTATACCAGCAAGGCACTTCTACCAGCCGAGACCAGGTATTCACAGGCAGAGAAAATGGTTCTAGCATTGGTTTCAGCAGCAAGGAAGCTAAGGCCATATTTTCAGGCTCATACGATCCAGGTACTCACTGACTGCCAATCAAAGCAAATTCTACAGAAGCCAGAGATTTCAAGAAGACTGACCAAATGGGCAATCGAGCTAAGTGAATTCGATATCCACTACGTCCCCAGGACATCCCTCAAAAGGCAAGCAGTGGCAAATTTTATAGCAGAGTTCATAGAGCCGAACCTGGAAGCAAAAAGGATGTTGGGAAAAAATTTCCCATGGAAATTATATGTTGATGGTTCTTCAAACACTCATGGAAGCGGAGCAGGGATCGTAGTATGCACTCCAGAAAGAGATGATGTCGAATGTACCATGAGATTTGACTTCAAAGCAACCAACAATCAAGCCGAGTACGAGGCGCTACTAGCTGGACTTAGAGTCTGCATAGCTCTCGGGGCGGATGAAGTCGAGATATTCAGCGATTCACAAGTGGTTGTCAACCAAGTCCTGGATGAGTACCAAGCCAATGCTGAATGCATGATAGCCTACCATGACATTGCAAAACAGCTCTTCCAGAAATTTAAAGAGCATAAGATTGCCCAGATCCCTAGAGAGGAGAATGAAAAGGCAGACGCATTATCCAAACTAGCGTCAGCAACAACCACAATCAGACCAAAGACTATTCCGGTTGCACATCTCCTCAAACCAAGCACAACTGAACCGAGAAACTTAGAAATTTCAGCAATCCAAACACCGTCTGAAGGTTGGATGACTCAGTTAAAAAGGTTTTGGAAGAAGACGTACTCCCAGAAGATCCCTTACAAGCAAAACGTATCAGGTATAGGTCAGAAAGGTACACATTGGTTAGAGGAGAATTATACAGAAGGGGGTATTCCCGAATACTCCAAAGATGTGTGTCAGAGGAATATACATATCGGATATTACAGGAAATCCATGCAGGAGTTTACGGAAACCACACTGGGGGTAAAATTTTGGCACATAAGGTACTCAGGCAAAGCTATTATTGGCTTACTCTGTTCTCAGATACACAGCAATGTTCGGAGAGTTGCAATACTTGCCAAAGGATTGCTAATGATATCTGACTCCCTGAGCAGCTCAAAAACCTCACATCCCCATAGCCATTCCCCATGTGGGGTTGGATTTAATCAGCCCAATGCCAGCCTGGATAGGGGGTGGAGCGAAGTATGCCATAGTAACCGTTGACTATTTCACGAAGTGGGTTGAAGCCGAAGCATAGGTACATATCACAGAAGCAAACTCTACAAATTTCATGAAAAAGAATATACTTTATAGGTTTGGAGTCCCAAACACTATGATCACTGACAACGGCACCCAGTTCGATAACCTAAAATTCAAACAGTTGTGCAAAGAGTACCAAATTGCCAATTACTATACCACACCTGCCCACCCTCAAATAAATGGATAGGTTAAAGCAGTGAACAAAATCATCAAGCACACACTCAAAGCGAAGCTAGATGCCAAGAAAGGAAGTTAAGTTGAAAAGCTTCCCGAAGTATTATGGGCGTATCAGACAACAACGAGAACTTCAACAGGAGAGACTTTATACACTTTATCTTTTGGAACAGAAGTTGTTATCCCCACAGAAACATCGTATACATCACCCCGAGTCAGGCTATATGAAGAAGATCAAAATGTTGATATGCTGTTAAAAAGTCTAGATGAGCTAGAAGAGAAAAGGGAGAAGTCCCGAATATGAAAAATGGCATATCAATAAAGAGTAACCCGCCACTACAACTCTCATGTTCGGGTCAGGAAATTCCAGCTATGAGACCTGGTACTCTGAAAGGTGTGATTGAACATAAAAAATAAAGTTGCAGGTTCCCTGACTGATAAGTGGGAAGGCCCGTATAAAGTCGAAGGACTAACTGGCCATGGAGCGTATTGGATTACACGACCCAATGGAGGAGTTTTACCTCGACAGTGCAATGCCCAATATCTGAAGATTTTCTATCCTTATTTTTTGTTCTTTTTTAGTCAGTACAATTTTAGTTAGGATAAATTAGCTGTGGAATTTAAAACTTTATCGATTTTACAGTTATGAATAAAAAATCAAACTCAGGATTTTTGAAAGAAAAGCATCTAACTCGGGATTTCCAAAAGAAAGCATATGATAATAAGAACATATGGAAGACAAGCATGATAATAAGAACATGCAAATAGAATACTCGGGACCATTAAATCCCGAATGGGAGGAGAAGCTCGAAGGAGCATGCCAGCCGAGCAAGGTCAAATGACCTTAGCAAAAAGGCAAACCCGATGCACCAGTTCGGGACGCTATCAGGAAAAATTCCGGTGAAATGAGTAACTGTGTTAAGCAATTCAAAAAGCTTAACTATTCGGCAAACCCTTGCATATAAAAACTGGGGAGACGTCCTCGGTAATGTGTAAGGACTCGAACATATGATTATGGTGAGCCATGATGTAATGTTCGGGAAGCAACCGTGTATGAAACACAAGTATAAACCTACTTGTCCGTTTTAAGATGACACAGTTAATAATACTAGCCAGTTTAATAAGATACTTGGCATAAATATTACAAGAGCCAGTTTAATAAGATACTTGGCATTAAAATTATTCGGGTGGCAACCGGTTTAATAAGATACTCGGTGAAGTTACCCGAACATCAGAGTCAACCAGTTTAATAAGATACTTGGTATTATTCGGGTGACAACCAGTTTAATAAGATACTCGGTGAAGTTACCCGAACATCAGAGTCAACCAGTTTAATAAGATACTTGGCATTATTCGAGTGACAATCAGTTTAATAAGATACTCGGTTAAGTTACGCGAATATCAGAAACAGCTGGTTTAATAAGATACTCAGCAACCATAGTAAGTTAAAGACATTTCACGAGCAATAAAATCAAACCACCAGGTTTAGAAAAGCTACTCAGAATTTTATTGATCTTTCAAAAATGGTTATAGTTCTTTTACAAAAGAATCATTACAATGAACTCTTTATAAAGAATTGTTAAAAACACAAAAAAAATCCTATCAACAAAATTTAGATTGTGAGGATTTGGAGCTCTTGCCAATACTCGGGTCAGACACCATCTCATATTCTCGGAGCAGACTCTCATTAGAAGGCCAAGCAATCGTGTCAGCCGAATCATCCATCCACTGGCTGTAATCTTCTCCTGGGATCGACCCGACATCGGGTACCACACCCTCCACTACCGACTCTTGATTGGCATAAAAGGTCGAGAGGGAATGCTCAGATGGAATCTCCAAATGCATGGGATGGGGCTCTTTGCCTAGGCTACGGCAGTAAGCCCTCCACTCCTTCCTCTGAGTCTGGAGAGATTCCAAGGACCGATCCACATGATGTTTGAACGATAGCTCCCAGTTAGTTCGGGCATTCTCAATCGCCCTATTCTTAACTTTAAAGAACTCGCCAGCTGAAACTAGCCCCCGCTGAAACTTCTGAAGGAGAAGGACGTTGTAGGTAGGGGATCTTTTAAAACGATCCACCCCTTGGACTTCAAGTTCCAGCCTGGCTTCTAGGAACAAAGATTCGACTGTCAGAGCCTAGCGGTCCAAATCTTTGATTTTTTGCTCATACGCCGACTTGAACTGCTCCGCTTCCTGCTCGGCCTTAAGCATGGATTCTTGGGTAGAGGACAACAAATTTTGAAGTGATGTTGCCTTCTCCTCTGCCAAATAAGCTTTCTCCTCGGCTTCAACCTGCTTTGCCAACCAGTGGTCGGTAAAAACTTGAGCAGAACCAACCTCATGTTGATAAGCTGTTTTGACCTGAGCACGTTGATCCTCGCTTTCCTTGAGCTGAGCTTCAAGACACCTTATTCTATCAGCTTGATGTTGCTGCATTTGAACCAGCTCAGCAAACTCGGCCACCATCTATAAACAAGTTAGATTAAAAATCTATCGAACAAACAAAGCAACTGAAGGAAGTTAAGGATAACTTACATAAGATGCACCTTTAAAAACGTTTTAAAGACGTTCAGTAAGGGAGTCATCCAGAAAATAGTTCCAGCGGTCGTCCCCGATAAAAGCCGGACCAAATGACATCTCCCACAGCATATCCTGGGGAGAAGGATGTGAAAGAACCCCCGAGGATTCAGCCCCTAGATCTTCAACCTTGGGGGAGGGGAACCCCTTTTCGGCTTCGAAGCCTCCGCATCCACCGATGCTCCAACATCAGTACTCAGGTGAGTCTTAGCCACAATATCTTCATCGCTGGAATCGATGAAAGAAACCACCCGAGGGACCTTGAAAGGACTAGTTGGAAAGCTGATTGCCTTTCGTTTCTCACCCCGAGAGCGGTGGAAACTGAGATCAGCTGCAAGATCTTCCTGAGTATCATCCCGGAAGACTTCAAAAAATTTGGGACCTATGGGTACCTGTCCCGCATAGGTATTACCTCCATCACCGGTGTCAAACCGCTTGACAGACTCCTCACCAAAACCTTCACTCTGAAATTGCCCGTCGCCAGGCAGCTGAGTATCGGTCGAGCCACTTGAACCACTAGTCTCCCCAGCGGTCAGTAGAACAACGTCCTCAAAGACATCTTCGGGAACTTGCTCTTCGACCGCATCAGTCTCCTTGTCGGACTCACGCGGGGTGATGCCTTCATTGCCTTTACGAGAAGCTTCTTCCGACTCGCCTGAATAATTGACTTCACTTGGCGAGCCTAAAGATCACAGAAGATGTCTGTATCATACACTTAGAAGAAAAAAGGAACCGCGTCAGAATGCAAAACAAAAAAATATATAACAATGAAAAGAAAGGTTGCAAAAATCACTTACATCGCCTACGGTAGCCCGAAATTTGTTTGAAGAAGCCAAACTCTATCATCTTCGTCTCAACAAAAAGATAAGTCTTGCTCCTATTTTCCAAAGTGCAAACTGCTGCCTAAGTAAGTCTGGTCAGCTCAGTATCGCTGTAATCAATTTTCTTCTTATTCCACATCTTGGGGGAACAGAAGAAAATGGGGACTCTTAACACCGCCCAAGCATCCCCTGATCTGAGGGTGACTTTAAGACCGAGGCTCCCTCAGGTAAAGAACCAACTGTTCTTCCAAATTTTGTTGGATGTAGGGAACCCCCATACAAAACCCCTCTTTTTAGGGTCGTCAGAGATATCAGCTCCCTGATTCACATTTGTCCCCTTGGGGACCAAACAGTCTGGCAAATTAGACATGAGGAAATAGGTTTCTGTCTTGCCAGACTGCCTCAACTTAAAAAAATGCCTGATTTCATTCGGGGAGAGCAGCGACAGGTTCATCCGGCTGTACATGTTCCACATGCATATCAAGATCTTATAGTTGTTCGGGACCAATAGGGCCGGAGCGATCCCTGCTTCAGCCAGAAACTAGGTAATAAATGGCTGAAAAGGGAGAGTGACACCGCATCAAAGCATGGATCCGTAGATCGTTACCATGCCCAGGGGAGGATTCCACGCGGTCCTATCACCCACTGGAATCAGAGTGACCGAATTGGGCCGATCAAATCCGGCACGATACTTCTCTTTCTCATCTGGCCCTACCACATTCGACTCGGTGTCGAACCCACTCGGGCGTTCAGTAGAGAAGGTAAGATGAGACGCCCTGAACGCCTCTTCGACATCATTCTCGTTGACAGTATGCTCCCTGATTCAAGTTTCGCCCGAATTGTGCCTACTGACTTCACTTCTGCTTATGATGTTTTCCCATCCTTCGAAGAGGTACCTTGTGATCAGAAATGTCAGAATCAAAACTAGATGATGAACTAGATACAGGGCTAAAAATGACGTCAAGGTGAAGCCCAGAAACATCAACTTCTAAAAATGGAGGTTCATCAGCAGGGATTTCCCCTAGTAATCTTCTAATGCAAGAAACCAACTGAAAATCCCCACGTTCTAATGCATCAAGAGCGACATTAAAAAGACGATGAAGGGAAGATGGCTCCATTAAAACTAACCTTGAATAAAGTTTGATGCAAGATCTTCAATGGAAAGTCACGGCCTTCAGCGTAAAGAAATCTGGGTTTAAGAAATTTTTTCTGCTGAAAAATCTTTGAGAATGAACCAACTTTGTCTCAGTGAAGAATTTAAGGAAATAATAGCACGAAACCCTAGATCTCATGGCGGGAAAAAACAATGATAAGGATTGATGATATAGGCGATGCACGGGGAAGCGCGTGAGTCATTTCTCATAAATGATATCGAAAAATGAAAAGGCAAGGGACACGTGTCAGAAGGAGAACTGACTTTCACTGTCAGAACTCCAAAACGTCGCCATCATTAAAGATCTCGCGTAAGGAGGCAAATCGAATTTGCAGGGTCATCATTAAGACAAGTCATTATAGCAAGATATTTACTCGGGTACTGAAAAGATATTGAAAACATTGATTAAAATACTTTTGCCCGAAGTAAAACCCTATTCAGCAAAAATATTTTAAGAGGGTATTGTCATATGTGAATTTTATCGTACGTACACGTCATCGACAAAGAGGATAAATTGTCAGGTGGACATCCAAATAGGCACTCAGAAAATATCCTACAAGACATCACCGAATAAGAGAAAACCCGAGTAAGCAGATGTTGAACAAAACCTACTCAGGGTCGATCGACGTCATATACTACTCGGGATCAGTTAACGATACTCGGGACTGGTTAAATGACGTTTCTACTCGGGATCAAATGATGTTACTCGGGACCAGCGGATATTATCCTTGCTCGGGACAAATATGAAGAAAACTAAATAAAAAGCCTAGCGCTTAGCTCACGGATTAGGTCATTAAATACACGAAGATATCCATATCAAGAAGGATTCCCAATGAGAATAGAATACTGAGCTGGAAGGGTTCCCAATCAGGCAACAACTTTATTTCGTTAAAAAGACTACGCTCTCATAAGGAAACAAGTCCATATTGGACTACATTACTAGAATCTCATTCGATTTCAATACAAGACTCCGAAACAGGAAAGAAGACAGTCCGCTTCAAGCAAGTAATCATAATTAAATACAAAGATCTATTACTTGTACAAAGCAGATTAGGGTTCTATATACATATAAATAGACCCATAATCTCACAATATATATATATACACAGCAATCATAGAAAAATACAGAGAGAAGAAAGAGAGATCGAGAGCTTGTAAACATCATAATTTCATAGTGGATTTTGGCTTGGTTGATCATTCAATCACCCGTGGACGTTTCTCCGGTCATCGAAGTTTTACCACGTAAAAAACTCGCGTTTGTTTATTTTCTCCTTCTCTTTATCTTTGAAATCATTGCCGAAATCCAATCCTTATTGGCTTTTCTGATACAATCCAGAAATCGACGTCAACACTTTTTAAGAAAACAAAATTTGTAGTTAAAACTTAGATTTCTGTCAATGAAATTGGACTTAGTAGTTTCATTTCGAAAAAAGGAGCAGAGTCGCTAGGCTTCAGTTAAGTTCCTTTAATTCATAAATGTTAGTAGAGATTATTATTAAAAGATGATATAGAAGAAATGAGGGAAATGCATAAAATGTTTTTTAACCAAAGTGGCCAATACCCTTTCCTGAATTTATCTTTTGAACCATCTCCAGGTTTTACTCAAATGCTTTAACTGTAGGTTACCATTATGATCTATTAATAGTTTAAAGTTTGTCGACCTTATTATTTTGTTACATTTTAGACCAGCATAACACAATATAGAGTTTATAATTTATCATTCACTCAATTGTTTACTTCCTATGCTACATACTAGTTAAACTCCATTTTATACTTCTTTATTCTTTTTTGTTTTAACGATTTTTTTTTTGTGGTTTTGCTATATGTAGATAACGCAGAGTTATATGCCAAAGTCGGAGTGTCCTTTGTTATGGGAACTAGCGGTGGAGTAGTCAGGGACAGATTGTATAAGACTGTAGAAAAATCAAAGGTCGATGCTGTGATATCCCCACAAATGGGAAAACAGGTATATAAATCTTGTATGTAAAGCTTTAAAACTTAGTGTCTATTGTTTTCCATATCCTAATGTTTCAGTGATTTGTTAGTTTATTGTGTTCCTTGCAGCAACGGAATTTATGGCTGAGCAATTTCCCGAAGCCTTCACCGGGTATTCTTTGCAGGTACTTCCTGTTTCTTAATATTTCCACAACTGAGCAATGTTGATCTTTTTTGTTAGTCTTATCTGTGAATTCATGTTCTGAATGGTTAATATTAACAGAAATTTATATTACTTGAGGAAGTTACTTTGCTTGAGTCTGATTTGTAGGCTTGGCCTCCTTGTTATCTATGTTTCTAAAAATATTTAATTCTTGATGGGATGACTAAGAACGGTTTTTGGGAAAGAGCTATGAAAAGGAGGGTTTTAAACTTTTTCATAAACAAAACATTACAATATGTTAAGTTGGCATAAACTCTGTTGTCAAAATTTCAATTTATGATAGTGATTGGCTTTTTCATAAATCATGACTGATGAAGTTGAAGTCTGTCTTGAACTTTTAGGGAATAATTAACCATGTCCTATAAGTCATTCCCTGTGCAACCGGGTATAACTTCGTATCTCCTGTGAGGGACTTTGCAAATCTTTGACTTACCATTTTCCTTGTCATGTTTTTTTATTTTTATTTTTGTTATTTTTTTATTTTTATAGTTAAACCAGTGCATTGCGGTTCTCTTTGCAGCTATTGGTTTCTAAATTTGTAGAAGCCGTTCTCTTATTTTTATAGCAGTTTTCAGTTAAGAATCAATTTTAACTCCTGTCTAGTCATTGGTGTTCATTGTCAATGGTTAATTTAACATAGAAAATGTAATGCAATCTAGTTCTCAATATGAGCCTTTCTATATCACAGTTTAATGATATCTGATTTGTTCTGTACTTCTGTTGCACAAAGTCCACCGTGGTTGAGTTAAAAATAGACATGTCGGCGGTTCGGTTCAAACAGTTGAACTGAACCGGAACCGAACCGTCAGAAACCGAAACCGAAACCGAACCGTTTGGGAAGGTTAGGAACCGGAACCGGAACCGGTACTGTAGCGGTTCTAGTTCCGGTTTCGGTTTCGGTTCCAGATTTGTTGGAACCGTCTGGTTTGAACCGGAATGGAACTGGTGGTTCCGGTCCGGTTCGAACCGGATGGTTCCAACAAATCTTTAAAAAAAAAAAAAATTGGACGGTCTGCTGACGTCAGCAGATCGTTGGGCTGCTGTCCAACGTTCAATTTTTTTTTTCTATAAATACCCTCTCCTACCTTCATTTCTCTCCACTTCAATTTCCTCTCAATTCTCTCTAATTCTCATTTCTCTCTCAATTCTCAATTCTCAAACTTTCCAAGTTTTCAATTTTCTCTCAATCACTAAGTTAGTAAGTTCCCAATTTATTTAATTTGCAAGTACTAAGTTTTCAATTTTATTTATTTACAATTTATTTTATTTGCTTTTAAGCAAATAATTTGTTTTATTTACAATTAAGTTTTCAATTTATTTTATTTACATTATTTACAATTTAATTTGAAATTACAATTTACTAACTTTCCAATTTCATTTATTTGTAAAAAAAAATTAATTTATTTTATTTGCAATAACTGAACCAACTACTAAGTTTCCAAATTACAATTATCTATGAAATTTATTTCCAACAATTTATTTTCCTCAATTTTTTTATTTTTTGTTTAAGTAATTTTCATTTCAATTTTTTAAATGGCAAGTGGAAGTGGAAGTCGTGATGGCCCTAGGTGTTCAATTTCAATGAAAGTTGTTGGTCGTTTGACCGATAATATCGGTTTCGATGACAGGGCCTATCACGAGTATCTGCAACGCCAATTCTATGCTGAAGGCTTAGGTCTAAACCCCTATCAATCTTAACCCCCTTTAACAATTTATGAATCCGATCCCGATCGACCCAATTCTATCATCAATTTCACAAGCAAATCAGAAAATATGCCTGTAGATTTTGAATTTCACCCAGCTTTGCAAGAGAATGTATCGAACAAGGTCAAATTTGATCTCTTCGTACACCATATGAAGAAAGTTACGCAAGACAATGGAACCATTAAAGTGGTTTGCAATTACTACAAAAAAAAATAAGTGGAACAAATCTGGAGGATATGGCACATATCGGGAGCATATAACGAACAATCATCCAGAAGCAGATACCTTATCGAGTTCACATTCCCAAATGCCCAGGTACGCTACCCCTAACCACCAATTATTTAAATGTAGTGATGAAAACAATAGAGAAGAATTATCTAGAATGGTTGCAACAAAACACTTGCCATTTAGTTTTGGTGAAAAGGTTGGTTTTATTAACTATTGTAGACAAGCATTAAATCTCACTGCATGTCGTGTTCCAAGTGTCACGCTCACAAAAACACTTGAAAAAATTTATGATAGAGAAAAAGAAAGTTGGAAAAATATTTTGAAAAATATAATGGTCGTGATTCCGTATGTGCCGACATATGGAGTGATCATTGAAGATTACATTCATATATGGGTGTTACTTGTCATTATATGGATAATGCATAGACTCTCCCAAAAAGGATTCTTACATTTAGAGTTTTTGATGAGAAACACACTGCTGCTAATATTTTTAGACAACTTAGAATTATTTTTACTGAGTATAATATTGAAAACAAAATTTTCACAATTGGTTTTGATAATGCTTATAGCAATACTGTTGTTGTTCATACTTTAATTGAGTTATGGAAACCTTATCTTGGTAGTAAATTTTTTCATCAACGATATGCATGACATGTGTTAAATTTATGTGTTTAAAAAGGATTATAAACTCTTCAACAGTTTCTTCAACCTATTAAAGATGCCCTCTATTTTTTATGGAGAAATCATTCTGCAATTAAAGCATGGGCTGGCTGGCGTATAGTTAGTTTTCCCCGTGATGTTCAAACACGTTGGAATTCTACATATAAATTGCTTGCTAAAAGTTATGATTATAGAGATTTATTAGTTACTTTATTCAATATAATGTTAGTCACATTAATCTTTATCAAAGTCATTGGGATGTTTGTAACAATGTTTGTTGTTTGTTAAAAGTCTTTAATACTGCTACTAACAATTTATCTGGTGTTTATTATCCTGCAACTAATTTATTTATTATTGAAAGAAACTGACCCACAATTGCTGGAGTTCGTTACTATGAAGGCTAAATGGTTAGAATATTATAAGGAGTTTCCAAATATTTATTTGATTACCATGTGTTTTGATCCACGTTGTAGATTAGAAAGTTTGTATGATTATCTATCTGCTTATTATGAACAAAGTTTAAAAATAGAGTATGATGTTGATAAGTGTTGTGATAGAGTTAATGCATTACTGTATGAGTTATATGATGAATATCTTAGAGTTTATGGTCCATCATTGAACATAGATGTTCCACAAACTCAAAGTGTATCTCAATCCCCATCATCCTCTGAATTTATGAATTTAGAGTATAATCTGTTATCCAAAAAAACCAAAAAGTTACGAGGTTCTTCTTCAACAAGCTCCAACACTTATTTCGAGCTTGAATCTTATCTAGGTACCTCATTTGAGTTTATAGAAGACGTTCAAGATAAAAAATTTGATATCCTACACTGGTGGAGTGAGCATGAAAAATATTTTCCAATCTTGGCTATGATAGCCAAACAAATCTTTTCAACCCCAGTTCTACAGTAGCGGTTGAACAACAATTCAGCGCCGGTGAAAATATTTTGGACTCCAAACATTCGCTTTTAAGTCCAAAATCAATTCAGATATAAGCTTGGTAGATGATTGGACAAAAGCAGAATATAGACAACAAGAAATTGATCAGGAGGAACCCTACGATTTCTTCAAAGATGACCAACCTGACGCCGGAAGTGGAACAGATGATCAGAATAACGTTTAGTCCTTGCCTCCACGTCATCACCCAACTGGCCAACATGCAATGAAAGGTAAAAGCATTGTGTGGCCTTTGATTCCTCTAAAGTCCCCTAAGAGGATACGTAGGCAACTTAATCGTGGTAAAAATTAAGTGCAAGACCAAATTTTCATTTAATTTTTTAATTTGTTATTTTTTTTTGCTGAAAAAAAAAATAGGCGACCCAATAACATGTATTTACAAATAAATTTACCTTTACATATATGTAATATTTTACAGAAGAAGAAAAAAAACGGGACAGCCGGTTCCGGTTCTTAAAAATCATAATGATTATCTATCACCAATTCACCGTAGGTTTGCTAAATTTGATTCATTGATGCGCCAAACATCATGTAAATGAATTATAATAGGAAGAAGTTTTTGAAAAGTTGTCTGCTATATTCCTTTTCTTTTTCATTTTTATTGTCCATTTGGTTAAAATTAGTAACGACCTAACTTTATCTAGGGCTAACATTTTAATTAGAATGAATTTTTTTCTGTCCTTTTGCCGAGTTTCCTTCAAGTTTCAGCATAATGTCTGTGGTATATCAATATATGCAGAGGGTACTGTTGATGCTGTACTTTTTCTTTCTAAGAAGGTAGTCATTCAAACATTACCTCCTACTTTTTCTTTGTATCATATAATTTTGGAAGTGATAATTGTGTTCAGTTGAAGGCAGACAAGTGGATATACAATATGATAGACGTGTTGCGGGAGAGAAACATGTGATAATTGTTGACTCTTTGTTTGTATTCGTCCATAATTTAGTTCGAGGTACTTAGGATCGTGATGGATGAAAAAAAGGAAGTCAACTTTGGATTAGTTTTGTGCCTTACGCCAGTGTTTGTTATTATTCCAATTTGTTGCAAAATTTTCCTGAGAACTTGAGAGGCTCGGTGGTGACTCGATCTCTGTATTCATGATATGATGGAATTATTTTAATGCATATTTACCCAACGAAAATAGTCCATATGCCTTGTTAATTCATATCCACTTTGTTTTATGTTCATGAGGGATAATGATATCTTCTCCTATCTAATCGCATTCACATTCATAAGTTGATTCAATTGCACTCTTTTATGGATTTTCCTCATCTATCTGTCCATTAAGCATTACATAAACTGGACCTATTTTAATAGTACTTATCAATAGCAATGGCAAAACGACCAGATCACAGCATTAGGAGAACAGTTATCTGAAGCCATTTGTGATATCAGGAGATTGCTTTCTCAGCAGGGTCAATTCAGGAGACGTGTCGAACTTAATTGTTATGCTTTCTTCTTTGATGAGGTAATGAGTAGCCTATCAATCAATCACTTGATTTTATCAACTAGCTTTTTGAGTTTCTTTTTTTTTTTAATTTATTAAAGTCCTTGTCTTTATATTGGAACTTCAATCAGGTTTTATAGGACCGGAATGAAGTAATATAATCTTGAATATCTCATTCAGCATGTACATTTTGGTTTAAGACACCATGAGCTTAGACACATAAAATTATTAGGGAATATAAATTAGTATCGTTAGAGTCCTCGAATGGAACATTTACCCCATGTTAATGATCTCTTTGAGTAGCTATTACACTCAACACTACACGCATGCTCCATCCAGACTGTTTTCATCTGGAACCATACAATTTTTGGCCAAATAAATCTAGATACATTAGACAGACTTTGAAGTTGCTGTTTCTCATCATATGAAGCTCATTAGATAGGCAAAAAAGTTTGTCAAAGCTTGAGAATTTCATTACAGAATTGCTTTGAGCTTCCTTCTATGGTTTTCTTCCATGATTATATTTTGTGCCTTCTACTAGTGACGTGAAGCTTCCTCATCTACTGCAATACACAAAACAAATGAAGAATCATTTCTAAATCAAGTGTTCTGAAGTCTGGCCAGAAGGTTTTCAATGTGCAGACCATGAAAATTCTAGATGCATTGTGACTGGGATTGAAGATGCGGCGTTGTCTGTTGAAAACTAAACTTAATCTCCAGCCAACCACCTTCCCGCCACCGTTCTAGAAGCCGACCATCACATGGCTTCCAACTACCATCCCAATTTTTCAACCAGCCAGCTCTCAACTGCCATCAACCAGTTGATTTGCGTTTATTGTTTTTGTTTTTAGCTCATCTTATTTCCCTATATAAAGGTATGAAGATTGTATTGAAAATGTGTAGAGTGGTGTAAGAAATCTAGAGAGAAATAAAAAGCTTCCCCTTTCATTGTGTTTGTTCGAAAATATCTCTCATAGGCGCACCACAAGTGACCTCAACCATACCATCCCAGCAACAGTGGTATCAGAGCGCAGGAGAACCAGAAAGTCGAAGAACATAGGCCAAAGTCGAATTGGCCCAGAAATCAAAGTGATCAAAATCGATTCTTGATCACACCAGAGTGATCTATTCATCGTCAGAAGTTCGACGGTGAAAACGCCATCCAAATCGGAGTGTCAGAGAGGTCGCACGCGCCGTTAGAATTTGGAGAGTGAACTCACGCGCCATCCACACACAACCAGAGTCCCGGCGCGTTACCAACACACACCGATCGTCTTCCTCACCCGTTTACAGGATCCGATCCGAAGTCCGATCCATAAAGCCGGTACTAGATTCTACCTGAAGCCGATCTAACAACTCGGTCGCTGGAACGACCCGACATCCAACCCAATACCCGATCGCCTGACCCGACCCAAGATCCGTTAATATTCACGGTGATGACATCACTAACGCCGTTATAACGGCTGGAATATTCCGTCAGTCAAAGGGAATATTCCATTATCTTTGGTTGATTTTTTCAAAAAGTTTGTCCGCCCTATTTTGGACGCTTCCGAACTCTTTTTTTTTTTTTTTACAAACTCGGACTAGTGTCCAAGGTTTTGGACCATTCCGGCCGCAACCGTGCACTCTGTTTTTGTAAATTCTGACTCCAAATTTGTGATCTATGCACTTCAAGTCTCGATGGCCAACGGTAACGCACATGTTGTCATCCTCAATCTCACAAAAGACAACTATGACAATTGGTACATATAAATGAGAGCTCTACTAGACTCATAAGATGTTATGGATATTGTGAAAGATGGATATACAGAAGCTGAAGGAACCATGACAAAAGCTCAAATATCAACTCTCAAAGCCAATCGAAAGAGGGATGTAAAGCAAAGTCCATAATCTATCAAGGGTTAGGCGAAGCAATATTCGAGATCATAGCATCCGTTAAGTCGTCGAAAGAAGTCTGGGACACCCATCTCAAAACTTACAAAGGTGCTAACAAAGTGAAAAGGATTCGTCTTCAAACTCTACGAGGTGACTTCGAATCCCTATGAATGAAATCTAATGAATCTATTACTGAGTTCTATACATGAGTTATGGTCGTTGCGAATCAGCTAAGAAGAAATGGAGAAACTCTCAAAGACATGAGAATTTCAGAGAAAATTTTACGATCATTAGATCCAAAGTTTGACTTCATAGTTGTGGCCCTAGAAGAGACAAAAAATCTAGAGACGATGTTTGTCAAAGAACTTGTGGGATCATTGCAAGCCCATGAGTAGAAAGTCACAAGAAGAAGTGACGACAGAGTATTGGAGCAAGCTCTCCAGTCAAAGCTCTCCCTCAATGAAAAAAGATATGAGCAAGGGGGGACCTCACAACAAGGAAGAGAACGAGGTAGAGGATCTCGTGGAAAAGGTTCAGGAAATGCTGAAACCAGGAGTAAAGGCAGGGGAGGAAGAGACGCAAACAGAGGAGGACATGGACAACAGAACTATGTCCCACGAGGCAGAGGACGAGGAAGAAGAGGCGGGTACAACAACTGTCCGAACATTGACAAAAGAAATGTTCAATGTTATAACTGCCACAAATATGGTCACTATAGACCCACCAAATGAGGTAAATGAGAATTCTAACTTTACAGAAACAGAGCAAGTTGAAGGAGAATCGTTAATGTTGATGGTGTTATGATTATGCTCGATAGCAAGAGTGTAATATTGTTATTAACAATCTTTTCATATGAATAAAGTGATTTCTAGTTTAACAAATCTTATAGCATTTATAGTTTAATTATTATAATTGTCAAAAGTAAATAATCATAAGGTCAAAAGACTATGAGAAAAGAAGAATTGTTCATACATCTAGATATGTATGAGGTAGACACAATTCTTTAGTTAGTCTTGAATAATATTCACAACTTAAGATAGAAGGTTAGATGCCTTTATCTTGTCAAAGTTGTAGATTCTTTTGCTACCATTTGAGTGGGATCAAATGTGTTATGATGAGTCTAAAATCATCAAAGTGTGGTGTCTTTGGGAAAAATAATCTAGTGCACTGGGTGCATTGAATAGGATCAAAATGAAACACTTTATCTAGAACCGTCAATGGATAAAAGTTTTCATTTGAAGACAATCGGATAGTCTATCTCAATCCTGAGATAAATGATGGACTTATGGTAGCAAGTGTTATCATTTGAGCTATCAATGTGTACGATTATATAGCATAGTCTATCCTCGATAGTTTGGTGGTATTCATTTGTTAATCGATAGAGAACTTCATTTATATATATGGACATCGTGGCTCCATTTATTGAATGAGAGTAGAATACCATCATATGGATGTTTTGAGGTGTTGGATATTAAATCTTAATGTTAAGTTTTCAATAGTGTCTATTGAAACATGGCTTCTGGACAAGTCAAAATATCCAAGTTCAAAATGTGGTCATATGAGTAAATATGGTAACTTGGAGAGCTATATATGGTTTATTAGCTCTTGGTGATTACTGGTATTCTTCACGAGGATACACTTTCTCCAATAAGATTGTCTAGGGTATGAATGAGTAACATCAACTTATTCTATCTTTATTTAAGAGTTCAATTTTAGTTCTTTAGTGGAATGAACTAAAATTAAATAGATCGGACCTAAGTGAATCATTTGTTGATTGTGATTGGGTTGTGTCTATTGGAGCTTAAATTTATATAGCCCAAGATCCTCAATCCACACGAACTTGCATGGATCACTTGATATATTCTACCAGACCAATTTAAGAGTCCATCTAGAATTGTATTAAGGCATGTGAACTTATTTCTTTTTGTAAGAATAGGTCTAGTTCACATGTGGACTTTTTTATTAAGGTCCAATGGATTTTATTAAATAAGAAAAATAATATATGGCCCTTATATATTGTATGGGCGGCAAGGCTATTGAGAATAGCTTAAATATATTATTTTATTTTATTATTTAATTAAATAGAAATTAATTAATTTGTTAATTAATTAATTATTTAATTAAAAGTCAAAATCTTTTTCTTAGTTGGAGATGGTCTCCTAAAACTATACTATTGTTGGTAGTATAGTTAATGTTAAAGATTATATTTGATAAGTAGATAAATAAAAGGAATTATATATCTAATCAAATTAGGAAGTCTTTAATATGGTTACAAACACATTATTGAGTTGGATTAGGAGTCTTGGTTGAGGATAGAATTCCTTTTTGAAAAGGATTCTTAACCACCAAGTAAATCTACCTAAGGAAATGATTCTTAACTACCAAGTAAATCCTTCTTAGGAAAGGATTTGTGATCCTAATCTATATCATATAAAATTCGGCCAACCCACACATATATATATAAAAGGATAGAATTCCTTTAAGATAAGGATTCTTAACTACCAAATAAATCCACCTAAGGAAAGGATTCTTGCCAACCAAGTAAATTCTTCTTAGAAAAGGATTTATGATCCTATATATATATATATATATATATATATATATAAATATATATGTGTGTGTGTGTGTGTGTGTGTGATTTTCGACCAGCCCTAAGAATTCTATGATGAAAATTTCGGCCATGCCTAGGTAATTTTCAAGAGAGAATTTGGCATAGCAAGAGAGAATTTTGAGGGAGAAAAATTAGTTTTTGCTCTAGAAAAAATTCAATCAACTCATAGAAAAAGGGTGTGGAATTCGGCCAAGGAGAAAAGAGAAAAATAAGAACGTTTTTGTTTTCAATAGTACACTACTATCCTTTACATCAAAATGGTTTTGTGTACAACATTGAATCAAGGTTCACGTGAGTTTCAATCAAATTGATTGATAATTCACAAGTGACCGGACGTTCTTGGATTTTTCTCTTGAAGGATATTTGTAACTAACAAAGAAAAGATTTTGCTTTGTCTCCATCCTCAGGTATACAATAAAAAGTAAGGGAGCCCATACTCCAAGGTGATTTTTGTTCGTGATTGGATTGAAAGATCTTACGGAATCAATTCGACGCTTGTTCAATTGTCACGAGAAAAAGGTATGATACTTTTATATACGTCAATTAATCTAGGGTTAAGGTTCTCGTTACATAAAGGGAAATTTTTTTATTTATACGCAAACCCTAATTTTTTTTTCGTTTTTCTCACGCTTCCGTTGCGTTTCTAAACCGTTTTTTCCCTACAGATGGCACACAACTCAACATATCAAAACCAAAATGTTTGGTTTTTGATTCTAGAGCCAGCAACCATATGACTGTCAGAAAAGACTTATTCAGTGAACTTGATGAGAAAGTTCACGGAGAAATCTCATTTGGTGACCTCTGTAAAATCCTTGCCCAAGGAATAGGAGATGTCATGATTAAGCAGAAGAATGGAGATCATGCTTTCATCTCAAATGTCTATTATCTTCCAGACATGAAGACAAACATCCTAAGTCTCGGACAACTGTTGGGGAAAGGATACCACATTAGCTTTCAAAATATACAACTTACCATCACAGATGCTCGAGGAAAGCTGGTTACCCGAGTCTAGATGACGAAGAACAGGATGTTCCCTCTCGCAATTCATCATGATGCGCCAAGGTTTTTGACAGCTATCATCGATGACAAAGATTGGTTGTGGCATCTACGGTATGGACATCTCAATTTTGAAAGTTTAAAGCAACTTGGAAGTAAGAAGATGATGAAAGGATTGCCAAACATCCATCACCCAAATCAGATGTATGAAAGTTGTGTTCTCAGTAAACAACACAGAAATAGCTTCGGAAAGGAGGCAAATTGGAAAGCAACCATGCCACTTGAGTTCGTTCACACAGATGTGTGTGGTCCATTAACGCCAGTATAAAAAGGACAGAATCAATACTTCCTCACCTTCATTGACGACTACAGTAGGAAGACTTGGGTTTATTTCCTAAAAAGAAAGTCTGAAGTATTTGGTTACTTGAAAGAGTTCAAAACTCTTGTGGAGAAGCAAAGTGGCTACTACATCAAAACACTAAGATTAGATCAAGGTGGAGAATACACTGCAAGTGCTTTCCAGGAATTCCTTAAGCAACAAGGAATCAGATATCAGTTTACACCATCTTATACTCCTCAGTTAAACGATGTAGCTGAAAGGAAAAATCAAACAATTCTTAACATGGTCAGAAGCATGTTAAAGGATAAAAACATGCCTAAAAGTTTTTGGACTGAAGCAGCATTGTGTTCTGTATATCTACAAAACAGATGTCCTACAAAGAGTCTTGATACAAAAAGACACCACAAGAAGTATGGAGCACTCACAAACCAAGTGAGAGCCACCTTAGAGTTTTTGGATCCATTACCTACATCAAGGTCCCAGAAGTAAGAAGAACGAAGCTTGAAGATAAAGGAGAAAAGTGTATCTTGGTTGGATACGGTGATAGAACTATGCGTTACCGGCTATATAACCCCATCACCAAGAAAGTGATCTTCAGTAGGGATGTCATTTTTAAAGAAAATGAATCTTGGAATTGGGATTAGAACAAAGCTTCCAGAAGTGCAGAGTTTATATCTGAAGAAGAGACAAGAGAAATGGCTACAGAACCACAAATACCCAGAAATCAACAGACTCCTCAACGTGGTTCCCCTTCACCACAAAGGTATGATGCTCCATCACCAATTGAACGTGATTTTTCAGATATGATGCCTAGAGGGACACGCAGCCTAAAAGATCTGTATGAAAATACAGAACAGGTGGAATAAGACATTACTCTTTATTGTCTACTGATGACAAGTGGTTCAGTTAGCTTTGAAGAGGCTAACCAATAAGGACAATGGAGAAGTGCAATGGATGAAGAGATTCCTCCATTAAAAAGAACTAGACATGCGAGTTGACTAATCTCCTAAAAGGTCAAAAAACCATCAGAGTAAAATGGGTCTATAAGACCAAAAGGAATGTGAAAGGAGAAGTTCAAAGATACAAGGCAAGACTTGTAGCAAAAGGCTATAAATAGAAGGAATGAGTTGATTACGGAGAAGTCTTTATCCCGGTTGCTAGACTAGAGACCATCAGATTGCTAATATCATTAGTAGCCCAGAAAAGTTGGAAAATTTACCAAATTGATGTAAAGTCAGCATTCCTTAATGGCTTTCTTGAAGAAGAAATCTATGTGGAACAATCACCTGGATCTGTGAAGAAAGGCATAGAAGATAAAGTATACAGGCTAAAGAAAGCTCTATATGGTTTGAAGCAAGCACCCCGTGCATGGAACATGAGGATTGATGATTACTTCCAAGAGAACGGATTAGAAAAATGTCCGTATGAGCATGCACTATAATTGAGGAAGGAGACTGATAGAAGCTTGTTATATGCATGCCTATATGTTGATGACTTGATCTTTACCGGTAACAATCCAACCATGTTTGAAGATTTCAAATGGAGAATGGTGAAAGAATTTGAGATGACTGACATTGGTCTAATGGCTGATTTTCTTGGTATTGAAGTTGTGCAAAGCGAAAAACGTATATTCATCTCCTAGAGTATCTATGCAAAAGAATTCTGAAGAGATTTGGTATGGAAAAATGCAATCATGTCACAACTCCAGTAGAAACAGGATTGGAGTTAAGAAATAATGAAATAGGAGATGTTGATCCAACCTGTTTCAAGAGCTTGGTTGGAAGCCTGAGATACTTGACGTGTACTAGACCAGATATACTTTATGGAGTTGGACTAGTTAATAGATACATGGAGACTCCTGACCAGTCTCACCTAAATGCAGCAAAGAGGATGCTCCGTTACATAAAAGGTACAATTGATGATGGTATATTTTATACCAAATGTGAAGATTGCACGTTGATTTGCTATTCAGACAATGATTGGGGAAGAGATATGGATGAACGTAAAAGCATGACATGCTTTACATTTTTTATAGGAGATACAGCGTTCACATGGTCATCCAAAAAGTAAGCCATTGTGACACTGTCATCATGTGAAGTTGAGTATGTTGTTGTCTGCTCAGCTGTTTGTCATGGTATCTGGATCAGTAATGTGTTATAGTACTTTACATTTTTACAAGTCAATCCCATAGAGGTCTACATCGATAGTAGATCAGGGATTGTGCTAGCAAAGAATCCAGTATTCAATGAAAGAAGCAAGCATATTGATATGCGGTATCACTTCATCAGAGAGCATGTGAAGAATAGGAAGGTGGAACTAGTCTCTTGTAGGACATATGATCAAGTTACTGATATTTTCACCAAGCCGCTCAAACATAATGTGTTTTCAAGAATAAAGACAATGTTTGGTATGACAAAGCACGGAGAGTCAAGTTTAAGGGAGATGTTGAAAACTAAACTTGATCTCCAGCCAACCACCTTCCCGCCACCTTTCTAAAAGCCAATCATCACATGGCTTCCAAGTACCATCCAAGTTTTTCAACCAGCCAGCTCTCAACTGCCATCAACCAGCTGATTTGCTTTTATTGTTTTTGTTTTTAGGTCATCTTATTTTCCTATATAAAGGGATGAATATTGTATTAAAAATGTGTGGAATGGTGTAAGAAATCTAGAGAGAAATAAAAAGCTTTTCCTCTCATTGTGTATGTTCAAAAATATCTCTCAGAGGTGCACCACAAATGACTTCAACCATACCATCCCACCAACACTTTCAGGGGAGATCCTAAAGAAAATACCATAATTCTGTGGTTTGCTGCATCTCAAGTAATTGCTCCTTATAAGAATGTTGTAGAAGTCATATGCTCTTGTAAAAGTAAACTAACATAAACAGATATAATCACATTGATTCTGATACGAGAAATTTCTTTCAAGCATTAAAGGCCTCATAAAAATAACACAATACAGAAACGACCCCTGTTTGAATTGCATGAAACTTAAGACTGACATGACTCTTTGAAATTCAACAACGATTTAAGCATCTTTTGGGCTTGATACTATATCTTAAAATGCTTTGAAATTTTCCATGGAGGTTCCTCTAGGTCCAATGGACTTTTCAACTAGTTCGAATTTTTTAGCATTCTCCCTCATTTTCTTTCCATTTTCTTGCCACAAAATCAGATCCAGGCTTCTCAGTAATCCATTTTTTGTGATAATTCCACCTTCCACACTAACACCAATCTCCCACTCATCTTGTACCATTCTTGCATTAAGTCTTTGGTCCCCGAAAAATGTCCTTACAATCATAGGCACCCCATATCTCATACTCTCCACCAATGAACTCCACCCTACTGCATTGTGGGCTAAAATATCCAACTGAGGAACCCATTCCACCACAACTCCATTCAACTGTTGGGTGTGCAACCAAAGTCCCACATTGGCTAGACATGGGGATGATCTTGGGTATATAAGTATGGAAATAATCTCCATTGGTATGAGGCCTTTTGGGTAGAGACCCAAGAGCAAATCCGTGCGGGCTTGGCCCAAACCGGACAATATCATACCAATGTGGAGAATGTTGGTTCCGTACTTCTAACAAGTGGTATCAGAGTCGTGCCCCAGACTTGGCCGAGACGTAGCCGAACCAAACCAGGAGATGGTGGGCCCTAGGTAGCTAGCGATGGGTCCGTGATGTTAGCTCTCGAGGCAGGAGATGCTCCAGATCTTCACATAAGACGTGTGCTCCAGCGCGGTGGAGAGGAGTAACCTCGATGGAGTGGTGCCCCTAACATTGACGGATTGATGATCGCTTGAGGGGAGTCCGGACCGTGAAGATAATGATGGTCCTTTGTTCGAGGGGAGGATTGTTGGGTGTGCAACCAAAGTCCCACATTGGCTAGACATGGGGATGATCTTGGGTATATAAGTATGGAAATAATCTCCATTGGTATGAGGCCTTTTGGGTAGAGACCCAAGAGCAAATCCGTGCGGGCTTGACCCAAAGCGGACAATATCATACCAATGTGGAGAATGTGGGTTCCGTACTTCTAACATCAACTTTGTTTTTGGCAAATGTGCTTGTAAATTCTTCTTCAGTGTCCATATAAACGGCACTTTGCTTGCTTCCAAGGCCTCTGCTACTGCCACAATCTCATTAGGAGACAACCTTGAGACTGACCCAAACCCGAGATATGCCACAGATGCATGCTTCTGCCTGTTGAGCCACGGCAGGCAGCCGCTGGTATCGGGAACTTCCGGTGGTGGAGAGATTAGATTGAGGGGACCAACATTGGGAAACTGATTGAATTTGGATTTGAGATCGTTGTTTATTGTAGGATCTAATTCTTCGAAGCTGTTAATGACAACTGCTTCTCCTTGAGGTAGTTTCAGGCCCATTTGATGTAGCATATGGGAAAATATTGATTGCAAGTTTCCGAAGAGGACTCCTTCAGGCAAGTCTCTGATGCACACTTTTGACATTCCTGGAATGAATTTAAGCAGCTCATCTTCTCGTCCTTCAATACCTGTATTTACATTTTACACATAAACATATAATTGACCAAATTGAAATGTCACCAACTCCTTATCAAATGTAGACTTTTGTCTTTTAGCGAACTCTAGACATTTGGAGTTCACTAAAAATAATACAAAAGTACGCATTTTATACGCAAGTTCATATCCGGTGAGGAATTTAAGTTACCTTGAAGTCCTATTGTTTCCCTGATAAGATCAGTAAAAAAATAAGCTGAGAGTGAGCTAGACCCTGACAACCAACAAGGCACGAAAGGCACCTCCATCTCCTCTGCCATTTTTGCTGCAAACCAAAGGAAACCGTCATTGACCAAACAACTCACCTTTCTCCTTGTCTCTGCCTCGGCCTCTGCCACTGCCTTTCTCAAGGTGTCAGGAGCCGCCTTCATAAACAACTCAATATCCTCCTGAGGCTTCCCAATGAATACGTAGCCTTCCGAGACCCCATCGGAGACATTATAGGCTTTCACATTGGGAAGGAAGTAGTGTTTGTGTGTAGAGAAGAGGGAGTTGTTTGATTCTGCAGTGTTGAAGAATGAGAAAAGGGTGTTTGGAGCAGCGGATGCAAGGCGGCTAATGATGGAAAGGAGAGGAGCGGCGTGGGTGGAGAACGGAAAGGCAAGGACTGCCACATGAGGTTCACTGGCAGGTACAAGTTGGGCCATTGTTGGAGTATAGAGGTGGTGGTGCTGTGATGAAGGAGAGCTATGCAGTATATATATACTGTTGAAAGGGTTTATTTACTTGGCTGGAAATGAATAACCGTAAATGGGGGTTGGCACATATTTTACTTACCTGCACATGTTTTTGTGTGATCAAATTTCATTTTTCATAAAAACATGTCTTTTGGAAGATTGCCTATTAGACTTGATTCAGGTTATATATCACCCACGGTTCGGCAACTCGAACCTGAAATATTGACAAGCTGAATGAATGCTCTTTTATCATCGGGCTACCTTTTATAAGCAAACCACATTTAACTGCAGTGAAAAAGTAAGAAAAACATTTGTTATTAGGAGATTTTATGGCTATCTCATTCATAAGCAAGCTATTGGAAATTTGATGATATTTTTTGAAATATTTAACACCATATTCTAGTACAAATTATCTCAACGTGCGCTGTTAGAATATATATTAGAAAAGCTTAAAATATAAATTTGTCCTCCCAATTCATCATCAAATGCAGTTAAAATTATTATAATTATGATTCTAACTGAATATAATGTTTATTTTTCTTTCATTAGACCGAATATAATGTCTTAAAAGAAGACGGTACTTTTTTTGAACTACAAAATTTAAACTCACGTTAAAGTTGCCAATATTTTTGATTGAGAGTGGACTGGTGGTTGATTGGTTGACAGATTTCTAGTTTTATATTTTTCAAACTGCTACCGGTGGTTGAAATTTCATTCATTTCTGATGATCAAAAATTCAAAACATGTGATAACCCCCGATCACTACCAGAGCTGCACTACCCATGGTACCAGATCCGAATACTCAGGACCACATAAATTAATCCGGCCCTTACAAATCTTATTCCGCAGCTGTTTTGGTAGGACCTAACTAGATCTGAGTACTGCTTGAATTAGCTACTTCCACGTCAGAAAAGATGTCTCCTCTTGTTTGTTTTTTAACGAGTACTAGGGGTGGGTATTAAGTTACGATTCGAACCATATCAAATCGAAAAAAGGGTATTCTATTCAATTCGATTCGTAAGGATAATTCGGTTTAAACCGGTTTAAAATTTGAAAATCGAATATTTTTTCGGTTCAAACCGGTTTGATTTTCTTAAAACCGGATTGAACCGAATAAACCGAGTATATAAGTAAAAAAAAACCTAATATATTTAATGTATTTAAGGGTAATATGTTTTTAACTGATTTATTTTTTTTTAATATATTTTTAAGTTAGGTTTGATTTGTGTTTTTTCCCTATTCTAATGTCCAAAATTAGTATTCAACAAACCATTAATGTTAAAAAAAAAAAATCAAAAAACCCATTAAGCTAGCCGGCCCATTAGGTCTAAAACCAAATTGAATCGAACCGAATCGAATCGATTAAAATAGGTTCAATTCAATTCGGTTCCTATTTCTTATTAGATTTAAACCGGTTCAATTTTGGATGAATCGAAATATTTTAGATTCAATTAGGTTTGACCTAAAATCGAATCGAACCGAACCATGTCCACCCCTAACGAGTACTGTGAGACTTAAATTTCTATCACCGATATAAACGAGGGATGTACAACCCACTCAATTATAAGTTATCGATATTCTCTCTTCTTTTTAAATAGATCTAGCAATTTGTGTTCACGGGTCGGGTTGGACCAGACCTAATAGACTCGTTTATTAAATGGATCGTGTCGGATTGATCCGTTTAATAAAAGGATTGAACTTCTCAAGTCCAATCCAAACCATTTAATAAATGTGTAACCCGTTTAATCTGTTTAATAAACGGGGACAGGTCCAACGGGTTATATATTGACCCGTATGGCTGCGTAACCGGTTTATATCTTATTTTGTTTTCTATATTAAAATTTATTAAAAATAAACTCTAAACAAGCTGTAACTCCATCATAAAGTTTATATCACAAGTAATCAGTTGATTGATTTTCAAAGTAATTTCATAGAGGCTGATATGAAATTACATAAAGAATAATACAACACCACCTAATCAATTTCACACCATCCCCATGATATGTTAGCTTGTCAGGAGAATGATAATATAAAGATGCAAACTTACATAATCAAAGGATAGAGAGAAAGTTCGATATTCTAAAATTTTAGAAGCTAAGGGCACATCCTCTAAGCGATTTTTCAGTTGTTGTTTTTTGAAAATAAAAATGAAAATGAAAACAGTATTTTTACTTTAAGTTTCGAATTTTGAAAACACATCTGGTAGGTTAACCGAAAACTATCAAAAATTGAAATGTTAATTTTGGCATTTTGTTTAATATTATTACAACTATAAACAAATTGATTAAATAATTAACCAATATATTTTTTGTATTGTAATTTTAAAATTAAACAAAAGTAACACATCAAAAATTAATTCAAAAAAACATATCAAAAAATGAATTAATCAAAACCAAACTCTAAAATTATAAATAAATAATTATAATATATATACATATATATTAATAATAATATATATAGTTTTAATATATATATATATATATATATATATATTATAATATATAATATTATAGAATATTAATATATAATATATATATATAATTATAATATATATATATATGTATATATTATTGAATGAATGCTTTTAGTTTTAGTTGAAAATAAATTATTCTGGAATATATATAAGAGGTGCACTTTGGTCATTTGAAAATCTTATTTCGTCTTGTCCTAACCATATCAAACGTATAATAGTACAATTAATAGTTTTAATAAAAAAAATGTTTTTTTATATAAAAAGGTGAAAAACAAAAAC
Source organism: Dipteronia dyeriana (assembly GCA_032871835.1). Classification (NCBI taxonomy): domain Eukaryota; kingdom Viridiplantae; phylum Streptophyta; class Magnoliopsida; order Sapindales; family Sapindaceae; genus Dipteronia; species Dipteronia dyeriana. The sequence continues at coordinate 18,419,690 of CM065296.1, read as the reverse complement.
AAAAAACAAGTATTTTGTGTTTTTCAAATCTTTCACTTTTAACACTGGTTTTATTTTTCATTGTTTTTTTGTCTTTCAAAAATAAAATGAAAAACGGTTAATGAATTCATTTTAAAAATCGTTTTTGAAAAATAAAAACGAAAACGGACTGAAAAACAGATGCAAGACGGGATCAAAAGTAAAAATGTTCTAAACGAAGCAACAACTAAACTATGTTAAAGGTTGTGATTTATATTGTGAATCACTAATGCTAGACAATCCAAAAATTTAGTTCAAATTTCAATCCAAATGATGGGGTAAGTGGTTTTTTCATTAACCACATCATTTCATATTGTATGTGGTGATGACAACTAACTTGTCATATCATTTGAGTTGAAATTTAGATTAATTATGTGGGTTGTACAGCATTACTCTATTGTCTAGTGTTTATCAGACTGGTTAAACGGACATGACTCGTTTATCCCTACTAATTGTGTCAACTAGGGATGGCAATTTGACCCGCACCCGCGGGCACCCATCTGAACCCGACCTTGTAGGGTCGGGTGTGAATGGTGAATTTACAACCCGCGGACCCGTGAATCCGTTTAATGAAAAACCCGGTGGGTTCGCGGACGGGTGAGGGTTGGAAAAATGAACCCGCGGGTTGGACCCGTGAACCCGTATAAATAAAATACTTATATATAAATATACATAGACATTTGAATTATTTTTTATCATTTTATTTTTATGGTTATTACTATTTTGTAATGTATCAAGTATGGTATTAGAAATGGAAATTTAATTCAATTAAGTATCAAATAGGTGATGACATATGGAAATTTATAAATGACAAATCGCGGGTTCGCGGGTTCGTGGGTTACGGGTTTGTGGGTATCCCCGCGGATGAAGCATCCACCCATGAACCCACCTTGTTTCGCGGGTTCGTGGAAGAGGGTATTGGTGCAGCCATAACCTGCGGGTTCAAACCAGCTTGCGAACCCGCTTACCTACGCGAGTTCGAAGGCGGGCGTGGGTAAGGAGAATTTTCACTGGTGAGGGTTTGGATTTTACAAAACTCACCCGAACCCGACCCGTTGTCATCCCTAGTGTCAACATGTCAACCTGTTTATGAAACCGACATGACCCATTTATGAGACGAGTTAAACGGATCAACTCGTTTACCAAACCCAACTCGTTTAACTTAACCCAACTCAACCCAACCCAACCCAACCCAAATTCATTGTGTTCGTATCAGATTCGCGTGTCATGACCCAAATTGTCAAGTCTACTTTTAAACTTAACAATTCAACATGACTTGGATGTCAATGTTTTTTTTTGTTTTTTTTTTCTTTTTTGTTTTTTTTTTTTAAGAATTACAGTTATTACATCAATAGAACTTTCGGGACCTGTTAAGATCGCACAATACATAAGTGATCCAAATATTTACTCCCACAAATCGAGAGAAAATTATATACATATGCTAATAAAATATTTATGGTGGGACTCATATGAAGAAAGGTGCACAACATTAATAACAGTTTTTATTTTATTAAAATCTATTCTTATCTTAAATATTTACTCGATCTTTAAGAGTATTCTCAAATGAGTGAATGACAATATAGTCTCACTCTATTTAATTTGTGACTATTTTCAACATTTAAGGTATGTTTGGCACACTGTATACTGTATTTGACTTTGACTGGACTGTTTTGTATAAGATTGCATCGGATAGATAGTATTGAACAATATTGAATTAAATTTATTACTCTTCATCGTATGGTATTGTATAGTATTGGACGGTATTTGTTTGACTAATATAGTTTTTTTTATTTAAATTAAATATTTATAAATATATTTAAATATAAAAGTTGGAATTTAAAAATGATTAATAAATTAAAAATTCTAATTTTTTTTTAATAATTAGATCACTACCGTCCAATTCCATCAGATGGACATGGAGATCCGTTTCAAAAAGAAGTTTTTAACACTATGTTTGGTTTGATAGAATTGGAGGGAAAGGAAAGGAAATGATTTGGATGGATTTATAATATCTTGTTTTGATTGTTAAACGAGAGGGAAAGGAAAGGAAAGGAAAAGAAAATTAGGGAATAGAAAGGAAAGTGATTTAATAATTTCTTATTGTTTCACCCAATTGGGTTTCTCACCAAATTTTGAAGGAAATGGAAAGAAAGAAAAAGAAAGGAAAAAAATTTTTAATATCTCAAAAGTAACCTTATATAACAATACATATCTATTATTCATAATGTTGAAAGAAATGTATTTTTGTAATGTAATCGGATTTATTTATTTATTTATTTTTATTTGTCTCTTTTCCTTTCCTTTCCTTTCATAACTATCCAAACAACAATCGTTAAAAATATTATCTTTTTTCTTTCTTTCTTTTCTTTTCTTTTCTTCATTAACTTATCATTTTCTTTCCTTTCATTTCCATCAAACCAAACATAGTATAAAAGAAAAAGAATGGGGTGGAGATCCACCCGCTAGATTGAGATCCATCTATGGAGAAGATCCGGTGGTTGGATCTCAAGCGATAGGGGACAAGCCTCCCACACTACGGGATCTCCATTGCATGATATAGATCTTTGCTTAGATCTCCTACACTAATGAAGTTCGGCGGCCCCTTGAAGATGAGGCCAGGTAGCCTTCAGGATAGAGACCGTTTCATCTCACGTAATTTTCAAAAAAGAAATTAAAAAAAAAGTTTTTTTTTCAAGTCCAATAGGGTTATTCGACACCTCCCCCACTGTATAACTTAATATGGTTCAAATAATATTAAATTAATGATTAGCGATATTGACACTGTAACACCTTAAATCCGGGACCCAACGGAAGGGATGATACGAAACTCAAACCTTACAAAAACCTTAATTTATAAATCTTCGCAATAAGAATCAACAACAATATATCCACAAAATACAATACTCAAACCTAATATCATTCATTTCCCTGAAATCTCCAAAGTCTAAAGTAATTACAACATTAAATTAATTGATTCCTTACAACACCCACACAAGAAATTAAATCTCCGGCAAAACATGTCTTCCATATGCTATTGAAAACTTCGTCCATTCTAAATCCAAGAACTTAATCTGCAAAAATGTGGTGAGGATGAGTGAGCTGTCAACTCGGTAAGTAAATTCATACAAAACATGTAAAATAAAATAGTCTTCATAAAGTCTTTACGTTCAAAACCTTGCTCATAAACTTTTCATAAAACAATATGAATAATATGAAATTAAAAGATCATTTAATAGCCATGATTTAAATCATTGTAATATTTACGGAAGTAAACAATAAGGAATAATCACTTTTTAAAGCGGAAAACATAAAGCTCGTGTCTCATAGTGTCACAAATTCTGAATAGTGTCACCCGTAGTCCGGTGACCCGACCCAAATAATTTCGATTAGTGTCACCCGTAGCCCGGTGACTCGGCCCAAATGATTCCGATTAGTGTCACTTGTAGCCAGGTGATTCGGCCTAGATGATTCCGATTAGTGTCACTCGTAGCCCGGTGACCCGGTCCAAATACTTCAGATACCACAATCAATGAGCCAAAGTAGAAACATTTATTCTATTAGCATATTAAAACATAAATTTTAAAATCAGAATATCAACTAATAAATTTATAGTATCTTTTAAACATCGAGAAACAATATGTCAAAATGTTTCAAATACTTTTAATACCACACAAAGCTATAAATCATATTTCTGACAAAATGAACATTTGGAAAAACTATAACACTCTGTCCACTCCAAAAATTATAACAATTTATCTATACATTTAAAAAATTTACTAAAGGATAGTAAACATATACATCTACTTACATATAAAGTTGCATAAGTTTTAAAGATTAGCAACCAGCTCAAAACATTTTTACGAATCTGGCTGGTTTAGTAAAACAGGGGACTCTGACAATGACCCAATATACTTTCAAATTCTGTAACATCTTATAAACAAATATAAAAATCACTAAAATTAACATATAAAAACTAGACACATAGAACTTTCAGTGTGTTAAATTTAATAAATTTTGGAATTGTATAGATATACCAAATCAATTCCAAAATCATTTTATACGGTTAAAATAGTGGAATTTCAGCTTTGTACGGTTAACTTAAAAGTCTACAAAAATAGTGTTTTAAATGTTTTTGAGTGGAGTGGAATTTAAAACACTTGCAAAGACATCTATTTTAATAATTTGAAACCCAAAATTATCTTTGTTATCTCTATCATGCTCCTTATTGTGTTGTATTTTATTTTATGGTTTCTGTTATATATCTTCGTGTTCTGTTTTGGTATCAAAGCCTTGAGGCTTGTTGAAGAAGACTTATAGTTATAGACTTTAGGTGCAAAAGTCAGTAGGTCTAAGGGTGTTTGTCGTTTGCTAGAGTGTTGTAGGTTGTTGGCCCGTTTGACCAGGCTGTGAGTTAAAACCTAGGGTTTCTGACTATTCATTTTCTTCATCATGTCTGCAAGTAGTTCCAGACCCGGGATCGAACCCGATGATGTTAATAGTAACACAGGACAATCTGTAGCCAATTTTGAAACTAATTGGGATGACAAAGACTTAGTCAATTGGCAGTTGCCTAATATTCAACAAAATAGTATTTATAAAAAGAAACTTTTAGACTTCAGAACATTATTGGGTCAAAAGACCAAAGAAATAAATGTTAAATTTCAGAACCGCTTATAAGAACCATTAATGTTATAGGTAAAGACATAATTCTAAAATCTACACCTAACTATAACCCTGATGATGAAGCCAGTGAACCTATAAATTTAGTACCTAGAATAATAAGGCCTAAACCTCCCACACATGTTACACATGTTCTAAAAACCCCGGAGCAGGTAGCCCAACCAATTCACTCATATGACCAAGACCAGCAAACATCACCAACCCCTTCACAAGTCTTAACTGAAATATTGGAACCAGAACTTCTAAGAACACTAGAAGAAAGGCTAAGTAGAATCCCACATGCCAATATTCAAACTATTGATAAAAATATTCCTTCTGATTCTTCAGATGAAGAAGAAGAAACTATTGATTTTAAACAATTCGTACAAAAAATCACCACAAATGAGAAAACAGACAGTTACAACAAGACCAAGTATTTTCAAAATACCAAACCTTATTACCCTAGACCAACTCCCCCAGACCTTCAATATGAAGAAACTGTCCCATATAGAGCTTATACGGGTAATGCCTGTTATCAGTTTAATATCAATGGATTATCAGAATATCAAATTATCACTGTTTTAAGACAAATGCACACTATAGGATATATTTATATTAAAAAACAAAACATGTCACATTCTGATGCTGTTACCTCATTAACCACTGGTTTAGATGGACAATTATTTGGATGGTGGACATATACCTTAAGCCAATTAGCTAAAACTTCTATTATTGGCCATACTAAAACTGTTACTACAAACTATCCCACTAACCGTGACCCATCCACTTTAGAATCAACATCCACTCAAACTTAGACCACTACCACTACATCTGAACCAGATGGTATTGATGTCTTATGTTACACCATACTTATGCATTTTGTTGGAAACCTTAATATTAATCAGGGAAAGGAATTTTCCAAAATACAGAATTTAAAATGTAAAAAATTAAATGATTTTAAATGGTATAAGGACATATTTCTAACAAGAGTTTTTCAAGGACCGGATAATTCTAATGCTTATTGGAAGGAAAAATTTATATCTGGACTACCAAAAATATTTTCTACAAAAGTTAGAGACGAAATGGTTAGACAGATGGGATGGTCTGACTGGTCCCAGTTAGATTTAGACACATGGACCTATGGAGAAATCATAACATCTATTAATGTAGTAGCTATGCAACTTTGTAATGACCTCAGACTTAAAAGCCAGCTTAAAAAACAAAAATTAACCACTAGAAAAGAACTCGGTTCTTGGTGTGAACAATTTGGATTTGATAGACTACCTTCTCATAAAAAGAAAAAGAAGTATAAAAGTCTTTCTAAAAAATATCCTTATCGTATTAACAGAGATTATAAGGCTAATAAAGAAGGGGATACTATTTGGTCTCCCAACAAAAAATCAAGAGAAATCTCTAGAAGAAAAAACTTTAGGAAAACAATCCATAGACACAAAAAGAGGGAAAATAAATGTTTTAATTGTGGCAAAAGTGGCCATTATGCTAACCAATGCCCTGAGCAAAAGAAAAAGATTAATAGTCTAGATCTTGATGACCAAACTAAAGAAAAAATCATTCAAGCTCTTTACACAGACTCTAAAACTCCCAGTTCTTGTAGTTCCACATCCTCAGACAATGAAGTTCTAATCATAGAAGGATCATCTTCTGAATCTGAATCATCTTCTGAATCTGAATCATCTTCTTCATCCTATAGTACTGAACCTGACACACAACCTTGCTTCTGCAATGAAATTAATATCCTTGATAAATATGACTATTCCCTTATGATAGGCATGATAGACAGTATAGAAGACCCTATACAAAAGGCACAATACATTAATCAATTACAAAAAAAGAATTACATAGCAACCTTCTACTAGTAAAGATAAAACACCCCAAAATGAAAATGAACCCTTCAAAAATGCCCTTTTTGAAACTCCTGATTTCGAACAAAATGTGTTAGGAAAATTTAACAACAAGAGGAAAGTTACTATTCCTGACTTACAAAAAGAAATAATAAACATAAAAGAAGAAATAAAAATTTTAAAACTACAAATACAAGAACTTCAAATAACTGATGCTATTAACAAACAATTTACAAAAGTAACTCATAAAGGTTTACAAGGAAATGAATTTAACAGCTCAGACGAAGAACCTGACAAAGAAGTTGAAAATCTTGAATCACAAGACCTTTTAAGTATAAGCCAAATAAATTCTATACAAGAAGTAAGGATTCAAAAATGGTATGTTGAAATTGACGTAAGAATAGCCTCTAATTATAATATAAGGGCTACTGCACTCATAGACACAGGAGCAGACTTAAATTGCATTGTAGAATCCTTAATTCCCACTAAATATCTTGAAGCAACTACAGAATCATTATACGGAGCTAATAAAATAAGATTGGACATAAATTATAAACTCACCAATGCAAAGGTTTGCAAAGATGGAGTTTGTTATAACAATGACTTTATTGTTGTTAAAACCTTTTCACAAAATGTTGTCCTTGGCTTACCCTTCCTTTACTTAATATCACCCTTTAAAGTTATCGCAGAAGGTCTAGTAACTGAATATTTGGGAAAAGAAATATTGTTCCCTTTCCTTTTTCCTGTCCTAGTTAAAGATCTTAATACAATAAGAAAAGACAATATTAGTAAGGAACCCCTAGACAATTATATTGGGACTTTAACCAGAAAACAAAACCAATTGGCTTTTGTTAAAGATGATTTGAATTTTCAAAGGCAAAATGAGAAAATTAAGGAACCAAAACTCCAAGAGAAAATTACAGAATTTAAAAAGAAATTAGAAAATGAAGTATGTGCTACTATCCCTAATGCTTTTTGGGATAGGAAAAAACATGTTGTTTCCCTACCTTATACTAAAGACTTCAATGAAAATGGAATACCCACTAAAGCCAGACCTATACAAATGCCCTCTGAATTAATGGAATATTGCAAAAAAGAAATACAAGACTTAATTAACAAAAAATTGATTAGAAAATCTAAATCCCCATGGAGTTGTCCCGCTTTTTATGTTCAGAAAAATGCTGAAATAGAAAGAGGAGTTCCCAGATTAGTGATAAATTATAAATCTTTGAATGATGCTTTGCTTTGGATCAGATATCCTATCCCTAACAAATCAGACTTATTAAAAAGACTTTATAATGCCATCATTTTTTCAAAATTTGACATGAAGTCTGGATTTTGGCAAATACAGATTGCTGAAACAGATAAATATAAAACTGCTTTCACAGTCCCTTTTGGACAATATGAATGGAACGTGATGCCATTTGGATTAAAGAATGCTCCCAGTGAATTCCAGAGCATCATGAACAATATTTTCAATCCTTTTTCAGAATTTTCTATTGTCTATATTGATGATGTTTTAATATTTTCTAATAACATTGACCAACATTGGAAACATTTAGAAATATTTTATAAAACTGTTAAACATCATGGACTTGTTTTATCTGCACAAAAGATCAGCCTTTTCCAGGCCAATATCAGATTTCTAGGGTATAACATCAGAAGAGGAACCATTGTTCCTATTCAAAGGAGTCTAGATTTTGCAAATAATTTTCCAGATGAAATTAAAGACAAAAAGCAACTCCAAAGATTTTTAGGATGTTTAAATTATATCTCGAATTTTTATAAAGAACTCAGTATTATATGTAAACCACTTTTTCAGAGACTTAAAACAAATCCCCCTCCATGAACTAATGAACACACTAAAGCCGTGTTACATGTAAAAAATTATGTCAAAAAACTCCCTTGTTTGACCATTTCCCACCCTGATGCTCCTAAAACAGTTGAAACCGATGCATCAGATTTAAGTTATGGTGGGATTTTGAAATAGAAAATTAATAATCAAGAAAGATTAGTTAAATATGTCTCTGGATCATGGAATGACACTCAAAAAAAATATTCGACAGTAAAAAAGGAAATATTAGCCATTGTTTTGACTATTCAAAAATTACAGGATGATTTAATCAACCAAAAGTTTTTACTTAGAGTTGACTGCCAGTCAGCCAAATTTATTTTGAAAAAAGATGTAAAAAACCTTGCCTCAAAACAGATTTTTGCAAGATGGCAAGCCCTTTTATCAGCATTTGATTTTGATATAGAATATATAAAGGGATCAGAAAATAGTCTCCCTGACTTTCTGACCATAGAATTTTTACAGGGAGAAAAATGACCAGTAACAGAGGAAGAGGTGGAGGCCGAAGCCCTGGTGGCAGAGGTTCGAAGCCTGAATTATTTGACTTATTTGACAAAAGATCAGACTTATCATCACAGACTTATCAGTCCTCTCCCAGAGGAAGCCACAAAGACAAATACGCTATTTCCATGTTATCACAACCCAGATCTCCTCATCAATTACCCATAACATTTCCACCTTTACCCCCTACTGGACCATCGACCAGTCGCAGTCCTAGCCAAAGCCCGGTCCATACAAATAACCCTTTTTCTCCACTAGCTATTGACAGTATTCCTTTCAAAAAAAGTCTTATCCTCCAATATCAGCCCACATTCTAACAAACAAGATAAAATACAGACTCAGCAAAATTTAGCCCAAATACAGGCCCAAACACAGGCCCTTCCAAAAATCAACCATCCGACATATTCATATATCAACAAACCTTTCTTCGATAGGTTTTTTGTGTTAGAAGACCCATATTTGCATGACCATTACTTTAAGGAACCCAAAAAGTTGGCAGATGAAATCATCAACCCTCTTTTTGGAAGAGTCCCTGAAGACATGACCAAAAGGCATATCTTTTATGAATTCATTCTTGTTGACACAGATTCCATTTTTATCTCTGATGTCTTTGACAAAATCGACAAGGAAAAATTGATTTTCAGAAAAATAAAAATTTGAAAAATTATCACCTTAGAACAATGGGGTGGTAACCCAAACACGACCAGAAACTTTAGCAGAATTTTTCATATCTCTGAATTCTCATACTGGGATTATAGAGATGCCTGGACCAAATTCTTTTATGGTCAGAATCCTGGGAACTCTCTCTCTTGGTTCCTATACTTTGACAAAAAATTCCTCATTGACTTACCATATTGGTTTCCGGAATGGTGGGACAAATATGACCCTATCATTGATTTTCTGCCTCCCCTAGTAAAAGAAAGCTATTCCTTCTGGATAGCCAATGTTGAAAGACCAGACACTTGGGAATTCTACCCAGATTTATTCTTGTTCTTTGTCCAATTTAATCTGACCTGGATTCTCATGTTAGAATATTCCATCCAGGAAAAATTGATTGGAAACGTAAATGTCCCGTATTTTGGTCGACAAATAAAAATAAAAATAAAATGGTGGAGTGGCATGAACCTTGCCAACTTAGGAAAAGAAAAGGTTACTAAATGGTTAACAGACAATCCTACATTTTGTATTGCTAAGGCAAATGACCAATCCAGCTTTTTGATGACCAAATCTCAAAACCAGGCCAGAATTGCTGCTGCATCATCCCCTGATGAGCTTATGAAAATAGCCGAAGAAATGAAAAATACTATGGCTAGTATGTCACAAGCTGGATCTGCATCAGACAATAATGAAGGATCAGACAATGACCCATTTGACAGCAACGACCCATCAACGACCCATCAACTTATTTTGGACATGATTGATTCTGCTTGGAATCTTATCCTCGACAAAGTAAAAAGAAAAAGAAAAGAAGACAAAGACAGATGAGAAAAAAAGGAAAAAGAAAAGAAGACAGAGACAGACGAATCTTATCCCCGACAAGATACAGTAGAAAGAGACAGAATGACGGAAAACAGATGACTCAGACTCAACCACGGTTGCCGACATAAGATATAACCTAACCATAGTTGACAAAAGCAACTTAACCAGGGTTTACAGACTGTATACCATGGTTTATTTCTTATTATATATATGTTGTATCCTTTCATGTGAAAGGCAGGTTCTATTTTACAATCTATATCTCATTTTGCTCTACGTAGCAACTTCTACAATTCCTCACTATCTCTTTGTAAATTTCTTGAACTAGAAATAAAAGTGTGACTTATTTATGTGATTACTTCATTGCTGTCAGACTTGTGTTCTGTAATAGCATAGTAAGAATCCTATTACTCAACTCTTTTACTTTTATGAATTGTTATAATCTTTCTGAACTAAGTATATAGGCTGGAAACCAGAACTTTTCCATATCAACTTTGCTTTTTATAGCTTTGTTGAGGAATAACTCAGGTAGAACAATTGCCACGTACTTGTTAGGTCCATTGACTTATTATACTGTTATTGTTTGATTATTATCTTTGTTATCTCTATCATGCTCCTTATTGTGCTGTATTTTGTTTTATGGTTTCTGTATATATTTTTTTTTTTTTCAAATTCGTTTCTATTGTCATGTCTGAATTTTTATAAACAGATGGTCTATCGAATCCCTAATACTATTAAGAATGATATCAAACATCATATAGGTAAATCATAATTCACTAACCTCATTGTCGAAGCTTACAAACCGATCTTCCTTTGTATCTAGGGCAAACGGCCATCTCTTCACTTAATCCTCTTTTTCTTTGTAAGTATAACACACACACACACACACACACACACACACACACACACACACACACACACACACACATATATATATATATATATATATATATATATATATATATATACAGAGAGAGAGAGTCCAATAAGTTTCTAACCCTAAAACAATTAAATAGGAAACGAATAAAATCTTTAATTATAAGTCAACTCCTTATACTTATTTTTAATTGCCCTTTTAATATTTCCATAGACTTTTACTTTAATTTTCTTTTCTTTTTTTTCTAAAGGCAATTTTCGGATATTACAGACACTTCTGAAAGACTGTATGTACACCCCTTTCGTAAGTACATTCATAAAATATTTTTAAAACCTATATTTCGTAAATAAACCCCACTTAATACCAAATATATCATTTCTTTAATTTTATTACATTATATTTTTATTAACACAGCCTACTATTTTGTTATCTAATCAAAGTTATTTAAAGAAAAATATTTTTTTTTATTCAAATAAATAATTTCTCTTTAAAAACAAATTCTAACTCCTGCAAAAACATTTGATGTCAATAAAAAAAATTGTATCAAAAAACTTCTTATCATTGCATTAAAACTTAATTCTTTATTTTTTTTTAAACTCAAAATTCTCCAATTCCACCTAATTGAAAAACTACAAGCGCTCAACACACAATAGTGTATCTCAATTCCTTTTTCCTAAGAAAGTTTATTGTTTTTTTTTAAATTAAAAGTTTATTGTTTGTATTGATTTTTGTTTCACTTAATTATAACAGTAAATTGTTGGTCAACACAATCAATTTGTATTCCTTAAAAGAAATTGAAATTAGCATTTAAAATAGAAGTTAGGGTTCGATAAAATAGAAATGTTTTTATTATCATATCAAATAATTAATATGAAACTTCCCTTTTCCTTTTTTCAAATGATTGATTTAAAACCAATTAATAATTATTGGTGTATACTTACAAGCTATTTAGTTTTACTTAAGAATAATATTGGATTTTAAAAAATATACTAAATTGAAACGTACATACAGTTTTTGATAGATATAAATATCGTCACTCTAAATTAATATATCATACAATTGAGTACGTTATTTGGGCCAGTCCAAAATTACTGTAGACCTACCGGCCCACCATGCCATTTCACATTCTAGCTACGGCACATCACAATTCACAACTTGGTCAGTTTCAATTTCAACTTTAAATTCTTCAAGAATCAAAATAAATAAAACTCCCAAGTATTTGAATAAGAAAGGACTTCTGTGCAAAGAACTTTTTCAAAACCAGAAAACAAGTTATAAAGTACCAAACCATATAAACAAATCAAAATGTGTTCATTCCTAGCTCAATCAGAGATCAAAATATTAAAAAAAAAATCCTTCCTACCAAAAGGTATTGTTATACAAATGGCAAAAAAGAAAATGCATCCATACATTACAATTCTAACTTGATACTTCTAAGTTCCAACACATGCTTGATCTTTACCGATACAAATAAATAAATAGTGAAAGTTACAAAAATGGTCCCAGATGCCTGTTTTTAACACTTGCAGTCCTCCATATCCAATAAATATTAGGTAATCCTGTGCAGTTCAATTCAGATGTCAGTCGATTACCAATATAAATTATCCATAAAATTGAAGCATACAAAAGCTACTCCAGATGCAAACTCAACTTGAGACAGATATAAATTGCTATACCCCAGACTTCACTAAAACATGAATGCAGAAACAAAACAGGGAAAACTTAATCATGGGTGTTAAAGATTTTTTGGGACTCAAATACGTAGTGTTGTTGAAACAGAGGTAAGTACAGACTCTAATCAAAACTATTGAGAGCCAGATTTAGAACTTTCTCCATTGTTGTTGACCTGGGTTGTGCAGCTAAATGACAGTTTCTTTAGAATTCAAACTAGTTCATCTTATTAAGTCTGGATTAGTGAATTGAGAGGTGCCATGGCAGAATAGGATTTAATGTTACCATTTTCAACAAAAACGCTTACAAAGGAAGACTGTGCCTCAAGGTCCAGCTCTCGATGACTGGAACAGATCAGCAGATTCATTGATAAATATGGCATACAGTGAAGCCAACAAAATAATTAGGATAACGGAGTAAAAAACCAAAAAGAGCGTGCACGTGTTCTTAAAGGAACAGCATATGGGGATTAACACTGGCAGCAGGTCTGCTCTCCGCTGACAGTTCACATTTTAAGTTTCAGAATTAAATCATGGGGATAGCTATAAGATGAGCCAGAAAATTACAGGTATTCATTTCACATAGCGATAAAATTTATTTTTTCCCATAAAGGAAAAAAAAAAGAAGTAATGATTCAGAATCGCAAAAATAAAAAAAGAATCAAAACAGGGGATGTTTTGTACTCGTAGTATAAACCATCGGGATAAAAGCTTGCCAAGAACAATGGAATATGCACTCCATCTATACAATGATTTTCAGATTAACTTTCATAGAACATAAGGTTTGAACTTGAACCAATAGGAAGTTAAAACAATTGTATATTTTACATTCAATAATTCAATAAACCCTAATCAAAGATATAATCAAGAATATCACTACTATGCCAATGCACACAAGTAAGCAATATTAATGAACACAAACTGACAAAAATATTCCTGGTTTTGGAAGTCTTTCATACTTGCAACATTGACTTCAAACTAACAAAGCATGACCTTCAAACGACTTTAATGAACACTAACTAAGCCGGGTCCCCTACTGAGTCTCTAAAAACTAGGTAACTATGAAAGTTGTAGGATTTTTATTATCTTAGGCAGGTGGCCCCAAGGGTTTTTGAACCCCTTGACCTCTTCGGTAAATGCCACACCCCTCAACCACTGGCCAAACCCTTTGGGACCGGAGGACTCTTAGTTAAATAAAATGAAGAGCCCTCCCCTAACTATAAAGTAGCAGTGATGCACCCAACAAATGATGTCACATGATTAAATTGTTGAACATATATTACATTATAAACTAACTGATGTCATCAAGTCTTTAGATATGATGATTTCGAAAGATTTGGTAAGGGATCATGGAAACAAGGGACAGAAGAAAGCCCAAATTCAAGGAGAACGAACAAAATAATTTTCTCAAATCAACCTCCAAATATGACGAGATAATTTTGAGCTCATTTTCAAATAACCAACTACTAATCAGACATCAAAGATACTAAACACGAGTATAATAGTTCAAAGCCAGACAAGTCGAGTGTGATATCATAGATCTAAACAGTCAGTTAGATAACAAATGGATACAAATGAACCGTTCATTGTAATGGCAGTTTCAGGCAAATTTGGTTTATTCTAAGAAAAGAAAAGAAAAGAAAAGAAAAGAAAATTACTATCAACTGATAGAGGGATACAGAAAAGCCAAAGGGAAAATTAAATACTTTTCGAGCGAAATTCTCTCTTGGTACAACCTACTACACATATTGGTAACAGCTTTTGTTCCCTTGAAATAATAACTTAATGATGATACAACTTTATTTTATAAAAAAATACATATATATGAAACAAGAATGCAATAACAAGAAAAATAAGATCAAAAAAAGAATTTCAAATAAAAGATAATAAGAAAAATATCAAAACAGCTACACAATCTCAACCTCCCATAATTATAACTATCAAAATGAAGAAAACAAATTTCCTCTCATTCCGAGTAACATTAATGCAGTTTACCATAAAACAGACAAGCCAGAAGGCAAGAAACATTAAATATTAGTTACTAAACTGCAGAGGAATTAACTTTTCTATAAACTCTAACTGAATCAATACTGGCGTTTAGTGCTTCACTTTACTCTTGGCTTTAGAAGGGATCTTTCCATATGCAATGAGCCTCGACTGAGAGAGCTTAGGTTTAGCTTGACGGCGCCTTGTCTTTGCTCTCTTGGACAAATTGCCCATGTCAGTATCTGGTTCCTTCAGCTGTGCCTTCTCAGCTCCTTTGGCACCCATCTGCGAAGTTGATTCCTCAGCATTACTCTTCAACCTCTTCTTTTTACCCTTCTTACGGTCATCAGACTTCTGTCCTTGGAGAAGCTCCTTAGTCTTCAATTTTTGCTGATACCTCTTAACATCAGGTACCTTCCATTCCTTCTCCCTATAAGGAGCAAGGTTCTTTACAGACACGTATTGATTTAACTCGTTGTCATCCAGCAATAATACCTCTTTGGTCTTCAAACCATATCTATTAGGCTGTACCTTCGCATATTTGAACCTCGTTTTCAAGTCTCCAATAGTATCCTCATAGTCCAAGTTATAAAATTCCTCCAACATTTCCTCTTTAGCTCTTTTCACAAGTGACATTTTTCGCTTCCTTTTCCGCTTACTCTCCTCATAAACCTCATTTTCTTCCTCTCCTCCATCATTTTCTCCTTCATCGTCATCAGCACTATCCTCTTCTTCCTCTCTTTCACTACCATCATCATCACTAATTTCTAGTTTATGTTTTAAACTTCTTTCTCTTGCAGCTTTAAAACCATCACCAGACTCGATTACATCCCAACCTTTAGGAAGGCCTAGCAACTCATCCTCTTTATCAAAATCCGGTGTCTCAATCTCATCCTCACCACCTTCCATATCACAACCAAACTCTGGGTCCAAATCCTCAGCATCATAATAATTATCGCCAAACACTGTCCTCATCATCTTATCATACTTGTTAGGATCAAATTCGTCATTCAAATCTTTTAAATTCAAGGGCAATTCTTCATCCTCCTTAAACCCTGCAATTGCCATAACCTTTTTCATTCTTTCCTTCATTTCCTTCTTTTTCAAATTCTTCAAATGCTTCAACTCTTCTTGTCTCTCCAGCTCAGCAATTTTCATCCTCTCCTCTTTACTTTTCCTCTGCTCTTTCCTCGCGTTCTCCTTCTTCCTCACTGACCCCTCCACTTTCCTTGAATGACCCAAAACTCTATCATCCACCTCCTCTTCATGCCTAAACTTTGTCTCATACAACTCTTGTCGATCAAGTTCCTCATCTTCCCTCAACAAGTCTTCCACCTCTTCCTCATCAATATCTACCTTATCCTCCTTTTTCTTATCCATCCACATTTTGTTCTTAAAGAACTCCTTTAAAAACATTTTGTTCTCATCCAATTCACCATCCCCACCAAAATACTCATCCAATTTCTTGAAAAACTCTTCATTATCATCATCTTCAACATCTTCTTCAACATTATTTTCCCTCTTCTCTTTCAAAAAACTATCCTCCTCTTCATTTCCTTCAGCCTCTTTGATAGCTTCCAAGAATGCCTTTCGCATCTCCTCTTGCTCTTCAGTATAACTTTGTTTTCTCTTATTCTTTTTACCCAACTCTTCTTCCGTCTCTTCTTTAAACTCAGGCCCCTCTTCAATCAAATGTTTCGCCATGACATCTTTCAAATACATCGCTTTCTTTTTCTTTTTCTCAACCATCTTTCCTCCTACATTCCCACTTTCTTCTTCTTTGTCATCACTCCCATCAGATTCAGACTCAAAAAGCTTGACGTCCTTCTCTTTAAGACTATGGTCTTGTTTCTTGACTAACAACAATGCATTGATAAACTTCAAGTCTCCCTTGCTACCTATAATTTCATTGTTATCTTCTTCTGCTTCTGATGATTCATCATCCGATTCTCCATCCGATTCGTCTATCATACCTCTCTTTCTGAGCTCCTCATATCGTTGGAGATCTTCACGTTTCTTGTTGTACTCCAATCTCTTCGCATACTCATTGTCAATCTCAATCTTTGAAAAGTCCACATTTTCTTCCTCATTAAAGAGTTTCAGTTTTCCCATTTGTCTCGTCAAACAACACTGAGAGAAGTTAAATAAAAATGAACATGCTGTAAAGAAACTATTAAATATTTTAAAAAAGACAAACATCTAGATGCAACTAATGACCCCTCAGTTAAGAAAAGGAGAATGCCTCAAGAAACCGAAATCGAAACTGAAGAAAATTGAAAACTCTCCTCACTTCAGAACAGCTTCCCCAGTTATGTTGAATAACAACAAGACCTCATATTAAGGATAGTTTATAAAAATAATTTATCAATACAAATTCATTGATTTTTGTAGTGTAGTAAACTTGTACCGATACATAAATATGTGTGTGTTAACTAAAGACCCAAATAAATTGCAATTAAGAAGACGATAAAGCCAACAAAAGTGAAACAAAATGAACTAATATGCATACAACTGATGATCCTATGACTCTTTCAATTAACAACAAGAGAGCCCTTAAGAAACCGAAACTGAAGAAAGTTGACAATCCTAATCCCCCTAACTTCAAGTCAACTTCCTCAGTTATGCTAGATAACAAATAAGAGATCCACATTCATACTTCTAACCAAATTAAATAATTTTTTTTATTAATTTTTATTTGTTTGCTCTAAGACCCAAATTAATTTGCAATTAAAAACGAGAGAGAGAGAGAGAGAGAGAGAGAGAATGATTTTAAGTACCTAAGAGTGGTTGGCGGCGGTGTAAGAGGTTTACGGAGTTTGGCTGACGACGGAAACGAGCGACGTGTCGGCGCAGGAGACGGTTGGTGGAGGTGGGCGGCTGCTCTGTGGTGTTGAAGTGCTTTAACTTTCTGACATGAATTAGAGTGTAGGGTAACCGGTAACGTTTTTGGTTTCTAATTGTTTAAAATAAGGACATTTTTCATAAAGCTCTCGAGTTTTGGTGTATTTGTACAAATATGGACCTTAACGCTTTACCCAACATCACACAAGCGTCTCTACTCTGAGTGGCCTTCAGCTAGAAGTTAACAAATGAGGGGAAACAAGTCTTTTTACCCATACATTTTTAAACATAATTAAATTTACTACCAATTATCAAATAAGTTTCGGAATTTGATTTTAATAGTAAACAGCTTGTGTCCATCTATACGTAAGAGAACACAATGGTACAAATTGATGACGGGTTTTTCATCATCGTCTCTATTTTCAATTACTATGATAAATATCTTTTTCAGTAAATATAATAAATATCTGGCTTATAATAAACAGTATGGGTATGAAAATTCTTTATTAGGAGATCGGTTTCTTACAACATACCATCCTTATCCCTATTTCCATCCTTTTGATGTAATTTTTTTAATAACTTTTTAATAGAGATAATATCAAAATTATTGAATAAGACAATTACTAAATAAGTACTCGTTTGGTTGAGTTTTCTATTAGTTCAAAAGGTCTACGAGCGTCTATTTAATTTTTTTAGAGTTGTTTGGTTAGGGCTTTAAGAATGTCTATTTTTAATTGAGTAGAAATTAGTAGAGTTTAAATCTCTACTAGATAAAAGCTCATGCGGAGATACTTCTTCAAATAGACATTTTTTTAAAGTTTATTAACCAAACTGTTATATATATATTTTTTTTTTAAATTCTATTTATAATAAATCTACCACGAATAGATCTTTTAACCATAGAGATTTTTTAAAAATATAACCAAATAAACTCCAAGTTCTAAACTTATTTTTTAATTTCAAGCAGTTTACTACTTTTATAAAACGGGATAAGTTGATACTCAATTTTTAAAATTGTGCTATTTTAATCCTTCAATAAAATATCAGTCAGTCAACCCTCGTAGTCCACGGTTATTTTGTATGAAAGTATAAAAGTACCCTTCGAAAGTATAATTTAAATAAAAAGTAATTATCATATAAAAAACTTTAGAAAAAGAAAAAGGGGCCACTTCCATCGCCGGACTCCTCATCGTCTGGTGACCTCCTGTTTGCTGGAGGAGACTTTGTGGTTGTTGTTTTCTTTTGGTAGCAAAATAAAGTGATGGACATAATACAATACAATACAAACAACTACTTCTTTTAATACAATACAATATAATTGTATTAAATAATTCAAATATAGCTTATATTTGCTCTTTCATCTCAGGTGTTGTTTTGAAGTGGAACTACAAGATACATTTGGATCAATTTTGGCCACAATATTCAGATAAAATGCATAGATGTTTCTATCATGCTCTATAAAACTGCTGGTGGAACAAACAAATGAGGTATAACATATAATCTATCTAATTTCTATTATATACACAATTTTTATACTGTTTTCATCATTTTCCTTAAAAAAACATATATAATAAACTATATATTTATATCTAACAAGATGGAAGGACTGATATTGAAAGTGCTGTCTCACTTTCTGATCCACATGGCTATCTCATTCTTATTAAATATACTGCATATGACAGTCATGGACACACAAGCAACTATTGTTGCAATCCATGAAATAATCAATGAAGACATCATCAAACCTGATAATAGTAAGGGCAAAAATATGATTGAATAAAACATAAATCTTTCAAGAAATATGCATGACTTTGTAAAATATGTCATTTTGTTGAACTCTGAACTAACAATATTTGTTAGAAACTTTTTAGAATACCTATCGTTTATCTGGGTTTTATAATTTTATATCTATAGATGATGTAAAATTCCTTTTGGAAATCTAAAAAGCTTTTAATTGATAAGCTTTACAATTTTATATTTTTGATGAGGTAAAACTTCACTTTGACATGAATTGAAATTGTACTACATATAAAATTATTAAAATATTTAAATTTTAATTACTTTCTTGTTTTACAAGGATATATATAGGCCCGCTCTTCGGTACAACATGACATCATACAATTTTAAGTGGCACATGACATTTTAACTAGTTGTCCACCTTTAAATCCATGCAGCCGGTCGCCATTTGATATTTCCAATTCAAATTAATGATACATAATTTTGTTTCCCAAGGCAATAAATCCATTATTTTCAAATTTGAAGAGCATTCATTGGATTTCAATTTAAAAAACAATGAATGTTGTTTTGAATATCAAAATTAAAATGCAGCCTTATTGGCCAAACCTCTCATACATGCATGATGAATTTATTATTGACCTCGCATGCATACCTAATCTATTTACAAATCCTGTGTTTATTCTTTTGAACCTGAAAACATTTTTTGGGTTGACTAAAAAACTTTAATATGCTTAATAAATAGAGTGATCACATTATTTTATTATTTTCATATGCACACACCCTTTACTGTTCACAATTCAAAAGTTGTGTTATGATTTATAATCGATATTATTATTTATATGCAACCAGAACATGGTTACAAATAAAAGTGATCACAATACTGTATATTCGATCAAACATACATCAGTTTCGTTCAATTTTTTGAAATTTTTACGTTGAACGGTTCGCTGAATGATCACATTCTAGTTATATTAATCATATATATATATATATGGTCGTACGTACACACCACATTTGTCTTTATGATATATAAAATCCACTGTTTTCAATAATATCGAAATTAAAAGTCCGATCACCACTAATTTTTCTTCATTATATCTTATATTTGTCTACAGATTTTGCATAGAGTAACGTGTATGTTATGATTAATAGCCTCCAAAGAAACCATGGAAAAATGTAAGAGATATCAGTAGGATTCTTACCCAATTGGCTAAACTTAATAAAATAAACAGCCGTCAACCCATGCATAACTGCTAATTAATGACATAATTCGTCTCTTCATCTCTTCATATGTTCATTTGCTCATTTGTTCAACTGTTCATCTCTTCACCCCCACTATCAAAACAGAAAAAGCTTTACACTTTTGAACCCCTATGACAATGTCCTTCATTGAAGAAACTGAAATAGAATTACATACTTTGTGCAGCCCAAAAATTTCATTGTAAAAGGCTTGACTACAAAATTAGCAAGAATGCATTGAAGATATGGGATTTGGGGTGCTGTTGAACATTAACTGCCTAGTATTCCACCTCCCTTTATGCGAGATGTTGCTAAAATCCATTGCACTGGAGACAAAAGAAATTGTGCTACATGGAAAGTCGATTCCAAAGAGGGAGTCCGACTTTGAAAAAGTGATGGGGTTGCCTAACGTCACTGAGGATGTCGAGTGTTATATGGGTGAGTTTGATGAAACATGCACTAGGATGAAGAACCTTCTACTTAAAAAAAAAAGTAAGAATGTGATTACTTTGTCAAGCTTGATGAAGAACCTATAGAATATGAAAGATGCAGATGATATTTTCAGGATTTTCTTCATTTTGTTTACGATCTCCACCTTGTTATGCCCTCCGGAATCATCAAAAATCAATGAAGCATTGCTCACATAACTAAAGAATCCTAGACTGATAAGGCATAAGAAGTGGGCAACATATTGTTTTTTGTATCTAATGAATGGTGTTAGAAAGTTCAAGGATGGAATTTTAAGAAATTTTCAAGGTTGCATTCCATTTCTCCATATCTTTTATTAGAGATGTATTTCACGAAAACAAGTGTATGTAAACAGGGTCTAAGTACCTTTGGTTGCTTGGAGCGAAAACAAGGCTGTAACACTTAATAAGTTGGTGGCCAAAGATAACTTTTTTTACAGCTCCACGGTAGAGAAGGACGAGCCATACTGGACTTTAAAGCACCAGGGTGTTGAACACGAAGTAAAAATTCTTAAAGTAAATGTTGCTTCTATTGAACAGTCAGTCGAACATCTTTCATCCATCCAAAAACCTGTTGAAATACAATATTTGGTGGATAAAACAGTCGTACCCATGTTAGAGAGGTTTAAGGTTGACATGTTGAAATTAATTACAAAACAATCCAATGAAGCTGACCACGTCACTTCCCATGAGAGAGTATGGTTTGTCATTTTCAATTTAATTCTCCATGTTTTTTATTTCACCAGCCCACCCCCTCCCTCGACAAGGCCGATAGAATTAGGGTGAAGTTCATCCTACTCAGATTTAAATACATCAAATCAAGAACAGTTTCAATGTTTGTAAAAACCAAGTCCATTACTAGTATTTATCCCATGGTACTTCTATTTGAAAAAAAAAAATATTCAACAAATTCAAATAAACTCACCTCCTCAGCAGGGTAACTTGTGGATTGTACGTGTCACCTTACGAACTCCTTGTACCTTTCTGGACCACCATCAATCTCTAAGAAATTGTTTGCATCAAAGCCCCTCAACCCCAACTTGGTCTCATCCTTTTTAATTGGATAGTCCCTGAGCATGGATGCTGGTGGGACTTTGGGAACTCGTGGTGAACTTATTCCTAAGCTCTGAACAATCACATGCTCTCCCAGGTACCATGTGTACTCGTATGAAACATTTAAAAGAATCCAACTCTTTGTGAACTAAGAAGATTGTTTTACATAAGTCGACAGTAGGTCCTTGAACTTTCCCCACCGGTGCATGTTTACTTGAAGGGAATCAAAATTATGGAGATATGTTTGGCAGCATACTAGGAGCTCTTTGATAAATATGAAACTAAATGGTAGGGAGAATCCTAGTAGTGTTTAAAGCATTGCTTACATCCTTCATTTTTAGCTTCCTTAATGTACCCTTTAGCTGAATGTAATTAACTTTCTTACTGAATGTTCCCTATGTCATTGCTGTAGGACAAATCCTACCTTTTCCCAAGCGGTTCACACATTTTGCAGTAGGTTTTATGTGCTCCCAAGCCCACACTTGTGTAACAGCCACCACAAAATAATATGTTTACCGTTAAAATACCATAAACAAACATTCTTTAATACCTATTAATCTTAAACTATAATTACTAATCATCACCTCCCAGGCCCTCCAATAACCACCACTGCTCTGACTCCCTCGAACCATAGCATCCATGATTTTGCACAAACAAGAAAGGCTAGCCACACCCTAATTGTACAAAGCAATGAAAGACAAGTCTTTTAAGTTTGACATGTAATACAGGTATGCTACCCCAGCTTTGTCGCACAATAAAGTGTTGCTGAGTTATGCAAGTACAAATACCCTAGTTAATCTGTCAACATTTTCGGCTCGTATTTTATTCCCACTGAATCCTTTATAAGCTATATAAAGCTCTCGATAGGTAATCCTCTTCTTGGTAATATCGACCATAGGCTCTCCAAACCACCAGATTAGCTCATCTCTCTTCTTGTGAGCATCCATGTCGTACTCCAGTTGCTTTCCATAAATCGATAAGCCTGTAATTGAGGTAAAACCTGATGGGGCCACCGTCAACTCCCTAAATTTATTGAAGTGAAATGTGTGGGTCGTATCCCACCAACGGTCTGCCAGCGCCCTTAATATTGTTATCTTTTTGCTATAGAATTCATCCCCCAAAACTTTGACAAATTTATCGAAACCATCATCTGAAACCTTCAACTTCACGGCATTAGGAAATTCATCATACCAGGATTTGTAAAAAGATCAGTCCCTAATTATGTCATGAATAGGCTGCATTTACAAAAACATGATTACAAATATGAACAAAATACTTGAACACCTATTCTTATAGTATTAGGCTTATATTAATTGCCACATGTAATAACCGTAAATAAAGTATAGGCTTGTGTACATTGACCAAAATATGTTCGTTCTTATCCACATGGAGATGATTCTTCGTAACATCCCAAGTTCTGTGTGGTTTCCATGCCTTGATTCAGTATTTTACCGGTCGTATTCCATCCATAACTTCCACCTCAGACAGCCCACCATCCTGCTATTCTGTGATCCCTTGATGAATTTTCTTTCCATGCTTTGTCATTTTATTAAATATCAAATCTCTATGAAACACTAATATAAGCTATAATGATATTCATTCATAGTTTAATAGGTAACATTTAAATAATAACATATATCAACAAACAGTTAAGAACAATAGAGGAAACGTTTGAAGGCTAGAGTTTGGGTTAATTGCAACTACAACAAACAGAATCCAAAACCATTGTGCTTAAACATCAATTATCACTGCAAACATATTAAGATACCAACAGAGTGCAAGCCTGTAACCAAACACGATATGCCATCTGGTTAATAGTAACGATTAAAGAATAAGAGACATCAATATACATGACCGATCAATGAAAAGAAACAGTAGATCAATTTGGAGTTAATTGCAACTTCAATAAACAAAATCCTAAACCATTACAAAAATCGAATTTATCACTGCAGACCTTTATACTGTAAAATCATTGAATAAACATAAAGTATAAAACCTGTTACCAAAATCACCACACACCTGACAATAAAAACCTATAATGCAAAACCACTCAACAAAAATAGTTTAAAGAAGATAGACATTTAGAGAAAAATCGGGCATGGAAGTCTTTTGAAAGAAATCAGAGGTACTAATACAAGGTACACTTACTTCATTAAACAAACATATAGTGTAAAACCTATTACCAAAATCACCATAAACATGACAACAAAAATATATGATGCATAACCACTGAAGAATAAAAGTGCAAAGAACAAAAACATTTAGAGAAAAATTTGGCATGGAAGTCTTTCGAAAGAAATCAGAGGTACTAATACAAACAACAGTTGCTTGTCAATGTCCTCTGATTTTTTTAAAAAACTTCTATGCCTATTGAACTGATTTCACAACATCAGACGAACACATATAGTGCAGAAGATAGTTGGCAAGAGAATGTGAGACGGCTGTAGCAATGTGGGTTGTGGAGTGCAGACGACGCCGTGACATCAATGAGAGAGATGAAAACACAAACCAACGGTGAAGAAACTACAGTTAGGGTTCACAAATTTTGCTAGTGTTTTGTATATGGAAGGATTTTGTCTTTTAACCTTTAGTAATGTTTTTTTTTCCTCAAAGAAAACATGGGTTTGGCTAAGTTGTCGTTAATGGTAAGGATACTAGGCAATTTTAGTATTTTGATTTCAATCCAATGGTGTATAAAAATAAATAATTTGAAAACAAAAACAAAAAAAGTAATCAACTCTCTCTCCTTTTTATCACATAAATATCTGGTAATGTTGCTGGTAATAGCTAGGTAGCAGTACCCAAGAAAATATATAATTAACCTTGTTTTAATTTATGGAGCGTTTTCCTAGGGAAGGGTTTTTGAATTTTGTTTATTTATTTTTAATTCTATGCAAACAAGGGTTTCTCACTTATTACCTCAATAAACAAAAACTTGCCCAACGCATGGCCAACATAAGTAAAAATTACATGAAAAAGATAATTTATTAAGTTATTGCTATCCTTTCGGTTTCCACTAATGTTGCACTTCTTTCAGAAGATAAATAAAACAATTGAAGGCTTATATTAGTGTTCGATTAAGTGTTCCTAGGTAAAGATTTTTGATTTTTTTTTTAAAATTCTACGCAAACAAGGGTTTATCACTTGTTACCCCTTTAAACAGAAACTTACCCAATGCATGGCCATGATATGTCAAATTTACAATATTAAGACAATTAATTAAGTGATAGTTGTCTTTCCACTAATGCTCCACTTCTTTGAAAAGGTAAATAAAAAAATTCAAGGCTTATCTTACTGATTGATTAAATGATATTGTGTTTCTCGATAATTGATAGTAATCACATCAAATTTGGGTGGTCCAAATTACAAAACAATAGAAAGGCAAAGTCATACTGTGCTACAAAGTCTAAGAGTGTGATCAATATTTGTCGTATATATATATATATACATGGTTGATGTCATAATGAACGTCAAACAATGTGACATAAACAAAAGTAGAATCACTAAATACTTTTTAAACCTTCAAATATTACACAACATCAGTTCTTACTATACTAAATCCCCAATCAGATATATTAAGTTTGTTCACATCACTTTGCTTAAAGTCTGTTTGACTTCCTTGGTGGTTGACCTAGATTCGTAGTATTTATTTGAGCTCTCTTTCTACCTTTGATATTCTTTATGTTTCGGGCTTTCTTCAACTTCTTGTCCGATGCACCAACTGGAAGAGGAGCTACCCGTAACATGGGGGCATCAACATCTTTCTGAAGGGTTTTATCAAAGTCTCCGGCCACGTCTTCTACCTGTGTCCCCATATTGACACCTACTGTACCCTCAGTCAGCAGTTCCTCCACAACAACATCTTTGCCTAGACAATTATATTGTAATATAGCAACATTACATGTCGTGTCAGGGGAATTACTCAGATTGGAAACAATAAATCACTCTAATTATCGTGTTCAACAATTCCTTATGACTTCATAAGAAAAATAATATATCAACAAATACACAAAATATTCTAAGGTGCCAAATTATTGGGAAAAATGAAATCTTATTAGACTGTTTTAGTGTACAAAGGAAATATATGGGTAGGAAAATGAGAGAAAGATTTTTAAAGCAATATAAAACAGTCTCACTGGTTTTTCTTTCCTTTGTCTTTTTTTTTTTTAGGTTCTCTTGGTGGTGTAAAATAAAACACACCACCTTCAACTGTTTTGCTACGGTGGTTGTTTCCAATCAACTTTCCGTTCCTTGTTTGACTTGAATCTTTCTAATTGAGTCAATGATACCCTGTAACGTAAAACTTGTATCGTCAGACGTCAGTCCTGACGTTTGTATACCTTCTTTAGCGGGAGAGGAATTATCATTCCGTTCAATTAGATTCTCTTCAATAGGGGACCCGTGTTGTTGTCGTTCTCTAATATCAATGTTATCACCACTTTTCGAATAACCAGCATTACTACCCTTGTTAACCTTATTAGAAGGATCTAACTTTGATGAGGACTCAAATGTTCCATATGTTTAATCCACTAGTTTGTTTGAAGTCTCCCCACCTTTGTTCTATAAACAATACCAACAAACTTATTTGGATAACAGTAGGAGTTGTGAATGTACCACACCACGCGTTCGTTCGATCTTCACAACTTGGTCATGCTATCCCTTAATGAGCAATTTGGTCATCCCAAATATCATAGACAATAGCTCATTAACTTGGTTAACATGCATCTATAAGGCCAACAGTAATGCTATATAACGAACTACCTACGACAAATGTGGATTCATACTTCACAAGACACACAAAAACTAAACTACTCACATATTGATAGGGTTTAGGCATTTTTGTGTTCGTGTTGTCCATCGGTATTTGCATTATTACGCATGCAAACTTGGAGTCTTTGCAATTCTCGAGGGAGTTGCCATGGTGGTAACTCGAAACGACCGATCAATTTGGGATCCAACACACCCTACTAAGATAAAAATACAACAGTATCAAAAACATAGAAGCATGGACAATTAGTGTGTATTACACATTACATGTTAAACTAATCACATCAATAGGGTAATGCTTGAACTTTATGTGTCGCTTTACGAAGTCCATGTAGTCTCTTGTACCATCAACGTTTGGCTCCAAGAAATCAGAAGCATCCAAACCCCCCATCCATACCTTGGCTTCATCAGTAGTAATCGGGTAGTCCCCCAATATAGAATCTGATGGGACTTTGGGTACACGGGGCTAAAACAATCCCAAGCTTTGAACACTCACTCGCTCTCCCAAGTACCACACGTACTTGTATGGCCCATCTAACAATTTTCTACACTCGGTGGCCTGGAATGATTACCCTACATAGGGAGATAATTGTTTATCAGTCTTACCCCATGGGTGCATATTTACCTGAAACAAAACAAAATTTTAACAATATTAATCAGAGCACAACAGGTAAACAGTAATGAATAATAAATTAAGATTTAGAGATAATTCCTACCGTGTTCAATGCTTTGCTTACATCCTTCACTTTCAGGTTCCTCAATCTGTCCCTTACATCTACGTACTTTATTTTCTTCTCTCTACCCCATCTCAAGGTCCAAGGGTAAGTATTATCATCTCTCATGCATTTCACTGAGTCGGTAATTAGCTTGATATACTTACAAGCCCACACCTGCATATATAACAACCAACACAACCAAAAAGATTATAAAAAGGATAAATAAAAATGATGTAATCACTGAAATTTAAAATATAGTATGTACAAATTATTACCTCCCAAGCTCGATAAAAACCATCGGTATTGTGATTCCCTCCCACAACAACATCCATGTTTCTGTACAATATTGAAAGGTCAACCCCACCCCAATTGCACAAACTTATTTAGGATAAGTTCTTTAAGTTTGGCATGTAGTGCAGACAGGCTACCCCAACTTTGTAGCATAATAAAGTGCTGCAAAGAAATACGATTATGAACATCCTTGTTAATCTTGTAACATCCTTCTTGCTAATTGCCTTCCCCTCGAATCCTGTATACGCATTATACAGCTCTGAAAAGTAACCCTCTTCTTTGCAATATTTGCCATCGTCTCTCCAAACCACTTGATGAGCTCATCTATCTTCTTGTAAGCGTCCATGTCGTACTCAAGAGGCTTTTCACAAACTGGTATGCCCATAATTGCATTGAAATCTGTCGGGGTCAATGTTATCTCCCCGATTTCATCTAAGTGGAAGGTATGTGTGGTATCCCACCACCGGTTGGCTTGGCCCATGATAATTGTTCACTTTCTGGTTGATAAATTCTTTCCCAAATCCTTCATAAACTCACCAAAACCAACTTTAGAAACCTTCTTCTTTACAGGGTCAAGCAATTCCTTGTACCGGGATTCATAAAATGAACGATTTTCGCAGCCCCTTATTTCCTTGTCATGAGGCTATGTGTCAATGAATAAAGTAACTGAAAACCTACCGACAAACTAGTATACTCGTTATCATACAATGGTTTTTTAAGCACAACAAAAATACATATAGTAATTTAGTTATTGTATAGTAACAAAAAAAAGGTTGTATGATCGTAATTCACAGCAGACAGCTCATAAAAAAAATACATATAGCATTTAAATATAATACAACATAATTAATGATTGTATGATCGTCTTTAAAATAGTAGAAATATCATAAAATAACATTATGTGAGGATCCATATGGAAATTCTTGTTAATTCCCAATAGAAATAGTTGTTTTTGAAATGAAAAACAGAAATGTACTAATCATAAGAAAGTTTGTCTAATCCCATCTTTCCATATATAAAAAAGTAATCCAATCAAAAGAGCTTACCCTCAGCATTATATGCAATTCATGGTCCACATGGAGATGATTCTTCTAACATCCTGAGTTCTCAAAGGCTTCCACGACTTGATTCCGTAACACACGGGATGATATGCACTAGGAATATCTTCATTAAACAATCCTTCAGCATGCTCTTCATTCTGATCTTCTCCGTGTGAAGCTCCAACTGTGGTTTCAAGCACTATCTTACGACATGGCATAATAATGATTAAGATATCCCTATAAAACACAAATTCAAACTCTAGACTCAGTGGCTAAATGTCGATTGTTGACTTCAACAAGCATCATATAAACATACAACCAACACACAATTTAAACTTCTCTCCTGTTGAATTAATCAAGCATCATTCAAAAGAAATAAACAACACACATGTAACACATCATACATAAATTTTGGGTAGTATATCGATAATTAACACCAACAATTTTTTTCTTAGGACAAATAAACCCTAAATGTAATCTTTAGTATGAATAATTAAATATTTACTCACCTCTTCAGAGTGAAAATCTAAGCAGCGTCAAATTACTTAAGCCTTGAGACCTTTCAAAAGATTTGATTAGATAAAGAATAAGATGAGTGCCTCGAACTCGATGAAGCTTTTTTTTTTGTTAAGGTTTCAATTAACCGTGATAAACTGATAACCCAAAAAGACATTTTGTGCTTCTTAATAACTCAAAAAGTTTTACTTACAAGATTGCCCTTAATAAAGAGAATAACACAAATAGGAGCCGTCATTAATGGTTTACAATTGTGATTGTATATACTAAATGAACTGTGATATTTTTTTGAGTTCACTTTTGCTTACCCCTTTTCAGGGAGGGTGAGCATTACCGCCTCCTATAAACATAACATGTGTCTATAAAAGGGATAAATTTATCCAAACCCTTTATAACCCTTTATATTTTAGACAATTTTACCCCCCAATGGACATGTATCATGTTTTTGGGAGAGGGTAATGGTCATCTTTGTATAGGGGATTGGTGTATTATTTTATTTTTTTTATACAATCACGCCAAAGTAATTTCTCAATGCATGTTCGGTTGATTACCCAACTAAAACAGATAATAATGATTGTTTTCAAATTGAAGGATATTTTTATTTTTTCCACCAACTCCTTTCTTTCACGCTAACGATGTAGTCTCTGAAATCTTCGAATCCATCTTCATGACCTACAGTCACAAAAATATTTGTAAATCGCCTATGTTGAATACAAATTCTAGGAAGATATTTTTAATAGCATGTTCTTGATTTTCAACCAGCTTTCCCATCGTTTGCACGAAAGTTGTTCTCGTTTCTAAGAACACCTTGTACACGTTATACACTCTTAAAATGTTGTACACTTCTCTTGATGTTGTTTCGTTGTTATGCTCAATTGAAATAGTTTTGAAGTAATTTAACAAACTTATAGGTTTCTTTCAAAAATTAATGCTAGATGTCCCTATCTTCACATAGTCCAAAACTGAACAACAAACACAAATACAAGTCAATATTTTGTAGCATATGTTACATATAATTACACGGTAAAATTCGTGACCATAAAACAATAGTTTTCATCGTTGGTAAATGATGTGACATATTAATGTAAAATTTTCTTTGGTATTTACGTTAAACCAAAATAGGAAAAAACCTTCAGCAAGGCTCGGTAGTCTTTGGTCCATTGGGATGGATATTGTCCCATTTTAGTTCAAAAAAAAATCTTTGCATAATTCATAACCGCACAATATACACAAACACAAGTCAATAGTTTGTATCATATGTAACAAATAATCATACTGTAAAATGTGTTACCATAACACAATAGTTTTTTTCTTACATCTGATAACAAAATTAAAAAATGAGTCGTTGGTTACCAGTCACGCATTACAATAGAATTCATGAAATTAGAAATAAGAAACATAGTTCATATTCATTGGTAAGTTTAAAAACAATCACACTTTAGAAAGCGATCAATAATACAAATCAGACACCATTGTCCAAAGTAGATTGAGTTTGTAATGGACTAAGCTTTTCCCATTCTCTATTTGGCTAAACCATCATCATATAATCTTGGAAGAGCTTGAAGCCAGTCATCTGGCCTACGCTATATTGATGTTGGATATCTTGAATATGTAATTCTGAAGTTTTAAAAATCTTCCAAATGGTGTCCGTGGACATCCTTTCATTCAGGAACTTGTATTTTTCCTCAAGTACTCCAACACGCCAATTAATTCAATTGAGTTCAGCTGAAACATCTTCAGCAACTAGAAGAGACAGAGTGGTTGTTTTCTCGGTAGTGGATGGTGGTGCCTTTTTTGTTTCTTGATTAAAAGAAGAGTTGTTTTCAGTTTAGTTAGCAGAGGTAGGTGATGAGTATTGGCAGTCTATTCTGTAGATTAGAGAGAAATTTCAAATAATAAAAATTACTTTAGGTGGAGTCGTTAACATAGTGAATTGGCAACCCATATTTATAGAGAGAACCAATTTACACCCATCAACTATTTCCAGTGTAAATCGATTTAAAGTTTACTTTTATCAGGTATATGATCATGCATTGGGAAATTAGTAATAGGTTTAAAAAAACAAATGATATTATTTTTGTGTCCCTAAATGAAACCGTTGGAAACCCAACCGAAATATTTAACTTTATAAAAATACCTTTCTCTATCACATATGCACGGATTTAGATATTTCTTTCGTTTTACTTTACAGACACACATCTGCAAACAATCATTCATATCTTTTATGACATACAATCAGAAATATTTCTTCTAAAAATACATCATCCTACTATGGAAGGAAGTTCAAGCATATCAAGAAACACCAGTGGTTGAAATCACTAAAACGGAAAACAATCCAGGTAAGTTATTTTATACTTGTGAAAGTAAACGATGTAAGTTTTTTACCTGGTGGAAGTCAGATCCAACAGTTTTTCAAACTTGGCAAAGGACTGAAGAAATCAGTAGAGATGTTGAAGAAATCAAAGTGTTAAATGCAAAGATGCAGAGGCTGGAAACATGTTTATATAGAATAAATCCCAATTTGGAGTCCATTCAAATTGTCTTAACAATGATGACACTGTATAATTTAATTTTCTTTGGTGTTTTATCAGTCGTGTTGTTTCTAATTATACTAATGTTATTGGCAGTATCAAAACGTGTAATGCATGCATGATGTCAATGAAAGTAACATCATTTTGGAATTGTTGCAAGCTTTACTTTTAATAAGATTAATTCCCTAAAAAAGGATCATCATATGCTCATCGCTTCAAATGATTGTTATATAATTTATTGTTGATCATTTTTTATTGGCAAGGCAATTTTATTAATAGTTATGCGACTAATTTCATCCAACAATGAGTATTTGATAAACAATGTCAAGGCTAAATATACTAAGGACACAACAATAATTGATTGCTAATTGTAATTATTGCTTTAAACAAGAAATTACAAGTCCATTTTTATAACATGGTAACACATAGAAAGCATACCATTCACATTATGTGATTCCAGATATAATGATAACAAAAAGTTATAATTATAACAATAATACAAAAAAAAAACGTTGAAAAATATAAATCATGAAAAAAAGAACAAACAAAAAATAGTAGTCACCGGCCCAGGGTATCCCTTGCTTGTGTCCATTCAATCTCATCTCAATGCCCATGCGGTTGAACACTCTTCAAGTATTCTCTGAAGAGATCGAAACCATCATGACGAACATCTTCAAAATGCTTATGAATGTCTCGAATGTGAAGTCATTGGTCTGAAATCTCTTCCAAGACTTGTCACGAGAAACACTTGTACTAAGGCAGGAGTTAGTAGCCTCCAATAATTCCACGCAGGTACTCAGTACAATGAGTTGATTGAATACTTCATCCTTAATTAGAGAAGACTCATCAGTTGATTTCTTAGAGGAGGAAGCCAAACGGTATATTGTCTGTGAAGAAGTGGAACTGGAAGGGTTTGTTGGTCGTTCACTAATTGAGAGTGATGTTTCTTCAAAAGAAGTTGATATATTTCTTGATTTTTCTAAAGTGATCGGTGTCAGTTTAGAGAGATGCATAGTGTTTGAGAAGATGAAGAATGTTCGTTTTTTTTTAAAGAAAAAGATGAAGAAAGTTAACTAGAAGAAGAAAGTTATGGATCCCACTCGTTTATAAAGATAATAAATTCACAATATTTATAACTCAAATAAATATGTGATGGCAAGTAAGTACATGTAATTGATTAGACCTGTTTAAAGTTCAACTAGTTCTGTAATAATAAATATTATTTAAATATGGAAAATCGTGTTATCTCTTATTAATGGGAATGGGAAGACTATAAAAAAAACTATAACGTTTCAATCACTAAACTCATATCACGAGTAATAAATCTTTATATTTATCTTAATGAGAATGGGAAGGTTGCTAATGGGTGTCTAGAAAACATTTATTGTGACCTTTATATTACTAAACTAGGAAGGCTGTTAATGGGTATCTAGAAAACATTTATTGTGACCTTTCAATTACTAAACCCATTTCACAAGTAAATCTTTATGTTTATCTTATTTTTGGAAGTTAAAACCCTAATGTTCATGAAATATATTAACCCAACGAATTCTAAATAAAATAAATAAAATGGACACTATAAACACCATATAAAACCATACAATAACAAATATCTTATTCTGAATGTATGGTTGTTGGGTAAAATTCTAGCTTTTAGATTTCAATCAAAGGGTGTATATAATTTAAAGATTTACATATTCAAAAAAATATTAAAACAAAGAGTAATTAAATCTCTAACATTTTATACCATCGAAATTATAAGCAAGATGACCATGCATTGGGCATTAACATTTTATTTGTTGAGATAATATGGAATATCAATAGAAAATGAATACAAAATTTACTATAAATAGTTGCAATAGAGATGTGCATATTTGCGTTTCTCATTTTAATATTTTTCCCAAATTGAACAAGTAAATTTAAACTAAAAAGGACACCCAAGAAAATGGATAATATAAATCAACATCACTAATAAATACTAGAGTTATGAACACGCGAATTTAAACTTAAACTGAAATATATTATCACACCATTAAAGAACTGATTACACAAAAGTGGGTACATAAATGGCAGTTAAAGTGCGTAATAACAAACAAAGGAAAAAAAGGAAATATTGTAACTACGTGAACAATTAATTTAGTGTACCTCTGGCTTTTATGGGATCAACATTATCCCAATCTCCTTTTGGGAATTTTTTTTTGCATAGTCCCTTATGAGTTCAAAGCCAACCCTACGACCACAATCAAATCCTAGCTGGATAGAACAAAAGGTACGATTCTGAAGATCTTGACAATCTACAAGTTATTACATCTATGAGAACCTTGCTATCTTCCTCCAATTCGAAAACCCTTTCCTCCATAAGTCGGATTTCTTGGAGAGTTACTCCACTACTATCTTCATTTGGTATAACAGATTCACACACTTGATATTGAATGCTCATGCATTGGTATGAAAGTGAGATGTTTTGGAAAATGCAGGTATTGAGACTATGTCCATGTAGTTTTCATTCTTGTGTGAAATGTGTTTGTTTGTTTATATGTTTGTATAACATGGATCTTAAACTTAATTTTAGGCTTAGATTGTTCATGATTGAGTTCCTGTTATTTTGTTTACTCATACTATTGATTTCGAGTTCTAAGTCAAAAGATATGATACTTTCCAGTCATGTTACATACATTGTCTTCGTCTTCATATATCGAGTCAAATTCTTATTTTTTGGGTTGAGTATCTTATATGTCCATGTTTTAAGGGAGTCCCAGTTTGTAATCTTCAAACGGATTCAATTTGGAGTTCGGAGACCAAAAAACGGTCAAAGAACGCGAGAGGTGTGTAAGGGAGGAGCACCATGGCCGAGGGCCATCACATGGTGTGACCCCGAGATGGCATGTGGCCATCTCGGTCCAGAAGCCTTGATGTCCTGAGATGCCCATGTGCCATCTTGGGGAGGGTAAAAGTCAAATGGTCATTTTGGTCATTTTGGTCTTGTCTCTTTTAAATACACTCATTCCCTCTCATTTGATAACAAGTTGAGTATTGTTGAAAATTGAAGAGGAAGTGCATAATTTTTCTCTCAACTTTTTGATTTTTTTTTTGTGATAACTTTTTCAATTCTAGTTTGAATAATTTGATTCAAAAACAAGTTTTGGGTGTCTTGAAGAGATCTACAAACCTGAAGCATTTCTAGAACCAAAGGATGTCTTGATGTTTCACAGTGATCAGATCTTCAGTTCGAGATTTCATCCTTGTTTGGTAAAATCATCATCTTCTTAGTTTTCATCTTTGATCTTTTTAGTGATTAATCTTATTTGATTAAGAAGCATGACTAGTATGATTTTGATTTCATTTTATCGTTTTCTCTTCGATTTTCAAGTTTAGCATGAGTTGTGTCCATTTGATTGATTTTTAGCTAAGCTTGATTTTCATGAAATTGATTCTAGAAATATGTTATACTTGTGTGCTTAGGTGTTGATTTCTAGGTTGATTTCATTTTCTAAGAACTAGATTGTATTAAATTGATTTCACTATTTTCATATCTATGTTCTTAGTTGATAACATGCTTAGGTTGTCTAGATACATTTGTGATTGTTCTTTGAAAGCTTAATCTAGCTATCTTGTTGAATGTTCATAGATTGTGTTTGATCAATATAGTCTATTTGTATGTGATTGCATCATTT
This sequence comes from Dipteronia dyeriana, assembly GCA_032871835.1. Lineage (NCBI taxonomy): Eukaryota > Viridiplantae > Streptophyta > Magnoliopsida > Sapindales > Sapindaceae > Dipteronia > Dipteronia dyeriana. Next base: position 18,383,917 of record CM065296.1, on the reverse strand, counting down.
GCATAAGCACTTATATCATTACCTTGTGAAGAGGTAGGAAGTCTTATATCTTAGAGTGATTCTTTGATTTGAGCAATTGGAAGTCTTAGCTAGAATCGGGAAGACTTGGATAGCTAAGCAAGTGGAAGTCTCGACAAGAGGTAGGAGACCTTAGATTGTTGAGCAAGGAAGTCTTAGTTAGAGTCGAGAGGACTCGGATAACTAAGCAATGAAGTCTTAGTTAGGGTTGGGAGGATCCGAAAAGGTGTGCAAGGTGGCAACAAGTTCATTGAGTAGGATAGAAGGGTAGTTTCTAGGTGAAGGGGTCACTTGAGAGATTGTACTTGTTTTATCTACTAGTGGATTTGCTTTTGCCGGTGGTTGCTAACCCGTGGATGTTTCCTTGTCGGAGGTTTACCATGTAAAAATCTTGTGTCTTTGTTTGTAATTTTCATTAAGCTTTATTATAATTGCATTGTTTAAAAAAAAAACTAAAATTTGAGCATATACCTATTCACCCCCCCTCTATGTATATTTACACTATAAAGATAAAAGGAAATTCAATTGGTATCAGAGCGGGTGTCTAGACGCACTTAGATTGATCTTCTTTGTAGTGTTTGTTATCTTGTTTTGTTTGATTAATCATGATTAAAGAAATATATTCTTTTGTGGCTTCTCTTGTTGAAAGTGAGTCACTGACTTAGATGATCAAAAAATCAAAGATTTTATTCAAGAGAATGAAAGGATCTTTAAGATCAATAAGTCTCTCACTAAGAAGTTAGAAAATCATGATTGTAGCTCAAAATGTGTTAATGATCTTAATGACAAAACTATTAATCTTGAGAAAAACTTGATTGATAGCAATGGTAGATTAAGTATTTTGAAGCATGAAATTGAGCAAAGAGATGAATCTCTTGATCATACTAGGAGAATTGAAAATGTGCTTAGAGCAAAACTTAATGAGCATGAGAATCAAGAGAAAGTGCTTAATGAGGCTAAAGAGATGATTAACAAGATGTTATCTAGCTCTAACAAAGTGAAAGCTCTCATTAAGGTTGAAAAGTCTTCAAATGACAAAAGAGGTTTATGATATGTTAATGAAAAATCAACTCCTTCATCTAACAAATCTACTTTTGTCAAAGCTTGTAGCAATTTAAATGTAGGTACACTTTCTAACGGCAAATCCATGAATGCTACCGGAGGTGCCTCAATATCAATAATGAAGGTCAAGAAAAAGACTCAACATTGCCAAAGACAAGCTACATCATCATCAAATGCAAAAGGCAAGACATCTAGTGTTGCATGTCAAAGAGGTAAAAATGTGAGAAGTTAAAATGAGTTTAATGCTCAAGTGAAAATACAATCACGGTTAAATGCTCAAGGCTAACCTAGGGGGGGGGGGGGGGGGGGGTGAATGGGTTAGACACCTTTTTCGACTCCCTTAGAAACAAACAAAAGTTTGTCTCTCTAGATTGCTTGTATCACAATATATATATTAATTAAAGACAATTAATCAATATATAAACACAAGTAAAGTGTGATACAAACAAGTAATTGTTACACATACATAATCAATATTATAAAGAGGAAGTCAACATACATAAAGAGTTCTATCCACAATACAAATATTAGGGAGATAGAGATAGAGAAAAGTTGACACAAGATATAACGTGGTAAACCTCCGAAGAGGAAACATCCACGGGCTAGCAGCCACCGGCAAACAAAATCCACTAGTAGATAAGACAAGTACAATCTCTCAAGTGACCTCTTCACCTATAAAATACCCTCCTATCCTACTCTAGAAGTTACCGCCCTATGCTCAACAATTCGAGGTTTCACACCTCTTGTCAAGACTTCCTTACTCACCTTATCCGGATTTTCAACACCCAAGGCAAGACTTCTTGCTCAACTATCCGAGTCTTCCCGACTCTAGTCAAGACTTCCTTGCTCATCTATCCGAGTTCTCCCAACTCTAGGCAAGACTTCTTGCTCGACTATCCAAGGCTTCACACCTTTAGCCAAGACTTCCTTGCTCGACAATATGAGGCTTCACACCTCTTACCAAGACTTCTTGCTCAACACCATAGGTCTCACACCTATTGTCAAGACTTTCTTCTCACAAGGCATCTAGGTGATCATGAATGCAAAACGCAAACAAGTACGCAACATAGAATGCTATGATCAACACATCCTATGGAAAATACTAGGCATGAACATGAATGCACAAATCACATATAGTCTAGTTAATCATGCATGTGTAATCAATCTAGATTATGTAAGATATTATCAACATTAATCACAACCTAGATACATGCATATGTTTAAACTTGAATCACAAGATATAATCAATAAATCACAAGATCAAGTTTAAATCACAAAAACCTAAAACATGCTAAAATCATATGACAAAGTCAAATAGACCTAAGCAAAAGTTCTAGAGCATATTCCTAATCATAGATTCAACAAATCACATGAATAGCTCAAAAGAACATAAACACATGTATTATGTGCGAAATTCGGCCAAGAGAGCCTAATACATGTGAAGAACTATTTTATTCAAAATCAATCAATCAAAGATCATAAAATAGTCCTAGAATCAAAGCTAGCACAATACAATCCCAAACATGTGATAACATAGGCAAAATCAAAACCTAACTCAACATGTATGATTTCAATTGAAATTCAATCTAGCTTTGATAGTGTTCAAAACACAAATCAAAACACTCACAATATACAAATATATGTAGAAGAAGAAAACCCAAGGCAATTGATCAAGTTTTAACAGAAAACTTTGAGAGAAAATCAATACCTTAGTTGATTTAGGTGCAGTCCCGTTTTTGTATGATTAGACACAAAAAACAGTAGCAAAATTAACTCAAACCTTCAGAGAAAAGATGGAGGATGAATAGATGAACACTCTCAACTTCGAATCACTCAAATCGGAGTTGAAAAGAAGAAGTTATGGTGTTTGGAAGGTGAGAAAATTTAGAGAGAAAATTCTGCACACTTGATTTGAATTTCTTCTTAGAATGAAATGTAAGAGGGAGAGAGTTTATAAAGAAGTGAGAAATAAGAAAGAAGAAAGATGAAAAGAAAAAAATGTCCTCCTTTGTAAGTACTCCCCCGAGATGGCATGTGGGCATCTCGGGGCAACAAGGCTGTGCGGCTGAGATGGCAACGCGCCATCTAGGGCTTACACACCTTCATGGCCTTTTGGCCATGGTGCAATCCCTAGTGCTCCCTTCGCGTTCTTCGACTGTTCTCTGGCCTCTGAACTCAGAATTTGAATCCGTTTATGGATTACAAACCATAACTCTCACACGGACATGGACATATAAGATACTCAACCAAGAAAATAATAGTTCGACTCGATATACAAAGACGAAGACAATGTATGAAACATGAGTTGAAAGTGTAGTATCTTTTTACTTAGAACTTGAAATCAATAGTATGAGTAACCGAAATGAACGGAACTCAACTAAGAATGATTTAAGACTAAATCCAAGTTCAATATCCATGTTATACAAACATATATAAACACAAACACAATTCACACTAGAATGCAAACTACATAGAGATAGTTTCCAATCATGCATATTCCAAAACATGTTATTACCATACCAATGCATGAGCATTCATCTTTAAGTGTGTGAATGTGTTATACATGGTGCACAACGATGCAGGGACACATATGAATGAATTATATATGTATGCCTATAAAGGTGCACAACGATACAGGGACACAAATGTATGATATGTGTGTGTGTGCCTAAGCCTTGTAAGAGAAAGATAAGGTCTTAGTATACCTTTGTAGAACCAAATTGCATCCTTTCTCTTTGAAGGCTTAGAATTTTTTTTTGACTTATTGTTTATTCTTCCTTGAAGCTTGAATCATCATGAACCTAAACAACTAAGTCAATACAAGTAAACATCATTTTGATATGGAATTCATGCCAACACAAACTAAAACCTAACATCAAGCAAATGGTAAACTTCTCAAATTCATACATATTTGTCATTATTGCAACATGGTAGGACACATAAGACCTGTATGTTTTGAATACATTCATAAATGTATAATTGCCAATGATTTACATGATATATCTTTGAATGGTCCTAGGCAATCATCCATGTAAGGATCTAGAATTAGACCTAGGAAGACCTTGGAAAAGCATGTTGAGAATAAATGTGTTGATGATTTGTTTGTTAAATATTGTGTTGTGTCTCGTTATACTATGCATAAAAAAGTTGATAATGCTTTGTTTGATATGTTTGAAAATATGACTAATGGAGTCAATGTGCCTAAAAACAAGTCAAAGCATGTTAATAAAAGTAAGAATGAGAAACTTGTCAAGAAAGTTTGGGTTAAGAAAAACACAACACAATGTTTGGTTGCACAATATGCTTGAAGAGCTAACTCATCTTATTGTTGGTACCTAGATAACGATTGTTCTAGGAATATGACCGGTAACAAGGAATTTATTTGAGAATCTTGTTATGAAAAATGGTGGATGGGTTACATTTGGTGATGGCACCAAGAAACAAGTTTTTGGTAAAGGAACTATCTGCATTCTTAGGTTACCTAAACTTAAAGATACTTTGTATGTTGATGGTCTCTAAGCTAATCTAATAAGCATTACACATTTGTGTGAGATTTTTCATGAGGTTAGCTTTAACAAGGATTTGTGCACCATAATTGATGAAAAGGTAAAACTGGTTTTAAAAGTCAAAAGATCTCTAGATAATTGTTATTGTCTTTAAGTAGATCCTTTAACTTGTAATATGGCACATGATTGTAACAAACAAGAGTTATGGCATGAAAGATTAGGCCACATGAACTTGAGCTTGAAAAATATCATTTTTAGAGGTCTACCTAGTCTTGGTAAGAAACTTAATGGAGTTTGTGAACCATGCCAATTTGGTAAACAAACTAGAGTGTCTCATAAAAAGATCTCTAACTTTGCTACCAAGAAGCCCTTAGAACTTGTGCACATGGACCTAATGGGACCAATTCAAACCAAAAGCATAAATGGTAAAAAATACATATTTGTGTGTGTTGATGATTTTTCTCGGTTTGCTTGAGTTTATTTTCTTAGAGACAAGACCAAAATTTTTGGTTACTTTAAGAGATTTTGTAATTAAGTTCAAAATGAAAAAGGTCTTGGAATTGAGAAAATATGTCGTATTAGGATTGATCATGGGAGTGAGTTTGAAAATACAAAATTTCTCATGAGTTCTCGACTCCCAGAACTCCTCGACAAAATGGTGTTGTTGAGAAGAATAATCGTGTCTTGTAAGAAATGCTAGAATCATGCTCAATAGCAAGAAAGTCTCTAGGAATCTTTGGGCCGAAACGGTTAATACCACTTGCTATGTTTCTAATAGAGTCTTTAGAAGACCCGAAACAAAACACACCCTCTATGAGCTTTGGAACGGCAAGAAGCCCAATGTGAGTTACTTCACACTTTTGGGAGTAAGTGTTTTATTTTTAATGATAGATATCACTTAGGAAAGTTTGATGCTAAAAGTGATATTGGTCTCTTTCTTAGGTATGCTAATAATAGTCGTGCATATAGGGTGTTCAATTTTAAAACCAAGACTATTATGGAATCTATTAATGTGAAAATAGATGATCTTAGCTTACTTGATTTGTGTAATGGTAATGGTGTCAATAAACCTAAAGAACATTTGTTGAAAGACACTAAAACACCTATTGATGTGATTAGTTATGATGAAGTTGAATCTAGTCATGATAATGATGATGATAGTGATGTTAGAGAAGGAAGTCATGGGTTAGAGAATGCCTTGAATGATAATCAACATAATGAACAATATGTTGAAAATTCTATTCCTAGACTTAGAAACATGCACTATCAATGCCCTTGTGGCTGGTTTTCAATAGAGCTCTGGTGTTTTCTTGTTGCTATTTGAATATAATTTAGCTTCTAAAAAAAACCCTTAGAACATGAAAATTAGTTAATTAATGAGTTTGTATCATGAATCATGTGTACATTAAAGATCGGCGGTAAATGATGTGGCATATTGATGTAATTATTTTTTTGGTAGTTATGTTAAACCAAAAATAGAAAAAAATAATGAAAAAAAACTATCATGAGTTTCAGTTACTTTTTCTAGGCTGATCTCCAAATGACGTGTAACACATTGCAAAGCATCATAAGATTTCTGCTTAGTAACAATTTAGGTTTGATGATCCATTGATAATGTTTGTAAGCATAAAGTTTTTCAAACAATTGTCAAGTTTTTAACAGTTTTTATCCTGGTACTTGGAGAGAATATATTTGATTATAAATATACTAAAAACATAGTTTTTATATATTACAAAAATAGTAGGAGTACACTTTCCAAAAATTCTTTCAAAAAATACTCCATCTTTTTCCATTTTATTCGTTTTGTAATGAAAAGTATAAGGTTTTATCAGTTCTCCAATTTTGTCTCTATTAGGTAGGGTTTTAGTGGTCGAAATGCTTATTTATTAAAATGATTTAGTTCCAAAGCAAAAGATTGTTGTTCTTGAACGAGCAATCAAAAAGATTTCAGAGCATCTTCTGGTTTAGGTATTGTTCCTCCAAAGATCTTAGTACCGGGTACTTATCGACGAGTTCTAATATGATCTGATTTTGTAAGTAAGCATCTCTTGTAAAATATAAGCGACACCAAAGCTCTGAAGAGCACAAACGTCCATTTCTCCGACTCGTTGCCCCCTTGTTTGGACCTTCCTCTAAGGGGTTGTTGGGTTACAAGTACATAATGCCCACTGGAACGTCCATGTATTGTATCAATTGAATCTTGAACAATAGCCATAAAATTAGTCTATATCGTGTTTAAAGTAATGGTAGACATAACCCAACTAGTTGTGTGTCAAATGACAAATGGAAATATACATATAATTGTGATTTACATCCCTTGCCACATTATATGGATTCAATTGTCTAAGTTACAAGTACAAAAAAGAGTTGGACTATCTAGCATTGTTCTTATTTTTATTATGTTTTCATGACATTCAAGGATCATTTTATATAATTAATAAAACTTTTAAGATATATGTTAATTACTCTTTTAAAATATAAACAACAAATATTTTAATTAATGTTTTGTTTAACATAACTTCTAAGATATATGTTAATTGTACCAATTTTTTTTACGGTGTACTCCATGGAGCATACAGATTCGGATGCATACGAGTCCGATCCGTTTTTTTGATTCCCAGTTCTGATCCAATCTTGTATAAATGAAATATCTGAATATTGAATGATTTTAAGAACTATATATTTTGGATATGGATTCAGCCATGTCTGATTCGATACTTTTAACAACATTTCATTTTTGCCACAACATAGTTATTTTATTTCAATATTTTTAACAATATATGAAGTTTTTGAGCCATCCTACTCGGTAAAATAAGAAACACTTGCTTATTAATTTTAAAAAATAAGCAACCTTTATAATCCTCGTTGTCCAATTAAATTGTGTATAGATTAGGGTTACAATACTTACAAGTCTCTGAATTGGCTATAATCAAGGTCTTTATTCTGAAATATGATTGTCATCAAACCATTTTAAAATGTTCTGATTTCAATATTCAATGACACTTAGTCTAGGCAAACTATGAATCAATCGATATATTCGATGACACTTAAACAGATCCAATTAAGGTTATGCATTAATATGACAATGTGATAAAGTTAAAGTACATTAATACCCTTATGGTTGGTTTCTATTGTGCTCACGTGTTTTCTTGTTTCTTTTTAAATATAATTTTGCTTCTAAAACAAAAAAAAACCCTTGGAACATGAAAATTATGTAATTAATGAGTTTGTATCATGAATCATGTGTACATTAAACATCGGTTGTAAATGATGTGGCATATTGATATAAAAATTGTTTGGAAATTATGTTAAACCAAAAACATAAAAAATTAATGAAAAATAATTGTCGTCGGTTTCAGTTGCTTCTTCTAGGCTGATCTCCAAATGACGCATAACACATTGCAAAGCATTGTAAGATTTCTACTTAGTAACATTCATTGTGCACCCTAAAAGGTGCATTGAACCCTAAAACATGCCATGTGAACATGTGTGTAAAAGGTTCATTAAACCCTAAAAGGTGCCATGTGAACAGGTGTGTATAAATATATAAACAAGTATCAAATCACTTGATTTGGTTTAATCACGTTTTTAGGTGGATGAATTTAACCAAAGGTCACCATAAATAAAGATAATTAAATAATTAGTGTATATAATACATTGCGATCACAACAAATGAAAATTATGAATTCAAATTCTTGTAATATTAAAAGATATTGGTCCATGGTAGATTTATTGTATTAAAATTAAATAAAAAATAAAACAACGTTTTTATCTCTGACTACCACTTAAGTTGTGTATAAAAAACCTTTTTTATCCTCGAATGACCACTTCATTTACATATAAATTAGGGCTACAAGTCTTAGTCATTATTATAACATTTTTTTTCTTCTCTTCTCTTTACAGGTGTTTGTCATTAGCATAACATTCTTTTCTTCTCTTCTATTTCATTGTTTACAAAAATTTCAGTTTTCTGCCATCTCGATATCCATCTATTATAGACTATGGATCCAAAAAAGTCTAAATTAATTGAAAGAAATAAAAGGTATGAGGTCCTCCAATACATTATGAGTCGTCTAGAAAAAAGACTTAAAGCCATGGAGGAGGAACACGTTAACCTCCAATACCAAGCATCAACGGACTTCCAGTGGAAGAGATTCAAGGTATCAAGTTACATAAAAAATGATTGCCAATGGACTTACTCACATGCTCACCAGATCGACTTCAACCTCTTCAAAGACTAGAAGAAGAAGATTCAGCTGGATGAAAATTAGGATGAGGTTAACCCAACTATTGTAAAAGCTACCCTCGGTCGATGATGTTATTACTTGAACCTTTATAAACTTTGCTTTTATGATGACACTTTTTTTTGTGTGACTGGAAGGTGGTAAATGATGTATAAATCTTTTGTATTTTTAGAATAATGGTTTTTATACTTGTTAAACATCAATGTTTTGTAACCTCTTTTGTGATTATTTATGGTAAACTTTTGTTAACCGAAAATTCCCACTAGGTGAAAAATCTCGATTAACACCTCGAGACCTCTACCTCGGAGGTCGCGGTTGTTAGGATTATGCTCGATAGCAAGAGTATAATAATATATTTGACAATCTTTTCATATTAATAAAGTGATTTCTAGTTTAACAAATCTTATAGCATTTATAGTTTAATTATTATTATAATTGTCAAAAGTAAATAATCATAAGGTCAAAAAATTATGAGAAAAGAATAATTGTTCATACATCAAGATATGTATGAGGTAGACACAATTCGTTAGTTAGTCTTGAATAATATTCACAACTTAAGATAAAAGGTTGGGCGCCTTTATCTTGTCAAAGTTGTAGATTCTTTTGCTAGCATTTGAGTGGGATCAAATGTATTATGATGAGTCTAAAATCATCAAAGTGTGGTGGTGTCTTTGGGCAAAAGAATCTAGTGCACTGGGTGCTTTGAATAGGATCAAAATGAAATACTTTATCTAGAACCGTCAATGGATAGAAGTTTTCATTTGAAGACAATCGGAGAGTCTATCTCAATCCTGAGATAAATGATGGACTTATGGTTGCAAGTGTTATCATTTGAGCTATCAATGAGTACGATTATATAGCATAGTCTATCCTCGATAGTTTGGTGGTATTCATTTTTTAATCGATAGAGGACTTCATTTATAGATATGGACATCGTGGCTCCATTTATTGAATGACAGTAGAATACCATCATATGGATGTTTTGAGGTTTTGGAAATTAAATCTTAACGTTAAGTTTTCAATAGTGACTATTGAAATATGGCTTCTGGACAAGTCAAAATATCAAAGTTCAAAATGTGGTCATATGAGTAAATATGGTAACTTAGAGAGTTATAGGCGGTCTATGAGCTCTTGGCGATTACTGATATTCTTCACGAGGATACACTTTCTCCAATAAGGTTGTCTAGGGTATGAATGAGTAACATCAACTTATTCTATCTTTATTTAAGAGTTCAATTTTAGTTTTTTAGTGGAATGAAATAAAATTAAATAGATCGGACCTAAGTGAATCATTTGTTGATTGTGATTGGGTTGTGTTTATTGGAGCTTAAATTTAGATTGCCTGCCAAGATCTCCAATCCACACGAACTTTCATGGATCACTTGATTTATTCTATCGGGCCAATTTAGGGGTCTATCTAGAATTGTATTAAGGCATGTGAACTTGTTTCTTTTTGTAAGAATAGGTCTAGTTCACATGTGGTCTTTTTATTAAGGTCCAATGGATTTAATAAAATAAGAAAAATAATATATGGCCCATATATATGTTAGGATTATGCTCGATAGCAAGAGTGTAATATTATAATTAACAATCTTTTCGTATGAATAAAGTGATTTCTAGTTTAACAAATCTTATAGCATTTATAGTTTAATTATTATAATTGTCAAAAGTAAATAATCATAAGGTCAAAAGGCTATGAGAATAGAAGAATTGTTCATACATCTAGATATGTATGAGGTAGACACAATTCTTTAGTTAGTATTGAATAATATTCACAACTTAAGATAGAAGGTTGGGTGCCTTTATCTTGTCAAAGTTGTAGATTCTTTTGCTAGCATTTGAGTGGGATCAAATGTGTTATGATGAGTCTAAAATCATCAAAGTGTGGTGTCTTTGGGCAAAAGAATCTAGTGCACTGGGTGCATTGAATAGGATCAAAATGAAATACTTTATCTAGAACCGTCAATGGATAAAAGTTTTCATTTGAAGACAATCGGAGAGTCTATCTCAATCCTGAGATAAATGATGGACTTATGGTTGCAATTGTTATCATTTGAGCTATCAATGAGTACGATTATATAGCATAGTCTATCCTCAAAAGTTTGGTAGTATTTATTTGTTAATCGATAGAGGACTTCATTTATAGATATGGACATCGTGGCTCCATTTATTGAATGAGAGTAGAATACCATCATATGGATGTTTTGAGGTATTGGTTATTAAATCTTAACGTTAAGTTTTCAATAGTGTCTATTGAAACATGGCTTATGGACAAGTCAAAATATCCAAGTTCAAAATGTGGTCATATGAGTAAATATGGTAACTTGGAGAGCTATTGGCGGTCTATGAGCTATTGGCGGTCTATGAGCTCTTGGCGATTACTGGTATTCTTCACGAGAATACATTTTCTCCAATAAGGTTGTCTAGGGTATGAGTGAGTAACATCAACTAATTCTATTTATATTTAAGAGTTCAATTTTAGTTCTTTAGTGGAATGAACTAAAATTAAATAGATCGGACCTAAATGAATTATTTGTTGATTGTGATTGGGTTATGTCTATTGGAGCTTAAATTTAGATAGCCCGCCAAGATCCCCAATCCACACGAAATTGCATGGTTCACTTGATATATTTTACCGGACCAATTTAGGGGTCCATCTAGAATTGTATTAATGCATGAGAACTTGTTTCTTTTTGTAAGAATAGGTCTAGTTCATATGTTGACTTTTTATTAAGGTCCAATGGATTCAATAAAATAAGAAAAATAATATATGTCCCATATATATGGTACGCGGCAAGGCTATTAAGAATAGCTTAAATATATTATTTTTATTTTATTATTTAATGAAATTGAAATTAAATAATTTGTTGATTAATTAATTATTTAATTAAAAGTCAAAATCTTTTTCATAGTAGGAGATGGTCTCCTAAAACTATACTATTGTTGGTAGTATAGTTAATGTTAAAGACTATGTTTGATAAGTAGATAAATAAAAGGAATTATTTATCTAATCAAATTAGGAAGTCTTTAATATGGTAACAAACACACTGTTGAGTTGGATTAGGAGTCTTGGTGTAGGATAGAATTCCTTTTTGAAAAGGATTCTTAACCACCAAGTAATTCTATCTAAGGAAAGGATTCTTAACAACCAAGTAAATCCTTCTTAGGAAAAGAACTAAGTCTCCTAATTATATTAAGTGAAATTTCGACCAGCTATGTATGTACATAAGAAGGATAGAATTCTTTTTTAAAAAGGATTCTTAACTATAAAATAAATCCGCCTAAGGAAGTGATTCTTGCCAACCAATTAAATCATTCTTAGGAGATAACTTATGACCCTATATATTGGTTTGGAAATTTCGGCCATCTCTAAGGTTTTTTAAGAGAGGAATTTCGGCCATTCTAAGCAATTTTCAAGAAAATAATTTGGCCTAGCAAGAGAGAATTTTGGGGGAGAAAATTTTGTTTTTTACTTTGGACAAAATTCGACAAACTCATAGAGATAGTGTGAATTCGGCCAAGAAGAGAGAAAAAGAGAACGTTTTTGTTTTCGATAGTACACTAGTATCCTTTACATCAAAAGGGTTTTGTGTACAACATTGAATCAAGGTTCACGCGAGTTTCAATCAAATTGATTGATAATTCAAAAGTGACAGGACGTTCTTGGTTTTTCTCTTGGAGGATTATTGTAACTAACAAAGAAGAAGTTTTTGTTTGTTTCCATCCTCAGGTATACAATTTAAAGATAGGGAGCCCACACTCCTAGGTGATTCACGTTCGTGATTGGATTGGAAGATCTTGTGGATTCAATTCGACGCTAGTTCAATCGTCGCGAAAAAAAAGGTATGATACTTTTAATATACATCAATTAATCTAGGGTTAAGGTTCTCGTTATTAAAATGGATTTTTTTTTATATACGCAAACCCTAATTTTAGTTTTTATCACGCTTCCGTTGCATTTTTGAACCTCTTTTTTTCCCTACAATATGTGGTATGGGCTGCAAGACTATTTAGAATAGCTTAATTATATATATTATTTAATTTTTTAATTAAATGGAAATTAATTAATTTGTTTGATTAATTAATTATTTAATTAAAAGTCAAAAAAAAAATTCTATTAGGAGATGGTCTCCTAATATTATACTATTGTTGTTAGTATAATTAATATTAAAGACTATATTTGATAAGTAGATAAATAAAATGAGTTATTTATCTAATCAAATTAGGAAGTCTTTAATATGGTTACAAACACACTATTGAGTTGGATTAGGAGTCTTGGTGTAGGATAGAATTCCTTTTTGAAAAGGATTCTTAACCACCAAGTAATTCTACTTAAGGAAAAGATTCTTAACAACCAAGTAAATCCTTCTTAGGAAAATAATTAAGTTTCCTAATACATACCCTATGAATTTCAGCCAGCTTTGTATATATAAGAGGAGGATAGAATTCCTTAGATAAGGATTTTTAACTACCAAATGAATCCACCTAAGGAAAGGATTCTTACCAACCAAGTAAATCCTTCTTAGGAGAGGATTAATCATCCTATATATATGTGTTTGAAATTCGGCCAGCCCATAATTAATTGAAAGAATTAATTTCGGCCAAGCTTCGGACTTTCTAAAGAGAGATTTTGGCCAAGTAAGAGAGAATTTTGAGGGAGAAAAAATTTGGTTTTTACTCTGGACAAAATTCGACCAACTCATAGAGATAGTGTGAATTCGGCCAAGAAGAGAAAAAGGGGAACATTTTTGTTTTCGATAGTACACTGGTATCCTTTACATTAAAAGGTTTTTTTTGTACAATATCAAATTAAGGTTCACGCGAGTTTCAATCAAATTGATTGATAATTCACAAGTGGCCGGACGTTCTTTGATTTTTCTCTTGGAGGATATTTGTAACTAACAAAGAAATAGATTTTGTTTATCTCCATCCTCAGGTATACAATTTAAAGAAAAGGAGCCCACAATCCTAGGTAATTCACATTCGTGATTGGATTGGAAGATCTTACAGAATCAATTTGGGGCTTGTTCAATCGTCACAAGAAAAAGGTATGACACTTTTTATATACGTCAATTAATCTAGGGTTAAGGTTCTCGTTGCCCAAAAGGATTTTTATTTATTTATATGCAAACCCTAATTTTAATAAATTTTTGTTTTTAACACGCTTCCGATGAGTGGATTTTATTTTTCCTACAGTGGTCGGGGTAGGTACCTCATACCTTGGTGATCATGTATGAATATGAAGGAGGATGGAGCGATTGGTAGGAGACGAGCCATCTCGCCCGTCGGGCTTTGTGCATCTGAAGGAGATATGGGGAGCTCAAGGTTCCCTAGCTGGGGTTAATCCTGGTCCCTGGTCCCTAGTATTTGGTCTCAGCTCCAGGTGTCCTTGATCTAAATAGAGAACAAAGAGGTAGGATTGGTGCTCATCAATGATGTAGATGTCTTCATGAAAGAGTGGACCACCCGGTAGTGATTCTTCGCCTCTAGGTACTTTCGATCGGGGTTGGAACTGGTCTTGGTACCCGGAGCTCTGTACTGGACCCCGATTTCTTCATGCTATTCCCCGACCTATACAGCGAGTAAGGAGGGGGGACTTACCTGGCTTCTGTGTCAGATCCTTGTCTGCTCCCGTAGAGAGCGTACAAGAGAGCTTATCGAATTCCTTTAGATGGGTTTGGGGTAATTTCTCCCCATCTTGATATACGACTTTGGCATGTATATGGGAGGATAAGAGTACTAGGTCCAACATGGTAGGAATATAGCTCATACACATACATACATGCATAATATAGGAGATAAATAGGAGAAAGACAAGTCTTATGTAGAAGGAGGTGGACTGACCAAGGGGGAAAAAGCATCACAAATGACATATGATGAAAACTCCCAAGTCAGTATCCAGAGGAAGGAGAAAGACCCTTCTTTGTGTATATATATCAAACATTACTGAGTGGAGCTTACAAAGTTAGCGAAGTAGTACAATGTATATGCTCCGGAGAGCTTACAATAGTAATAGAAAGTTAGTCAATCCCGATATGCTTCTGGGAGAGGTAATACATGTCATTGAGATAATACCATAATGATGATGTAGGGAGAACTTAGAAGAAATATGTGGATTTGCCTCGGGCTTATCGATTTCTCCATTAAAGATGAGATTTGTAGTTAGGTCTCAAATTAAGCATCGAATCCCCTTTAGTGTCCTTTTATAGGTGTATTTATACATGGTGTAATTAGGTTTCATTCTTGGCGTTCAAGTTGAAAATCATTGGATTGACCTTTCTTCCTTGAAAGGCGGGATTTTCTGTTATAATTGAGCTTAAATAATCAGGTGTGGAGGATATCATGGAGGCAAAGGTGTTTGTTTCCTCTTTGGACTCTCTCATTAATGGTGGCTATTAAAAGAGTTGACTAATCTTCCCTTAGTGGCATTAATTAATCACTAATAGAGTTGACTACCTCCATTAATACGGTTGACCTCCATTAATACGGTTGACCTCCATTAATACGGTTGACCTCATTAATAAGGGTGACTACCTTCACTAATACGGTTGACCTCATTAATGGTGTTAATAGTCAAATTTGGCTAGGGACCAAAGGATAAGTTTTCACTCTTCTAGCTAGGGTCCAAACCCCAGATTTCTCATCACAGTATCGAGGTTTCTAAGGTCGAGCTACCGTACAACCCTGTAGATACGAGGTGAGGTCATCACACCCCAGGTGAAGCTCGACAAGATTAAATCGAGTTTCTTAAGTTAACATGAGAGATTAGAGCAAGGTCAATGAGGCAAGACCTAGGCTTACCGGTGTTAAAATACCTCGTGACCTCCCTAGAAGTCTGCCACATTTCCCAATTACATATAGAGGCCCGTGAGGACATCAGGTTCATACTATAATATCACTCAGTTTCATTGGAGGAAGAATCAGGTCCACCTAAACAGGTAGGAAGAAGCTCACAGAAGCTTTGTTACCACCAAAGAGCATCAACATAGTAGTTTCAAGCTCTATGGGGACCTGAAGGGACAGGTCAAGCTCCGAACACCAAGACAAGAACAAGAATGAACCTCGCCCTTCAAGATAGTGAACACCATATTTGGTGACCTTATTGATGCATCCTACCAGGGTAGTTTATAGGATCGCATTCACTCTCTAACTTGCATTGAATCACTGCGTACGTTCAGGGTAAGTGATTGAGTTCAAAGAGGAAACAAACTTATCTCCCTCCAAGATACTCTCGAATACGTTATCAAGCCAAATTCAAATGACATTTAAACAGCGTATCCCACTAGATAATGAGGGATTCGATTAAGAAAATAATGGAGGGAGAATCATGAGTTTAACCTAGTTGGAATGTATATAAATACGCCCGAGCATGCACGAGTAAGTGGAGGTTCGAGAACGCATAGAAAAAGAGATAGAGGAAGAGAGTTTACTATGGCCTAAATTCTGTTCGCAGAACAAGACTACCATCATTATCTACTTCTCGATAGGCACGAAGCCACCACACCGATTGTACCCAAGAGAGATCGAGAGTATCTGAGTGATATTTGTACAATATACGTGTTTTATTTTGTCAGCAATAAAGCAATACTATTTTCCTTTACGTATCATGTTAGTATTTATCCTAACATCCACCATCATACGAACAAACCAGGTACAAAAGGTACCAAACCCCGACCTCTACCTCTGAGGTATTGATCTCGAGGGTGTTAACTGGAATTTCTTACCCCGAGAGAATTTTCAGTTAACACTTTTTGGCACTGTCTGTGGAAACACCCATACCCAATTTATGAAAAGTTCATGTGTTTGTTGTTTTACAGGAACAATGAGGCTTCACTCCTCTCAAGGACAAACCAAGGTTTTGGGAAAATCTGGGCGCCATAGCCAAGCTCCAGTTCAGCCAATCATTGCATGAGCTCCTAGCCCTCCTATGATAAGTCAGGCCATGCTCGACCAATAAGCAGCGGCCTTTGTGGAGAAAGTCCGCCTTCGCCTGCTTGCTGAGGGCATTACAATCCAGTCGATGAATCCTAACACTCAGGGAGAGACAAGCAGACCCGGACAAAGGCAACTCGCTTTTGATCGGTTGGGACCTCCCTTACCAAAGCCAACCCACGGTAGGGAGGGGCCTCAACCCTCGATACAAGATAGACTAGGGCCCGTGCCCCCAATAATGGCAGACCTTTGTGATATCAACCCCGGCGGGTCAAATCTATAGCAGATGCCTTACCGCGGGAACAACGAGAAGCC
Organism: Dipteronia dyeriana; assembly: GCA_032871835.1. NCBI lineage: Eukaryota > Viridiplantae > Streptophyta > Magnoliopsida > Sapindales > Sapindaceae > Dipteronia > Dipteronia dyeriana. Next base: position 18,366,840 of record CM065296.1, on the reverse strand, counting down.
CCTCATCCCGTAATTTCTTGGAGGGAAACACGGGCTAGAGGATAAGGTAGCTAGCAAAGCCCCCAGGAAGATTTTGCTCGTGAAGAAGACCAGGTCGAAGTCTCTAGTTCATCCAAGTGATATGACAATGATGGATCCGAGGTTGATTCCAAGAAGCATAGGAACAAGCGTATGAGGGATCAACTAGCGAAGTTATAGAAAGAGATCCAACAACTAAAGAAAGGGAAAAACAAGAAGGCCAAGAAGGATCCTTTGAGCGAAATGAATTCTCCCTTCACTCGAAGGATCCGGGAAGCTGAACTCCCAATGAAATTCAAAATGACGGTAGAAAAATTCTCCGGAACAGAGGACCCTATTAGCCACCTGGAGAGCTTCATCCAGAAAATGGAAGTCCAAAATACCACCAGGGCTGCCATGTGCAGGATGTTCCCTACCACCCTGACTGACTACGAGAAGACTTGGTTCAGGAAGTTGCCCGCTGGAAGCATGGATTTGTTCACAAAGCTATCAACCGATTTCTGCTCACAATTCTAAGGGGTCAAACCGCACCCTAAGGATCCCATCCACCTTCAATATATGGTCCATGAGCGATTTGAGACACTCCGATCATATATGGAATGTTTTCATAAGGAAGTCATCTAGATAAGAGTTTTCACCGTAAAAGAGACCTTCACGAACTTCTGACAGATCTGTAGGTCGGCAAGCTCTTTTGATCTTTCACCAAACGACTCCAAAGACCTACCTAGAGGCTTATGAATGGGCTCTCGAGCAGGTCGAGGTTGATGATATGAGAGCAGATCGAGATTGACGATATGAGAGCTGCGAAACGGTAGAAGAAAGAGGCGCTCAGACCTGAGCTAGCTTAAAAGAACCATAACAAACCTCCCAACAAGTCGACATACCATTTTCCCTTTTCCCAACCTCGGCAAGAGAGGTATCCTATGAGACGAACCCCTCCGCAAGCTTTGCCTCCTCTAAGGACTGTAGCCCCCGTAACACCAAATTAAAGAGGGTATGACCACTACACCCCTTGAAATGCATCCCGCGAAGCAATTTACTTCGCCATTCAGGACAAGAGGCTACCCCTAAACCTGCACCAATGAAAGCTCTGATAGATAGGAGGAACCGGTACAAGTACTGTGAATTCTGTGAGAACATAGGGCATAACACCTCAGAGTGTTATAGCTTGCATAACCAGATTGAAGCTCTAGTAATGGCAGGATGTTTGGTAGAATTCTTACAGCAGGTCAGGGACAACATCCAAACTGGAAGGGAGGTTAAAATAGAGATTCATGATCATGCTGAGATGAGAAAGGGGGAACAGAAGGATTTGATACATCAAATTCAGGTTATTCATGCCATCAGTGGAGGGCCCACCCTGGTAGACACCTCCAATAATTCCAGAAAAAACCATACGAGGAAGGTCCCTCTTGTCGATGAAGACTGGAGTATCTTCAAGGTCGACTAGAGCTGGTTTGCTTATCCCAGTCAACATAGATTATCTTCACTAAGGCAAATGTCTATAACACCGTGCAACCTCATGATGATCCTATGGTGATCACGGTACAGATTGCAAATAGCGTGGTTCACCGTGTGCTCATTGATACGGGCAGCAGTGTAGACATTCTCTTTAAGGATACCTTGGAGAAGCTGAAGTTAAAGTTTTGGGGATACAATAGCTATAATACCCCGCTGTATGGCTTCATTGGAGAATCGATAACACCAATGGGATCAAAGATCCTTCCAATAATCACTGGAACCGCACCCTTCCAATAAAATATTATGACAGATTTTGTTGTGGTTGACACCCCGTCGGCCTAAAATGCGATACTTGGATGACCATTCCTATCATCATTAAAGGAGGTCTTGTCCATCTACCATAACGTCTTAAAATTTTCGACTGGGAACAAAGTTGGAGAGGTACTTGGGACCAGCAAGTGGCCAGAAAATGCCATGCAGTGTCTGCCAATCAGACAGCTCTAGCGAGGAAGTCCGCACAGGTCGTGACGATTTAGGATATGGAAGCACTAGGGACGATCCTGCAGGATACGGAGCCCGCTAATCATCCAGAGGATGATCCCCTAGTACTGAATCAGGAAGAGCTGAAATGGGCTAGCGGGCACCCTGTGGACAAGCTAGGGGAGATACCTATCAAAATGACGATTTCTCCAAAGTTGTCAAGGTCGGATGGGGTCATAGGACCTAACTGGGAGGGGCCATACTTGGTAAAGGTAGAAGTCCGCAATGGGGCATACAAGCTTGAAGACATGACTGGTCGACCCAATGACCACACCTAGAATGTTAAACTTTTGAGGATGTTCTATCCCTAAGTAGTGGACTCCTAGTAGATTACCTCTATTTAGGTTTTTTAAAATGTTTTCCAAACAACAATGTACCCCTTCTTGAACATCAATAAAGTCTGCTATTTTCTCCATCTCTTGTTATACTCTGCACGAATAAATTCGCCATGATCGCCATGAACCAAGATAGCTAGATAGCCTTCATGATGCCTTGGTCGGGCTACCAACCCCAATAAGGGTTTGAGTGTAAGAGCATAGTTGCCATCTAGATCTCATGCCCAGGATAGCTAGATAGCCTTCCTGATGCATTAGTCGGGCTACCACTCCTAAGAAGGGTCTGAGTGTAAGAGCATAGTTGCTATCCAGATTACGAGACCAAGGTTAGCCTTGAGCATTTTACCGTGTTTGTATTTTCAAGGAGCCACTGATCCTTGTAGCGGTGTTGCTGCTCCAGAGGCTTGCTAAGGCATATAAGAGGCCACAACGAATGTGGGAAGCCTCTGTGCTTTCCTCGATCAGATCAGGCTTTGATGGCTCACTAAGGCGTTGAATGGCCTGATCTAAATAGGGAGGAGCCACCGGTATGGTACTGGTCCAGAGGAAAACTCAAGATCCTAGAAGTCCTTAACAACCGAGAGTAGGCTCTAAACGATACTGGAATGAACCATGAGCTCAGTGGCTCACTTGGGCATTGACTGGCATAGTATTAGAAGTGGTGAGCCCTTAAGCCTTGTAGCGGTGCTACTGCTCCAGAGGCTTGCTTAGGCATATAGGAGGCCACAACAAATGTGGGAAACCTCTGGGATTTCCTCGATCAGATCAGGCTTCGGTGGCTCACTAGGGCGTTGAATGGCACGGTACAAATGGGGAAGTGCCATCGGTATGGTACTGATCTAGAGGTATGCTTGGGATCCTAGAAGTCCCCAACAATTGAGAGTAGGCTCTAGACTATGCTGGAATTAACTGGGAGCTCAGTGGCTCACTTAGGCGTTGACCATCCCGGTATAAGAAGTGAGGAGCCAGTGAGTCTTGCAGTGATGCTGCTACTTTAGAGGCTTGTTTAGGCACGTAAGAGGCCTTAACAAATGTGGGATGCCTCTAGGCTCTCCTGGATCAGATCGGGCTTCAGTGGCTTGCTTGGGCGATGAATGACCTGGTACACATGGAGCGAAGCCACAAATCTTGTAGCGGTGTTACTGCTTTTGAAGATTGCTTAGGCACGTAGGAGGCCTTACCAAGCATGGGAAACCTCTGGGCACTCCTCGATCAGATCGGGCTTCGGTGGCTTGCTATTGCGATGAATGGCTCGGTACACATGGAGTGAAGCCACTTGTCTGGTACTGGTCTACAAGCATGCTTAGAATCCTAAAATTCCCCAGCAACTGAGAGAGGGCTCTGTACCCTGATGAAACTAACCGAGAGCTCAGTGGCTCACTTGGGCCTTGAACAACTCGGTATACGAGGTGGGGAGCCACTAGTCTTCTACTGGTCGTGCTACCCCAGAGGCTACACAGCTGAGTTGGCTTCTCAAATTCATGAGTTGATCTGCTATCGCTACCTAAGTGCTTCTGAAGGGCGGATCCGATGACATGAGGGGATCCGTATGACCAGGTACAAGTCCAATTGATATACTAGATAGGAGGTCTACCGATAGTAGAGCAAATCTTCTGTAAGGAAGCAGGAGAAGGGCAGCTCTACTGTATTGAAGCTTTCGATGTATCAGAGTGATTCAGCTGTCTAGGAGATCTTTAGGTGGGGAGCTACTGTTTTGGAGCTCCATGATTATATAAGTATGTTTGCTTTATAGGAATAGCATAATAAACCAGTTCCACCAGGAGTCCCACGTACCATATTTGCTCCACAATAAACAAACTTGTTACACCACAAAATGAGCACCACACGTGGTGCATAGGCTATATAGGCAAACATGGAGAAAGGATACCATAAATAATGACTGATAAATATATCACCTCAATAGTATAAGGATGCTCATGTAGAGACATGAAAGCTTTTAAAAGGGGTGTGGAAACTCCCCACAGACGGCGCCAGAAAGTGTTAATCGAAAATTCCAACTAGGTGAAAAATCTCGATTAACACCCTCGAGGTACCTCATACCTCTGTGATCTTGTATGAATATGAAGAATGATGGAGTGATAGGTAGGAGACAAGCCATCCCTCCCGTCGAGCTTCGTGCATATGGAGAAGATATGGGGAGCTTGAGGTTCCCTAATTGGGGTAAAGGGGCTATTCCTGTTCCCTGGTCCCTGGTCCCTGGTCCCTAGCATCCGATCTCTACTCTAGGTATCCTTGATCCAAATACTAAACAGGGAGGTAGGATTGGTGCTCATCGATGATGTAGATGTGTTCGTGAAAGAGTCGACCACCTGATAGCGATTCTTCACCTCTAGGTGCTTTCGGTCAGGGTCGGAACCAATACTGGTACCCAGAGCTCGGTCCTAAACCCTGATTTCTTCCTATTGTTTCCCGACCTATACAACTAGTAAGGAGGGGGGACTTTCCTAGCTTCTGTGTCAGATCATTGTCTACTCCCGTAGAGAGGGTGTAGGAGAGCTCATCAACTTTCTTTAGATGGTTTGGGATAGTTTCTCCCCATCTTGATATGCGACTTTAGCTTGTAGATGGGAGGATAAAAGCGCTAGGTCCAGTGGTGTAGGAATCTAGATCTTACACATACATACATGCATAATATAAAAGATAAATAAAAGAAAGACAAGTCTTATGTAGATGGAGGTGGACTGACAAGGGGGGGAAAGCATAACGAATAATCATATGCTGATAAACCGTAAGGCAGTATCCAAAGGATGGAGTAAGACCCTTCACTGTGTATATATATCAAGCAATGCTCTATGGAGCTTATAAAGATGGTGAAGCAGTATAACGTATATGCTCTGGAGAGCTTACAATAGTAATAGAAAGTTAGCCAATCCCATAAGTTTCCGGGAGAGGTAAAACATATGTCATTGAGACGATACCACATTGATGATATAGGGAGAACTTAGACAAAGTATGTGGATTTGCCTTGGGCTTGTTGATTTCTCCATTAAAGATGAGAATCGTAGTTAGGTCTCGAATTAAGCATTGAATCCTCTTTTAATGTCCTTTTACAAGTGTTAATAGCTAAATTTGGCTAGGAACCAAAGAGAAATTTTCCACTCCCCTGGCCTGGGTCCAAGCCTGAGATTACCCAATACAGAACCCCAAGATCGAGCTTCGGTGCCACCTCCAAGAAACAAAGAAAGGTCACCGAACTCAGAAAGCATGCAAGGTGAAGTCTGACACAAACGAATCAAGCTCCTTATGCCAAATCAAGGCTCTCCGAGGTCAAAACTACCTCATAACATCCCTAAGAGCCTGTTATCCTCTCCAGACTTAAGTGAGAACCTGTTAAGCAACGAACCCATACCTCGGGATTTCTTCATCTAGTCGAGAGAAGATTCAGACCTATCTGGACAGCAACATGAAGCTCGCTAAAAGCCTCATTGCCACCAAAGGGTGCCCACGGGGTCATCCCAAGCCCCAAGGGACCTAGAAAGGTCAGACCAAGCTTCTAGTACCAAAACCAGGGCATGGATTTACCTCGTCCTACGAAACAGTGAACACCGTGCTCGACGACCTCCATGAAGAATCACGCATGAAGGCACACAAGATCATTTCCATACCAAATAAACATTAAATTGCCACATACGCGCTGGGCAAGAGATTGAGTCCAAAGAGGAAACAAACTTATCTCCAACAAAGATATTCTCAAATCCATCATTAATCCAATGGCAATGAATTTTAAATAAAATATCCTGCTCGATAAGGAGGGAACGGATTCAGAGAATTATGGCAGGAGATTCATGAAATTTAACCTACTTGAACCATTTATAAATACGCCCAAGCATGACAAAAAAGAGAAGGCGAAAAAAAAGCATACAGAAGGGGAGATTCTACTTGGGCCTAAATTCTATTATCATAACACGACCATCGTAATTTTCCACTTCTCGATAGACACGAGGTTTCCACCATACTGTACCCTAGTGAGGTTGAGGATATTTTAGAGGCTTTTGTACGATATTTATGATCAATATCAAAGCCACATTATTATTCCCTTTCTCATTGCATTAACATTTGTTTTGAACACTTATCCTTACTCAAGCAATCTAAGTCCCAAAGGTACTGTTAATAGCAAAATTTGGCTAGAGGATCAAAGAGAAATTTTCCACTCTCCTAGCTTGGATCGAAGCCCAAATTCACCATTCCTTGAACCCCGAACAGACCATAAATCTACCCCGTAGAAGTGAGGAAGGGTCATCGGGCTTCAGAACTATCAGGGATGAAGCTCGACACGACCAGGTCGAACCCTCACGCGAACACTGGAGTTCGGGCAAAGCCCGATGCGTGGTTATCCGAGCTTCTCGAGATCACCTATCCTAGAACCCTGCTTTATGAGGGCCTACCTCCAGAAACACCCTATGAAAGCAAGGAAAGGTCTCCGAGCTTAGGAAACACTCGAAGTGAAGCTCGACAAACAAAGTGAGCTCTTTCAAGGTCAAGGCTTCCCAAGGTCAGCTTTAACTCGTAGCATAAGACAGAAGCCCACCAACCTCTCCATAAGCTTGTTGTCCTCGTCAAATACGAAGGGAGAGCCTCTAAGTGGATCAGGTCCGATAAATTAAATTATGCATACGTTTAAAACAAGAGTTTGATTCCAAAAAGAAAACAAACTTATCTTCGTCAAAGAAATCCTCGAATCCGTTATCAATTCGAAGTCAACAACTTTCAAATAATGGATCTCGTCTGACAAGGAGGGATGAGAGGGAATAGAGCTTAAATTATGTGATCAAAACATGGCCACCATTGTATCTACTATTCGACAGGCACGAGGTTGCCACCCTCCTATGTCGTAGAGAGATTGTGAGGGTATTTGAGAGATTTCTGTATACCACGAGTGATCGTTAAATAAAATTCTCATTTGCTATCACATTATCCAACGAATATTCATTTCTATCTTAAGAAGTCAGCTATCTTAGGCACTTACCCTGGCCACCACCTCCGTGGTAGTGGTCTTGAGGGTGTTGATTGGAATTTCTCATCTTGACCAAATTTTCCGTTAACATTTTCTGGCATCGTCTGTAGGAATAACCACACCACCATTTTTGTATTTACAAGTTCATTGTTTTGCAGTAATCATGAGTCTTCGCTCTTCCCAAGGACAGCCCGGTGCATCTGGACAACCTTCAGCTGCGTCGACACGAAAGGTCCCGAAGAAAGGAAGAAAATCTGGGCTCCATAGCCAGTCACAGATCAGCCAGCCATTGTACGGGCATTGGATCCCTCTATGGTAAGCCATGCCACGCTAGACCAACAAGAGGCGACATTCATGGAAAACGTTCATCTTCGATTGTTTGCTGAGGGTATTATTGTCCAGCAAGTAAACATTTGCAATCAAGGAGAACCAAGCAGGCCCGAGACTCAGCAACCCGTATTTGATCACCTGAGACCTACCCCTCTGGAGCTAACTCATAATAGAACAGGACTCCAGCCCTCAATCCGGGATAGGTTAGGGCACATGCCCCCCGTTCCCAAAACACTGCCACGTTACCAACCCAGGCAAATTAAATCCACTGTGGACGTCCTTCCCTGAGAGCGGTGAGAGTTTCTTCACCCAACGACTTCAAGGAGCGAAACCCGGGCTAGAGGGGAAGAAAGCCAGCAAAGCCTACAAGAAAATCCCATTTGTAGAAGGAATTAGATAGAGGTCGCTAGCTCATCAGAAGGGTTTGACAGTGAGGAATCTGAGATTAATTCAAGGAAACCCGAGAACAAACACCTGAGAGACTAGTTGGCAGAGCTTTAGAAAGAGATCTAACAGATGATGAAGGGGAAGTACAAGGAAGACAAGAAAGATCCTCTAAGCGAGATGAATGCTCCCTTGACCAAAAGGATCCGGGAGGTGGAGCTCCTGCCAAAATTCAAAATGCCGACTGATAGATTCTTCAAGACATAGGATCTCTTGAGCCACTTGGAGAGCTTTGTCCAACAAATAGAGGTCCAGAACATGACCAGGGTCGCCATGTGCCGGATGTTCCCAACTACGCTGACGGATTATGCTAAGAACTTGTTCAGAAAGCTACCCTCTAGCAGTGTGGATTCCTTCACGAAGCTGTCAACTGATTTCTGCTTGCAATTCCAATGAGTTAAACTCCGATTGAAAGATCCAATCCATCTACAGTATGTGATACAGAAGAGAGGAGAAACCCTCAGGGCGTATGTCGAGCGATTCTATAAGGAAGTCATCCAGATGGGGGTCTTCACTGAAAAAGAAAACCTCACCAATTTTAGGAGGAACTAATGAAAGGGCAAGCTTTTTCGGTCTTTTGCCAATCGGCCTCTAGAGACCTATCAAGAAGCCTATGATCGTGATTTGGAGCAAATTGAAGTTGACAAACAGCTCAAGGTCAAGATGGAACACGAAGATATGAGAGCCGTAAAGCGACAGAGGAAGAAAGCTCCCAAACCAGAGCAAGCTCAGAAGAACCAGAACAAACCCCCCATAGGTCGACATACCGCTCCCCTATTTCTCAATCTAGATCAGAAAGGTACCCAGTAAAATAAACTCTTCTGCGGTCTTTACCTCCTCCTAGGACAGTGGCCTCAATAACTCGAGATGAGAGAGGATATGATCATTACACCCCATTAAATGTATCCTGCGAAACAATCTATCTCGCCATTCGGGACAAGGGGTTGCTATAGAAGCCCGCACCCATAAAATCCCCCTTCGATAAGAGGAATCGCTATAAGTTTTATGACTTTCAGGATGACGTGGGACACAACACTTCAGAGTGCTATAACCTGTGAAATCAAATCGAGGCATTGATAAGGGGAGGATGTTTGGTAGAATTCTTATAATAGGCCAGGGATAACATTCAGACAGGAAGGGAAGTGCAAGTTGAGATCCGTGAGCACGCTAAGAAGAGAAAGAGGGAACATGCAGATCTGATGTAGCAATCCAGGTGATACATACCATCAGCAGAGGGCCTTCTCTGGCTGGCACCTCCAATAATTCCAGGAAAAACCACGCGACGAAAATCCCTTGTGTGGACGAAGGGCGAGGTATCTTCAAGGTCGACCAGAGACCCACCAACCCTTCCCAGTTGTCACAGATCATTTTCACCGAGGTGGATGCCTATAACACCGTACAACCTTATGATAATCCCATGGTGGTCACGGTGCAGATTGCAAACTACATGGTTCATCGCGTGCTCGTTGACATAAGCAGCAATGTCGACATCCTCTTCAAAGATATTTTGGAGAAACTGAAATTGAAACAATAGTTACACCACCCCGCTGTATGGATTCATTGGGAACTCGATCATACTTGAGGGATCGAAGATCATCCCAGTAATTGTTAGAACATCCCTCCTCCATCAAAATATTATGAGGGACTTCATGGTGGTAGATACCCTATCCGCCTACAATGCAATACTAGGAAGACCTTTCCTGTCATCCTTAAAGGGGGTCCTATCCATCTACCACAACGTCTTGAAGTTCCCAGTAGGAGACAAGGTGGAGAAGGTACGGGGTGACTAGCAAGCAGTCAGGAAATGCTATACGGTGTCTGCCAACCCATCAGCTCTAGCATGGCAACTTGCCCAGGTAAAACGATCCGGGATGGATTAACACAAGTATTGACCTTGGAAGATATAGAACCCATAAATCACCAGAGGATAACCCCGTGATGCCAGACGAAGAGAAGCATAGAAAGGAATGGGCCAGCAGTCATCCAGCTGATGAGTTGGAAGAGATTGCCATCCGGATGGGCGATCCCTCGAAGGTCGTCAAAGTCAGATCCACATTTGAACCGGGAGTGAAAGAGGGTTTGATTAGGCTCCTCAAAGAATTCAGTGACATCTTCGCTTAGAGTCATAATGAGATGCCTGGAATCCCGATGTCTTTGGCTACTCACTGATTGGCAGTGGATCCGACCTTCAAACCTGTCAAACTGAAAAGGGGTCACTTTAACGTTGAATGAAATGCTGCGGTTCAGGAAGAAATGAACAAATTGAACTAAGCGGTCTTCATCAAAGAAGCATGCCAAATGGATCGCCAACGTGATTATGGTCACAAAGGCGAATGAGAAGTGGTACATATGCGTCGATTATACCGACCTCAACCGGGCATGTCCAAAAGACAGTTTCCCTTTACCAAAAATTGATCCATTGGTTGACTTCACCTCTGGAAACAAGCTCCTGAGCTTCATGGATGTGTTTTCAAGATAAAACCAGATTATGATGCACCCCACTGACTAGGAAAAGACCAGTTTCATCACCGGACGGGGTCTGTATTGCTACAAAGTGATGTCATTCAGGCTTTAGAACGTGGGGGATACATATCAACGGTTGGTCAATCGGCTGTTCAAGCCTAAAATTGGAAGATCAATGGAGGTGTACATCGATGACATGCTCACCAAGTCATCAACCGATGAAAGCCATATGGATGACCTTCGCAGAACCAGATGAGATTGAATCCCTCCAAGTGAACCATTAGGGTAACTGCGGGGAAGTTTCTAAGCTTCATGGTTCATGAGAGAGGCATAGAGGCTAACTTGGAAAAGATTAAGGCTATCCTGGATCTAGAGTGCCCCACCTCACTTAAACATGTTCAAGTCTTGACTGAGCAGGTAGCAACGCTCAACAGGTTCATTTCTCGATCTACCGATAAATGTCTCCCATTCTTCAAAGCCATTAAGCCGGGATGAAACATAAAATGGGACCAGAAGAGTGAACAAGCTTTTCAAGCCTTGAAGAAATATCTATCAAGCCCTCTGCTGCTGGTTAAGCAAAGTTCTGGAGAAGAGCTGCAAATTTACTTGGCCGTTTTAGAGACTCCAGTAAGTAGGGCCTTAGTCAAGGAATGTGGAGATAGGGTCCGACGGCCTATCTACTACTTGAGTCATGCTCTAACCAAACCAGAAATGAATTATACCCTTTTGAAGAAGCTCACTTATTCCTTGGTTACCTCGGTAAGGAAGTTCTGTCCCTACTTTCAAGCTTACTCAATAGCGGTAGTGACAGACAACCCCTCCGTCAATTCTTGCAAAGGCCATATGTGTTTAGAAGGTTGGTTTTATGGGCCCTAGAGCTCAACCAGTTTGATTTAAGGTACAAGCCCAGAACCGTAATTAAAGCCTAGGCTTTGGTGGACTTTATTGCAGAGCTCTTAGTACCCCCAGGCTAAGCGACCTTTGCAATGACATACATTACCTCTGAGATGATTCCAGAATCATATAGTTGGCCAGAAGGTTACAAGTCATGGACCCTTTACACAGATGGAGCGTCTGGGAAAGCCGGGGGATTATCGGGCAAAATTCTAATTGACCAAGAGGGGACTGAGTGCTACCACTATTTCAGATTTTAATTTAAAGCCACTAACAATGAGGCAGAGTATGAAGCCATCTTAGCCGGGATAAGGGCGACCATAAAGCTCGGGGTTGATTACCTATAAGGCAGGAGCTATTCTTTGCTCATAGTCAACCAAGTCTCTGGGGATTATCAGACAAAAAGGGATAACGTGATTGCCTACCTGAAGCTAGTTCAACAGCTTAAGAGTAAATTTAAAGGATTTAAGAATGAGTAGGTGTCTTGATAACAAAATCGTAGAGCTGACGTATTAGCCAAGATAGCTGCGAATGGTGACCAGACATTACCACAGAGAGTCTCCCTTTAAATGATTCCCTTACCCAACATAGTAGCAGGTAAGGAGACTTATACCTTGGATCGGCAGTCATGCTGGATGGACCCAATAGTGAATTACCTCCAAGAAGGAAGGCTTCCCGGGGAGCTCGACCAAGCTAGGAAAATCAAGAGGCTCTCATTCCGGTATTGCTTGGCAGATGGGTACCTATACAAAAGGGGCAGATCCCTTTCTCTGCTTCGATGTTTACATCCTGATGATGCCAAATGGGCAATAAGAGAGGTTCACTCTAGGGAATACGGGAACCACATTGGTGGAGAAGCTCTGGCATATCAGGTACTCCGCATGGGGTGTTATTGGCCAACCGTCCATCAAGATGCAAATAACTTAGTATGATCCTAGGAAGAATGCCAAAAGACCGCAAACTTGAGTCACCTCCCACCGAAGCGGCTGTCATCCCTTAGCTCACCATACCCTTTTGCTATGTAGAAAGTCGACTTGATCAGACAACTTCCTACCGCTCCTGGTCAAGCTAGGCATGCTATCGTGGCGATTGGCTATTTCAAAAGATAGGTCAAAGCTGGACCGCTCTCCCAGATATCGAAAGAAAATACAACAAGATTCATAAAAAATAATGTAATTTACAGGTTCAGGACCTCTCTTGTCATTGTAGCTAACCTCGGCAAGCAGTTTGATAATGGCTGGTTCAAAAACTTTTGTGAACACTTAGGAATCGACCTTAGATTCGCTTCAGTAGCCCACCCTCAGACTAACGGACTGGTGGAATCCACCAATAATACTATTAAAAGGCTGTAGAAAAAGAAACTATAGAAGAAAAAGGGCATATGGGCCGAGAAGCTTCCCGTGGTCCTCTGGGCTTACTGCACTATGAGGAGAACGGCCACTGGAGAAATGCCTTATTCTTTAGCCTTTGGGGTTGAAGCAGTTCTTCCCATTGAGCAGAAACTAACCTCCTTCAGAGTTTAACATGCTGAATAGAGAAGCAATGAGGATAAGTTCCGAGCTAGCTTGGATCTCTTGGAAAGAAAAACAAGATCGGGTAGCTGAGAAGGTAGCAATTTACCATATCAAGATTGGTAGATACTTTAACAGGAGGGTTAAAGCCCGAAACTTTAAGGAAGGGGACCTAGTTCTCAAGAAAGTGACATTGAATACCAGGAAGAGGTAAGACGGCCTGGGAACCAACTGGGAAGGACCTTATTTAATAAAGGTAGTGGTCCGCAACAGGGCGTACAAGGTTGGGGACATGAATGGTTGACCCATCGATCATACTTGGAATACAGATCACCTAAGAAAATTCTACCCCTAAATGGGGGACTCGTGAGCAGGATACCTCCACCTAGTTTTTATTTCCCCTCATTAATGTACTCCATTCTTTTTTATCAATAAAGCCTTTTGTCTCCATCCTCAACTGTGTTCTATATTGATTTGAGTCTACGTGGGAAAATTTGACATTATCATCCCAATACTAGGGGTTAGCTGGGGAAGCCCCCTTGCTATCCCTGATGCCTCGACCGGACACTACCTCTCGCCAAGAAGAGTCTGAGTGTAAGAGCATAATTTCCATCTAGATTTTGAGACCAGGAAATAGCTAGATAGCCCTCCTAATGCCTTGGTCGGGCTACCACCCCTAAGAAGGGTCTAAGTATAAAAGCATAATTGCCAACCAGATCTCGAGACCAGGATATAGCTAGATAACCCTTCTGATGCCTTGGTCGGGCTACAACTCCTAAGAAGGATCTGAGTATAAGAGCATAGTTGTTGTCTAGATCACAAGACCAAAAAAGAGCTAGATAGTCCCCTGTTGCCTTGGTCGGGCTACCGCCATTAAGACGGATTCGAGTTTAAGATCACGATTGCCATCCCGATCTCAAGACTAGGAGTTGGCTAGATAGCCTTCCTTGATATCTCGATCGGACAAGAACCCCCTAGAAGGACTCGAGAATGGAAAGCTCTTTTGCTTAAACTTTAATGCCCCAGTTATTACTGGTCACTAATTCTCCGTGTATATGTGGTTGTTTACTGTGACAGGTGCGAACTAGCCTGCAATCACACAAGGAGACTATCTACTAAAGTCACCGAGCTACAAGTTTCTGTTGAGAGTTGAAAGCTCGAGCTAGTTGTCTACTTTCACACTTAAGTAGTTTTTCTATCTTGTTGTTTTTCCCAAGTTGAGTTAAGTTAAGTTGTTTTAGAGGTTGCACCTAGATCGAGATCAGAAATGAAGCAAGTACATGCCAATCAAGTCAAGATTCATTGAAGAAAACATGAAGAAGATCTAAAGTCAGTTTTCATTAATGGAATAGGTAGCCTATCCCCTGGTAAGACTACAATAATCAAACAGGAGCCCAACCCCCGGTTCCGGGCTACAAAAAAAAGCTAGTCAAACATAGGATAAATATAGCGGGGTCCCCACCCCTCTTTCCGGTCTACAAAAGCGGATTGGAATAAATGACATCAGGTTTTTGCTTCTTCCTAGCTCCCTTCTACTTCTCCACCTTCCTAGTGAGCTTCGCCCCTACTCCTTCTTCCGGTGGCTTCTCATTTTGGATGACCATCTCTACTACTCCTTCCACCGGAGGGTTCCCGATTGCCAATGGTTCAGCTGGGTCCTTCTCTAAGACCTCGTTAACCACTGCCATGACCAAGGGTGAAATGGATGCATCGAAAAGGTTGGCCATTGATTCCGGCATGCTCCCTCCCATTGCTGGCTCTTCCCTTGATAACAGTTCAGAGGGGTCTCGAGCTTCTATAAGGCCTTCTTCAGGCTCCGCGGGTTAAATCCCCCTTGAGGATTCTCTGGGACCTGATGTTGGGAAGACGAGAAGAGGAGGAGGAATGTTTGACACAACTTGTTACCTCCCGGCTTCAGCCATATTAGAGGGACCCGATTCATCACCCAAGGGACGAGACATCTCTGCGACCTTGGCCAATATCTCCTCCCTATCCTAGTAGGAAATAATTGACATGTCAATGGGGGAAGGGAGGGCTTCAGAAACCTGGTAGGAGGCATAGAAGTATCCCTCACTAAAATAGGAGTCCACCTCAAACTGAAGCCTGGCAACTTTGGCTTGTAGACCTTGGTTTTTAATTTCCAGTGTCTTCGCTTCTTCCTTCCAATTATCCCGTTAACTAGCTCGTTGCTAAGATCGAAGGGTTTCTTGATCGAAAGACTGATTCAACCTCTCATGGTCGCACTGAAGCTTGGCCAGTTGTGCTTCCATCCCCCTCTGGCTAGAGGTCATCTCTAGTACCAAGGCTTGCACCCATGCCAACAATTCCACGGCCCGCTCAGCTTAAGCTTCAGCCTTGGCTGCCCTGTCGCTGAGAGAAGCTACCTGGTGGCCCATGGCTACTTGAAATTTGAAGGCCTGCAAAGGGAGTTCAAGTTAGGAAATGACAAATCAAACTATTACATGAGAAAATAGAAGGTGATGACTACCTCGGCCAAGAGGGCAGAACCCTTAGTAACCAGAATGTCTATAGGCATTGAAGCCATCATAGAAAGATTGCCCCCAGGGTAGGAAGCAACGAATTACCCTATAACCTCATCTTGAAAGGCAGAGCCAGATTGGTCAGGCAGGCAAACAGGGGAAACCCCTTCAACACCAGCTTCAAGGTCTTTTGGAGCATAGGAGGCTGAGAATGTATCTGGAAGGATAGAGGTGTCTGGCAGGCGCGAAACAGTGGCGACATGAGCAAAGTAGGAATAAAGGTACTTAGAGCGAGATCTGACATTACTTTGTCAGAGCTTGAGAAACGGAGGCCCCTTTACCCCGTACCTTGGCAGCTCGAAATGAGAGGAGTGATAACTTGGACCTGTGTTGGGAAGAGGATAAAGCAAGAGTAGATGAAACCCCAGCTGAAGCCGGTAGCCCCTCCTTATCTGGGCAAACTAGAGGGTTTTCCTGATTCCACTTGGCAGAAAGGGGAGAAGTACGAGCTTGCTGGGCTTCACAGGAAGCTGTAGCAATAAAAAAAACTGGTAAAGCCATCAGAACTGAACCATTCAACGAAACAAAGCTTGATGGCTCAAGGTACTTTTAAGGAGTAGCATCGGATATTCGTAGATAGGGGTTTACCCAGCGAGGATCGAAAAGGTCAGCAGTCGGGAACTTCAGGATCAAGTAGTTCCTAGCAAGGATGGCCTTCAGCACCACCTTAGACTCGGGAGACAAGGTATTTCGGCACCACGAGGGCTTACCGTTGAAAGATGTGAATACCGAAAACTCGTGCCCACCTATGAAGATCGAGCTCCCTCAATCATCGCTAGCCAATATCCATTCCTCTTTCTAGGCTGGGTCCTTCTTTGAAGCTCCAGGGATGATGAAGTTAAACTTTTTCTTGGCGTTGGTGTAGAACTGACCTTAAGGGACCCTGTCCAGGCTCCCAATTTGAAAGAGGAAAGCCAGCTCCTCTTCTTCGGGCTCCCTGGTTATCTTGCTTAGCTCAAACTGTTCCCGCCACAGCACGAGGAAGCCAATCATATACCTCTAAAAGTTGGGTGTCAATTGGAGGGGAGCTAACTGGAGGGAGTTAAGAGCCCGTCGAAGGGTAGGATGAAAAGGGAGCCTTACCCCGCTCTCGAAGGCCGCAACGTGGATGGGTAGCAAACCTTTGGGTGGATTAAAAACCTTGTAGTTTCTGTGAGGGACTGTTAGAGAGATGCTGTCAGGAATGCCATATTTGGACCTCATGCGACTGATCGACTTTGGGTTAACGGTAGAGTCTGGAATGACCCCATAAGCCATATTGATGATGCCTCTCTAGGGAAGGACAGACAACCATGACTTGGTCCTTTCCAGCGATGCCATCCCTATTCTCTTTACCGAAATCCTCATCATCCAAGCTCAGGGAATTGTCTGGTTGAATAGAAAAACCAGTCCTGATTGCTAAGTTCCTGTTCTATTGACGACTTTACAGGGAGGAAGGTGAGTCATCCCTATCTAGGTCTCGTCGATCCCGCTTTCCTTGGGCAAGACTGGAAACCTCTGTGCCTTCAACGAGGGAGTCAACGAAGTCATGACTGATCTTCGACATGGTAGAACAGGGTTTGGAGGCTGAGAATAGAGGAAAAAGACACGGGTGTAGCTGAAGAAGTTTGCTAAAGAAAGGGAGTTTTGGACATTTGAAAAATAAAAGTGAAGCGTGACCAGAAAGATGAGGAAGCAGGGATTAAATAGGGTGGAATGGCCGGTGACGTCAACGAAATCTTTGATAAGATCACCTTGAAACACGGGGATGGCCGTGACGTAGTCGAACTATTTGAAAAACAGACCAGTCCATTCACCCTACGTCACTCGCATATTAAATGTGAAGATTTTCACCCCGATTTTGTAACGGTAAAAGAGGGAAATTTCCCTATTAAAAAACAATGTTTCTGACTCCAACAACTCTACCACCGGCGTTCAAGTCAGAGGGGTCTTTTGTTAATAGCAAAATTTAGCTAGAGGACCAAAGAGAAATTGTCTACTCTCCTAGCTCGGATCAAAGCCCGAATTCACAATTCATTGAACCCCGGACAACCATAAATCTACCCCGTAAAAGTAAGGAATGGTCATCAGGCTTCAAAACTATCAGGGATGAAGCTCGACACGACAAGGTCGAACCCTCATGCGAACACTGGAGTTCGGGCAAAGCCCGATGTGTGGTTATCCGAGCTTCTTGAGATCACCTATCCTGGAACCCTGTTTTCTAAGGGCATGCCTCCAGTAACACCCTATGAAAGCAAGGAAAGGTCTCCGAGCTCAGGAAACACTCGAAGTGAAACCCAACAAAACAAAGCGAGCTCATTCCAGGTCAAGGCTTCCCGAGGTCAGATTTAATACGTAACCTAAGACAGAAGCCCACCAACCTCTCCAGAAGCCCGCTGTCCCCATCAGATACTAAAAGAGAGCCTCTAAGTGGATAGATTTATGATATAGCTAACGTTCCAATTCGCTAAGGGACGCATGTAGCCTACCTAGACATGACAGAAGAATCTCACCTAATCTAAACTAACCCCAGTAAATGCCCGCAAAGTTGTCCCAAGCTTTTGAGACCAGAACTAAAGCATGGATCTACCTCGCTCTACGAAACAACGAGCAGCTAACTCGATGACCTCTATGAAGAATCATGCCATGAAACCACATAAGATCATATCTACGTCATAACAAACATTTAATTCTGCATACGTGTAAGACAAGAAAATGATTCCAAAAAGGAAACAAACTTATCTTCGTTAAAGATATCCTCGAATCCATTATCAATTCGAAGGTAACAACTTTCAAATAATGGATCCCTTCCGATAAGGAAGGGAGGAGAGGGAAGAGAGCCTAAATTCTATGATCAGAACACGACCACCATTGTATCTACTTTTCGACAGGCACGAGGTTGCCACCCTCATATGTCCTAGAGAGATTGTGAGGGTATTTGAGAGATTTCTGTATACCACGAGTGATCGATAATAAAAATTTATTTTGCCATCACATTAGCCATCGAATATTCATTTCTATGTTAAGAGGTCAGATATCTGAGGCACTGACCCCGGCCACCACCTCGGTGGTAGTGGTCTTGAGGGTGTTGATTGGAATTTCTCATCTTGAGCAAATTTTTCATTAACATGTACCTATCCTGACCATCACCTCCACGGTAGTGGTCTCTTGGGTGTTAATCAAAATTCCTCATCCTGAGCGAGTTTTCCGTTAACACTTTTTGGCGCCGTCTGTGGGAATTCTACACCACCATTTTCACATTTACAAGTTTATTGTTATACAGTGATTATGAGGCTTCGCTGCTCCAAAGGAAAGCCCAAAACCTCGGGACATCAGTCTGCCACTTTGACCAAGAAAGGGTAGAAGAAAGGAATGAAGTCCAAGCATCACAGGCTAGCCTCGTACCAGCCAGACGTGGAGCGGGTTCTAACCCTTCAGGCAATTAACTAAACTATGATCAACCAGCATGTTACGACCAACATGGAGAATGCCCACCTCCGTCTAGCTACAAAAGGAATTGCTCATCAACTGGTAAATCTTGGTACCCGAGGAGAGGTTAGCAGACCTGCTGCCAGGCAACCTGTAATTGATCGACTGGGACCCTCTCCACCGGTTCCTACCCATAATAGGACAAGACCTATAACATCTATCTAGGAATGGCAAGGGCCTATACCCTTAGTTCTAGACAGGCCGACCTACTATCAACCCAGGCAGGTCAAGTCTACAGTCAATGCTCCATAAAAGGCACCTCACAGCCCCCCTAGACCGGTAACTTCTAGGTAGAAGAAGATCCATCAATTAAAAAGAGGGAAAGGTAAGAAGGTCAATAAGAACCCTCTGAGTGAGATAAATGATCTTTTTACTAGAAAGATTAGGGAGGCAAAGCCTCCACCAAAGTTTAAGATGCCATCAGATAATTTCTTTAGCACGAAGGACCCTTTGAGCCACTTAGAGAGCTTCTTCCAATAGTTGGAGGTCCAAAACATAACTAGAGTCATCATGTGCCAGATGTTCCCTACCACTCTGACAGACTATGCCAAGACCTGGTTTTGAAAGTTACTCGCTGGAAGTGTGGACTCCTTCACGACGCTATCAGCGGATTTCTGCTCACAATTCCAAGGTGTAAAACCGAAATCAAAGGATCCTATCCATTTACAATACGTGATTCAAGAAAGAGGAAAAACCCTATGGGCTTATGTGGAGCGGATCCACAAGGATGTTATACAAATGGGAGTCTACATAGAGAATGAGACCCTAGCTAGCTTTTGTAAAAATCTATGGGCTGGAAAGTTGTTTCGATCATTCGTCAAGCACACTTCAGAAACCTACCAAGAAGTATACGATCAGGCTTTGGAGCAGATAGAGATCAAGGAACAACTAAAAGTCAAGCCGAGCAAGACGACATAAGAGCGGTGAAGCACCAAAAGAAGGAGCAGCCTAGGTCAGCACCAGTTCAAAGGATTTAGAACAAACCCCTAATAAATCGATATACCATCATCCCCCTTTTTAACCCTAACGAGATTGGTTTCCAGTAAGGAAAATTCCTCCCCAGGCTTCATCTCCTCCAAAGGGGGTAGCTCCTATAACCCGAGAATAGAGGGGGTTCGACCATTATACCCCACCGAATGCATCCTGGAAAACGATCTACCTCGCCATCCGAGATAAAGGGTTGTTAAGAAAACAGGCACCAGTGAAAGTGCCAACCAATGCCAGGAACGGGTACAAGTACTGTGACTTCCATAAAGACATCAGGCACAACATATCAGATAAAGGCTCTGGTACGGGAAGGATGCTTGGTGGAGTTCCTATAACAAGTTAGAGACAGCATCCAGATAAGGAAGGAGATGCAAGCAGAGATTCGGAAAGATGAAGAGAAGCGAAGAGGTAAACATAAGGATTTGATGCAGCAAATCCAAGTCATTCATACTATTAGTAGAGGTCCCACATTGGCTGAATCCTCTAATAATGCCCGAAAGAACCACGTGAGGAAGATTTCCTGTGTGGAGGAAGGTCGAAGCATCTTCAAGCTGGAATAAAGTACTGCAGGCACTTCTCAGTCGGCCCAGATTACTTCTCCGAGGTGGATGCCTACAGCATTGTTCAGCCCCACGATGATCCGTTAGTGGTCACAGTACAGATCACTAACTGTGAGGTCTATCGCGTGCTTATCGATTCAAGCAGTAGTGTGGATATCCTCTTCAAAGATACTTTGGAAAAATTTAACCAGAAGCAGTTGTGCTATAACAACTGTATAACTTCTTTGTATGGTTTCACAGGCAACTTTGTCAAGCCAGTGGGATGGAAGATTTTCCCTGTGATTGTAAGAACCGCACCCCTCAAGCAAAATATAATGAGTTGTAGTTAACCTTACAATGACCTATAATGCAATACTCGAAAGGTCATTCCTATTAGCTAACAAGGGAGTCTTGTCAGTCTACCATAACACATTAAAGTTTCCAGTCAAAAACTAAGTAGGCGAGGTACGTGTGATCAGCTAGCTGCCAGAAAATGTTATGCAGTCTCTCCTAACCTGACAGTACTGGCAAGACAATTCTCACAAGTGTCAATGATCCAAAACCAGAAAGTAACAAGGATGAACCAAGAGGGTTTAGAGCCTACTAATCATCCAGAAATTGATTCCCAGGTCACGGAAGATAAAGAGCAAGGGATAAAATGGGCTAGCGGACAATCTTTTGATAGGTTGGAAAAAGTCCTGTTCAGAGAAGATGACCCGACCAAAGTGGTAAAGGTCTGGGCTACACTCGAAGCTAGGTTAAAAGAGGGATTAATCAAGTTGCTCTGGGAGTTTAACTATATTTTTGTGTGGAGCCATGTTGAGATTCTAGGGATCCCTTTATCTTTGGCATTCCATAGGTTGGCGATCGATCCCACCATCAAATCTATCAAACAAAAGAGGTGACATTTCAATACAGAGAGGAACGATGCAATCCAAGAGGAGTTTGACAAGTTGATCAAGGCTGGTTTCATTAGGGAAGCCCGGTATCCTGACTGGCTCGCTAACGTGGTAATGGTCACTAAGGCGAATGGGAAATGGTGAATGTGTGTCAACTACACTGATCTCAATCGAGAGTGCCTGAGGGATAGTTTTCCTCTCCCAAAAATCGATCAACTGGCTGACTCCACAGTGGGGAACAAGCTCCTAAGCTTTATGGTCGCATTCTCAAGGTATAACCAGATCTTGATATACCCTGCTGACCAGGACAAGACTCGCTTCATAACCAGGAAAGGTCTATACTATTACAAAGTGATGTCGTTTGGGCTTAAGAATGCAGGAGCTACATACCAGCTGCTGGTCCATCAACTATTCAAGCCCAAAATTGGAAGGTCCATGGAAGTATACATCGATGAAATGATCACTAAGTCACAAACCGCAGAAAGGTATCATAAAGACCTTCGCAGTGCCTTTCTAATTTTGAGGGAAAACCAGATGCACTTGAACTGCTCCAAATATGCATTCGGGGTAACTACAAGAAAGTTCTTGGGCTTTATGGTCAATGAGAGAGGTATTGAGGTAAATCTGGAAAAAATCAGAGCCATCATGGACTTGGATTCCCCGACTTCTCTAAAGCAGGTGCAGGTCCTGATAGGGAGTATTGCAGCTCTTAATTGGTTCATCTCTCGTTCCATAGATAAGTGTCTTTGAAATAGCAGTGAGTTGGGCCTTGGTCAATAAGTTTGGAGATAGAGTGCAGTGACCCATTTACTATATGAGCCATGCACTGACAAAGCCAGAAAAAAACTACACCCTCCTAGAGAAGCTCGATTTCACCCTAGTCACATCAACTAGGAATTTACGGCCTTACTTCCAAGCTCACTT
This sequence comes from Dipteronia dyeriana, assembly GCA_032871835.1. Classification (NCBI taxonomy): domain Eukaryota; kingdom Viridiplantae; phylum Streptophyta; class Magnoliopsida; order Sapindales; family Sapindaceae; genus Dipteronia; species Dipteronia dyeriana. The sequence goes on along the minus strand of CM065296.1, from coordinate 18,344,512 downwards.
GGTTACGGTAGTAATGGATCAACCCCTCTACCAATTCCTGCAAAGACTGGACGTATCCTGAAGGTTAATTTTATAGGCCTTGGAGCTTACTCAGTTCGATTTGAAGTACAAGCTCAGAACTGCGATCAAAGCCCAAGCTCTAGCAGACTTCGTGGTAGAATTCTCAGTGCTCCCAACCCAAGGGACTTCTGTGTTATCTGATCTAGCCCCAGAGAAGCTTGCAGAGCCGAACAGATTCTTGAAAGATTGCAAAGCATGGGTCCTCTACACAGATAGAGCTTCCGGACAGACTGAGGGGAGCTGGCATAGTTTTAATAGATCCAGAGAATATTTAAAGTTTGCCACCACTTCAGGTTCGAATTCAAGAATATCAACAATGAGGAAGAAGTATAAAGCGCTCCTAGTAAGGATAAAGGTAGCCATCGAGCTTGGAGCCAACTACCTATATGTCAAAAGTGATTCATTACTAGTAGTTAATCAAGTCTCTGGATATGCCAAGCAAAAGGGGACAACATGATTGCATACTTGAAACAACTTCAGCTGCTCAAGCATAAATTTAAGGGATTCAGGATCCAACAGGCACCTCGACAACAGAATCATCGAGTAAATGTCTTGGCCAAGATATCTACGAATGGGGGACAAGCCTTACCTAGGGGAGTTCTTCTTCAGGTGATTTCCCGACCAAGTGTAACAGAAAGAAGAGAAATATACCCTGCAGAGTGACAGTCGTGTTGGAGGGACCCCATAGTTGCTTACCTCCAGGAAGGAAAGCTCCTAGAGGAGCTCACCAAGCCTAGAGCATCAAGAGAGCTTCGGTCTGATATTGCTTAAAGGGTGGGGACCTCTAAATAAAAGGCAAATCCTTTCCTTTGCTTTGATGCTTACATCCCGATGATGCCAAATAGGCGTTGAGAAAGGTTTATGCTAGGGATTATGGTCAACTATCCATCAGGATGTAAAGGGGTTTGTCCAATCTTGCGAGCCGTGTCAAAAGACCTCAACCTAAGTCATCTACCCTTTGAACGACTGTTAGGTTTTAGTTTGTGTTGGCATGAATTCCATATCAAAATGATGTTTACTTGTAATGACTTAGTTGTTTAGGTTCATGATGATTCAAGCTTCAAGGAAGAAGAAACAACAAGTCAAAGCAAGTTCTAAGTCTTCAAAGAGAAGGATGCAATTTGTTTCTACAAAGGTATACTAAGACCTTATTTTCTCTTACAAGGCTTAGGCACACATACACATATCATACATTTGTGTCCCTGCATCATTGTGCACCTTTATAGCCACACACATACAATTCATTCATATGTGTCCCTGCATCGTTGTGCACCATGTATAACACATTAACACACTTTAAGATGAATGCTCATGCATTGGTTTGGAAATAACATGTTTTGGAATATGCATGATTGGAAACTATCACTATGTAGTTTGCATTCTAGTGTGAATTATGTTTGTGTGTGTATATGTTTGTAAAACATGGATATTAAACTTGAATTTAGTCTTAAATCATTCTTTATTGAGTTCCAATCATTTCGGTTACTCATACTATTGATTTCAAATTCTAAGTCAAAAGATACTACACTTTCAACTTATGTTTCATACATTGTATTCGTCTTCATATATCGAGTCGAATTATTATTTTTTGGGTTGAGTATCTTATATTTCCATGTCCGTGTGAGAGTTACGGTTCGTAATCCATAAATGGATTCGAATTCCGAGTTTGGAAGCCAGATAACGGTAGAAGAACACAAAGGAGGGTCGAAGGAGAAAGAAGCAAGCATTGTCTTCTTTCCCGAGATGGCGCGTGGCAATCTCGGGGCAGAAGGCTTGCTGCCCCGAGATGCCCACGTGCCATCTCGGGCAGAAAGCTTGCTTGGCTTCATTTTTCCCCTCTTAGTCATTTCACATGTTCAAGACTCCCACTCCTTTATAAACTCTTTCCCTCACACATTTCATTTTAAGAAGAAATTCAAACCAAGTGTGCAGAATTTTCTCTCTAAATTTTCTCACCTTCCAAACACCATAACTTCTTCATTTGAACTCCGATTTGAGTGATTCAAAGTTGAGAGTTTTCATCTATTCATCCTCCATCTTTTCTCTGAATGTTTAAGTTTATTTTGCTGCTGTTTTTGGTGTCTAATCATACAAAAACGGGACTGCACCTAGATCAACTAAGGTATTGATTTTCTCTCTAAGTTTTCTTTTAAAACTTGGTCAATTGCCTTGGGTTTTCTTCTTCTACATATATTTGTATATTAGGAGTGTTTTGATTTGTGTTTTGAACACTTTCAAAGCTAGATTGAATTTCAATTGAAATCATTCTTTTTGAGTAAGGTTTTGATTTTGCCTATGTTATCACATGTTTGGGATTTTATTGTGCTAGCTTTGATTCTAAGACTATTTTGTGATCTTTGATTGATTGATTTTGTGAAAAAAATTTAATCACATGTATTAGGCTCTCTTGGCCGAAATTCTCACATAATACATGTGCTTATGTTCTTTTGAGCTATTCATGTGATTTGTTGAATCTATGATTAGGAATATGCTCTAGAACTTATGCTAAGATCTATTTGACATTGTCATATGATTTTAGCATGTTTTAGGTTTTTGTGATTTAAACTTGATCTTGTGATTTGTTGATCATATCTTGTGATTCAAGTTTAGATATATGCATGAATCAGGTTTGTGATTAATGTTGATCATATCTTACATAATCTAGATTGACTACTCATGCATGATGAACTAGACTATATGTGATTGTGCATTCATGCTCATGTCTAGTATTTTTCAAATAATGTTTTGATCATAGCATTCTATGTTGCGTGCTTGTTTGCGTTTTGCATTCATGATCACGTAAATGCCTTATGAGAAGGAAGTCTTAACAATAGGTGTGAGACCTATGGTGTTGAGCAAGAAGTCTTGGCAAGAGGTGTGAATCCTCAGATTGTCGAGCAAAGAAGTCTTGGATAGAAGTGTGAAGCCTTGGATATTCGAGCAAGAAGTCTTGCCTAGAGTTGGGAGAACTCGGATAGGTGAGCAAGGGAGTCTTGACTAGAGTCGGGATGACTCAGATAGTTGAGCAAGAAGTCTTGCCTTGGGTTGTGAAGATCCGGATAAGGTGAGCAAGGAAGTCTTGACGAGAGGTGTGAAGCCTCAGATTGTTGAGCATAGGGCGACAACTTCTAGAGTAGGATAGGAGGGTAGTTTTTAGGTGAAGAGGTCACTTGAGAGATTGTACTTGTCTTATCTACTAGTGGATTTTGTTTGCCGGTGGCTGCTAGTCCGTGGATGTTTCCTCTTCAGAGGTTTACCATGTTATATCTTGTGTCAACTTTTCTATATCCCTATCTCTCTAATATTTGTATTATGGATAGAACTCTTTATGTATGTTGACTTTCTCTTTATAATATAGATTGTGTATGTGTTACAATTACTTGTTTGTATCACACTTTACTTGTGTTTATATATTGATTAATTGTCTTTAATATATATATATATATATATATATATATATATATATTGTGAAACAAGCAATCTAGAGGGACAAACTTTTGTTTGTTTCTAAGGAAGTCGAAAAAGGTGCCTAACATATTCACCACCCCCTCTAGGTTAGCCTTGAGCATTTAACCGTGATTGTATTTTCAATTGGTATCAAAGCAAGACACTAGATTACACTTAGTGTGAGTCCGGGGTGATACTTTCACGGTTTTTTTAAGGAGTTTGAAGTCATGGGTTTACAAGATGATGTAATGGGGAAGGAGCCTCAAATAATAGGCCACCATTACTTCGTGGCACTAACTATGGGTATTGGAAGTTGAGGATGAAAGCCTACATCCGCTCTATTGATGAAAGGGCTTGGAATGTAGTGGAAGAAGGTTATAGTCCTCATACCAAAGTTTTAGAGGATTGAACCATGATACTCAAGCCAAGACGTGAATGGATAACAAATAAGTTTGAGGTTGCAAAATGGCACCATCGTGCTATGAATGCCATCTTTGGAGGAGTTGATGGGCATCAATTCTCCTACATCCAAAATCTTGAATCCATAAAGGAAGCTTAGGATTCTCCAAGTTACTAATGAAGGAACCTTAGCGGTGAAAAAATCGTGGCTTCAAATGTTGGCATCACAATTTGAAGGTTTAAGTATGGGTACGGAAGAAAAGTTCAAAGACTTCCAATTCCAGCTTCATAACATAGCTAACCAATGTCAAGCACTTAGAGTACCTATCTCAAAAGAGTGTTTAAATTGAAAAATCCTTAGGTCTCTTCCTAAGAGATTTAAATCAAAGGTGATGGCCATTGAGGAAAGCAAGGATGTGGATAGTATGAACATCGATGAGTTGCTTGGGTCTCTCCAAACTTATGAGATGTGCTAGAAGCCAAAGATCAAGAGTAAGGGAATTGCTCTCAATGCTATTAAGGAGGAGAGTGATGATGAAAATGAAGAAATGGCACTCTTGGTTAGAAGGTTCAAGAAGTTTCTAAAGAAGAATGCCAAAACTAAAGGCAAGTCTTCTAAGGAAAAAGGAGTCAAGAGAACATCATCTCCAAGGATTTTAAAGAATAGTCAAGCCATGAACAAGAAAGAGGTTCAATGCTATAACTGTCAAGGTTTTGCTCACTTTGCTAGTGAGTGCACAAAGAAGCCATCTAAGAAAGACAAGAAAGGAAAAGTGTTGGCGGCTACTTGGAGTGATGGTAATTCTAGTGATAATAAGAGCTCTAGTAGTAAGTCTTCAAGTGATGAAGAGTTGGTGAGCAACTTTATAGCTCTAACGGCTTCTCATTCTTCAATAGATGTTGGTAGTACAATATCTTTGGACAAGAACCTTGATGCAAATCATGATGGAAGCTCTAGTTCCATTCCTATTAATCTTGATTTGTTGAAAAAGATAGAAAAGCTTGAAGAAGCTAGAGACAATGCTCAAAGAGAAGTAGTTGAGAAGGATGATTTGATAAAGAATCAACTAGATGAGTTTGTGGTTGTTACTCGTAGACTTCTTGGTGAAAAAAGTGATATTATAAAGAAGTTTAGAGAACTTGAAATGATTAACCTTGAGAAGGATAATGTGATATCTTCTTTGAAGAAGAAAGAACAAGAATTGATGGAAGAGATAGACACGGCTAAAGAGTCTATCAAGGATTTAGTGAATGATTCGGTTAGTGTCTCTAGTGTTACGAATCTTGTTAACTCTCATAGTGGTGAAGACGACTTGGTAGTTGAAGAGGAGCTCTTGGAAGCACCACTTCCTACACACTTTAATGAAGTCGTGATTGATAAGAAACCACACAAGAAGAGAAGATCAAAAGCCAAGAAGAAGTTGGCGAACAAGGTATCTTTGCAAACTCCTAGTGAAGCTAGTTCAACTCCAAAAGGTACAATCTCATCTTTTATTCCAATTTGCCATTATTGCAACACAATAGGTCACATTAAGCCTAGATGTTATAAATATATTGAAAAATGAAAATTAGGAAATGAATCTAGGGATAAGGAGATTAAACTTCAACTTGAACATGCTAATGCCTTGGGAGTTGAGAAACATGATAATTTTGCTAAGCATGAGAAAAAGTTGTGGAGTAGAAAGAATTCTAATCTTGTTCAACTTAACAAAGCTTGTGTTGAAAATGTTAAGGAAGAGTGTGTTAATGATATTCTTGTTAATCAAGTCATTGAAGGACTTTACTCTAGATTTAACATTGTTGTCAAGGATGATATTGGAAATGTTTGTATAGGTACACCCAAGAACAAGTGGTTCAAGGGTGAGTGCTCTTATCATTAATATAAGAAGCACATGTGACATAGCTTTGAGGCTATATATCAAATATGTTGAGAATTCTTGCTTGCTAGCTTTGAATACTCCATGTATTGATATGAACTTGGTTATCTCACATCATGATTGTTATGAAGGTCAAAATTTGTTGATTAACTTTGAAGAAGTTCTATTGTTATATGTGTTGATTGAGTTGAGATATTATGCTTTTTATACTCTTGTTGTGAAACATCGTCAACTTGGTGTCATGAGGACATTCAAGGCAAGAGTGCTCATAAAAAGGGCAGAAGTAAGTTATTTGGTGAATATAATGTGCAAAAAGGTATCTCTATACTCTAATGCATATTCTCTTAGATATTCATTTTTTGACTGAATTTTTGACATACATCTCATAGTATGTCATATGGTTCTCATTGACATTTGCTATTTTAGGATCTAATAGTGATATTGTTCACATTGATCTTAACTTTGATGATTGTTTGTGTTTGGTATATTGAGTGGCATTACTTTTGAAAATATGAGCTTCATATTCTTTGAAAGCTACTCATTAAAGAAGTAATGATCTTGAATAAGTCTCTACTTATTGCTCTTAGATCATGTGCTTATGATCCATAAAATCTTGGTTTTCTAAAATTGCACCTTGCTTCTCTTATATGTTTTGCTAGTAGGCTGAGTTTACTAATATGTAAACATTGGATACATCTTGAAGTTTTTGTGCTTAAGTACATTTAAAATGACCCATGGTTAGTATCCATTTTGTTTCGGCAATTACATAAAACTCAACGGGCACCTTCATGAAAAGGGCTACACACCTTGGTCGTGAAAGCTACCCAATATTGGAAAGAGCTACACCATTGTGATGAGTGAAAGCTGTCATGAAGTGAATTTTTGTTTATGTAAAAAAAATAGAAAAATCAAAGAAGTGTTGAAATGAAATCAATAAAAAAAAATCTTTGATTCAAAGCCTAAAAAGAAAATGAGGAAAGCTTAAAAATGAGTTTAGTTGAAAAACAGAAATGGGATGACGAGCCACATGCACACACACGCTTATATGTTGAAAATCTATTCTCTTAAAAGCAAAAAATTCTGGATGATAATCGGTTTGACTTTTTATGGAAAAAGCTTAAGATGAATAGTTGTTGGAAATTGTTTGCATGTTGATTATCAAACTACTTCTTGATATATATTTGAAGCATATCTCTCTCACACACACACACTTTGTTTATGAGTCTGATGATATCTTTGCAATTGTTGAAGAATTATGAGAGAACTTGAAAAATCTTTGTGTATCTCTCTTAGCATATGAAGCTTATTTTGTTGATATTTCTTCAAATTGCTTGAATGTGTGATTGTGTGAACTTCCTTGTGAACCTTATGCTATCATGAATCTTAGTCATGGCATTTATCAAGGGGGAGCATTGAATGCTAGACATTGTTCTCTTTTATGATATGTTCACATGCTTCATTTTGTTACATGTTGGCATATTTTGACTTAATAATACTTGTAAGATATTACTCACTATCTTTGTCTTGGATGATGATTCATTCTTAAGTCATATGTCATTGTTTTATATATTTGTGACTAATAAGCTTGTTTTGTCTTTCACTCACTTTTGTATGTTTATAGCATCTTATTTCACAAGAACAAATGGGAAGAACTAAAGTTACTGGAAGTGGAAATCAATTGAATCCCATTGTGAAAGCCAAGTCAACCTCAAAGAGATCCAAAGCTTTAAGGTCAACGATCTTAGGGATCTTTGCAACTAAGGAGATATTTCAAGAGAGAGGCATTGACTTAGGTAAATGTAAAGATTCTTATGTTCTTAAATACATTAAGGATAGAAATTGGGAATCTTGGGTGAGCATGCTAGGAATAGTGAATGACACTATTGTCAGAGAATTTTATCATGAATATAGAGAGAGTGCCACCTTATTGGATGCTTTGATGGATGTTAGGGGTGTTGTGTTTAGAGTTAACCCGGTAAACATTAACAAGTTTCTTGGGCTATCTAGTGATATTGATTCAAACTTTCTAGATGTTGATATCATTGAGAATCTTAATATCATGGGTAGAACTCTATGTGACAATGCTTCTTTTGAGTGGAAAGGTAGAGCATATGTTAGTCAACATGAGTTAACTAAGGCAAGTGCATTTTGGCATCTTTTCATTTGCACAAATATTATTGGATCTTCGAATTCAACCGAGTTGAATAAAGATAAGATCAAAATAGTGTATGCCTTAGTGACTAATCAACCTATAAACCTTAGGGATTTTCTTATGTTTTATTTGGATAATGCAGCTTTCTCAACTAGAGGAGATAAGAAGCTTGCATTACTGGGGTTTATAACTTCTTTGTGTTTAGCTCGTAGTGTTTAAAGTAGTGGAGATGATATGTTGGTACAACCCTTGGAAAAGTATAGTGATAAACGTGTCATACATATCATATAAGGATAAGGGTAAGACATGTGATACTTTTAGACCTTTTAGTTCACAAGTTGATTGTCAAGAGGCTAGCATAAACATTCTTCCGGATTGGGATTTGCATTTGAATAAGAAGGTTGATGAGCTTAGTGTTATAGTTGAAAAACAAGATGCTAGAATAAAAGAGTTGGAGGAGTGTATTGCATCAAGTTCAAGACCACCTCTCAAGCATTATGTTAGGTTAACTACACGCACATCTTTCTTTGGTGGATCTAGTAGCTAGTATTTGAGTCTCATGGTATGTTTCTTACCTTTTGGCATCATTTCATGTCAAAAAGGGGGAGAAATAGTTGTTATGAATTGCTAGTTACTTAGTTTCCTTTTTATGCTGTTTTGTGAACTTTTGGACTTTCAATGGCTTGTAATAATTATCCTTAAGATTTGGTTAAGAATTCTTGTATTTGGCATGTATTGAGGGGGAGATACATGTATTTGTGGACTTAATTGTATATTCTTATCCATATTATATGTTTCCATTTGTTGTTTTTCTCTTGTATATGCAGTGTGCTTTGAGATGATTTGTAGGATGCTTCAAGAGAAGATCAAGATGAAGTTCAAGAGTTGGTGAAGATTAGTTATAGGAATCTTACTCATTGTAATGTGAGGGAGTGATTTTGTGACATATCTTCATTTTTATATTTGTAGTAAATGTATAGGTGTTTTGACATGGAATTTTCCAAAGGGGGAGATTGTTAGGTTTTAGTTTGTGTTGGCATGAATTCCATATCAAAATGATGTTTACTTGTAATGACTTAGTTGTTTAGGTTCATGATGATTCAAGCTTCAAGGAAGAAGAAATAACAAGTCAAAGCAAGTTCTAAGTCTTCAAAAAGAAAGGATGCAATTTGTTTCTACAAAGGTATACTAAGACCTTATCTTTCTCTTACAAGGCTTAGGCACACAAACACATATCATACATTTGTGTCCTTGCATCGTTGTGCACCTTTATAGCCATACACATACAATTCATTCATATGTGTCCTTGCATCGTTGTGAACCATGTATAACACATTCACACACTTTAAGATGAATGCTCATGCATTGGTTTGGAAACAACATGTTTTGGAATATGCATGATTGGAAACTATCACTATGTAGTTTGCATTCTAGTGTGAATTGTGTTTGTGTGTGTATATGTTTGTTTAACATGGATATTGAACTTGAATTTAGTCTTAAATCATTCTTGATTGAGTTCCGGTCATTTCGGTTACTCATACTATTGATTTCAAGTTCTAAGTCAAAAGATACTACACTTTCAACTCATGTTTCATACATTATCTTCATCTTCGTATATCGAGTCGAATTATTATTTTCTGGGTTGAGTATCTTATATTTCTATGTCCGTGTGAGAGTTAAAGTTTGTAATCCGCAAACGGATTCGAATTCCGAGTTTGGAGGCCGGAGAATGGTAGAACAACGTGAAGAAGGGTCGAAGGAGAAAGAAGCAAGCATTGTCTTCTTTCCCGAGATGGCGCATGGCCATCTCAGGGCAGAAGGCTTGCTGCCCCGAGATGCCCACATGCCAACTCGGGCAGCAAGCTTGCTTGGCTTCATTTTTCCCCTCTTGGTCACTTCAAATGTCCAAGTCTCCCACTCCTTTATAAACTCTTTCCCTCTCACATTTCGTTCTAAGAAGAAATTCAAATCAAGTGTGCAGAATTTTCTCTCTAAATATTCTCACCTTCCAAACACAATAACTTCTTCATTTGAACTCCGATTTGAGTGATTAGAATTTGAGAGTGTTCATCTATTCATTCTCCATCTTTTCAATGAAGGTGTGAGTTAATTTTACTGCTGTGTTTTGTGTCTAATAATACAAAAACGGGACTGCACCTAGATCAACTAAGGTATTGATTTTCTCTCTAAGTTTTCTATTTAAACTTGGTCAATTGCCTTGGGTTTTCTTCTTCTACATATATTTGTATATTGTGAGTGTTTTGATTTGTGTTTTGAACACTTTCAAAGCTAGATTGAATTTCAATTGAAATCATATAAGTTGAGTTAGGTTTTGATTTTGCCTATGTTATCACATGTTTGGGATTGTATTGTGCTAGCTTTGATTCTAGGACTATTTTGTGATCTTTGATTGATTGATTTTGTGAAAAATAGTTCATCACATGTATTAGGCTCTCTTGACCGAAATTCTCACATAATACATGTGCTTATGTTCTTTTGAGCTATTCATGTGATTTGTTGAATCTATGATTAGGAATATTCTCTAGATCTTATGCTTAGATCTATTTGACATTGTCATATGATTTTAGCATGTTTTAGGTTTTTGTGATTTAAACTTGATCTTGTGATTTGTTGATCATATCTTGTTATTCAAGTTTTGATATATGCATGAATCTAGTTTGTGATTAATGTTGATCATATCTTACATAATCTAGATTGACTACTCATGCATGATGAACTATACTATATGTGATTTGTGCATTCTCATGTCTAGTATTTTCCATAGGATGTTTTGATCATAGCATTCTATGTTGTGTGCTTGTTTGCGTTTTGCATTCATGATCACCTAGATGCCTTGTGAGAAGGAAGTCTTGACAATAGGTGTGAGACCTATGGTGTTGAGCAAGAAGTCTTGGCAAGAGGTGTGAAGCATCGGATTATCGAGCAAGGATGTCTTGGCTAGAGGTGTGAAGCCTTGGATAGTCGAGCAAGAAGTCTTGCCTAAAGTTGGGAAAACTCGGATAGGTGAGCAAGGAAGTCTTAACTAGAGTCAGGAAGACTCGGATAGTTGAGCAAGAAGTCTTGTCTTGGGTTGTGAAGATCCGGATAAGGTAAGCAAGGAAGTCTTGACAAGAGGTGTGAAGCCTCGGATTGTTGAGCATAGAGCGACAACTTCTAGAGTAGGATAGGAGGGTAGTGTCTAGGTGAAGAGGTCACTTGAGAGATTTTACTTGTCTTATCTACTAGTGGATTTTGTTTGCCGGTGGTTGCTGGCCTGTGGATGTTTCCTCTTCGGAGGTTTACCTCGTTATATCTTGTGTCAACTTTTCTCTATCCCTATCTCTATAATATTTGTATTGTGGATAGAACTCTTTATGTATGTTGACTTCCTATTTATAGTATAGATTGTGTATGTGTTACAATTACTTGTTTGTATCACACTTTACTTGTGTTTATATATTGATTAATTATCTTTAATTAATATTTATATTGTGATACAAGCAATCTAGAGGGACAAACTTTTGTTTGTTTCTAAGGAAGTCGAAAAAGGTGCCTAACCTATTCACCCCCTCCCCCCCCCCCCTCTAGGTTAGCCTTGAGCAGTTAACCATGATTGTATTTTCAACGACTGCCCTCGATCTGTTCACCTTACCCATTTGCTATGTGGGGGGTTGACCTGATTGGATGGCTTCCCATAGCCTCTGGACAAGTGAAGCATGCCATTGTCGCCATCAATTACTTCAATCGGTGGGTCAATGTAGGCCCCCTTTCCCAAATCTCAGAGGAAAACACTACCAAGTTCATCAAGACAAACGTGGTATTTAGGTTCGGTACCCTACTGGTCATAATCACCGACCTGGGAAAGCAGTTTAATAATCCGAGGTTTAGAGATTGTTGCTAGAGGTTGGGTGTCAACCACCAGTTTGCATAGGTAACTCATCCATTAACCAATGGTTTGGTCGAAGCAACTAATAAGTCCATTAAGAAGTTGCTGAAAAGAAAGCTGCAATAGAAGAAGGGAAAGTGGGTTAAAGAGCTTCCCGATATCCTCTGGGCGTATCGAACCACAAGGAGAACCGCAATCGGGGAAACACCCTATTCTCTGGTTTTTAGGGCTGAAGCTTTCCTCCCCATAGAACATATGCTAACCTCATTCAGGGTTCAACACTTTGAACCAGAGAGTAACGAGATCAAGCTCCGAGCTAGTATGGACCTCTTGGAAGAAAAACATAAGCAAGTGGCAAAAAAGGTAGCGATCCGCCAGAGCAATATTACAACGTATTTTGATAAAAGAGTGAAGGCCATGAGCTTCAGGGAATGAGATCTAGTCCTTAGAAAAGTTACACAGAATACCATGGTGAGGTTATAAGGGGTCCAATAACCTAACTAGGAAGGTCCACACATGATCAGGGTAGTGATTCGAAATGAGGCTTACAAGCTAGAAGACATGGACGGTCGACCCATTTGACCATACCTGGAATGCAAACCATTTAAGGAGATTTTACCCTTAAACAGGGGACTGGAGCAGCAGGCTGTTTTCCTTTAGATATCAACAAATTAGAAAAAATATACTCCATTTCAGTAATTAATAAAGTCTGTTATTTTTTCCCATCTACATTATATTCTCTCCATGAATGAAACTCCCCACGATCGTCATAAACCAATGAGAGCTAAAAATCCTTATTGATGCCTTGGTTCGGGTTAAGTCCTACCGGATGGATCACCATAGTATGATAACCATGATCACCTTAAGACCAGGGACTGGTTTTCATCTAGATCTCATGATACCCTGGTCTAGGTCAGTCCTATCAGGGGATCACCATAATATGTCGACAATGACTGCCTCAAAACTGGGAACACTAAATAGCTTCCCTAATGCCTCGAATCAGGCTACAATTTATAACCCCGAGAAGGACCCGAGCTTGGCGAGAATTCCCGCCTAAGTTCCAATGTCCAAACTATTGTCGATTAATAATCCTCCATGTACATCTGATTTCTTACTTTGACAGGAACAAGCTAGCCTGAAACCATGTAAATGGATCACTCACTGGAATCCTCGAGCTACAAGTTTTTACTAAGAGCTGCGAGCTCGAACAAGCTATCTACTTACACACTTAAACAAATTTTAAGATCTCTTTATTTTTACCGAATTTGATTAAGTCAAATTATATCGGAAGTTGTACTTTGGTCGAGATCAGAAATGAAGCAAGGAGGTGTCAGCCAAAGTCAAGGTTCATTGAAGCAAGTATGAACGAAATCTAAAGCCAATTTTCATTAATGATATGGTGGCCTATCCCCTAGAAAGGCTACAGTTACCAAGCAAGGAGCCCAAACCCCCTTTCCGGGTAACAAAGACAAGTCATGAATAGGTCGTATCAGGCTCCAACTTCATCCTAGTTCCCTCTGGTTGATCTTCTTCCCTGGTGGTCCTCACATCTATCTCCTTCATCCGACACTTGTTCAATTTGGTTGGCCACTTCTGTTAACCCCTCATTTGTGGGCTCCTCATTCGCCTGTTGTTCAGCCAGGTCCTCATCCAAGACTTCATTCACCACTGCCATTGCCTCGGAAGGGATGGCCGCATCGAGAAGGATGGTCGCATCGAGAAATGTAGCCACTAACTCCATCTTGCTCTTCTTAACCTCCAGCTCTACTCTAAAGGGTTCCTCAGGGGGTCACTAGCTTCTTCCCGGGCTGTTGGCTGCGTAGGTTGAAACCCTTTTGAGGTCTCCTTATGACCTGAAACTGGAAAAACCAAGGGAGGGGGAGGAAGATCCTTCACGACCGGTTGCTTCCTAGCTCTAGCTAAGACAAAAGAACCCACATCGTCACCTTCAGGGTGAAACATCTCTATAGATCTATTCATAATTTCCTCATTTTCCCAACTGGTGATACTTGAGAAATCAATGGAAAGGGGGAGGGCTTCCGTAACCTGGAATGAGGTATAGAAATACCTATCGCTAAAGGAAGTGTCCATCTCGACCTGCTGTTTGGCCACCTGAGCATGCAGATTCTAGTTTTCAATATCCAGAATTTTGGTTTCTACCTTCCAGGAATTCCTCCGCTCAACTCGATGCTCAGATCGAAGGGTTTCTAGGTCAAGGAACCGCTTTAACCTTTCATTGTAGCATTGAAGGTTGGAAAGCTCCCTCCCCATCTCTTTCAGATTGAATGTCATATCCTGAACCAGAGTTTGAGCTCGTTCAAGCAACCACATGGCCTTCTCAGCCTCGACCTCAGCTTTTACAGCACGATTATGGAGGGAGGCTACTTGGTGTCCCATAATGACGTTGAAACTAAAGGCCTACATGAAGTAAAGCCACGATTAAACACTGATCGAACTAACAAACCGTAATTAAAAGAGTAAGAAGAGAGTTACCTTAGCCAGAAGAGCAGACCTCTTGGTAAGCAAGATATCCAAGCGCATTGAAGTCATCCTAGAAAGGCCGCCACCCGGGCAAGACGCGACGAACCATTCCAAGACCTCATCCTACCCTACTGAACTCAACTGATTGTAAGAGCAGGTAGGGGGAACCTCTGGAATGCCAGCCTCATGATTTACCAAAGCTTGAGGAGCTTAGAACATAGACAGAGTTGTAGACACATCGGGTAAGGAAACCGCCGGAACAACAACAGTTGCATTAGCAGCAAAAGTAACAGAAGGATTAGGGTGGTTGCATCAATAGTCGGGGAAGAGGACTTCACCTGATTTAGCACCCTTGGATCACCATCCTAGACCTTGATGGGAGGGGGACGGAGCAGAAATGGGCACAGTCCTAGCAAGAGGAATAGGAGAAACACCTCACTCCGGTTTAGCAGAAGGAAGAGGAGTGGGGTCTTTCTCGGATTGCCGGGCTTTATAAGAAGCTAGAGCAACAACCAAAACTGTTCAAAGAAGAAGATAAAAGAAGCAAGCCATCATAACCAAGCTAACCAACAAAGCAAAGCATAATGGTTTAGGGTTACTTACGGGGAATAGCTTCATAGATTCTCAAGTATTGATTCACTCTACAAAAGTCGAAGGGGTCGGCAGTCGGAAACTTCAGGTTCAGGTAGCTCCTAGCAATGATGGCTTTTAGCATGACTTCAGATTCAATGGGTAAGGAATCCTGACCCTACGATGGTTTATCATTGAAAGTCATGGGAACAATGAATTCATGCCCGCTAACGAAAATCGAGCTTCCCCATTCAACCCCCGCTAGGATCCAATCCTTCTTTCAAGCCGGATCCTTCCTTGAAGCGGTAGGAATAATGAAATTGAGTTTGTTCATAGATTTAGTATAAAATTGACCTCAGGCAACTCTGGACAGGCTCCCAATTTGAAAAAGGTAGGCTAGCTCCTCTGCTCCAGGCTTCCTAGTGACCTTGCTAGGGATTCACAAAAATCCTGTGGATCGGAACTAAAAGAGAGATATCTCTACAGCATAAGAAAGCCAATCAGGTGCCTCAAGAAGTCAGGCATCAATTGAAGGGAGCTAGCTGTAAGGCACTGAGCGCCCGTCGAAGTGTAGGATGAAGAGAAAGCCTGACCCCATTCTTGAGGGCCGCTACATGGTTGGAGAGCACGCCTTTGGGCTGATTGAAGACGTCATCATTTCTGTGTGGAACTGTGAGGGAGACACTATCAGGAATACCATACTTGGACCTCAGGCAGTCGATTGATTTTAGATGAGCAATAGAATTAGCAATAGCCTTAAAGTCATAAGAAAGAGGCCTCACCAGAAGAGGACCAGAGACTGTGACCTGACCCCTCCCAGTGGTATCTTCTTTATCTTCCCTATCTGAGTCTTCATCAACTAAGTTTAGGGGGTAATCAGGTTGGTTAGTGAACCCATTTCCAATGGCCACATTTTTATAACCAACGACATTAAGGGTAGAGAAAGAGTCATCGACGTTAAGGTCTCTTCGTGCCCGCTTTCCGAGGGCAAGGCAGGAAACTTCCTCATCATCGATAAGAGAATCGACGGAGTCATGGTTGGTGTTTCACATGATGGATTAAGGTTTGAAGGCAAATAAAAAGAGAAAGGACAGAGGCGTAGCTGAAGAGGATGGTAAAAGAGAAGTATTTTTAAATTTTTGAAGTATAAAAGAAAAGCTTAAGGAAAGTGATGAAGAGGTTGGGTATAAATAGAAGCGAAGGGAACAGTGATGTCGACAAAATCTTCGGTAGGATTACCTCGAATCTTGAAATGGCCGTAACACAGCCGGATTGTTTTGGGAAGTACACCGGTCTATGTTTGCCATGTCACTTGTACAATTAATAAGAAGATTTCCTCCGAGATTTTTGGTAATAAAAATGAGAGAAAATTTCCCAATTAAAATAAGAACTCTAACCCCTACTCAATCACTGGTGTTCAAGTCGAGGGAGGACTTCTATTAATAGCCAACTTTGACAAGGGACCAAAGAGAAATTTTCCACTCACCTGGCCCGGGTTCAAGCCCGAGATTACCCACCACGAAACCCCGGGATGGAGCTTTGGCGCCACCCCAAAGAAATGTGGAAAGGTCACTAAACTCAGAAAGCATCCAAGGCAAAGCTGACACAAACAAATCAAGCTCCTTATGCTAAATCAATGCTCCCCAAGGTCAAAACTACCTCGTAACCTCCCCAAGAGCCCGCCATCCTCTCCAGACTTAAATGAGAACCTATTAAGCAACGGACCCATACCTCAGGATTGCTTCATCTAACCGAAAGAAGATTCAGACTTATCTAGACAGGTAGTAGAAAGCTTGCCAAAAGCCCCGTTGCCACTAAAGGGTGCCCACGGGGTCATCCCATGCCACAAGGGACCTTGAAAGGTCTGACCAAGCTCCTAGTACCAAAACCAGGGCATGAATTTACCTTGTCCTATGAAACAGTGAACACCGTGCTTGATAACCTCCATGAAGAATCACGCGATGAAGGCATATAGGATCATATCCATACCTAATAAACAATAAATTGCCACATACGGGCAGGGCAAAAGAATGAGTCCAAAGAGGAAACAAACTTATCTCCAATAATGATATTCTCAACTCCATCATTAATCCAAAGTCAATGACTTTTAAATAAAAAATCCCACCCGATAAGGAGAGAACGGATTCGGAGAATCATGGCGGGAGATTCACGAAGTTTAACCTACTTGAACCATGTATAAATACGCTCAAGCATGATAAAAGAGATGAGGCAAAAAAAAATCATACAGGAGGAGAAATTCTACTCGGGCTTAAATTTTGTGATCAAAACACGACCATCGTAATTTTCCACTTCTCGACAGACACAAGGTTGCCACCATACTATACCCTAGTGAGGTTGAGGATATTTGAGAGACTTTTGTACGATATTTATGATCAATAACAAAGCCACATTATTATTCCCTTTGTCATTGCATTATCATTCATGTTGAACACTTATCTTTACTCAAGAAATCTAAGTACCAAAGGTACCTATCCCAGGCCACCACCTCCACGGTAATGGTCTCAAGGGTGTTAATCAAAATTTCTCATCCTGAGCGAGGTTTCCGTTAACAACAAGTGTATTTATACATGGTGTAAATAGGTTTCATTCTTGGCGTGCAAGTTAAAAATCAATGGATTAACCTTCCTTCCTTGATAGGTGGGATTTTCTGCTGTAGTTTGCCCCAAATAATCAGGTGTGGAGGATATCTTGGAGGCAAAGGTGTTTGTTTCCTCTTTGGACTCTCTTATTAATGTTGGTCATTAAAAGAGTTGACTAATCTTCCCTTAATGGCGTTGATTATATCATTAATAGAGTTGAATACCTCCATTAATATGGTTGACCTCATTAATAAGGTTGACTACCTCCATTAATACGGTTGACCTCATTAATAGGGTTGACTACCTCCATTTATATGGATGACCTCATTAATGGTATCGTAAATGTCATGAAAGTCAACCCTCTCTTCCTACATTTGGAGAAGAATTCTGGTTTTGTATGTCACTTTGGTGAGGTACTTTATGAAGGTTACCTTAGGTGATGCTTGGCATATCTAGTGTCGAGGTACGCTTTGAGTACTGCTCTTGCTACTGGAGACTTGATTTAACCATGCCAAGATTTACAATGGATCTTGCTCTAATCTTGTTGGTGCTTTTTGGTGATGATGGAGCTTTACGGGATTCTTCCATTTCTTCTCGGACAGGTTGAGATTATACCTCGACGAGGCGGGAGGGCGTTTGCAAGACAAGTTCGTCACCCTGAAGGTCTCTTGATGAAAGTAGAGATGGAAGCCTGCTCTAGGGGAGGTCGAGAGATAGCACAACATCAGGGAACCCATGTCCTCCCATTTCGACCTAGCTTCGGGTTTCTATCCTAGTATAGAGAGATTGATGTGGTCATGTCGGGCTTTATTTGGTGAGCCTGGATGCGTGCAAGGTGCTCGGATGGTATGGGCGGCCTCGCCTTGCTACTTCAGGATCGCGTGGTAGCTCGACCTCGGGGACCTTGATACCCTGTTATGTAAGCCAGAATTTGGACATTTGCATGAAGGTTGGGAAGTGAAATTTTCTTCTTTCGTCCCTAGCCAAATTTTACTATTAACAACTTTATTTATTAACGAAGTTTACATTCATAAACCCTAGATTATTTCTTCCTTATTTAATTTTTTTATCGTTGGTAAACTGTATTTAATTATTTTTTCTAGGTTGGCAATAGTTTCAGATTGTTAAAAAGTTAAACTTTTGGATCTGTAATTACAACAGATATATGAAGTTTTACTGTTTTTTTTTTGTCGACAAATTTTTTTTTTTTTCATTACGATTGTCGACTAATTATACTAGAGTTATTTTTTAATTAAATGGTTGTGATACTGGTCAAATGGAAAGATAATGGAGGATTTGAGGTCTTGGGCTTCATAGAAAACAAGAAACGATAATTGCCAAATTTCTAAAAAAAATAATTAATATTTTTGAAAGTTGTGTACAGATGGATGGTAATAATTGTTCGCCGACATTTCGAAGAAGTAAATAGCTCGAGTGATTACACTAGAAGTAGAAAAACTAGAAGAAAAGTTAGAAAGGTTTTTGTAAATCATGTAGGAGTTTGATTTGGTTGAAAGATGGGTGAAGGGATTGTAATAATTGCTCCACTGTTGAACTTCGCATCAGTTTATATGAAAGTGACCGTCATTAAAAATAAGTAATCATCATCTCATCAAACATAATCAATTATTTCTATTATTTAATCAATGTTATCTTCATTTATATTTTCAAATCAAGGTTTTCTATGTTAAATTTTTTATTTTATTCAACTAGATCACTATGCAAGATATGTTTGTTGTTCTATTATGAATAATAAAAAAGAGAAAAAAATGCTAGCTTATTAATTTCTTACCATATCACAACTCTTCAAAGGTTAATGAACTCGATCACACCTTATATGATGTCATTGCTAATGGTATAAACTATGTACATTGATTATGTTTGGTGTTCGGTTACAGTAATGTTTTTCCTCATTACAAAACATGGTCCATGGAAATATATTTTTAGTCATAATGAAATAAAAAGCATGGTCAAAAACCTTTCAATAAAATGTTCTATTAACCGAAAATTCGCTCAGGGTGAGGAATTCCAGTAAGCACCCTCGAGACCACTACCTCGAATATTGTGGTAGGGGTTGGTACCTTCGGTACCTGGTTTGTTCGTATAATGGTGGATGTTAGGATAAACACTAACACGATATGTAAAGGGAAATAGTATTGCTTTGCTGTTGACAAAATGAATCACGTATATTGTACAAAAAATCACTTAGATACTCTCAATCTCTCTTGGGTACAATGGGTGTGGTGGCTTCGTGTCTGTCGAGAAGTAGATAACAACAGTAGTCGTGTTCTGCGAACATAATTTAGGCCAAAGTAAAACTCCTCCCCTCTTTTGTGCATGCTTCGACGTATGTATACACCGTCCAACTAGGTTAAACCCGTGATTCTCCCGTTATTAATTCCTGAATCAAATCGATCCCTAACGGGCGGGATATTCTATTTAAATGTCATTGACTTTGGCTCGATAATGGATTCAAGAATATCTTAGAGGGAGATAAGTTTGTTTCCTCTCTGAACTCGATCACTTGCCCTGCATGTACGCAGTGATTCAATGCTAGTTGGAGAGTGAGGGCAATCCTATACACTGCCCTGGTAATATGCAATATGGAGGTCACCAAATATGGAAAACACTGTTTCAAAGGGCGAGGTACATGCTTGTACTTGTCTTGGTGTTAGGAGATTGACCTGTCCTTTCCAGGTTCCCTTGGAGCTTGAAACGACTATGTTGATGCTCTTTAGTGGTAATGGAGCTTCTGCGAGCTTCTTCCTACCCAATTAGGTGAACTCGATTCTTCCTCTGGTAAAATGGAGCGATATTACAGTACGAACCTGATGTTCTCACGGGCCTCTATATCTGATTGGGAAAGGTGGCGGGCTTCTAGGGAGGTCGCGAGGTATTTCGACCCCAGAAGGTCTAGGTCTTGCCTTCTCGACCTTGCTCTGGTCTCTTATGTCAACTTAAGAAGCTCGATCTAATCGTGTCAAGCTTTACCTGGGGTGTTCCTAGGATGTGATGACCTCACCATGCTCCTACGGGGTCGTACGGTAGCTTGACCTTGGAAACCTTGGTACCGTGATGAGAAATCTCATATTTGGACCCTGACTAGGAGAGTGGAAAATTTTCCTTTGGTCCCTAGCAAAATTTAGCTATTAACATGTTCAATTTTTATTAGTGTCATTAAATATGTCTATTGATGATCAGAAAAGATTATGTAAAATCCCATTACATTTCTAAACAAGTTGACACTAGTGGATTGAAATTAAGGCTACCTTATTTTATAATAATTAACTAGGTATCCTTTAGTTATCACATGATATTTCAACCTTTTTATTTTGACTAAATTTAAAATTTCTTGATGTTTATGTTATTATGGATGAAATGAAACGAGTCACTTTAGCTTCTGATCATCATTCTCGTAATGATTGCCACTTGTTATTAGATCTTTAAAAGCTTAGACCAAATCATATGCATGTGTGAATGCAAATGCCGTATTTAGTACACAAAAGAATAAAAAAATTCAATCTGTGGAGTTTTACAATTTTATACATTTTCCCATAATCTTTCAAATTTATATGTTTCTACCCTTATTTCTTATTTAAAATTATTATTTCTTTTATAAATTAAATTGTTAATAATTTCTCTTAATCATGTAGATAATATATTTGATTATAAATATACTATAAACATAGTTTTTATATATTACAGAAATGGTAGGAGTACAATTTCTAAAAAATCTTTCCCAAAAAAATCCATCTTTATTCGGTTTATTTGTTTTGTAATGAAAATTATTTGGTTTTGTCAGTTTTCCAACTATGTCTCCATTAGGTAGGGTTTTAGTGGTCGAAGTGATTATTTGCTAAGGAGCGAGTAGAGACTGATCCAATTCAGAGTTGTTGATGTTTATATCTCAGAAGTTATGTTAAGCAAAACATTAATTAAAAAATTTGTGTTTATATTTTAAAACAGTAATTAACATACATCTCAAAAGTTTTATTAATTATTTAAAATGATCCTTGAATGTGATGAAAACACAAAAATATATCCCAACTCATTTTTGTAGTACATATTCCAACTCATTTGTGTGCTTGTAACTTAGACAATTTTATCCATATAATGTGACGAGGGATGTTAAACATAATTATATGTATAATTCCATTTGTCATTTGACACATAACTATTTGGGTTAAGTCTAGCATTACTTTAAACGTGATATTTTATAAGAGATGCTTACTAACAAAATTCGATCATATTAGAGCTAGCCGAGAAGTACCTAGTACAAAGATCTATGGAGGAACAATACCTAAACCTGAAGATGCTCCGAAATATTTTTCGATTGCTCGTTCGAGAACTACGAACTTTGGCTTTGGAATTGATTCATTTCGTTGTATCTGATAAAAACTTCAAGATTATTAAGAAGGAAGCTTAACCGAAATGAATGACAAATTTTCTTCTATTCCTTGGAGCATACAGGTTTGGATGCATACGAGTCCGGTCCTTCTTTTTGATACTCAGTTCTAATCCCTCTTTTTGATGCCCAGATCCAATCTTGTATTATACAGGATCGGTTCAATCAGATAAAAAAAATAAAATATCCAGATATGATGGTTTTAAGAATTATATGTTTTTGATAAGGAATCATTCATGTATGATTCGATAATTTGAACAACATTTATTTTTAACAATATATGATGTTTTTGAGTTATCCAACTCATTAAAACAATAAACACTTGTTTATTACTTTTAAAAAATAAGCAACATTTTTAATCCTCGATGTCCACATACAAGTCTCTTTAAATTGGTTATAATCAAGGTCCTTATTCCGAATTATGTTTGTCGTCAAACCCTTTTAAACTTGTAAGTCTAGGTAGACCATGAATCAACTGATATATTTGAACTCAATACCATAATTTAGTTTCATATTTAGTTGCACAATAATTACTTGTATTATTTTTTCATTAAATATAATGTTTGATTGTTAATAGTTTTACCAGTCCTTTATCATATATCTGAAAACAATTTTATCTATTCAAATAAACAATTATTATTAAATAAGAAAAAGGCTAACACATCTTAAGAATAATGATGTGTAGATAATTAAAAATAAAACTCTCCTCAATATATTATCAAAAACGTTTATTACTTATTAAATATTATTCAAAAGTTTTCAAAAAACATTTTTTACTTTTAAAAATTAAGCACCCTTTTTAATCCTCGACTACCACTTAAATTGTGTATAAATTACGCTACAAGTCTCTGTCTTTATCATAATATCATTTTCTTATCTTCTCTTTGACTGTTTACAGAAATATCAATTATATGAAATCTCCATATCAATCGGTT
Organism: Dipteronia dyeriana; assembly: GCA_032871835.1. NCBI lineage: Eukaryota > Viridiplantae > Streptophyta > Magnoliopsida > Sapindales > Sapindaceae > Dipteronia > Dipteronia dyeriana. The sequence goes on along the minus strand of CM065296.1, from coordinate 18,321,700 downwards.
CTACACAATGGATGAAAAAAAATACAAATCGGTTGAAAATACTAAAATGAATGAGTTCGTCAAATTCATTTTCAAACACCTGGAAAAACGAGTGACAACCTTGGAGGAGGAACATTTTAACCTTGCTTATCAAGCGTCTGATGATCGCCGTTTAAAACGATTCAAGGCATCCAGATACAGTATTCATGATTTCCAACGATGTTATTCAAATGGTCACCAGACCAGCTTCAACCTCTTCAAAGACTACATGAAGATGATGCAACCAGAAGTAGACTGGGATGAGGTTAACAACACTGTTGTCAATGCTACCCTAGGCTGTTGATGTTTTTACCTGATTCCTTATAAATAGTGTCATATGTGTTTGTTAAATATATTGTCTGATTGTTAACTAGTGATATTGTTGATCTTCATAAAAATATTGAAGTTTCTTATAGATTTTGAATGTTAATGTAAAGTTACAAATTGTTTCCTTTCATGCCGTCTACCAAATATAATCGAGATCATTTAATAAAATCTATACAAAATCCAAACCGCTAATGATTTTCCTTGATGATTTTTACTTTATTAACAATGTTACTATTGTTTGTAAACTCCTTTTTATGATCATAGTTTTAGTTGTGTGACTGTAGATGGTAAATGTTGTTTAATTCTTTTATATTTGTTCCAAAGTTTATGATCATTGAAAAGTCAAGTTTTACATCTTTAAGAGACAGTCTAATTGACACCGATGCCTTAGAAACTATTCCAAAATTTATATTGTGCCCCGTGTACCTGTTTTTAGGCATTAAACCTTTCAAATTCTCATTCATTGGCAAACTATTGGTTTTATCACTTTATTGCCCCCCCCCCCCCTCTTTTTGGGTCAATAGTGTAAATGTCGACTGAATTAACCTGTACAAAACTTTAAATTATATGCTTTTGATAATGACGAAACGGAAAGAAAATGGTTGTAGAAACCACAAAAACAAATGATTTAAATTTCTAAACAAACAATTAATGGTTTTCTAAAAATTGTGTACACAGGGGATGGTAATAATGGTGTGCTGACATGCAGAAGAAGTAATTATCCCTTAACCTCACTTGATGAAGAATATCAAAGGTTGCATAAAGAAATGAATGTGTTGGAAGGAGAAAAACTGTAGGAAAATTTAGAAAGTGTTTGAAAAGCATGTAGCAGTTTGATTTGGTTGAAAGATGGTAAAGGGATTGTAATAATTTCTCGACTGTTGAACTTTGCATCATTTTATTTCCAAGTGGATGTTAGGCAGAATAAGTCATAATCACACTTTTGTTGGTGTAAAAATTGCAAGCGTTTTAAATTATTTTAAATTAAGCAGGATATTTGTGTAATTTACCTCGATCGTTATTTAGGATATTTGTGTTATGAAAACGACTTATAATATATATTCACCAACCCTACCTCGCTTTTTCTCTCAACATACGTATTCATCAAACTAAAAATGAATCACCAAGTAACAACCCAGATACATCTAGGTTTCTTACTGTAACCCATCTTTCATTGAACAAAAATCCTCATTTCTATTTTTTTATTAAATCCCTAATTGCTCTTTTTATCTTCATCTTCTTCTTATATCTGTAAGAATCTTCTCAATTGAACATATCTGCTCCTTAACAATCCATTAATGAGGAGCAGACGTGTTTAGTTGAGAAGATTCTTGGCTGTAAAGGAGCACCCCTTGACTAGCAACTCATCATCTGATTCCTTCGAGGTGATACTGTTTGAATCGACTCCAATGGAACCTATCTTGTAATATTAATGAGGTGCAAATGTATTTAATTTAGAAGATTCTTGGCTATAAAGAAGCACCCCTCCACTAGCAACTAAGTTTTTTTTAATGTTTTATGTAATCACATGTTAGAGATTTTTTAGAAGATTATAAAAAATTTGTGAAGTGATTATACATTTTACAGTTGTTAAATATTTCCATCATGGCTAACGTTGGTTATAAGTCTGAGGGTTTTCTAAGCTTTGTCTAGTTACGTGTTCTTTTTGAAGTGATGATAAATTTTACAGCAATTCACCATGGTTGATGTTGGTTGTAAGTGAATCACATGTTTTAGGTTTTATGTAACCACATGTTTGGAAGTGATTTTTTTTGAAATTTGCTTCAACGTAATAAATTTTTTGTTATTGTTCCGTTAACCAGAAAACATGCTAACTTATTAATTTGTGACCATATCACAACTCTTTACAGGTTAATGACTTTTCATTGCTAATGGTATAAACTATATAATTTGATTATGTTTGTCGTTTGGTTACAGTAATGCTTTATTTCATATAAAAAAACATGCATACTTATTAATTTGTGACCATTTCAATTTAATATTAGCGTTTATATTTGATAGAAACACAGGCAATGGCTTCATGCCTCCAAGTCAGTAAATTTAGTCAAATTGAAATTAAAAGCATGACAAACCTTACTGTAAAATGTTCAGTTTCTATCCATATCATATATTTAGTGTCATTACAAATTTCTTTAAAAGATTACAAACTATTATCTATAATCGCATTAAATTTAAAAGTTGACACTAGTGGACTGATATTAAGCTTGCCAAATTTTATATAAAAAATTAGGTCTAATAATATTTTATACAAGGAACAAGTCAACTTAGTTTTTGTCAGTTTTATCATGGTCCAATCTAGCTTGGCCTTTTGCTTGCAGTAGACTAAGCTTTTCACATTCTACTTGTGGCTTGTAGTGGACTAAGTCAATTTTGCTTGTATCAATGTGATGTAGTGATGTGGTCTGTGTGGCCCAATTCAAACTCCAGATGTCAATTGAAATAATATTTTTAGACGATCCAAAAAATTCCAAGACTGTCTTTTATGAGTACAAAAAGTAACACAATGAATATACTCAGTTGCATCTACACTAATGAAGTTGGTGGCCCAATTCAAGCCCAATTCAAACTCCACTAGTAAATTGAAATTATATTTTTCAGAGGTCCAATAATTCCAAAAGAGGCCCATTATGAGTACAAAAAACAACACGATGACTAAAATCAAGTAGTCACTAAAGAAAGTGACTACTTGTTGGAGTCCTTTAGTTTACAATTGCACGAGTCATACCCGGGAATGTGGCAAATATGGCACTGATTTGGTCTTCTATGTTTATGGAGTTTTTTTTTTGCCGGTGTACTAGGTGAAGTCGGCCCACTCGACCTCCCTTTTGTTTTGACAACCTTTTGAGTTGCGCATCACCAGCACTTTACCAACGCAACATTCACAGTGGACCGCTGCTAGTCATGCGCCACTGAGCTGCGCTGCTGCACCCGCGCATTGTTGAAAAATATGGGAGTGCGCTGGTGGTGCACTACTCATCTAGCGCAGCCTCACCAGTGCAAACTTCTCAGAGAATCTGCGATTGTGTTGCGCTACTGGGATGCGCCACTCTTCCAGTGCCTATTTTAAAAATAGGCTGTGAGCAAGTGATGCGCTACTCGACCAGCTCACATCACCATCGCACACAGAGAAAGCTGGAACTTTTTTTCCAAAACGACCTCACTTTGTTTGGATCTTATATATATATATATAACTCAATGCCTTAAGGTCGTGTATGAGTTCAGAATATCACATTTCTTCCTTAGAACACATTTCAAAGGAAAAACACTTCCAAGAACTCATTTTTAATCACTTAAAGCATTCCCATGTGCATTAAATCTTCATCTTGTATCATCTAAGTTCATTTAGAGTGCATCAATGGACAGGGCTATTTCATCACATCTTGTTTGGTAAGTTCTTCACTATCTTCTTACAAGTTAAGTGTTTTGCTTACTAAACCATCTCTTTAATTAATTGTATTCTCTTAGAATATTTTTAGATACAAATTAGAGATTGTTGTGATGACATGATTGAGTGTTATATTGTGATAGCTTCATAAGATTGATTGATCTATGTTTAGCTAAGCTATTTGAACATGTCATTTAGCACTTGATATCTAGGATTGCATTGATTGTCATCTCATTATCCTAGATAAGCATATAGGGTTTCCTAGCGTTGTTTGTTCATTGAATATCATCATATATTCACTTAGGACACTTTATCTCATCATTGAGAAGTACGACTTGTGTTGCTTCCGTGAGTAGGTAGCTTAAAGCACAAGCATGATGAACTAGGTTCACTTATACTGGGATTAGGTAGTGGTGGAGGATTAAACTGGGATTAGGTTGTAATTCCTTTATCATTAGTGGATTCAAGGTTCTAGTGTGGCGCACTCATCAGCCCGTGGTTTTTCCCATTTGGAGGGTTTCCATGTATATCTCAAGTGTTTTTACTATTTCCGCATTTATTACACTTATGGTATCTTTGTAACTAGATAAAGGTATTTTCGTCAACTTGATTCTTAACCAAAATTGGGTAAAAGTTAATTAAAATCTATTCATCCCCCTCTAGATTAATATTACACACCATAATATTTGTTTCAATTGGTATCAGAGGGGGTTCCTAGACATACATAGGTGATCCTTTCTCATTTTTTATGTGTGTTGCATTATGTGTGTGTATTGATCATTCATACATTTGCATTCATATCATTCATTCATTAAACACAATAAGTGGAAACGGTGGCAATGAGGGCGCTTCCAGCACTAGACCTTCACTCCTCACCGGGTTGAATTATGCCTCTTGGAAAGGTAAGATGGAGTCGTACATATGCCAAATTCATGACAGAGCATAGATGGCAGTTGAAGATGGCTACACTCCACCTATGATGACTCCCGCAGATGAAGGAGATGATGTACTCAAACCAAAGGCTCAGTGTAATGCATAAGAGTTTGAGGCTTCAAAGTGGAATAGGAAGGTAATGCATGTCATCCTTTTTGCAATGGATGATAACCAATACAAGTTGGCTCAAAACACTAGAATAGCTTAGGAAGCATGGGACATCCTAGAAGTTGCACATGAGGGAACTGACGTGGTTAAGGAATCAAAGCTTCAAGTTCTCCAAATGCAATTCGAATTGCTCAAGATGGATGAGAACGAGTGCTTCAATGATTTTGAAATAAAGTTGATGGACATTGTGAACCAAAGTCATCAACTTGGTGATCCTTATTCGGATAGAAAGATCAAGCAGAAGATTATGAGATCTCTACCCGATAGGTTTGAGTCTAAGGTGACGGCTTTAGAAGAAAATAGTGGTTACAAGGACATGAAGCCAAGTGAAGTGATTGGGAGGCTTCTAGCATATGAATCGAGGAAATTTCCTAACCCCACACCATCGAAGAAGCAAAAAGATATTGCTTTGAAAGCCTCCAAAGTTGAGAAGGAGGAAGGTGATGACTCGGACAAAGAGATGGCCTTGCTAATGAGGAAGTTCAAGAAATTTTACAAGTCCGAGAAGAAAGGCTTTGGATCCAAGGGTCAATACTTGAAGAAAAAGACTCCATTCAAGAAGTTTGAGCCTAGGCAAGAGAAGACCGAGAAGAAAGGAGTTCAATGCTATGAATGTGGTGGAATAGGTCACTTTGCCCCGGAATGTGCAAATCACAAGAACAAGAAAAAGGGAAAAGTGATGGTCGCCACATGGAGTGAAAGTGATGACTTAATGAAGGAGATGAGTCTTCGGATAATGAAGAACTCATGGCTAACTTCATAGCATTTACATCCTCTCTTAAGAGCAAAATTGCTAGTGAAGAAGAGAATGATAGTCAAAAGGGAGACTACTCAAGTGATGATGGTTCTTCATTACAAACCACAAATGGAAGTGTGGGTAGGATAGATCTCAAGGACTACATGGCCAGGTTTGAGAGCTCAAGATTAAAGAACAAGAATGAGATCAAGAGATTAAAAGAAGAAAATAAAGATCTCTCAACTCAAGTTGACCAACTAAATGAAGAGTTGGAAAGATCTAAGAGAAGCGAAGAAGGGTTGAAGAAAAAGCTTGAAGATGCTAAAGAGTTGTTAGCCAAGATGAACTCTAGCACCAAGAAACTTGACCACATGCTAGATGTTGGAAAGAGGCCAAGTGACAAGAAGGGGCTTGGGTTTGAAGATGACAAGATGTCCTCCACTCCAAGCAAGACCATTTTTGTAAGAAGTATGAAATTCAATGGGTCATCTCCTCATCAAACTTCTAGAAAGAAGCTTGATCTAGGAGAATGTTCAAAAAGTGCTCAAGTGAAGGTGGCACCAAGAAGCCCACCTCAAGTTCATCCTACAAGGGCTCCTCAAGTTAACCTCCCTCATCCAAAAGCTCACAAAGGGAAAACACCTATCATGCAAGATCAACCAAGGAAGCAATCAAGTCTTGCTCAACAACAAAGAAGGAAAGCTCCTCAACAACAAGCAAGACAACCACAAAGACATGGGAAAGCTCTAATGCATCCTCAAGGATATGGTATAATTCCTAACTTCTTACCTACATGTCATTTTTGTAGTATTGATTGTCACATTAGACCAAACTACTTTAGATATATCAAATTGTGTAGGATTGAAAGCATGATAGAAAAGAAAAAGGCTAGAGCCATGAAGCATGATCCTAGGACATCTAGAGCCATGATGCATGATCCTAAGAAACCTAGAGCCATGATACATGTCACTAGGAAGAGTGGAACACCTTTGCATGATCCTAGGACATTTAGAACCCATGTATCATTGACCACTAGGAAGAAAAATACTGCACCTATGTGGATTAGAAAGGATTAACACATTTGCCATGTTGCACAAATTGCCTTGAAAGCTCATTCATGTGATTTTTGGTATTTGGATAGTGGGTGCTCTAGGCACATGACTGGAAATAAGAGTTTCTTTGAGACTCTTGTGATGGAGGAGGGAGGAAATGTCACCTTTGGCGATGGATCCAAAAAGAATGTCAAAAGAAAGGGAACCATTTCCATTCCCGGATTACCTTCTTTGTCCAATGCTTTGTATGTTGATGGCCTAAAAGCCAATTTGATAAGCATTTCACATCTTAGTGATGATGGACTCTCCGTCTTGTTTAGGAAAAATGATTGCTCTATCCTATTGCCTAATGGACAAACCATGTTAAAATGTATGAGGTCTAGTGACAATTGCTATTGTCTTGAGGCTAGAAGTGTGTCTTGTAATGTGTCCAAGGATGAACAAATAGAGTTATGGCATGAAAAACTTGGTCACATGAACTTTAGGGATTTAAGAATCTTAGATAAGTTCAATGTTGTGCGAGGCCTTCCCAGGCTTGGGAAAAAGGTTAATGGTGTTTGTGGACCTTATCGACAAGAGAAGCAAACCAAAAGTATGCATAAAAAGGGCAAGTATATAACCACCAAAGAACCTCTAGAGCTTCTCCACATGGATCTTATGGGTTCTATACAAATCGAGAGTTTAGGTGGAAAGAAATACATTTTTGTGTGTGTAAATGACTTCTCTAGGTACACATGGACCTATTTCCTTATAGAAAAATCTGAAACTTTTAATAAGATTAAAATGTTTTGCTCTAAAATTCAAAATGAAATGAACTCCAAGATTAAAAGCATTATGAGAATTAGGAGTGACCATGGGAAGGAATTTGAGAATGCTCATTTTGAAAAATTTTGCAATAGTCTAGGCATTTCTCATGAGTTTTCGGCTCCTAGGACACCTCAACAAAATGGAGTTGTTGAGAGGAAAAATTGAGTTCTTCAAGAAATGGCTTATGTGATGTTGCTTAGCAACAATGTCCCTAGGAATCTCTGGGTTGAGGCCGTCAATATGACTTGCTACATAGGAAATAGAGTCTTTCTTAGGCCCCACACTAGGCAAACCTCCTATGAGTTATGGAAAGGTAGGAATCCAAATGTTAGCTACTTCCACACTTTTGGAAGCAAATGCTACGTTTTGAATGACCGTGATCAACTTGGCAAATTTGATGTTAAGAGTGATGAGGGTATCTTCATTGGCTATGCCTTAAATAGTAGAGCTTATAGAGTTTTTAATTTAAGAACTAGGACCGTAATGGAATCATCTAATGTTGTCATTGATGATACTAGGCTCAAAACTACTGACCATGAGGAGGAGGTAGATTTAGTTGATGACTCCCCTTTGGAGAAAGTAGTTGATATCTCTAATGTTGAAAAGGCTAATCTTCATGATGACATAGCACAACTTAGTGATAGGATTCCTCACTTGGACTCCAAAGAACCTGCTCCATGGGTTAGGAAACTTCATGACAAATATGACATTATTGGTGAAGTTAGTAAGGGTGTTAGGAATAGGCGTCAAATGGCTAATCTTATTAGCTACACTTACTATACCTCTCAAGTAGAACCCAAGAAAATTGATGAAGCCTTAAAAGATGAATTTTGGGTTCTTGCCATGCAAGAAGAGCTTAACCAATTTGAAAGGAATGAGGTTTGGACTCTAGTTCCTAGGCCCAAGAACACCAATGTGATAGGTACCAAGTGGGTATATAGGAACAAATCCGATGAGGATGGAAACATTGTGCGAAACAAGGCTAGGCTTGTAGCACAATGATACTCTCAAATTGAGGGTATTGACTTTGAGGAGACATTTGCTCATGTTGCTAGGATTGAGTCCATTAGGCTTCTTTTATCCATTTCTTGTTTGCACAAGTTCAAATTATATCAAATGGATGTTAAGAGTGCCTTCCTCAATGGTTTCTTACAAGAGGAAGTATTTGTTGAGCAAACCAAAGGGTTTGTAGATCCTCACCACCCTAATCATATCTATCATCTCAAAAAGGCTTTATATGGGTTGAAACAAACACCAAGGGCTTGGTATGAGCGTCTCACCCAATATCTCATAGACAATGGCTACACTAGAGGTAGTGTTGAAAAGACTCTATTCATCAAGAAAAACAAAGTTGAGCTCTTTATAGCTCAAATCTATGTTGATGATATAGTTTTTAGCTCCACCAATGACACCAAAGTCTAACAATTTATTGATGTCTTGTCTCATGAATTTGAGATGAGTCTTGTTGGTGACTTGAGTTACTTTCTAGGTTTAAAAATTAAGCAAATGGATGATGGGATTTTCATATCTCAAGCTAAATATGCCAAAAACCTAGTGAAGAAATTTGGCCTTGAAAGTGCCAAACATTGTGATACACCTATGAGTACCACTTTGAAGCTAAGCAAGGATGCTAGTGGTAAAAGTGTGGAACAAACTTTATATCGTGGCATGATTGGTAGCTTGCTCTATTTGATTGTAAGTAGGTCTGATATCTCCTTTAGTGTGGGTGTGTGTGCTAGGTACCAAGCGAATCGTAAGGAATCCCATCTCTCTTCTGTTAAAAGAACCATTCGATATGTGAATAGGACGTCCAACTATGGCATTTGGTACTCTTTTGACACTAATGCTAGTCTTGTAGGCTTTAGTGATGCAAATTGGGCAGGAAATTGTAATGATAGGAAAAGTACATCGGGCGGTTACTTTTTATTGGGAATAACCTTGTCTCTTGGTTTTACAAGAAGTAAAATTTGATTTCCTTATCCATGGCTGAGGCCGAATACATTACTGCTGGGAGTGGATGCACACAACTCTTTTGGATGAAACAAATGCTAGTCGACTATGGATTCAATCAAGGTACTCTTACTCTCTTTTGTGATAACATGAGTGCAATTAATATTTCAAAGAATCCGGTTCAGCATTCTAGGACTAAGCATATTGACATCCATCATCATTTCATTAGAGAACTAGTTGAGAGCAAATGCATTGTACTTGAGCATGTAGGCACAAATGATCAACTAACGGATCTATTTACTAAACCCTTAAATGCTACTCGATTCAAGACTCTTAGTAGATCTATTGGGATTTTTTTAAACCCTATATGGGGAACTCAAGCAAAGAGAGCTATTGTATACTTGTTGCATGCAATTTTTTTTAAAAAAAATATATATTTATGCCTCTTTATTGATTACTTGAGTAGCTTGGTTGCACTTATGGTATATTGTATTTTCTTAAATAAGTGTGAACTTTGCTTTGATTACAATCCATGTCATATTTATGTTCAAACATGCATTTTTGGACTAGGAGATATACATTGGAAGTACATGTTTGAATGACCTATAATTATCTCCATGACATGATGATTCTTAAATGACAAGCTAATGAAAAATGATAAAGCATGATTTGATGATTGCGATTGTTAAATGCAACACATTGTGTGAAACATACTATTGAGACTAAAATGTTTAATCAATATCTCTCTTTCTTTATTAATTGAACATGGCTATTATCATACTCGTATCCTCCCGGAAAAATCAAATAGGGTGCAAAGTTGCTCATGCCATGTTTAGTTTATAAAGTTGGATATAGTGCCTTTAAAACTTGATATTTATAAGAACTCTATATCCTTGCTTCTCTCATGACAAATCGTGAAAACGGTTTGAATTTTATTGGAAACCTTTGTCATTTGCTTTGCCAAATACCATTGATTTTGGACTTGAATGCAACATGTCTTGTATGCAAAGCATTTTTTATTCACACATTTTCTTCAAAATAAATCTCCTTGTTTCTCTCCTATTAATAGAGTTGCATAAATGTGGCTTATATAATTATGCAACAATCTTGTATGCTCTTTTCTTTCTTTGCCTTGAGTGACCCGGTTGGGGACTTCTCCTTTGCCTATATCATGATAAAAAGGGAGAGTAGCATTGACCTAGCATTGTGCTGTTAGGGGAGTAGCATGGCATGTGGTAGCATGTGTTGGCATTAAGGGGAGTACTTGTTTTAGGGGGAAATTACATTTAGGGGGAGTAACCCTTTGAGGGGGAGCATTGCATGATGTGGTACATTACTCATATTCTTATATGCAAATGCTTTTGTTTAATGTTCACTTGATCATCTCACATGAACTTGGTTTGGAAAGTGTATTTGTGCTTACTTTGTGTGTAGGGTTGATACTTCTACAAGAGATTGAAGATTTTAAGTTTTTTTTTTTATGTTTATCTCTTTGTAATGTAGAATATCTTCCCGGTGTTTTACTTTGTCTTGTGAGGATCAATATGAGTGGTGGTTTTGTCACGAAATAGCCAAAGGGGGAGATTAAAAGTCCTCATTTGTTGATTGGCTTATTTCGTGAACAACCACATTGTTGGGGTTCATGTAAGGGTAGCTTAGGCTCTCAAGACCTCAAGAGGAGAAGCACCAAAGGTAAAATTCTTGTGCTTACTTACTATAAAGAGATAGTTGCACATACTCACATATTCATGCATAACTCTTGATCTTATATGTTGAGTGTTTTCTTGTGTGCATTTTAGTTTAAATGACTCTTGTTGACCTATTTGCATCTTGCTTTGAAAGTTGTATGTCATGCTAGGCATTAAAATAGGATGCAATTTCATCACTTTTGAACTTATTGTTTTTGTGCATTTGAGTGTTGAAGAATAGGCCTTGTGCTGGTGGTGCGCTACTCGACCAGAGCACCTCACAAGCGCAACATTCACAGTGGAAGGCAGCTAGTCATGCGCCACTGAGCTGCGCTGCTCCACCCACGCAGGGTTGAAAAATGTGGACGTGCGCTGGTGGTCCCCTACTCGTCTAGCGCAGTCTCACCAGAGCAAACTTCCCAGAGAATCTGCTCTTGTGTTGCGCTACTGGGATGCGTCACTCGTCCAGCCCTTGTTTTAAAAAAAGGTTGTGCGCTGGTGGTACGCTACTCAACCAGCGCACGTCACCAACGCACACAGGAAGCTAGAACATTTTTTTCCAAAACGACCTCACTTTGTTTGGATCTTATATATATATAACTCAATGCCTTAAGGTCGTGTATGAGTTCAGAATATCACATTTCTTCCTTAGAACCATTTCAAAGGAAAAACACTTCCAATAACTCATTTTAATCATTCAAAGCATTCCCATGTGCATTAAATCTTTATCTTGCATCATCTAAGTTCATTTAGAGTGCATCAATGGATAGGGCTGCTTCATCACATCTTGTTTGGTAAGTTCTTCACTATCTTCTTACAAGTAAAGTGTTTTGCTTACTAAACCATCTCTTTAATTAATCGTATTCTCTTAGAATATTTTTCTATACAAATTAGAGATTGTTGTGATGACATGATTGAGTGTTGTATTGTGATAGCTTCATAGGATTGATTGATCTATGTTTAGCTAAGCTATTTGAACATGTCATTTAGCACTTGATATCTAGAATTGCATTGATTGTCATCTTATTATCCTAGATAAGCATATAAGGTTTCCTAGCTTTGTTTGTTCATTGAATATCATCATATATTCACTTAGGACACTTTATCTCTTCATTGAGAAGTAAGACTTGTGTTGCTTCCGGAGTAGGTAGCTTAAAGCACAAGCATGATGAACTAGGTTCACTTATACCAGGATTAGGTAGTGGCGGAGGATTAAACCAGGATTAGGTTGTAATTCCTTTATCATTAGTGGATTTGAGGTTCTAGTGTGGTGCACTCATCAGGCCGTTTTTTTTCCCATTTGGAGGGTTTCCACGTATATCTCAAGTGTTTTTACTATTTCCGTATTTATTACACTTGTGGTATCTTTGTAACTAGATATGGGTATTTTCGTCAACTTGATTCTTAACGAAAATAGGGTAAAAGTTAGTTAAAATCTATTCACCCCCTCTAGATTAATATTACACACCATAATATTTGTTTCATGATCTTTTTTTCCCGTATTTCTTATTTCGTAGTTCAACCCTTGCAAAGTATTTCTCAAAACAAGGAGTTCCCGGTTTAGCAAGTTGAATCCTTCTTCAGTTTGGCTCTCGTTGTGAAAGAGATAACTGCACTTTACACTCAATGAAGTGAACCGAGAAATATTGAGAAACTCATCATCTGGCTGAAGCTTTATAAGAACATCATGTGTGGCTGACTTCGTCCACCCTTTTAAATAACATGGACTCGGGAATCTTTCTAAGGTGCTCCACTTTCATAACACAAAATATATGACGACAAGGAATTCCTTTACCTTCAAACAAGTTACAGTCAGATGAAATTAAAAGTTGATTATGTTTTTTTGAATCCCAAACACCATCTTTATCGACTTCTTGAATGCCAACCCTGTCCATATGGTAAACAACTTTCCTTTTGCTATTAGGAAATTCATATCTGGATAGATAGTATACGCAACAGTTATCCTCCTCATCCAGTGCAATATGTGTATATTTTGATTCATTCATGATCTGTTCAGCATCATTAAGATAAATTTGATAAGTGTATACGGAAGATGCATGCTCCTCCAATGTCTTCAGGTGGCTTAAAATGATGGGACTCTTATACTAAGATACATATTCGTCACCAAAGAAATTGTCTCTTAACCGAAGGGCCTATCAATTTAAGGGATGAATTAAAATAATTTATCACGGCTGTAAACATAATCCTTCATGTAATTGTTCATACCCTCACATCATTGAGTTATGCATATGCTTGTAAAAAAAATGGCCCTTAAAATATACTTCTGCCCATCTATGATTCTTCTCATACATCCTACATATCAAATCGCTTTCTTCTAGACCATGCTGCTCCAATTACTCTTTCCAAAGTTCCTCGAATTTGTCCTCTGATATTTGCTTATACAATAAGTATCGAAATGGTGATTTCTTCTCCTCTTTGTGAAGGTGAATGGATGCATTCTTGGATATGTGACATCCACATATCATATGTTGTAAGTTGGGAAATATCTAGTCGATGGCTTGTTGCATTACTTCGACTCCGTCGGTCAGTATAGAAATTGGATGATTGAGGCATATGGAATCCATGAGAGTATTAAGAACCCATCTGTACGACTACATAGTCTCATCCAACAACAGTGCAACTCCAAATACACAAGTCCTACGGTGGTTGTTTCGAAAAATAAGACCAAAGGCTTGGCTTAGTCATTTGTCTTGTAAATGTTGTAAAAAATAAGAACCTCTCTGAAGCGCTGGTATTCGAATAGGGAATGTGAGTCCCTCCAAAATATATTAGCTAGCCTATCTTTCTCGTCTGTGTTGAACCTGCAATATAAATTGGTTTCAGAATTCGCCTTTGACTGCAGGTACATAAGTGCAGCATGTGAACCGCTTTCAAAATCTTCATCCCATCTCTTCATATCAATCTGGATGTACATCATTTTCTGTGTGAATCCAATTTTAGAGTATCCCTTTTTTTGATTAACCATGTATGCATATGTCAAAAAAGGACTTATGCAATAGTTTCCCATGGCATCAATTTGGGATAAGTCTTTAGCGTCAATGTTTCTGTGAGATCGTACCCAAGCAACCTCACAAAAAGTTGTTAGTTTGTGGCAATGATTTTTCCTTGAATGCCCTTATGATGTACTTGTTAGTATCACGATCTAAGGTAACGGAGAAATGAGTTTTGCAACTAACTCTTGTATACAGCCATGGCTTGCGTTTCGAATTTGGATTGCACTTGTACTTCTTATTTCGAAACCTTCCTTCTCACATACACATACTTTGTTGGTTATTCTATCTTCACTGTCATAGATTTTGTTGGACAATCTTACAATAAACCTAACTATGCTAGAATAATCATGATAAAATGCACCTACGTCTTCAACAGAATCAAATTTCATTTCAATGACATCTTTGTAACTCAAACCACAAATTTCATTTAAATTTCCAACCAAAGATGAAAAAGGCATAGAATCAACAACAGAAGACTCCTTATATGGGGACACTTTAGGTTTATTCAATTCGTCATTGGTATCAACCGAACTTTCACCTCCATGTCGTTCCATTACTACACAGATAAAAACAAATAAAAAAATGACCAACATATGGTTATCACAACATGTAAACTAAAAATTACAATACGTACTTAACGATTAGCTTATAATAAAAGTAATCACAGGAAAGTAAGATCGATCATATGATTATATGTCCGATCGATAATTATAATAGTTTCTAATATATTTGTATCTAAAGACTAAGTTTTCTATGTGTTTTCCATTAAAGTATAGTAATCGCAACAATAGGTATCAAAGTAACGTGATGTTATTTTCCACTTACACCTAAAAACTATAGAATGACTAATACAACAGACATTAAAACACCATTTGATACGACGAATCACTAACATTAAAAATGAAATTTGGAGACACACCTGTTGAAGCAGCGCAGATCTTTAAGGAAGAACTGAATAAGTGAAGCAGCGAAGAACTTTATGGATTTTGGATATATGAATAACTGAAAATATTGATAGGAGTGAAACTTTAAGGCTTGAAGAGAAATATAGAGGAAGAAGAGAAGAAAAACGGTAAGAGATTAGATGTTTATGGCTGGAAGAGAATATAAGAACAACTTATACCATAAAAAAAATAGCAAACGGTAACCATTGAGAGGAGTGAAGAATAAATGGTCAAGTAATTTAGTGAATGGGAAGTGGCTTGCTTAGTAGGCCATTTTAGGATTCATACGTATTCACTAAGAGAGTCAAGCCATGACCATTGGATGTTTGTTTAAAAGCAGTCAATGGTTAAGATTAGAATGACGTGGATTATTTTTTAAAGGTGTATGGTGTCATGTTGCACTCAAGAATGGGTCATATATTCATACATACATATATATATATATATATATATATATATATATTATAAAAGTCAAACAAACTAGATATCTTCGAAAGTAACGTAGCATCAGAAATCCCTAAAAAAATCAAATAAAAGATAACGACAAAAAAAGACTCAAATTTGCAATTTTACTGGATATCAACTCTATTATTACTTGCACACCACACATTTGATGAGATAACCATACACCACCACCACCATAAACGTTTTCCTCAGATTCTCCGATTTCCAAAATTAAAACAAAAACAAAATATGGAAGCCTGGTTCATAATCCTATTATCCATCTCCGTCTCTGCTCTCCTCAAAGATTTTTTCAACCTCCTAATCTCTCCTGCCGCAGTTGCCAGGAATCTCCATCCCCGACCCCAGCACTATCCCCATCTTCAGCCATATCCAATGGCTTTGTAGAACCTCCTCTGAAGCCGAAGTCATCCTTAGCAACCTCTACGACAAATTTGGCCCCATCGTCACTCTCCATATCGGCTCTCATCCCACCATCTTCGTGGTCGATCGATCCCTTGCCTAGAAGGCGTTTGTTCTAAACGGTGCCTTTTTCGCAGATCGTTCAAGCGGTCTCGCCACCAGCAAAGTTATAGGCATAAACGCGATTTTTCAGTCGTTAAGAAATTGCTAATTCAAAATATATTTATAAATTTGTTCCTACGCAATATGCTCTAAAGTTTTGAAAACTTAGTAAAGCGGTAAGTGAGGGTATCATCCATATGAGGTGTTATCCATCAATTGTCTCTCGTTTTAATGATTATTGAAAGCAATGTAAATAGAACATGGCAAGAGTGTGAGTGGTGTGTGTTGAGTGTAAGATGTAGTATATGTGTGAGAACAATAAATAAAGATAAAAATGATAAGAGAAAACAGAGAGATGAGAATGGTGATTAAAATGATAAATGTATAATAGGTGGATAGGGGAGATGCAAGAGAATGGATACATATGGTACTCATGACCACCGAAAATATTTGCACCACCTAAAATAACTAAACACAAAGACAATATTGGGTTCAACCTAGCCTTTAGCACGACCTCTAGATATGACAAGGGGAGAGTCAACTAGTCCTATATTACTACTCACCGAGGGTGTATCGCATGAGCAACTACTAAGGACATGTTTAAGCATATATATTAAATAAACATAAGATCGACCATTGATCGCTACTCAGATGTCACATGTAAGTATTAACCAATGGAAGCATTCAGCATAAATGGACCCTCGACGTACGAGCAACTGCCAATAGTCATGACCACCCGAATGCTACTCATCGAGAATGTATCAGACGAGCAACGCTCAAGGGTCGCGTAAGCATGTACGTTAATGGAACTGAAATCCACAAAGGCAGAAGGTATTCTCTTCATGATTTCCACCCCAACAAACAAAAGCACTCAAGCCAATCTAAAACATGCATTTCGAATAATCCATCGACATATGAGCAATCATGGGATGCTTAATTAATCTACTCTTAATCACAATCATAAACACACATCAACATCTACTATACATGCCATGAATGTAAAGACAAGAGCTATCTCTAAACATGCATAAAGAGTTGAGTTGTCAATTATACTCAATACAAGTCAATAATCAAATAAGTGCAATTGAATGGGACAATAAAAGAAGAAATCAAATACAAGTCAATCAAATAAATAGAACTAGTATTAGGGTTTACATATATCCCAAATGGGAAACACATCAAAGAAGAAAATAGCAAGAGAAGAGTAAGAGAAGAAACCCAAGGGTGTCAATCTCGGATATCTAAGCTCGGAGAATGGTTCAATTATCATCACGTTTCTCCAAGCTCCATTGAAACTCATCCTCCTCATAGACAAGGTAAGGTGCTCTTTCCTCTTGAATCTCCTCCAAAGATGGGTGGCTATAAGTAGAAAGTGATAGTGAGGAGGCATCCATGAAAAACCTTCATGGATGCCTCTGAAAGCTCCTCTCTCTCTTAATTTCGTGAAGAAGATGAAGTGTATAATGGATGGATTAATTGGATGAAATAATTAAAATAATTGATTAGATATGTGTGTCTTGTGAATAAAATGGTGTATTTATAGGCTAGGGAGATTAGGGAAGGATTTAGGCATGAAAGGACAACATTACCCCTATAAAATTGCCAAAAACCCATCAGTCGTTGTGTTGGACAGTACATTTCACGGGTAAGATCCATGCAGTACTGGCGCACTGTAACGAAAATGGCCATAACTTTCTTTAGAAAACTCATAATCGTAATCCATGAAAACGTTGGAAGCTGGACTTCTGGGGCTTTTGAATATATACATATATATATACCAAAATATGGTTTGATATGAGGAGAGAGATATGACCTTCTGAAGTTGGATGTGCTACACGAGCTTTTCTTACAATTTCAGCACTTTTTAACACCAAATCTCACTTTTTGCATGAAATGACAAAATAGAGCCATTAGACACCAAAATATGCTCGTAAATAAGCTAAAGGATAAGAAATTGAAGGTCAAAATATAGTACAATTTTAGCACGATCAAATACCCTCACACTAAGCCTTTGCTCACCCTTGAGCAAACAAAAAGACAAACACAAGGACACAAGACACAACACATATGACTCTATCTAGAAGTTTCCTAAGACAAAGAAAATAATTCAAATGTCGCATTTTCAACTAGTAGTGGGATGCAAGGATGCGTGATAGAGAAGAGTAGACACATGTAAAATGTTCTAAGGCAACTCGAAGTCACTCATGGGAAACTCGCACAATCACGAATCCCACACCTCAAAGTTCTCTCATATTAGAAACTACTCACTCTCACAGCTCGAACATAATTCGCTTCGACTCTGAGCCTCAAGTGGAGTCTCTCTTTTCTTTTCGCTCGGAGTCCTATGTTCACACTCATACAAGGTATGCAAGATGGAGTTTATGCATAGGAATCTAATGTATTGCATACATTTATCATTGAAACAATGCTAATGTCTTGGTGAACTAGCCTTGGAAAAGAATCAAATTCCATGGTCGAGGAAGATCGTGCTTCAAAAAACATTCCCAATTTAGATTCTTTATAAATCAATTAGGACTTCCCTTTTGGTTGTAATGGGGTCATGTGGTGAAATATGGTGAACAAAAGAAATAAGAAATAAGAAAATTTTGAGTTCAAATGTTACTAACCATTCTAGACTCAATACAATACACACCCTTTACTTATGAACACTTGCATCTAGGCTTAACTTTCACATACATTGTGCAACACATGAGTACTCTCCTTTGTGAGTACTTTACATTTAAAATTCAGTGCCCTTTTGTGCCTTTCTTTACTTTTCTTTTTCTTTTCTTCTTCTTCTTATTTTCTTTCTTTTTCTTGCACTTTTGCACACTTTTCACATTTGACTATTCAGGCTCTAAGTGCACATTTTTCGCACTTCTACATTTGTGAGCCATTTACCTTGCATATTTACAAATATTGCCTAAGTACATATTATCTTTACATTTTAGAGCTACTTACCTATCAACCACACAATACACACACCCTTCCACAATTGGCAATTAAAAAAGGGTTGGATTGTGTTTGGCTTATGGTTATATGGTTAATTGCGGTTCCAAATGAAAAAGGCAAGTGTTTTGGCTGTAAATTTGTTTTGGAGCACACAAAGGGACATAGGAATGTGTTTGGGCTCTTTAAGTAGATAATGCAAACATTGCCTAAGATCATGTCCACAATTAATCTTTCAAGGGAATGAATGCATCCATCAAGTAATCCACTATATGTACGAGACGTATGTTCTATGGCATATGGTACTTATGATGAGAATAGTGTTTAAAGAATAGAAAGAATTGTACACTCGGTGCGCTTTTTATAGGATTGTGTTTGTGAACTCACGGGTGTCTCCACTATTAGAACAAGGTGCAAGAGCACCGAGTCCTCTCAAATCAAGCACACAAAGAATGGGACTAGCCCATGGCCATGCAAGTGTAACCCACGAGTGACAAAGATTTGATACACAAGCTCACAATGAATTAATATACTCGCCAAAAGCACACGCTCAAGACATCACACCTAAGCTAGTTAAAGCTATAAAATTTGGCCATTGCGACAAATCGAAAAATTTGGAACGGAAAATGAAAAATAAATGACTCCAAAAACAAAAAGATGTCTCGACAAGGCGTCTACACCCCTAAACCAAAATCCAACATTGTCCTCAATGTTGAAGACAAGAAAGCCCAGCCTAACGGCACACACCTCACATGACTCAAAACAAACAAAACAACCTAGGCACACACAACCAATGCCCAAGCAATAACAAAAGGCTCAACATGGCTCAACATAAAATACGGCAATAGGATACTATATAACTGAATAACATGCATCTAAGCTAAGAAAACAAAATCCACATCAAGCAGTCTCATTCAAAATTGATGGCAAGGAGGTAAAACAACCCGCAAACCAATTTCCTATTATATGCTCAAAAATCTATACAGGATATATATGCATAATGCAAACCAAGGTGGGTTGTATCAAAATAAAACCAATTAATCCTATGCATATCCACAAGAGCTCTAGGCTCATCCAAACAAAAATGTAATAGTCAATAAGCATAAAATTGCAGAAACCAAAAATCTGTAACACATTCACAAGTTTCCATTCTCAATCATTCACATCAACACCCCAAAATTGACCTTTAAAGAAATATTCACAACCATCCATATCCACAATTATATATACAAAGATTTAGAGATAGAGTGCAAAAAAAAAAATATGGAAGTTAAGATAGAAGGATAAAGCCGATGCGATTGCTCATTTGTCTATGACTTGAGTAGGTTCCTGCCCTTTTTTATGAGCACTCTTGGCTTGTTTGTCCATCCAAGACTCGCAAGTGGCCGATGTCTCTATTCCAAGAGATGAAGAACCTAACTTTGAAGCACAATCTTAATCACAAGGGTAAACATTCACACAAATATCTCAAATCATGAATACTCTCAACTCATAATATCTAAAATCATCCAAAATATACATTCACCATCAACTAAGCTAATAATAATAAAAATAAGAGTAAAATGACAGCCCTAACAAGAATACTAAGAGTTCCTAAATTTAAACAAGTTCTGAATAATATAAACAGTCCTGAATGCATAACAGCTCTAAAACTAGGTAATGCAAGGAACTAGTGCAGATGAAAATACCTTATCATCCGAGGACTCTCCCTTATCATCCTACTACAGACCCTTGCCCTTCAGATCTCTCTCTGTTGTATTTCACTAGGATGGCTACTAGTGTCTGCCGTTCCCTCATCTCTACTGTGTTAGTCACAATAGTGCCATCCAAGCCTACCAAATCAATCTCTCCCTCTGGAATGATCCCCCTCCTTCTGAAATGCTCTACTCTGCTGAGGAATTCTTCATTCTGGACACACTTAGGGACTTGAAGTTTCCTCTTCCTTTTTCTCGTTTTCTTGGCTACATACTTGAATCCTGATTACATTTACAATAAAAAAAACTCATTATAGTACTCATGTAGAACATATAGTAGGAAATGGACTCGTGCAAAGTAAGAAAGGAATAAAAAATTCACACATTCTTCCTACAATGTACTGGTAATGACCCACGCATCTGGCAATTTGCAGTTGCACAACAAGCGATACAGGGTATACCTAGCTAAGATTCCATCATGCTTTTGTGCATCCAATTGACTCCAAACATCATAACTCGTAATGGACGTCAACAAATAGTTGAAAACATCATCTAATCATACAATTAACTCAAAGACTTCAACTCATGCCCTAGAATGATTTCTAACACAATCAAGACCCAATCTTGCTCAAAATTACTTGCAAATCGTAATCCATGCATCAATCAATAAAACTCAACATGTATACATGTAACCCAAACAAAAATGAAGCATGATTTGATTTGTTCTTAGAGAGTTAGGATTTAAGCATGTGATTTAGGATGATTTTGGGAGATAAAGAGAGATTCAAGGTACAAACTAAATTAAATCAAGATTGGGGAAGAGAAACATACCCTTTTTGGTCTTGAAATGGAAGCGTGAGAAGTAAATTTACCTTTACGATGTGAGAGAAAGGAAAATTTTGTTTGAATGGTGGTAGGGTTCATTCTGACAGCGACGAGTGTATTTATACACTCGTCATATGCGCGAGTCTTAGTGTGGGTTAGAACCCGTGCAGGAACCACACAATAAACTAATCACTACTTCTGTATTCCCTGTGCACGAGTTACATGCGGTTACAGCACTGGTGCTGACTCGTACCCACCTACTTTCTTCTTTAACTTCCTACCTTAATTTCTCTCCATTTTCCTAGATTCCATTGTCCAACCTGTACACGATAAGGCACACTTTCATTACTCAACAATCACACCTTTAAAAACATAAACATAAAAAACATAAAAACACCAAACATCAACAATACAATCACCAAAATGAGATCACAATAGGATTTCTCCATACTTAGAGCTACCATTATCATAAGAGAACATCAATTTAATTTCAAAACAAGGTAAATCTAAGATGTATGAGAAAGTAAATTGTGAACTCTAACAACTGCTGGAATCTATAAACTCTAATAATGCAAGGTAGGACTTTGGTCAACCGAACATGGTTTGACCGGATGCGAAGGTTGTTTCTCCTTGATTACCCAAATTGTTCCTAATTCCTCATCTATAGTTCTCTTCCCCATAGTCCTATATATTTATAGTAATTCCTTCTTAACCCAAATTTCTTCACTATTTTTGGGTTCTATTTAGATTTCCTATTTTCTTTCAATTTTTGATATTTGAAACACTTGGCCTTAATGTGCCCTTCCTTAGAACAAAAGAAACAAATAGGATGGGTATAAGGAAAACTCCCTCTTTGTTTGTGGCCTTGAGGTTACTTCGAGTGTTGTGCTTGGAGTGATTTGACTTCCTTCTCTACCTTGTTAAGTTGAACTATATAGTCACACTCATTTACCTTTGCAATCTTCAAGGCTTCCTCTTTCTTCCTAAGCACTTCCTTCATTTCTCCTAAGACATTCGACTTATTTTCAATCTCCATCAAAATCTTCCTAGTCTTCCTTACATATTCTTCCTCAAACTCTTCTAAAAGTTTGGTGAGCTCAACTAGATCTTATGAAATTACCTTCTTATCTCTATTTTCTTATTATGGTTGGAAAGGTCTTGTATCTTTTTCTTCAATTTCTCATTTTCCACTTTGAGAAGTTTAATATATTGATGAAGCTTGTTGTTCTTTTCTTCTAACTCCTTCTCTTGCTTAAGGTCTTTAGCACTCTTTTTGAGTATCTCTTCATTAAATATTGCATCTTCTTCTTTTAAATCTTTGCTTTCTTTAACACCGTCAAGATGGCCCTCTTCCATTTCTGAGGCTAATTCAAAAGCCTTGACAAGCTCACGAACCTTGCCTTGCTTTTTGCTCATCTTCGATGCTACCTTGACTAAGCACCCTTCTTCATTCTTCGTTTCTTCCGGTCCTTTCACTTTGAATTCGATCCTTTTACCTCACAACTTATAGACAACTCCCTAGAGACCATATTGACTGTCATTCCGGTTATGGCCATGAAAGATCTACCCAAACGCAATTTCAGTCACGATCCTCAATTCCTTCATCTCTTACCTCTAAGATTACAAAATCAATCAGCACCTTGAGCCCATGTATATCCAATTGAACATCTTAAATCACACCAACCGAAACTTTAGTAGAATTGTTCGCCATCTTCAAGGTTATAGAAGTAGGCTTAATATTACTAATCCTTAGTTGCCTATAAACTTGGAGGGGCATCATGTTGATGTGTGCCCCCATATCGAGCACTTCATCCATGATGTCTGAATCCCCAATGCTAACCGGGTAATGAAACTCCCAGGATCTTTCAGATTTGATGGAATGATCTTCTCCACTAATTGTTGTTCAACCCTTGGAGTCGTCACCCCTTAACTTAGCTCCTTATCTTTAGCATCATTATCCACTCGCCTTAACTCTAACACTACGTCTTCATCTTTTGACTCCTATTTCCATTCTTGCACTACTTTCACAGCCTTCGCATGCTCCTTCCCACTCACTAATTTTCTTTTTTCTTGCTTGAGATTGTACTATGCTATCTGGATTATCTAAGTCTCCATTCTTTTGATTGAGGCATCAAAACCTTAGATCTTTCGATCATTAGAGTCAATATACTTCTAAAGCTTCTATTGAGTAGCATTCTGAGTGTTGCTGAAGTGTTGGTTCAATTTATGGAGGCTTTGGACCAACTCATTCATCACGTCTTTAAGTGAGTTGGTTTTATTTTGGTATTGTCCGGGTTGGTTGTTGAAACTTGTTTGAGGTTGATTCTGTGAGTTTTGCCATTGATTGCCTTGGCAATTCTGATTATTGTATCTACTATAACCTTGGCCCTGATTTGAATTATTATTACTTCATTAGAAATTTAGGTGGTTTCTTTACCCTAGATTGTAAGTGTTGGAATAAGGATTGTTCCTTTGCCGTTGGAAGCCTCCCATCATATGAGTTTCCTCTTCACATTGACCTTCTCTTAGCATAGGATCACAAATAACTTAATTCACCTGAGTACATCACTTGTACATATTTTGCATCATTTCCTTCATAGACTGCATATCTTTCTTCATCTTGGTTAGGAATTCTAAGCCAATTTTTCTACGATTTCATATGCTTCTGAGACTCTGTTATCAGCAATTATGCCTCCACAAGCATTGTCTACCATCATTTGGGTGATAGTCGAGAGTCCCTGGTAAAAAGAAGTGACCTTCAATTTATCAGGATAGGTGTGTGGTGGCACTTGAGCTAGCAATAGATGGAACCTTTCCCATGCTTCATGGAATGGTTCTCCATCCTCTTCACTAAAGGTTGCAATCTTGATCTTCAATTCTCTAGCTTTGGCAGTCGTGAACAACTTTTTATAGAAAGCTTTGCACACCTGTGGCCATGTGGTGAGAATTCCAGGCCTTAGTGCCATATACTATTGCATTGCTCGATCCTTTAAGCAGTATTGAAAGCATCTCATCAACAACTGAGCCCTAGTCAAAACTGTGTTGTGAACAATAATCAGAAAGGTTTCCAAAACTGCATTATATTGCTTGATGAGTTGAAGACAACCTTTTGAAGGCAACCCATGAAATGATGGTAGTAGATTCACATGCATGCTCTTCAATTCGTATTGCCTTGTAATCTCATCTAGAACAACAGCGGTGGACTACTCATATCCCATTGGGGGTATGGTATATTCCCCGATAGTATCCCCAAATCATTTCCTTGAGTCTGTTCCTCCCCAACCAACATGTTAGGCAATTTTTCTTCGGCCATCTCTTCTTCAAATCTATTATCTTCAAACTCAATAATAATCCTACCAACGAACTTGAGCTGGTAACACTAGCTTTCTCAACGAACATCTCCCGTGAATAAACGTAAGCACCTTAGATTTCAAAAACAACGAAACACTAGGTAAAAGAAACAAAAAAATAAACACCTAAATTAGACCTAAAGTTATCTGAACAACAATCAAGAACAGTGAAGGAAACAAAGTTAACCATAGCGACTAATAATTGAAAACTAAAACAAAGCAATACTAACTATTAAAGCAAAATCTAATCACATTGCAAAAACGTTGATCCCCAGCAGCAGTGCCATCTTTGAATGCACTTGTCCGTCGTTAAGAAATTATGAATTCAAAGATATTTATCAATTTGTTCCTACGCAATGTGCTCTATAGTTTTGAAAACTCAGTAAAGTGGTAAGCGAGGATATCGTCCACAGGAAGGTGTTATCCATCAATTGTCTCTCATTTTAGTGATTATTGAAAGCAATATAAATAGAATATGGCAAGGGTGAGACGGTGTGTGTGAAGTGTAAGATGTTGTGTATGTGTGAGAACAAGAAATAAAGATAAATATGATAAGAGAACATAGAGAGATGAGAATGGTGATTAAAATAATAAATCTAAAATATATGGATAGGAGAGATGCAAGAGAATGGACACATATGGTACAAATGACCACCCAAAATATTAGGGCCACCTAAAATAACTAACCACAAAGACACTCCTATATTGGGTTCAACCTAGCCTTTAGCACGACCTCTAGATATGGCAATGGGAGAGTCGACTAGTCCTATACTGCTACTCACTGAGAGTGTATCGCATGAGCAACTACTAAGGACACGTTTAAGCACATATATTAAATAAACATAAGATCGACCACATCGCTACTCACTGTCACGTGTAAGCAACAACCAATGGAACCTTTAAGCATAAATAGACCCTCGACCACTACTCACCCGAGAGGGTATCGTATGAGCAATGGCCAAGAGTCGCTACCCGAATACTACTCGCCAAGAGTCGCTACCCGAATACTACTCGCCAAGAGTGTATCGTACAAGCAACACTTAACATTCGCGTAAGCATGTAGGTTAATTGAACCAAAACCCACAAAGGTAGAGGGTATGCTCTTCATGAGTTCCACCCAAACAAACAAAAGGACTTAAGCTAATCCAAAACATGCATTTTGAATAATCCATCAACATATGAGCAATCAAGGGATGCTTAATTAATCTACTCCTAAATTACATTAATCTACACCTCCTAATCTCAATCAAAAACACACATCAACATCTACTTTACATGCCATGAATGTAAAGACAAGAGTTATCCCTAAACATGCATTAAGAGTTAGGTTGTCACTCTTACTCAATACAGGTCAAGAATCGATTAAGTGCAATTGAATGGGACAATAAAAGAAGAAATCAAATACAAGTCAATCAAATAAATGGAACTAGTATTACAGTTTACATATTTCCCAAATGGGGATACATATCAAAGAAGAAAATAACAATATAAGAGTAATAGAAGAAACCCAAGGGTGTCAATCTCGGTTCTCTAAGCTTGGAGAGGGGTCCAACTATCATCTTGGATCTCCAAGCTTCAATGAAGCTCCTACTCCTTAAAGACAAGGTAGGGTGCACTTTCCTTTTGAATCTCCACCAAAGATGGGTGGCTGTAAGTAGAATATGATGGTGAGAGCCTTTGGAAGCTCCTCTTTCTCTCTTAATTTGGTGAAGAAGATGAATGGACGGATTAATTGGATGAAATAATTGAAATAATTGATTAGATATGTGTGTCTTGTGAATAAAATGGTGTATTTATAGGCTTGGAAAGTTAGGCACTATTTAGGCATGAAAGGACAACATTACCCCTCTAAAATGGCCTAAAAACCCGCCAGTCACTATGTCGGACAGTGCAGTTTATGGGTAATACCCGGGTAAGACCCGCACACTGTAACGAAAATAGCCATAAATTTCTCTAGAAGATTCAGAATCGTAATCTATAAAACCTTTAGAAACTAGACTTTCGGTGCTTTCCGAATATATATAGACCGAAATATGATTCGGTCTGACGAGAGAGATTTGACTTTCCGGAGTTGGATGTACTGCATAAGCTTTTTCTTACAATTTTAGCCCTTTTTGCCACCAAATATCACTTTTTACCTGAAACGATATTGAATGCCTGAAACGACAAAATAAAGTGATTAGACACCAAAATATGCTTCAAAACAAGTTAAGGGATATGAAATTGAGGGTCAAAATATAGCACAATTTAAGTACGATTAAGGCAGTCGAAATAACATAAGCTCCGCCTTTTACGGTGTCACGTGGTGACTTCTACAGTGAAATCTCACTGCAGAAACCCTCCACACTTCACGTGTGAAATCGTACAAGCATGCGCGCAAGTGGGTATTGGGGATTCTCATGAACAGTCTCAAGTCAGATTCCAAAAACAACCCAGTGGGATTGGCTACTATGCAGTTGGAGAAAAAATGGTTGTATCATAAAGCCATGAATAGTGATTCATTTAGTCTGTTGGATCATTCAGCAACTTGATCCAACGAACCTGTTTTAATTAAAAAAAATGAAAAAACTAGTTGAACTGGTTATAAGTTTGTCAGACAATATTTATCTCATTCCTGTATTGACTTCCATTATTCTCGGTTCTCAGATCTAACTCAAACATTTTTCTTCTCAAATTGTCTCTCTTCGGGTTCCATGTATGTTCCACCACCACCGGCTGATCGCCACATTCGGCATCTCTCACTCTCTTCTCTTTCTTTGAAACAACCAACTCAAAGCACACTCATTTTCTCAACCCGAATCATGACCACCTCCACATCAGAAACCCAAACCCGAACCAAGATCAGCTCTATCTACGACAGGTTCCTGAACTAGACATCGTTGAAACGGGCCTCATTGTGAGCCAATGCTTTGAAAGATATAACACATCGACGACAGTGAAGAGGAACAGGAAAGAGACTACCATTGTTTGGTTCAGGAACAATTTGAGAATTTTGGACACTGAGGCTCTGTTTAAAGCTAGGTTTCCAACAGACATGGTATTTCCTGTTTACTGTGTCGATCCTCATCTTTTTCAATCTACTTACCATTTTGGTTTCCCAAAAATTGGAGGTATATGTATCGTCATTCTACATTTGTGTTGTCGTTTTCTCCCATGTTCTATGTCCTTTTTGGTTTTTTATTTAGCTATACTTTGATTTGTAGCATTGAGAGGGTGATTCCTAATAGTGTGTTTGGCTGACTTGAGAAAGAATTTGATGAACAGGGGACTGAATTTAATGATTCAACATGGGAAACCTGAGGAAATTATCCCTTCTCTTGATGAATCTTTTGGTGCACATACTGTTGAGTGATTCAGATGAATTTTTTAGTTGTTATATTTGTTGTTGTGTTTGGCGTCTAAACACACAAAAACGGAACTGCACCTAAATCAACTAAGGTATTGATTTTCTCTCAAAGTTTTCTTTTAAAACTTGGTCAATTGCCTTGGGTTTTCTTCTTCAACATATATTTGTATATTGTGAGTGTTTTGATTTGAGTTTTGAACTATTTCAAAGCTAGGTTGAGTTTCAATTGAAATCATTCATGTTGAGTTAGGTTTTGATCTTACATATGTTTTCACATGTTTGGGATTGTATTGTGCTAGCTTTGAATCTAGGACTATTTGATGATCTTTGATTGATTGATTTTGTGAAAAATAGTTCCTCCCATGTATTAGGCTCTCTTGGACTAATTCTCACATCAATACATGTGCTTATGTTCTTTTGAGCTATTCATGTGTTTTGTTGAATCTATGACTGGGAATATGCTCTAGAACTTTAGCTTAAATCTAAATGACTTTGTCATATGATTTTAGCATGTTTTTGGTTTGTGTGATTTAAACTTGATCTTGTGATTTATTGAAGATATCTTGTGATTCAAGTTTAGATCTATGCATGTATCTAGGTTGTGATTATTGTTGAACATATCTTACATGATCTAGATTGTTTATACATGCATGATTGACTAGAATACATGTGATTTGTGCATTCATGCTCATGTATAGTATTTTCCATAGAATGTGTTGATCATAGCATTCTATGTTGCGTGCTTGTTTGCTATTTGCATTCATGATCACCTAGATGCCTTGTGAGAAGGAAGTCTTGACAATAGGTGTGAGACCTATGTCGTTGAGCAAGAAGTCTTGGCAAGAAGATTGAGACCTTGGATTGTCAAGCAAGGAAGTCTTGGCTAGAGTTGGGAGGACTCGGATAGTCGAGCAAGAAGTCTTACCTAGGGTTGTGAGGATCCGGATAGGTGAGCGAGGAAGTCTTGACTAGAGTCAGGAGGACTCGGATAGTTGAGCAAGAAGTCTTGCCATGGGTCGCGAGGATCCGGATAAGGTGAGCAAAGAAGTCTTGACAAGAGGTGTGAGGCCTCGGATTGTTGATCATTAGGGTGACAACTTCAAGAGTAGGATAGGAGGGTAGTTTCTAGGTGAAGGGGTCACTTGAGAGATTGTACCTGTCTTATCTACTAGTGTATTTTGTTTGCCAGTGGATGCCAGCCCGTGGATGTTTCCTCTTCCGAGGTTTACCACGTTATATTTTGTGTCAACTTTTCTCTATCCCTAACTCTCTAGTATTTGTATTGTGGATAGAACTCTTTATGTAAGTTGACTTCCTTTCTATAATATAGATTGTGTATGTGTTACAATTACTTATTTGTATCACACTTTACTTGTTTTATATATTGATTAATTGTCTTTAATTAATATATATATATATATATATATATATATATATTGTGATACAAGCAATCTAGAGGGACAAACTTTTGTTTGTTTCTAAGGGAGTTGAAAAAGGTGTCTAACCTATTCACCCCCCCCCCCCCCCCCCCCCCCCTCTAGGTTAGCCTTGAGCATTTAACCGTGGTTTTATTTTCAATTGGTATCAGAGCAATTAACCCCAAAGTCTGGGAGGATCCAATGGCTTTTAATTCTGAGAGATTTTTGAACGATGGTGATGATCATGATCAACTGTATGGTATGATGCCATTTGGAGTTAAGAGGAGGATTTTGTGGCCAATCTTGTTTGGAGTTTTCTCCAGAAAGCTGTGAAGAGTAATGAAGTTGATTTGTCAGACGAGCAAGAGTTCACCATTGTTATGAACAATCTGCAACAGACTATGATTTCCCTAAGGATTAGATAAGATTTCGGATTCTGGTTTATTATCTTTAAATAAGTAATGATTGATCGGTATACTAGTTTCGATGTAACGCTAGCTACAGGAAAAATATAAAAATATTAAATAAAAATTCCCCATCTTTTTTTTAATGGCGTTGATAATTTTATAAGTTTTAAAGCATCTCCAATAAATCGGAAAACACTATATTTTACCGGCCGAAACATCTCTAAATATAAAGAAAGAGGGCTTCCTTCCTGTTTTTTTTTTCATTCTTTAATTTTAATAAGTTGGTTAAGTTGAGTCAACATCCTTCATATTTAATGGTTTAAATTAATTAATTTATTTTTGTTTAATCCAAATTCTTTTTTATTTTAACCAAAATTCAACTTTCTTACCCGTTTTATCCAAAAATGTCAATGTCTTTATTTAAATTTTTTAACCCAATTCTCAACTTTTTTTTTATTATTTTTACCAATTCTCAACATCTCATATGTTGTAAATAATAACATTTTAAATTTATTTAAAAATATTAAAAATAAATAAAAATAATAATAAGGAACCATTTTTAGGAAGGTTTGTTGGATTGTTATCTCCTTAAATGATTTTTTATTTGTAAAAAGTACAACAAACAAGGAAAATATAGAGAGCCCTTATACGAAATTGGGATCAGAATCTTCTGCTGAGCTCTTTATATGCTGAGCTTTTAAGGATTTGATGTCACATATATATTAATACATCCAACGATCTAAATTATGTCTTTCAATTTTTTATTTTTTTTACAGTTTTACATTAAACGAACTACTTTTGTGTCCGGACCTTATCTTCTTCACCAATTTCTGTCTTCTTCATTTTAATCTCTTCTGCTTTAATGACTTCAAAGGATAATAAATAACGAAAAGAAAACAAATAAATCTTAACGCTCCATTATTTTTTTTTATAAGGTTGTTGGGGGTGCTAACCCAACATTTTATTAAAGAAAAAATAAAGCGAACAAAACATAACATAAACAAAAGAAGAAAAAAGATCAACAGAACCTAAAAGAAGGTCTGCTACAAAAATCATTGAAAATAAAAGGGTTGCAAAAGCTCAAAGCATTCCACCACCAAGTAGGAGAGACGATACTGGGGCTACTGGGAGCTAAACTATCCGCTACTTGATTACCTTCTTGATAGATATGAGTCACAACAAAATCCATTTGAGAGATTAAACCTAAACACCTATCCCAAGCGGTGTTCCAACGCCAAAGAACCTTACAAGACATAGAACGAAGGATATCCACTACAAAAGTAGAATCGATCTCCAACCATAACCGACGCCAGCCAAAAGTCTAAGCATAATCAATAGCGTAAATGGCAACAACCAATTCAGCCTCAAAAGCAAAATAGACACTAAGAGGAATAGCAAAACAACCTTTAATGAAACCCCTGCATGTGCGAAAAACCCCTGCCCAACTAGCAAGACCAGGACTACCAAAAGCAGCCTCGTCCGTGTTAACCTTAAAACAACCCAACGGGGGAGGACGCCAATTAACCTCTAAAATACGAGGAGCCTTTAGAGGGCGACCAGAGACATGGAGCCGTTGAAGAATCTAAAGTTCATCCTCTGAATTCTTCATAGTGCCATACTGAAGAGAGTCTGCCTCGCGAAAAGAATGCCAAAGTAATGAAAGGGCTTCAGCAAAGACAATATTGCCATCCTCAAAAGTAGCTTGGTTCCGGAAGAACCACACCACCCAGAAAAATATGATGATAGAAACCCGCTAGAGAGTTTTCAGTTGAGTGCTAAATATAACTCTCATTGTCTCCTGCCAAAGGTCCAAATAAGTACCCTCTAACTTAAGTTTATGGCCAAAAGTAGAGGATACAACATCCCACAATCCACGAATAAATGGACAGTCAAGAAAAAGATGCCTTAAGTCTTCCTCTGCAGCACAACAAAATCAACAACGAGATGGAAGAATATAACCTCCGGCACGCAACGCAATGTCTGTGGGAATCTTACCATGAAACAGCCGCCAAATAAGGACAGAGCGAGAAGGAGGAATGAAAGACGCCCAGATCTGCTTACCCCAAAACACAGAACTCCTAACCTTAGAGAGAGAGGTATAAGCAGATTTACAGGAAACAGAACCATCCAAGGAACAAGTCCAAACTAACGAGTCTGGATCAGTGCTAACCACCACATTCTCAATCTCATAAGCAACATCTGGGTAGGAAGCTTTAAAAGATGTAGGAATATTCCAACCCGCAGTATCTAAGTAAATATCACCCACAATAGAATCCAGCAGAGGTTGTAATGAAGACCTATCCTCAACCAAGTCAATCAAAAGATATCTCAACCAGTTATCTGACCAAAAACGGACCTTAGAATGAAGACCAACCAACCATCTAGATTCAATCATCAGTGGAGTATAATGCAATTTTAGACCTGGCCAAACATAAGAAGCAACATACCATGTTCTAGGTTTGTGATCCTGGGTAAAAAATCGAGCTCGAAGATATGTGAAAACGAGGGACTCCTCAGTCAACATCCTCTAAGTGAATTTCTTAAGCATGGCCTTGTTAAGAATACCAAGGTCTTTAACACCAAGACCACCACCATCCTTAGGCCTACAACAAGAATTTCAAGCAACTTGGATAGATTTACGACCATAAATCGAACCAGTCCAATACAAATTCTGAATAGCAGCATTTAAATCTTTTAAGAGAGATGAAGGCCAACGATAAACTTGAAAGAAATACAGGAAGGCACCTGTAATCACTGAATCAATAAGACATAACCTACCTGCCATTGAAAGAGAGAAACCCTTCCATGATTCCAATGATTCCAATTTACTTTTAATTTATCAGCCCATGGAATCAGCCACCGTCGCTTAGGTGCCCCAATGAAAATAGGGATCCCTAGATATATCATCGAATCTCCGCCCTTACGCATCCTAGACAGTAAAAAAAAGTTAGCAATACGAGTCCCAGATATGCATTTGCCAAAAAAAATGGAAGATTTTTCCTAATTAACTTACTGACCCGAGAGAGAGCTATAAAGTGCAAAAGCATATAAAATTACTTGTAAATTCTGAGGAGAAGCCCGGCAGAAGAGAATAACATCATCAGCATATAGAAAATGTGAAGGGGCATGAATCCTAACCGGAGAAGAGATAGAAGTCATAGTGCCGAGTCTACAAGATACGTAAGGTATCTGCTCAAAAAATCTTTCACCAAACAAAAGAGAAGAGGGGAAAGAGGATCACCTTGCTGAACTCCACGCGAACAAGGAAAATAACCATGAGGGGATCCATTAATAAGAATTGAGATCCTAGTAGAACTAAAAATAGATGCAACACAATCATTAAAACTCTCAAAGAAGCCAAAACTCTGAAGGACTTCAAAGATAAAACGCCAACTGATGGAGTCAAAAGCCTTTTGAATGACTATTTTTAAGGCCAAGTGCCCACCGCGACTAGAGTTATTTAACACATTAAAACATTCAGAAGCACCAGCAATACAGTCTTCGATTTGACGACCCCTAATGAAACCAAATTGATTTGGAGATATAATACGGGAGCAAATTTTTGCCAAGCGATCAGCAATAATCTTAGTGATAACCTTAAACATAAAATTACCTAGGGCAATCGGGCGAAACTGTTTGACCAAAAGAGCAATCGGAGTCTTTGGAATAAGGACCAAGAAATTAGAATTCAAACCCGGAAAGACTCGACCAGAGTGAAAAAATTCTTGCATGGCCAAAACCACATCATGACCCACAATTTCCCAACAATGTGAATAAAATCTGCCCGAGAAACCATCAGGACTAGGAGCACGCAGAGGATCCATGGCAAAAAATGTATTCCTCACTTCATCAAAAGAGGGAACTCGGAGAATCGAAGTATTTTCATCAACAGTAACCAATGAAGGCACATGCTCTCTAATTATAGAGAGGTATAAACTGTTATTGAAAGGATCCGAAAATAGATGCTGATAAAAAGAGGAAACATGCTCACCAATATCCATAGGATTATTAGAAATATGTTCACTAATTTGAATGGAGGAAAGAGTCTTGTTTCCCCTTCTACGATTCATAGAGAGTGAAAAAAATTAGAATTCCGATCTCCCTCAGCAAGCCACCTGACTCTACTTTTCTCTTTCAGAAAAAATTCTTGCTGTTTTAAAGCACTATCCAGATCAGCTAAAGCGACGGTCTCAAGACGAAAAAGATCATCTGAAAAACCTTCAGAACCAATCCTGCCCTGAATAAGCATCACCTTCTCATTAGCCTTAGTGACATTCAATGTAATATTCCTAAACACCTCCAAATTCCACTTCCTCAAAGCCTTTTTCAAAAGCTTCAATTTCTGAACAACAATCCCAGTGCCACTTCCAATGAAAGAGGATGACCAAACCAATCTAACCAAATTAAGAAATGAGGGATGAGAAACCCACATACCATGAAACATGAAGGGTCGTGGACCTAATGAAACACTTGCAGAACCAGAAACCAATAACGGGTGATGATCTGAATGAGATATAGGTAGGGTAACACAGGCGATTTGAGACCAAGATGTCGGAAATGAGTGAGAACATACAGCTCTGTCTAACGAGAAAGAACTATACCTTGTCTTCCTCGACCAATCCGGGTATGAAAAACTCCTTTCGTTTCAATATCAACAAGATCACAGACTGTTAAAGCAGCACGAAAATCATAACAGGAAATAGTATAAATGTTACCAGTAGTCTCATGAGCTCCTAGAACCGAGTTAAAGTCCCCTATAACAAGCCATGGATTATATGAACCAGCAAAATCAATGAGAGAGCTCCAAAGAGATCTACGAGTGATGTAGTTTACACTGGCATAAATAAAAGAGATCTGATGTACTTTCTCTTAAAAGTAGCAGAAATCGTAACATGTTGAGAGTGAGACAGGACAATAGTAGGATTCTGAAAGGCAGTAAACCCAAAAATCCACATACTAGGAGTATTTCTAGCATTAGAACCAATAAAGTGTAACCCCATAGAGCGCCAAAAAGTAGGAGAAATAGAATCAAATGCACACAATGGTTCAGTAAGGCAAACAAAATTCGGTCTATGACGAGAACAGAAATATTTCAAAGTACGTTGAGTATCGCTGTTTGCAATACCTCTACAGTTCCAATAAAGGACAATCATTTATGTACTAATTTATTTTTAGCAGCCCTATTTTTGGGCAAAACCACATTGGAAACTTGTTTCTTATTTTTCTTACCTTTTTTGGTGGTAACCTCTTTCCAACCTGAATCTTCTGATTGATCTACCCAAGATTCTCCTCCTTGAACACATGTAATGTCTAAAGTTGTGGGGTCGCTGAAGTCAGATTCGGTGCCTTCACTATCAGTATAAGAGTTGGCTTCACCCTCATGATTGTACAAATATGGTTCTACCCTGAGAGGATCAATTGAGGCCTCTATATCAGTCATAACAGGATATGACGTGGGATCTATATCCACATGCTCAGTGTCTAGTCTGTGGAATCATCCAAATAAGCATCATTTTTTAAGGCCTCGCCACGTTCATTGGGAATGATTGGCCTAAGTGAACTAGAAGAGGTTGTCGGATCTAAAGTTGTCTTGATGGAGGAGAAGTAACAGGTTTGGTCAAAATGACATCAATACCCGATTCGATAGTCTCAAAGACTCTAGAGTTCGGGACATCTCTTGACTTGTGTTTCGGTCTATACTCTTGTCTAATTTTGGATCTTCCTCTTTCCGGAATCTTATCATTTGGCTCAGTAGTGATATTCCCTGTAAATCTAGTCGCATGATGACATGAAGCGGCCGAATGACCAATAGAGCAACAAACTGAGCAAAAACTTGGTACATTCTCAAAGAAAAGAGTCGGAAACAAACAATCATCCCCTACCTCTATCATAATGGAATCAGGCAAAGGCTTGGAAAGATCAACATCAATCAACATGCAGGCGAAATGGCCATAATCACCCTCTAGGGTAGCTCTATCGAATTTTAGAGGAATTTCGATCCCACGTGCCATGTCTGAAAGGATTTGGGGGTGCCAAAACTCCCAAGGTAGATCATAAAACCGTACCCATATTTGGGCATTCGTTGTGCGTTGTGTGTTAGGATCAAAATTCTGAGTCCATGGCTGAAGCCTTAGAGTTCCAGGTTTTAAATGTAGAGGTCTGATGCCCCAAACTTTTGCTTTATCTTCCTTAGAATTCAAAAGAATCTGGAAGAATCCCCGCCCAAGAGAGATAAGATGCCATTGATAGTTCAATTTCCAAAAAGATTGAAGTTTTTCTTTAAGAGCCAATACCTTCCATGGTTCCTCTCCCTTTGACAAAATGACTCGACCAATAAGAGAGTAACTGCAAAGTATCAACCGTTCTTCATAAGCTTTTGGGTTGACTTTGATAGCAACGCAAATACCTTTTTTCTTTGGAGCCGAAGACACTGGGGCAATGGCGGATGAGATTGCTTGGGCATTAGATTTCATTACTGGCTTGAGATTCGAAAGTCCATTCGTGTGAAAGTCTTTTTGGATTGAAGGGTCTCTAGTTCGCAATTCAAGTTCTGGAAATAGATCTGATACCTCCATAACGATCGTAAGTTTAAACAACAATAAAGATAATTAAAAAAGTTATTCAAGATTTATAACTCAAATTTCTTCCCAACAAAGAGAACGAGATCGGGAATTAGCTAGGAGAGTGGATGGCAGCGGCGACAGGACAAGCATGTGGCAGCGGCGATCGGATGACGTGGCAGTAGATCGACGGAGTGAGAGAGAGGTCGGCCACAGATCTTGATCAAGCGACGGAACAGGGTCTTCGATCGATCTTGGATCTACGGCGGACTGGCGACTGAAGTTCAACGGGCGAAGTTGGCTGCAGAACTGGGACGTGTCGGCAACAGAACTGGATCGTGAGATGGATCGATCGATCTCGGATCTGTGGCGGCTAAGGTGACTGGCGATCAACGGTTGGTGATGCAGGCGAAGTCGGTAACTGACGAAAGATGAGATGCGGCGGCTAAGGTGACTGTAGTTCAACGGTTGGCGGCGGCTAGGGTTTCTTTACTTTTTTCAGCTGCGGTGGCTAGGGTTCCCTCTTCGTAGATACTAATATATGATCTAATAATAATAATAATAATCACCCTCCATTATTTTTAATACCATGTATAAGCAGATCACACAAACGCCAGCAAAGCTCAGTACAAATCAAGTTCAACAGAGGATCCTTATCCGAAATTGTTCACTTGTTTGATGAAAAGCAGCAGTGGATTCTAGCACAAAAAATACTTTATTATTAGCCTTTTACCAAAGCAAACATCATGGTAACCATCCGAACACAAGCACAAGCTTAAGAACTCTGCAAAATTACCAAAGCGTGGCTCTATCGCCACAACGAATATCTTCATACATCCATATTTTAATAAAACCTTTTTATTTCTAAAATGCTGTTACATTTAATACTTAAAATATATATTATAATTGAAAATTAAATTCAATTTATACATCCATAAGTTGAATACACATCTATCATAAACTCTAATAATCGATACTTAATCAACCCAACATCAATCAAAAATATAAATTTTTTTCACATATAGTCAAGGAATTGGTGAGTAAAGAATTGATTTCATGAATTTCGAATACATTTAGGTATGTTTATTTACATTTTTATTATTGTGTTGTGATTAAATACAAAATTATTGCAGTTGTAGTTTTGTCAAACTCTTTTTTTTTTATGATAAACAGTCGTAGAACTTGATTAAGTTTATACAGTTCTCAGACACAACTAACCCACTCACTTTATTTAACTCAACTACAATTCGTATTAATTTAATTGGTTTGTAAACCGAAAAACTTGGTGGATTTTTTTAAAAAAATCAATTTTTTCCTTAAAAAAATCGATTTGTTTGGTGATTGAGAAAATAGTTTTTTTTAAAGGCAAAAGAAGTTGCATATTGTTGTTTAATTATTGTTGTTATTTTTTTTCTATGACGATGATTAAGTGTATAAACCATTATCATTTCATAGTTTTTTAAATAATTCAATATATTGATTCTACAATTAACAACGATTTTTTTTTTTATAAATGATAGTTTTGATATTTTAATGGTTGTAGTGAGTAAAATTAATATTTTAATTTTTTAATATGTGTGTAGGAAGATGTTTTGTGGGTGGCAATAGAGCCACCCATTACCAAATTGCCTCCAAAATTCTTAATTATTTTTTAAAAAAAATATGCTTTTTTAAATGAAGCTCTACCAAAGATTTGCAAAAGTGGATGATGGAGATCAATTAAGAAAAAAGGTAATATAAAAAAAAAAGTAAAAATGAAAAAAAAAAAAAGCAAGATAGGAAAAGGGAAATTTGGGAAGAGATCTGGACATTCAAACTCCTTCTTTGATAAAGCTATTTGCTCAATCGAATTTTTGATTGTTTTTTTTTTTTTGTAATCACATTGAAAAGGATCCTGATTGATAAATCTTTGTTTTGATCTCCATCATCATCATCATCATCATCATCATCATCATCATCATCATCATCATCATCATCATCATCGGAATTGTTTGAAGAAAAGATATAAAGTGCTATGAGTTTTGTGGATTTTGTTTTTGGGATTTAATTATGATATTTTTTTTGGGAATTGATTTGTGGAATTTAATTGGATCTCCAGCAAATTTTTTTATTCATTTTTTTCTTTTAATATTTGGTTCAGCTCCACCATCCATCTTGAGATGGACAATGGAGGTCCAATTAAAAAATAATTGTTTTATTTTTGTTTTCTGATTTTTTTCTTCGGTTAATCCTGATTTTTAAAATTTTTGTTCATTTTCAATGCTTGAAATGATGAAAAATACTCTTATTTAATAAAGTCAAACTTAGTCAAAGACTAATGTTAACCAAGCTTGACTAAGGTGAGTATCAAATATTTAGTAAAGTTGATTATATGTATAAATGGTTAACCCAAGGGAGGTTGGAGGTTATTGATTTTTTAATTAATTTATTTTTCATATGTTTAAAATTGATACTATGTTTGGTTTGATAAGATAGGAGATACTATGAAATTAAAGGAAATGAGTGGATTTCTCGTTTCTTGTTAGATTGTAAAATGAGAAAGAAAGGATAGGATAATGAGGGAAATAGAGATAATAGTTTCTTCCGTTTCACCCAATTTGCTATCTTTCCAAAATTGGACGGAAAGTGAGAGAAATGAATTTTTTCAATATCCTATAACTAACTCTATTATTATCACATTTGTTTCATTTCCTTTTCTTTTTATCGATAACCGTCCCAACCACAATTACTCAAAACACTATCTTTTCTTCCTTCCTTGATTTATTATTTCTTTTCTATTCTCTTCCATAAGTCCAAAAATAGTGAAGGGTATTTTTGTGCAAAAGTGGAAAAATTTATAAGATGTGTGACTCAATAACATTTGAAGGGTCATGTAAATTTATAAAATTGAGGCTTTATATTTAATATAAAATATTTATTAAAAAATTATTTTAAATTGATTCTTCTTATTTGTTGAGTTATATATATATATTAAGGGATCCATTATTTTAATTTTTATAAGGTTCCTAACGAATTTTTACTGATTTTAATAATATTTTATGTGATTCTTGGATGATAAATTAATTTGAAAATTTATTTAATATTTTTCTTTATTTTGTTGAATATGTAGCATTAAAAAAAAAGCTAAGTGTTAGAAATCATTTTCTGATTCTGAAAAAAACTTAAAAATTTATTTTAAAGTAGATTTTATTTTACAAGAAATTCAAATCAAAATTTATTTAAATAGATTTATTTTAGTTTATACTGTAAAAAGACAAGGTAGTGTAAGGTGGAGTGAATACCCCGTCCAACTGGAACTTTATTGGTTTCTAGAAATGTGGAACCGTTCAACGCAGTCGTTGTCATCCTTAATTAAAACAAGTTGGGTCGGCACTAAATTACTAATAATGATTAATGTGGTTTGGAAACGAAATTTACAAATGAATGTCTTGATGATCACGCACTGTTGAAAAACTCAACATCTCCAAGTTTTATATAATTATATATTATGGCCCGGTTCAACGACATCAATCATGCATAGTCTGCATGAGATGTATGAAGATAAAGGGGAGAATGAAAGGTTTTAATTGCATATACAATCATGCATAGTTTTTATGCTTTTACAATGTTTTTTTCGTTCATTACAACCGACTTTTTAATTTATAATTATTAAGGCAAATTTATTTATTTTTATATAATAATTTCAGTACATTCGAGTCCTACATACCGAGACACAAAATGACTTTAAAAAAAAAAACATTATAAAAGTGAACATTTTAACATATCCTAAATTTCAAAGTATAACAACTTTGAAGTAATGTGAATTATAAAAGTGTGAAAAATAATCATTTGTTCTCCTTTATTATCATTTATA
The DNA here is from genome assembly GCA_032871835.1 of Dipteronia dyeriana. Lineage (NCBI taxonomy): Eukaryota > Viridiplantae > Streptophyta > Magnoliopsida > Sapindales > Sapindaceae > Dipteronia > Dipteronia dyeriana. Next base: position 18,281,289 of record CM065296.1, on the reverse strand, counting down.
CATACTTTTGTTTATATTATTCGCATTAATGGAAATTTGATAATCTAAAAAAATAATTGATAATTTTTTTTATTAATTTTAATTATCAAGATCAATTGGATATTTTTTTTTTGGTTAATTTCAGTACATTATAAAATTAAATCCATCAAAATCAACTAGGTTTGGGCAAGATTTCGTATAGGACTTTTTTTTTTGTTTATCGGTCTAATTTTAAAATTCATCAAATTCTATCACTTAACTCTGTAAAGTTAGGTTGCGTTTGGTTTTTCGTTTGAAGACTGAATAGCAACTGAAACTGAAAACTGAATAACATGTTTGATTTTTTTCACTGAAAACTGAATATGAGTAATAAGTTGTTTGTTTTTTTAAGTTACAAATATCTCAAAAATAAATATTTTTACATCTATACCCTTTTAACTATTATTTGTTATATATTAATATTTTAATGTGTTCCATATTTATATGTGGAATTATAATAATATAATTATACATTTATGATGAAAACTATACTCTCTATCAATGTAAATATACCATATAAATATGCCACAAACAGACATAATTCAATTATATATATATATATATATATATATATATATATATATATATATATATATATATATATGTATGTATGTATATTAACAAAATTAGTGTCGAATTTAGGAGTATCTCGTCTAGGCATATAGAGATGGTATCATGATATTTACGACACATGTAAAGTCCATGTAGTTTATGATTAAGTTGGTTTAAGTTTGTTCGCAAAACCGGTTGTCTTTTTTTAAGTGCTAATTTTCTCCAATCACATAATATAAAACTAATTAAATTATGAGAAAAAAAGCTTTTATCGAAATATAAATTGAAGTCGAAATAAATTTGAATACAATTAAAAAAAATGTTAGATTCAAATGGAGATTTTGGAGTTTTGAAAAAACTAGGTTATATGACTACTAAAATTATTTAAATAGCAAGAAGAAAAATAATAATAATATGGTTAAGGGTGTAAGAGGAAAAGTAAAAAATGAAATTATATAAGATTTGTGAGGATAAATTTGAAAGTTATAAATTAATATATATATTCAGTTGATTTGCTGTTAAGTGAAAAATGAAATTAATAAATATATATTCATTTTTTCACTTTTCATAAACAGTGATTTTAAAATTCCATTTAGGGATTTTATCACTTAAAACATCAAATAAAACAATTTAATGACAAATATTAAGTGTTGTTAAATATTAAGTGGAAAAATCAAACAATCCCTTAGTAACATTTTAAATATACCTAAATTTGTTTAGAATTATTAAAAGTATGAATTCAATACGTCTTAATTTTATTAGAATCTTTCAAAATTTAGATTGATTACCTGGTGACTTTTATAAATTCCAATCAAATCCCTCTAATTTCACGACTTATAGAAGTATGAAACATTTGACATTAGACGATTATACTTGGGGAAGAAGGAAAGAACAATAATTAATACAAAAATCTAATAATTTCCGGAGAGACAAAAAGTTTGAAATTTCAAAGACATGATCACTTTGTCCTCCTATATAAATCCCATGCCAATTGCCATAATCCAGCATACATATTTGTGAAAGTCATCAACATGGAGATGTGGTTCATGATCCTAGTCTCAATCTCCATTGCTGCTCTTCTCAAAGCTTTAATAGACCTTTTCAAAACCTCCAAAAACCAACCCTACACGTCACTCCCACCAGGCCCCTTCGTTTTTCCCGTCATCGGCAACTTTCTCTTGCTCAGAAAATCTTTGTTTGAACTTGAATCTTACATCCAATCTCTTCACTCCAAGTTCGGCCCCATCATCACCCTCTACATCGGTTCCAACCCCGCCATATTCATCGCCGATCGCTCTCTCGCTCACCAAGCCTTGATCCAAAACGGCGCTTCTTTTGCTGACCGTCCCAAACCTACTGCCATCTCCAAAATTACAAGTAGCGACCAGCATAACATCAACTCCTCCGCTTATGGCCCTACTTGGCGCCTCCTTCGCCGAAACCTAACCGCGGAAATCCTCCATCCTTCGCGGGTGAAGTCTTACTCGCATGCTCGCAACTGGGTATTGCAAATCCTAAAAGATCGGCTCAACTCTGATTCCAAGTCCGGCTGTCCAGTTCGTATCATCGATCATTTACAATTCATCATGTTTGGTTTATTAGTGTTGATGTGTTTCGGTGACAAGCTTGATGAGAAGAAGATCAAAGAAGTGGAGGATGTTCAGCGTAGTTTGTTAATCAATTTAAGACGGTTTAATGTACTGAATTTCTGGCCTAGAGTCACTAAATTTGTGTTTCGTAAGAGATGGCAAGAGTTCTGGCAATTGCGAAATCAACAAACGAGTGTGTATATGTCATTGATAAAAGAGCGGAGGAAGATTAAAGAAGAGCGGTTAAGCAAGGCTAAAGAGGATCATGATAATCAAGAGTATGTGTTGTCGTATGTTGATACGTTGTTTGATATGCAACTTCCAGTGGAGAAGAGGAAGCTTGATGATCACGAAATCATGAGTTTGTGCTCGGAGTTTCTAGGCGCCGGGACTGATACAACATCCACAGCATTGCAATGGGTGATGGCGAATTTAGTCAAGTATCCGAATATTCAAGAGAAAGTGTTTGAAGAAATTAAAGGGGTTGTTGGAATTGATTATACGGGAGAGATCAAAGAAGAAGATTTGCAGAAGATGCCATATCTGAAAGCAGTGAATTTGGAGAGTTTAAGAAGACACCCACCAGCACATTTTGTGGTGCCGCATGCAGTGACAGAGGACGTGGTTCTAAATGGTTACTTGATACCGAAGAATGCTTCGATAAATTTCATGGTGGCGGAGATGGGGTGGGATGGAAAAGTGTGGGAAGATCCGATGGAGTTCAGTCCCGAAAGGTTTATGAAGAAGAAGACTAGTAGTGAAGAAGAAGAAAATGATCAAGGAAAACTAGTGTTTGATATAACAGGGAGTAGGGAGATAAAAATGATGCCATTTGGGGTTGGGAGGAGGATTTGTCCTGGGCTTGCTTTGGCTTTGCTTCATTTGGAGTATTTTGTGGCCAATCTTGTTTGGGGTTTTGAATGGAAAGCTGTGACTGGAGATGAGATTAATTTGGAAGAAAAGCAAGAGTTCATTATGGTCATGAAAATTCCACTGCAGGCTCACATAATTCCTCGATCTAGGGATTGAGTTGATCTTTTACTGATCTAAATAACTCTGGTGACATGTAATCGGTGGTTGAGACTCCCGATAAAAAAAGAATTCGTCAATATTTTACTATGCGTTTGAATTTGCTTCCAAATTACTATAGCTTTGTTTGGTTTTAATCTTAATAAAGTAGACTGTTTGAATACAACTATTTTGGTGGCATGCTCAATATTTATTTTGATAGAATTCAAACTTTAAGAGGTTGACACAATGAGCTGAAATCTGACTAAGGCCCGGTTTTGTATTGCTGTGCTGTGGAGAGAAGTGCTGTGGAGAGAAGTGCTTTTGAAATTGTTGTAAGGGGAATTGTTGTGGAAAAAATCAGCTGAGTGTTTGGTAAACTGATTTTCAAAAGTGTTGTGAGAACTAAAAGCAATTTCAATGTGTTTGTTAAACTGAAATAAAAAGTGTTGTGAGTGTGTAAAACTAAAAGGACATAAACATCTAAATGGTACTAATGTGCTATATTTTACATTTTTCTTGTTTATTTATGTTTAGTGTTAAGTGTTATATAATTACGGTACTTTATTGAATTAATTAGCCTCATTTTTTATTTTACTTTATTTAATTAATTAACCCATTTATTTATTTATTTATTTATTTTATTCTACTTTACTTTTTTATTTCATTTTTATTCTACTTTATTGAATTAATTATCCTAATTTTTGTATATATTTATGGCAACATTTTTTTTTTGTACAGAAATATAAGTCCAAATTTTTTTGTTAAATTTCGTCAAAGGCTAGGACAAAGTTGGAAAGTTAGTAAAATTTCATTTAATATCACTGTAGCGCGTTTTCTAAAAGCAGAAGCCAAAATTTAAAAGCATGTATTTGTAACTTCTAAAAAACTCAGTTGGGAGAAGCTAAAAGTGACCAAAAGCACTTCCCCGCGATTTTACCAAACACCCTATCTTAGGTCCAGAATCACTTTTGGCTCCAAAAGCAGCTGGGAAAGCAATGTCAAACTGAGCCTAAAGCCCAATTTGACATTATTGTACTGTGGGGAGAAGTTCTTTTAGAATTGTTGTAGGGGGGTTGTTTTAGAATTGCTGTAGGAAGAATCAGTTGAGTGTTTGGTAAACTGATTTTTAAAAGTGCTGTGAAAATTAAAAGCAATTTCAATAAGTTTGGTAAACTTGAGTAAAAAGTGTTGTGAGTGTGTAAAATTACTAAAATGACATATATATCTAAATGGTGCTATAATTTACATTTTGTTTGTTTATTTGTACTTTGTGTTAAGTGTAATATAATTATGGTACTTTATTGAATTAATTAGTCATAATTTTTATTATACTTTGTTGAATTAATTAACATCATTTCTTTATTTCTTTATTTCTTTATTGTTTTATTTTTTTATTCTACTTTATTTCTTTGTTTTTTTTATTTTATTTTATTCTACTTTATTGAATTAATTAACCCTATTTTTTTATACAGTTATGACAACAATTTTTTTATACAGTAATGTAAACCCAAACAATTTTGTATAATTATGATATAATTTTATATGGTATAATTATGGTACAATTATGGTATAATTTTGTATAATATACTAAACAAATATCATTAAAAAAAATTAAATAAATTATGAAAACCCAAAAGGATATATTATATAAACGAAAACTATCAAACATAACGATATGGAACATATTACATGAGTTTTTTCATACTTTTGGTAAATTTCGTTAAAGGCAAGAATAAAGTTAGAAAGTTAGAAAGTTAGAAAGTTGAAAAGTTGGTAAAATTTCATTTAATATCACTGTAACACGTTTTTTAAAAGTAGAAGCTAAAATCCAAAAGCATATATTTATAGTTTCTCAGAGATCAGTTATGAGAAGTTAAAAGTGACAAAAAACACTTCTCCACGATTTTACTAAACAAATTGTTTTTGGTCCGAAATCACTTTTTACTCTGAAAACAGTTGAAAAATTAATATCAAAATGGATCTAAATTATATGCGCTCAATACTAAACATGCTCCGACGATTTGTGAATAAATAAATAAAAACTAGGCCGACAATTTTTCCAGATACGAATTCTTAATACTTGTTGGAGATTTCAATACTTACGTATCGTGTCACGTTCTTCTTGTAATCTTGTCAAATGGAAGAAGATTGATTAATCCCTTCATAGTCATTAGTCATCAATGACGACATTTTTTTTGTCAGTACTTTAGACGAAATTACCGTATAAATCCTGAATTGGCATCGTTTTTCACAACTAGGAAAAGTCACTAAATTGATTGTTATCTAAATATACCAGTAATTTAAGGATGATTATCAATTTAATCCTTTTTTTTTTCAACGTATGATTTTTTTACTAACTTTACATTGTCAATGTTTGTGAGCTTTATAAATACATTAATTCGATTTTTAAATTAGTCAACTATTTGTCCCAATTAGCAGTGTCAAAGGTATTACTAATTAACATATAATTACAAATTGAAAATAAAATAAAATAAAATAATAAAAAAAAAAATCTTCACCGTACATCATTACCTGATCAAACTAAAAAATAGTAATAATTAAAAAAAATGGAGATCCAATTTTGATATCCAACAATAATCTTCACCGTCCTACCGTTTGCGTAGGGAATGTATGAGATCCAATTGGTCAAGAGACAACATTAGACCGATGAAAACTCTGTCGAATCTATATGAGCAGTCTGCTGCTGTAAGGAAGATCCGTCTAATCAAAAAACTGGTAAATTTGAAGATGTAAGAAAAACAGAGTTTTAAGGATCGCCTCAACTAGTTCTACGAAGTGATAGATATGTTAAACTTGGTATTTATGGTATTCGATAATGAGCTATTAGGCGTTATAATTCTCATCCAGATGCTGGTGATTTTGACGACGACATGCCTATTGATCGCCAATTCATTCGGGAAAGAAAAAAAAAGCTTTGAACATGTTGTAAATATGATTATGACCAAAAAGATCCGGATGTATGAAGAGGGATCAAGGACAACATCTTCAACGCTGAATACGGAAGGTAGAGAAGGGAGAAACATAAATTGGAATAAAAATCAACGATGAAGATCAAAGTCAAGAAAAAGATCCAAATCTAGAAATCGTTAAGGCAGCAATTCGAATAATCAACTGCAAAACAAGAAAGATATCGAATGCTAGAATTGTGGAAATATGGGACACTACTCGAGTGAATGCAGGTCTCATAAGAAAGACGATTGCAATATCGTTACGAACTGTGTTTCAGAAGAATCAGATGATTGCCTCATCTGCTCTTTGGAAAGCAAGATGGAGTCATGGATACTGGACTCAAGGGCATCATTCCATACTGCCTCACACATGGAGTTATTCGAGAACTACGTCTCCAAAAATTTAGGTAAGGTGTATCTTAGTGACGACCAAGCATGAGACATTACCGGTAAGAGAGATGTGAGAATCAAATTGAATGGGTCAGCTTGGGAATTCGATAACGTGAGTCATGTATCAGACTTAAGGAAGAATTTGATCTCCATATGACAGTTAACGTCAAATGGATATATGACGACTGTTACGGGGGATAAGTGGTGTTGGGGTTTATGCTCTAAAGATGTAATTTGTAAATGGATTTATGAAATAAATAAAAGGAAAAGTTCAATTCATTCATGTTGTGATGTTTATTTTATAACTTGTGCATATATTTAACATCCAAGATTGCCAGATGTAATCTCAAACTGTGTATATGAGTGTCATATACATATGAATACAGTAAGAGACGTGTAATCTAAAGAGTCCATAGATAGCAAATAAAGCTGGGTACTTTATTTATGGTTAATCTATAGTTGCGGTTCATTCCGTAATGTACGATGATTCTATCTTGAATCAATCATATGATATATGGGAATGGAGGCACCTTGTATGATGTGATCATATAGGATAGGGTCATGATCTATATGAACCTCTCACCAAGATCCGTTTACCGATGAGATTCATATATATCAACTAATGATGGCTATATATGGGTGATCTTAATCCTGAGTGTCTTATCGACTCCTTCAGGTTAGATCGTGGTCTTTGATATACCATAAGTGAGGTCGAATGCAGTTCCTGATCAATATACTCCGTATATTGGGATTGCGGTTTGGCTTGTGGCTGGGAAGGTTTGTACACAATAGTGAAATCCACTCTTTCTTGTGAGAAGCATATGGTAGTTCCCTTAAGGGTTGATTCAGGGCTTGGACAATATGAGCGCTCTCCTAATTCCGTAAGAAAATAGGATTTATTGTCCATTAGAGAATCAATGGTACGTAAAGGATATATGTAATTAGAGGGGTATAACGGACATTATGACCCAGCTCTAATTATGAACTGTTGTGGAGGATCACACCATGTGTAATAGCTATATCGATGGACACCGAGTTGTATCGATCTGTGTAAAAACGTTTACAGTTGAGAGAGTGCAGCTTCGGGTTTTTAGTATAATAACACCGGAGTTAATAATCAACGAATATTAATTAAAGAATTTAATTAATAATTCCGAGAATTATTGGAGCTCAAAATACTGTGGGTCCATTAGGTCATCTTGCTTGCCCGATCGATTTAGGTAACAAGGGTCATAGTTAACTAATTGGATTGTCCAATTAGTTGTGTTACGAAAGTGACATGTGTTTATTCAGGAATTAATTGAATAATAAGATTATTTAATTAATGAATGTTAATAGTTAAATTAATTAAATAATTAGATTATTTAATTATATTGATAATTATGAATAATTAATTAACTAGTAATTGGAAGGTGTTAGTTGATAGATGGATTTATGTGAAGATAAAATAATAGGATTATTTTATTTTTAATAAATCATTTCTCTAAGTATATGAATTTAAGTTTAAATTTAAAATACTTATTAGCACTTTTAATATATTAGATATTTTTGAAAATGATATGTAAGAGATATATATCAATTAATAACACAAGAGATTGCATTAGATGCAAATTGGTGTGTGCACATGAAACATTAGTCAAAAAAAGAATTTGCATAGGATGCAAATACTTGATACACATATAATATATAATGTTAATAGTAAAATTTGGCTAGGGGTCAAAGAGAAATTTTCCATTCTCCTAGTCAGAATCGAAGCCTAAATTCGACATTCATGAGATGCGGCGGACCACAAAACTACCTCGCAGAAGCAAGGAAGGATTGTCGGGCTTTGGAATTACTAAGGATGAAGCTGAGCACGACCAGGTAGAGCCCACTGGAATCCGGGCTTCTCAAGGTCACCTAACCTAGAACCTCGGTTCCTGGGGTCGGGGTCCAAAACCACCCCGTGAAAGCAAGGAAGGATCGTCGAGCTCAAGAAGCACTCGAACTAAAGCCCGACAAGCAAAGCAAACTCCTTCCAGGTTAAGGTTTCCAGAGGTTAAACTTAGCTCGTAGCCTAAACTTGAAGCCCACCAACCTCTCCAGGAGCCCACTGTCCCCTCCATGATACAAGGAGGAAGAGGGCACCTAAATGGATCAGATCCATGCCACTTCCCAGGATTGTCTACAGGGACGTCTCGAGCTCCAAAGGGTCGAGTAAAGTCCATCCCAAGCTTTTGAGAATAGAACCAAAACTTGGGTATACCACGCTTTACGAGACAATGAGTAGTCAACTCGACGACCTCCATGAAGAATCATGCAGTGAGTACACACCATATCACATCTACGTCATAACCGACATTAATTCTGCGTACGTGTAAGTCAAGAGTTTGATTCCAAAAAGGAAACAAACTTATCTTCGTCAAATATATCATCAAATCCATTATCAATTCGAAGTCAACAACTTTCAAATAACGAATCCTGCCCAATAAGGAGAGAACAGATTCATGGGATCATGGCGGGATACTTATGAGTTAAAACCTACTTGGACCATATATAAATAAAGCCAACCAGAGAGGAAAGATAGAGGCAGAGATAGAGTGAAAAAGAAAGAAGATTACGTCAGGCCTAAATTCTGTGATACGAACACGGCCATCATTGTATCTACTATTCGACAAGCACGAAATTGCCACTTTCCTATGCCCTAGAGAGATTGTGAATGTTTGTGAGAGACTTCTGTATAACACCAGTATTCAATAATAAAGCTCTCATTGACCACATTGTCATTCAAACATTTATTTTTATCTAAGCAGGTCAGGTATCAAAGGTACCGACCCCGGCCACCACCTCCGTGTAAGTGATATCGAGGGTGTTAATTGTAGTTTTACATCCTGAGCAAATTTTCCGTTAACACTTTCTGGTGCCGTCTGTGGGAACACACTTTCACACCATCATTTTTATATTCATAAGTTGTAATTTTACAGTTAAACATGAGGCTTCGCTCCTTTCAAGGACAGCCAGGCGCATTCGAGCAACCTTTAAGCTGCGTCAATGCGAAAGGTCCCGAAGAAAGGAAGAAAATTTAGGCTCTGTGGCTAGGTCCTAGACCAACCAACCAACCACTGTGTGGGCTTTGGATCCTCTAATGGGAAGCCAAGTTGTGCTTGACCAACAAGCGGCGGCCTTCATGGAAAACGTTCACCTTCGACTACTCACTGAAGGTATTACTGTCCAGCAAGCAAACCTCTGCAATCAAGGAGAACCAAGCAGGCCCGGGACTAGGCGCCCCACTTTTGATAGCCTGGGTCCTACCCCTTCGGAGCCAATTCGTAATGGAATTGTACCTAGACCCTCGATCCAGGATAGGTTAGGGCCCATACCCCCCGTTCCTGAAGCTCTGCCGCGTTACTAACCCAGGCAAGTTAAGTTCGCGGTGGACATCCTTCCTAGGAGCGACGAGAGTTTCTTTACCCAGCGACTTCAAGGAGGGAGGTCGGGCTAGAGAGGAAGAAAACCAAAAAAGCCCCCAGGCAGGTCCCATCCGAAGAAGGAATCTGGTAGAGGTCGCTAGCTCATCAGAAGGGTCTGACAGTGAAGAGACTGAGATTAATTCAAGGATATATGAGAGCAAGCACCTGAGAGACCAGCTAGCAGAGCTTCAGAAAGAGGTCCAGCGGATGAAGAAGGGGAAGTACCAGGAAGACAAAAAAGACCCTCTAAGTGAGATGAATGCTCCCTTCACCAGAAAGGTCCAGGAGGCGGAGCTCCCACCAAAATTCAAAATACCGGCTGATAGGTTCTCCGGGATTGAGGATCCCTTGAGCCACTTAGAGAGCTTCGTTCAACAGATGGAGGTCCAGAACACGACCAGAGTCGCCATGTGTCGGATGTTCCTAACTACGCTGATGGATTATGCTAAGACTTGGTTCAGAAAGCTACCCGCTGGCAATGTGGATTTCTTCACGAAACTGTCAACTGATTTTTGCTCGCAATTCCATGGAGTTAAGCCACGATTGAAGGATCCAATCCATCTACAATAAGTGATCTAGGAGAGAGGGGAAACCCTCCGGGCTTATATCGAGCGTTTCCACAAGGAAGTCATCCAGATAGGGGTCTTCACCGAAAGAAACCCTCGCTAATTTCAGGAGGAACTTGTGGGTGGGCAAGCTTTTCCGGTCTTTCACCAAGCGGCCTCCAGAAACCTACCAAGAAGTCTATGATCGGGCTCTATAGCAGATAGAGGTCGACGAACAGATCAAGGTCAAGATGGAACATGATTACATAAGAGTCGTAAAGCGACAGAAGAAAGAAGCCTCCAAACTAGAGCAAGCTTAGAAAAGCCAGAAACACCCCCCCCCCCCCCCAACAGGTTGACGTATCACCTCCCCGGTTGAAAAGGTATCCCGCAAAACGAACTCCTCCACACGTTTTGCCTCCTCTTAGGAAGGTGGCTCCAATAGCTCGAGATGAGAGAGGATATGATCATTACACCCCTTGAATGTATCCTGTGCAACAATCTATCTCGCCATTCGGGATAAAGGGTTACTACAGAAGCCCGCACCCATGAAAGCCTCTGTCGACAAGAGTAATCGTTATAAGTACTGTGACTTTCATAAAAACGTGTGACACAACACTTTAGAGTGCTATAACATGCGAAATCATATCGAGGATGCTGAGAAAAGAAAGAGAGAGCAGGCAAATCTGATGCAGCAAATTCAGATAATACATACCATCAGTGGATGACCTACCTTGGCTTACACCTCCAATAATTCCAGGAAGAACCACGCAAGGAAAGTCCCTCGTCTGAACGAAGGGCGGCGTATTTTCAAGGTCGACCAGAGTCCGACCAACAACACACAGTTATCACATATCATTTTCATCGAAGCGGATGTCTACAACACCGTGCAGCCCTATGATGATCCCATGGTGATCACGGTACAAATTGCCAACTGCATGGTACACCGTGTGCTCATTGACGCAAGCAGCAACATCGACGTCCTATTTAAAGACACCTTGGAAAAACTGAACTTGAAATAGTGGTGTTACAATAGTTACACTACCGTGCTGTATGGGTTCACTGGGGACTCAATAATACCCATAGGATCAAAAATCCTGCTAGTAATCATTAGAGCCACACCTCTCCAGTAAAATGTCATGACAGACTTCGTGGTAGTGGATACCCCGTCGGCCTACAATGCAATTTTAAGAAGGCCATTTTTATCATCCTTAAAAGGGGTCCTATCCATCTGCCACAACATCCTGAAGTTCCCTGTAGGAGACAAGGTGAGAGAAGTAAGGGGCGACTAGCAAGCGGCCAGGAGATTCTACGCAGTGTCTGCCAACCCAACAGCTCTAGTAAAACAATTCGCTCAGGTAACAACGATCTAGGACGGGGCAACATCAGTATTGACCTTGGAAGATGAAGGACTCACGAACAACCCAGAAGTTGATCTTGTGGTACGAGACGAGGATGAGCAGATAAGGGAATGGGCTAGTGGGCATCCAGTGGATGAGCTGGAAGAAGTGTCCCTCCGAATAAATGATCCCTCAAAGGTCTTCAAGGTCGGAGCCACCCTTGAGGCTGGAGTGAAGGAGAGTTTGGTCGGGCTCCTCAGAGAGTTCAATGACATCTTCCCTCGGAGCCACGACAAGATGCCTGGGATTCTGATAACTTTGGTTGTTCACCGATTAGCAGTGGATCCGACCTTTAAGCCCATAAAAAAAAAGATGTCATTTCAATACTGAAATAAAAGCTGTGGTTCAGAAAGAAGTGGACAAGTTGACCCAAGCAGGCTTCATCAGAGAAACACGCTACCCCAAATGGATCGCCAATGTAGTCATGGTCACGAAGGCAAATGGAAAGTGGCGCATGTGCATCGGCTATACCAACCTCAACCTGGCATGCCCGAAAGACAGTTTTCCTCTACCAAAAATTGATCAGTTAGTTGACTCCACCTCTAGAAACAAGCTCCAGAGCTTCATGGACGCATTTTCAAGATACAATCAAATTATGATGAACCCCACCGACCAGGAAAAGACTAGTTTCATCACCGGGCAGGGTCTGTATTGCTACAAAGTGATGCCTCTCGAGCTTAAGAATGTAGAAGCTACATATCAATGGTTAGTCAATCAACTGTTACAGTCCGAAATTGGAAGATCGATGGAGGTGTACATTAACGACATGATCACCAAGTCATCAACCTCCAAATGTCATCTGGGTGACCCTCGCAGAACCTTCATGATCTTAAGGTAGAACCAGATGAGATTGAACCCCTCCAAATGCGTATTTAGGGTGACTGCGAGGAAATTTCTAGGCTTCATGGTTCACGAGAGAGGCATAGAGGCTAACCCCAAAAAAAATAAGGCTATCCTAGATCTAGAGTACCCCACGTCAGTTAAACAGGTTCAAGTCTTGACCGGGCAAGTAGCAGTGCTCAACAGGTTTATTTCTCGGTCTACCGATAAATGTCTTCCATTCTTCAAAGCCATCAAGCAGGGGAGAAACATGAAATGGGACTAGGAGAGTGACAAAGCTTTTCAAGCCTTGAAAAAATATCTGTCAAGCCCTCTGTTACTGGTCAAACCAAGTCTTGGAGAAGAGCTGCAAATCTATTTGGCCGTATCAGATACTGCAGTAAGTGGGGCCTTGGTCAAGGAATGCGGCGATAGGGTCCAGCGACCTATCTACTACGTGAGTCATGCTCTCACAAAGCCCAAGAAGAATTATACCCTTCTGAAGAAGCTCGTTTATGCCTTAGTAACCTTGGCAAGGAAGCTTCGTCCCTACTTTCAGGCTCATTTGATAGCAGTAGTGACAGACCAACCCCTCTAGCAATTCTTGTAAAGGTCGGATGTTTCCGGAAGGTTGGTTTTTTGGGCCCTTGAGCTCACCCAGTTTGATTTAAGGTATAAGCCCGGGACTGCAATAAAAGCCTAGGCTTTGGCGGACTTTGTAGCAGAGCTCTCAATACCCCTAGGCCAAGCGACCTTCGCAGCGGTGAACATAGCCACTAAGAGGAATCCAGAGTCTGATAGCTAGCCGAAAGATTGCAAGTCCTAGATCCTCTACACAGATGAAGCGTCCAAGCAAGCCGGGGGAGGTGCGAGCATAGTTCTAATCGACCCAGTAGGGATTGAGTGCTGCCACTGTTTCAGATTTGAATTCAAAGCCACTAACAATGAAGCAGAGTATGAAGCCCTCTTAGCCGGAATAAGAGCTACTGCAGAGCTCAGGGTCGATTACCTGTAGGTCGGGAGTGACTCGTTGCTCATAGTCAACTAAGTCTCTGGGGATTATCAAGTAAAAGAGGATAACATGATTGCCTGCCTGAAGCTAGTTCAACAGCTTAAGAGCAAATTCAAAGGTTTCAAGATTAAGCAGGTACCTCGACAACAGAATCGTTGAGCAGATATCCTAGCCAAGATAGTCGCGAATGGCGGCCAGACCTTACCATAGGGAGTCCCTCTCCAAGAGATCCCTCTACCAAGCACGGTAGCAGGTAACAAGACTTATACCCTGGATCGACGGCCATGCTGGATGGACCCAATAGTGGATTATCTCCAAGAAGAAAGGCTCCCCAGGGAGCTTGACCAAGCTAGGAAAGTCAAGAGGCTCTTAGTTTGATATTGCTTGGTGGATGGGCATTTATACAGGAGGGGAAAATCCCTTCCTTTACTTCGATGTTTACATCCTGAAGATGCCAAAGGGGCATTGAGAGAGGTTCACTCCTGGGAATGTGCGAACCACATTTGTGGGGAGGCTCTGGCATATTAGGTACTCCGTATGGGGTATTACTGGCCAGCCATCCATCAAGATGCAAAGAACTTAGTACTGTAAGGAAAAAACGGTTTATAAACGCTACGGAAACGTGATAAAAACAAAAATTAGGGTTTGCGTATAAATATTTCTTTCCCTTTTAAGCAATGAGAACCTTAACCCTAGATTAATTTATGTATATAAAAGTATCGTACCTTTATCGCGTGACGATTGAACAAGCATCGAATTAATTCCGTAAGATCTTCCAATCCAATCACGAACGTGTATCACTTAGAAGTGTGGGCTCCCTTTCTTTGAATTGTATTCTTGAGGATGGAGACAAAGCAAAAATCTTTTCTTTGTTAGTTACAAATATGCACCAAAAGAAAAATCCAAGAACGTCCGGTCACTTGTGAATTATCAATTAACTTGATTGAAACTCACGTGAACCTTGATTCAATGTTGTACACAAAACCCTTTTGGTGTAAAGGATACTAGTATACTATTAAAAACAAACACGTTCCCATTTTTTCTCTCCTATGCCGAATTCACACACCCTTTATCTATGAGTTGATCGAATTTTGTCTAGAGCAAAAACTAATTTTTCTCCCTCAAAATTCTCTCTTGCTATGCCAAATTATTTCTTGAAAATTAACTAGGCATGGCCGAAATTTTCATCATAAAATTCATCGGGCTGGTCGAAAATCACACACATATATATAGGATCATAAATCCTTTCCTAAGAAGGATTTACTTGGTTGGCAAGAATCCTTTCCTTAGGTGGATTTGTTTGGCAGTTAAGAATCCTTATCCCAAAGAAATTCTATCCTTTTGTATATATATATATGGGCTGGCCGAATTTTATATGATATTGATTAGGATCACAAATCCTTTCCTAAGAAGGATTACTTGGTAGTTAATAATCATTTCCTTAGGTAGATTTACTTGGTGGTTAAGAATCATTTTCAAAAAAGAATTCTATCCTAACACCAAGACTCCTAATCCAACTCAAAAGTGTATTTGTAACCATATTAAAGACTTTCTAATTTGATTAGATAAATAACTCCTTTTATTTATCTACTTATCAAATATAGTCTTTAACATTAACTATACTACCAACAATAGTATAGTTTTAGGAGACCATCTCCTAATAGGAAAAGATTTTGACTTTTAATTTAAGGATCTTGGCGGGCTATCTAAATTTAAGCTCCAATAGACACAACCAAATCACAATCAACAAATGATTCACTTAGGTCCAATCTATTTAATTTTAGTTCATTCCACTAAAGAATTAAAATTGAAATCTTAAATAAAGATAGAATAAATTGATGTTACTCATTCGTACCCTAGACAACCTTATTGGAGAAAGTGCATTCTCGTGAAGAATATCAGTAATCGCCAAGAGCTCATAGACCGCCTATACCTCTCCAAGTTACCATATTTACTCATATGACCACATTTTGAACTTGGATATTTTAACTTATCCAGAAACCATGTTTCAATAGACACTATTGAAAACTTAACTTTAAGATTTAATATCCAATACCTCAAAACATCCATATGATGGTATTCTACTCTCATTCAATAAATGGAGCCACGATGTCCATATCTATAAATGAAGTCCTCTATCGATTAACAAATGAATACCACCAAACTATCGAGGATAGACTATGCTATATAATCTTACTCATTGATAGCTCAAATGATAACACTTGCAACCATAAGTCCATCATTTATCTCAGGATTGAGATAGACTCTCCGATTGTCATCAAATGAAAACTTTTATCTATTGACGGTTCTAGATAAAGTATTTCATTTTGATCCTATTCAATGCACCCGGTGCACTAGATTCTTTTGTCCAAAGACACCACACTTTAATGATTTTAGACTCATCATAACACATTTGATCCCACTCAAATGCTAACAAAAGAATCTACAACTTTGACAAGATAAAGGCGCCTAACTTTCTATCTTAAGTTGTGAATAGTATTCAAGACTAACTAAAGAATTGTGTCTACCTCATACATATCTAGATATATGAACAGTTCTTCTTTTCTCATAGTCTTTTGACCAAATGGTTATTTACTTTTGACAATTATAATAATTAAACTATAAATGCTATAAGATTTGTTAAACTAGAAATCACTTTATTCATATGAAAAGATTGTTATTTACAATATTACACTCTTGCTATCGAGCATAATCCTAACAATCTCCCACTTGTTCTATAGCAAATGTGTCATATCTCTCATCCCCATATTCTCCAGATGCCCATCAAAACTCTTTTGAGGAAGAGCCTTTGTAAAGGGATCCGCTAGATTTTCTACTGACGTGATCTTGGTAATCGTCACTTCACCCCTATGCACAATTTCCCTTAGAAGGTGATACTTTCTTTCAATGTGTTTCCCTCTCTTATGACTTCTTGGTTCTCTCGAATTAGCCACTACTCCACTATTGTCATAATAGATAGTGATCTGCTTATTCGCTTCAGGAACCACTTCCAAGTCAATCAAGAATTGGCTTAGCCAGACAGCCTCTTTAGCAGCCTTGCATGCGGCAACATACTCGGCTTCCATAGTGGAATCAACAATACAAGATTGCTTTATACTCCTCCATATGACTGCCCCTCCTCCAATGGTAAACACAGATCTTGATGTCGATCTCCTGGAGTCAGAATCTGACTAAAAAATCAGAATCTGTATACCCAACGGGAATTAAATCCCCTCCAGAGTATACAAGTATATAATCTCTCATTCTCTTAAGATACTTGAAAATATGCTTGACTGCCGTCTTGTGATCAGTTCCGGGCTTCGATTGAAACCTGCTAACTATGCCAACAGCAAAACAAATATCCGGTCTAGTGCAGAGCATTGCATACATGAGACTTCCAACTGCCGATGCATATGGAACCCTACTCATGAATTGCTCTTCGTGCTCATTCTTAGGAACTTGTTCCTTAGAAAGTTTGATTTCATGCATGAAAGGTACCATACCTTTCTTGGAATCTTGCATGGAAAACCTAGACAAGATTTTATCTATGTATGAAGCTTGGGATAATGCAATCGTTCTATTCTTTCTATCCCTTATGACTTAGATACCAAGAATATAACTTGCTTCTCCCAAGTCCTTTATATCAAATTGTTTTGCTAAACATTCTTTTATTGATGTTAATACACCTACATCGTTTTCGATGAGTAGTATATCATCAACATAAAGAACTAGGAAAACCAACTTGTAGCCTTTAATCCTTTTGTATACATAAGGTTCATCAAGGTTTTGAATAAATCCAAAACCTTTAACGGCTTGATCAAACCTTATGTTCTAGGATCTGGATGCTTGCTTCAATCCATATATGGATCTTTGCAACTTGCATACCCTTTCCTCTTGTCCCTTTTCAATGAATCCTTCTGGTTGCATCATATAGAGGCTTTCATCAAGACTTCCATTAAGGAAAGTTGTCTTGACGTCCATTTGCCAAATCTCTAGGTCTAGGGATGCTGCAATGGATAAGATTATCCTAATGGATTTAAGCATGGTCACAGGAGAGAAGGTTTCTTCATAATCGATACCTTCCTTCTGTGTATAACCTTTAGCTACCAATCTAGCCTTAAAGGTTTCCACCTTTCCATCCATTCCTCTTTTCCTCTACTATACCCACTTGCACCCGATGGGTTTTATCCCTCTAGGCAAGTCTAAAGGAGACCATACTTTATATTTGAACATAGATTCAATTTCGGATTGCATTGCCTTTTGCCAATGGCGACAATCAACATCTTCCATTGCTTTCTTATACGTATAGGGATCATCATCCTCCGGAAGATTCTCTATAGATTCTTCTAGACCGATGTATCTTTCGGGTTGTCTAACAACCCTCCCACTACGATGAGGTATGGTAGATTGTTGATCTTGTGTTGGTACGGAACTTACAATTGGGCTTGGTTGCAAAACCTCTTATGGAATTGTATCTCCTAAAAGCTCATTTAGGACAATTCTACTTTTAGGCATAAAATTATTCATATAGTCCTCTTCTAGAAATTTGGCATTTGTTGAAACAAATACTTTAAGATCTGAAGGACTATAAAAATAATATCATTTTGTTCCTTTTGGATACCCTACAAATATGCATGTTTCTGAACGGGACTCCATCTTATCTGTCTTTCCTTTTAACACGTGCACAGGACATCCAAATATCCTTAAGTGTTGTAAACTAGGCTTTCGCCAAGTCCACAACTCATGCGGTGTTTTAGGAACCGACTTAGATGGTACATCGTTTAGAATATACATGGCATTTTGTAAAGCATATCCCCAAAAAAGAACTAGGGAGCATTGAATAACTCAACATAGACCTGACCATATCCAAAAGAGTTTTATTTCTCCTTTCTGCCACCCCATTTTGTTGAGGTGTGCCTGCTTCAGAAAACTGAGAAATTATTCCATTATCAATAAGATATTGCTGAAACTCACCAGATAGATATTCTCCAGCACGATCGGACCTCAAGATTTTTATGCGTTTCTTAAGCCGATTTTCTACTTCAGCTTTTAAATGGTTTGAACATATCAAAAGCATCCGACTTATGTCTCATAAGATACACATAGCCAAATCTTGAGTGATCATCCGTGAAAGTGATGAAGTACTCATATCCACCTCTAGCTTGAATGCTCATAGGTCCACACACATCAGTATGTATCAATCCTAAACATTTAATGGCTCTTACGCCTTTGGCCGTAAACGACCTTTTGGTCATTTTACCTTCCAAACAAGATTCACAAGTTGGTAGATCATCAACCTTTAAGTCACTTAGAGGTCCCCAAACTTGAGTCACCTACTGCCGGAGCGATTATCATCCCAGAGCTCACCATACCCCTTTACTATGTGGGAAGTCGACTTGATCGGACCGCTTCCTATCACTCCTTTTTAAGCCAAGCATACTATCGTAGCGATTGACTATTTCATAAGGTGGGTCGAAGCTGGACCACTTTCCTAGATATAGGAAGAAAATACAACAAGATTCATAAAAAATAATGTAGTTTGCAGGTTCAGAACCCCTTTTGCCATTGTAGCTGACCTCGGCAAGCAGTTTGATAATGACTGATTGAAAGACTTTTGCGAGGGCTTGGGAATCGACCATAGGTTCGCTTCAGTAGCTCAGCCCCAGACTAACGGGTAGGTGGAATCCACCAATAAGACTATTAAGAAGCTGTTGAAAAAGAAGCTGCAGCAGAAAAAGGGTAGATGGGCTAAGAAGCTTCCCGAGGTCCTCTGGGCTTACCATACTACGAGGAGAACGACTATCGGGGAAACACCCTATTCCCTAGCCTTCGGGGTCGAAGCGGTGCTTCCCATTGAGCACCAAATGATCTTCTTTAGAGTTCAACACTTTGAACCGAGAAGCAACGAGGATAAGCTCCGTGCAAGCCTATATCTCTTGGAAGAAAAACAAGATCGAGTATAAGAGAAGGTAGAAATTTACCAGAGCAGGATTGTTAGATACTTTAATAGGAGGGTTAAAACTCGGAACTTAAAAGAAAGGGACCTAGTTCTCAGGAAAGTAACGTTGAATACCAAGAAGAGGTCAGACAGGGTCGTGGGGCCTAACTGGGAAGGACCATACTTAGTAAAGGTGGCGATCCACAATAGGGAATACAAGCTCGAGGACATGGATGGCGGACTCATTGATCATACATGGAATGTGGATCACTTGAGAAAATTCTACCCCTGAACAGGGAATCCATGAGCAGGCTACCTTCACATAGTTTTTAATCTCGAGCAATAATGTACTCCTTTCTTTTTATAAATAAAGGTTGTTTTTTCTCCATCTTCAACTATGTTCTACTGTGATTTGGGTTTACATGGGAAATTCGACATTATCGTCCCAAGACAAGGGCTTAGCCAGGGAAGCCCCCCTAGCCATCTCTGATGCCTCGGCCTGGCACTACCCCCCCCAAGAAGGGTCTGAGTGTAAGAGCATAGCTGCCATCCAGATCACAAGACCGGATAACAGCTAGATAACCCTCATAATGCCTTGGTCAGGCTACCACCATCATGAAGGGTCTGAGTGTAAGAGCATAGCTGCCATCTAGATCACAAGACTAGGAAATAGCTAGATAGCCCTCATGATGCCTTGGTCGGGCTACCACCCCCAAGAAGGGCCTGAGTGTAAGAGCATAACTGTCATCTAGATCACAAGACCAGGAAATAGCAAGATAGCCCTCCTGATGAATTGGTCAGGCTACCACCCCCAAGAAGGGTCTGAGTGTAAGAGCATAGCTGCCATCCGGATCATAAGACTAGGAAATAGCTAGATAGCCCTTCTGATGCCATGGTCGGGTTACCGCCCCAAAGAAGGACTCAAGTTTAAGAGCGTGATATCCATCCCGATCTCCAGCCTAAGAGAGGGCTAGATAGTTCTCTTTGATACCTCATTCGGGCTATAACCCACTGAAGAGGCTTGAGAATGGAGGGCTCCTTTACTTAAACTCTAACGTCTCAGTTATTACCGGTGGCTAGTCCTCCATGCACATATGGTTGCTTACTGTGACAGGTGTGGACTGGTCCTCGATCACACAAGGAGACTATCAACTAAAGAAGACCGACGAATGCCTTGGGGATTTTTTTGTAATTTTAGATTCCAATTTTTTAGGTTAAATGATCCATAGTACTCGGTCAGTTCATGTATGTTTTATATTATGTGATGATAAAAGCATTGTCATGCATACGTATGTCATTTAGATTAGACGTGCCTAGACAAATATATTTTATATGTCATACATGTATCATAGCCTGATACTTTATGTATTTTTTTAATGTGATTAAAATGGGTAAATAAATAAATGGCTATGAATAATGAGATTAGTTTTTTAATGGTTAGAAAAATTGGTAATTCTCATTAATATTAATATAGTTATTAAAGTGTTTAAAAAATTAGATTAATAGGGTCGTTTATTAGGATTAATTTGATTAATAACCTAATAATAAATGATCCGCATAAAGAATTAGGGTTTTAATAGTTAAAACTTGGTAAACACAAACATAATAATCCGACCTTAGTAAATAGTTTACAAAAGCTTAGTTTATTCACTAATAGATTATATTTTTAATTGTTAAAAATAATTAATAATTTATTAGTTAATTAGAATTTGTTTCTAATTAGTTAATACGCTAGATAACTTGATTAAAGTTGGTCGTTTAATCCTGTAGAGTCTAGGTGCATTAACGGTTAATAGAAAACCCTAATTTTAAAATAGTGAGTGAGAGAGGGATATATGACATATATATCCCGCGGTCTCCATCATTAGTTCAACACCGTGAGATCCGAGTGGGGCCTTGTGACGGCTTTTCTTTCATCCTCCCTAAGGAGGGTTTCAACAAAGGGAAATACCAAGGTTGACATCCTAACAGATAAGATTTCTGAGGGTATTTCGGGATTGACCGACCCTAAGGTGGCAATTCACGAGTTAAGCTCGTGAGATCTGAAATGGTGGGTTACACTCACGAAGGTTATGATTAAGTTTGTTAATTAAAAACCTAGATAAATAAACGATGGTTGAATGATATGGAATAAGAGTTATTCTAGAATATCATTTGATTGAGAATGTCTCGGTCCAACATGCAAAGACTTGACCAACCCTAAGTCGGCACTTATTTGTGGTATGTTGGATTGTCGTGGTATAATAACTAGTTTTAGGGTAGTTCTAGTTTGTTAAACATGTTCATGCATCATGTTTAAATTTATGCCAAAGCACTCGCACTTGTTTTAAATAAATGACTGAATGAATGTTTTATTTATTTCAGCAACAATGTCTTCTGCATTACTTTAAATTCTCGCAAACGACAAGTTAACTGGTGATAACTACACTAAGTGGAAACTTAACATTAAAGCAATATTGGTCACCAAAGCCTCAAGTTTGTGCTTACGAAGGAATGTCCTCCAGTGCCTGCTGCCAATGCCACACGAACTATTTGTGAGGCATACGAGCGAAGGGTCTCATCTGATGAGACGGCCCGAACATATCTGTAGGCTTTTATGACAGACGTGCTTGTCACAAAGCATGAAGCAATGACTTCAGCATTCAAAATCATGGAGTCATTGCAAGCTATGTTTGGGCAGCCCTCCGAGCAAAAGCAACACGAAGCCATTCGTTCTGCTATGCTCGCTCAGATGAAAGAAGGTACGTCAGTTCGGGAACATGTTCTGAGCATGATGTCCTACTTCAACATGGCAGAAGTTAATGGCGGCGCCATTGACGAATCCAGTCAAGTGAACATCGTACTGACGACTCTTCTAAAGAGTTTCGATCAGTTTAAGAGCAACTGCGGGATGAACAAGTTAAATTTTAGTCTTACACAGTTGCTTAATGAGCTTGCTACCTTTGAGTCTTTAATTAAGGACAATAAAGGTAAGACCGGTGAGGCAAATGTTGCCGAACCATCTTTCTCTTCAAATAATAAAAAGAGGAAGAGGTCTGCTGGGAAGTCGAAGGGTAAGCCTAAACACAAGAAAGCCCAAAGCAAAAAGAAGAGCGCCTCCACCGACCAAGGTAAGGGAAAATGTTTCCATTGCGACAAGGTCGGGCACTAGAGGAGGTAGCCAAGAAGAAAAAGATAAAAGGTAAATACGATTTACTTGTTCTTGAATCTTGTTTAGTGGAAGACGATTCTTCATCCTAGGTAATTGATTCGGGGGCCACTAACCATGTTTGTTCTTCTTTGCAGTGGACTGATTCTTGGACACAGCTAGAGGAGGGAGCCTTCTCAATACGTGTGGGGTCGGGAGATGTCGTATCAGAAAAAGCAGTAGGAGCGATAATATTGCAATTTTGTAATCATAATAGTTTTTTTATTATTGACAATGTTTTTTATATTCCTGGATTTACATGGAATTTGATTTCTGTTTCTAGATTGTTAGAAAAATCGTATTCTATTTCTTTTAATAATAAGTCTGTTATTGTTGGAAAGAATGGTCTAAATATTTGTTCAGAAATTAATGAAAACAATTTGTATGTGTTAAGATCATTGAAAAACCAAAAAATAAATGACATAAGATTTCTCCAGATAATGACACGTATCTCTAACATCTAAGGTTTGGTCATATTAACCTTGACCGGATAGGTAGACTAGTAAAAAACGGACCTTTAAGTGAGTTAAAGGTTGGCACCTTACCTGTCTACGAATCTTATCTGGAAGGTAAGATGACTAATAGACCTTTTACTGGAAAAGGTCTTAGAGCTAAAGGACCGCTATAGCTAATACATACAGACATCTGTTGACCAATGAATGTTAAAGCTAGGGGTAGTTATGAGTATTGTGTCACCTTTATAGATGACTGCTCAAGATACAGATATGTCTACCTAATGCAACGGAAGTCGGAAACATTTGACATGTTTAAAGAATTCCAAGCTGAAGTTGAGAATCAATTAGGTACGACTATCAAGTCACTATGATCGGATCGTAGAGGTAAGTACCTTGACTAAGAGTTTGAAGACTTCATGGTCGGGCATATGATAGTTTCCCAACTCACAGCTCCCGGTACACCTCAGCAAAATGGTATAACGGAGAGGAGAAATAGAACCCTGATCGAAATGGTGAGATCTATGATTAGTTTCTCATCATTACCAAGTTCTTTTTAGGGATATCTGTTACAAACAGTGGCATACATTTTGAATGTAGTGCCATCCAAATCTGTTTCTACGACTCCTCTAGAGTTATGGAGTGGTCGTAAAGCTAGTTTACAATATTTCAACATATGGGGGTGTCCAGCACACGTGCTGAAGAGCAGAACTGGAAAGCTAGACTCCAAGTCTGTTGTCTGCCTGTTTGTAGGATACTCCAAGGAGACTAGAGGTGGACACTTTTATAAGCCACGAAGATAACAAAGTATTTGTATCTACAAATGCAACGTTTCTTGAGGACAATTACATTAGTGCCCATAAACCTCGTTCTAAGATTGTATTAAATGAGTTGGAGCCTGGTGAGACTAATGCTTCATCAATAAGAGTTGTTGATCTATAAACATCTGAGAGTCAGATGGTCCCTAATAAGGATACACTACCACCTAGAAGTAGTGAGAGGGTTGTGAGACAACATGAAACCAATTTAGGTATAGGTGAGAGACAAGGTGTTGTCTCTGCTGAAAGTATGAATGATTTGTTGACATTTAAGAATGTAACGGAAGATCTTGATAAACAGGGATGGCTTAAAGCCATGAATCTCGAGATGGAGTCCATATACTCTAACTTAGTCTGAGATCTTGTAGACTTACCTGATGGGGTAAAACCCATAGGGTGAAAGTGGATCTACAAGAGAAAGAGAGGAGTAGACGAAAAGGTAGAGACCTTCAAGGCAAGGTTAGTGGCCAAGGGTTATACCTAAAAAGAGAGGGTCGATTATGAAGAGACCTTCTCGCCAATTTCCATGTTTATGTCTATTAGGATTCTCTTATCCATTGCTGCCTATTTCGATGAAGAAATTTGGCAAATGGATGTCAAGACTGCATTCTTAAATGACAATCTTGATGAGAGCATCTATATGATGCAACCAGAGGGATTCATGTCTCCATATCAAGAGCAAAAGGTTTGCAAGCTACAAAAGTCCATCTATGGACTTAAGCAAGCATTTAGATCTTGGAACATTAGGTTTGATGATGTGATCAAAACTTATGGCTTCGAGCAGAACGTCGATGAGCCTTGTGTCTACAAGTGCATCATTGATGAGAAAGTACTTTTCTTGGTCCTATACGTAAATGATATCCTACTAATTGGGATAGTTATGGGATTGTTGTCTGATGTAAAGGGCTGGCTGGCTAGCCAATTCCAAATGAAAGATTTGGGAGAGGCGAGTTATGTTCTAGGGATCCAACTTATAAGAGATCGTAAGAACAAACTCATAGCACTGTCTCAGGCATCGTATATCGATAAGATTCTTGTACGATTTTCGATGCGAAACTTTAAGAAAGGTAATTTACCTTCTAGGCATGGAGTTCACTTGCCTAAGGAACAGTGTTCTAAGACTCCTCAATAAGTTGAGGATATGAGACGTGTATCCTATGCATCGACAGTAGGTAGTCTCATGTATGCTATGTTATGTACGAGACCGCACATCTGCTATGCAGTGAGAGTAGTCAACAGATACCAATCCAACCCAGGATTGGATCATTGGGTTGCTATCAAGACAATTCTCAAGTATCTGCGGAGAACGAGAGACTATATGCTAGTGTATTCTGGGCAGGATTTGATCCCGTTAGGATACATGTATTCTGATTTTCATTCAGACAAAGATTCTAGGAAATCCACATATGGATTAGTATTCACCCTAGGTGGTAGAGCTATTGTGTGGAGAAGTATCAAGCAATCTTGCATTTCTGACTCCACCATGGAAGCAAAAAATGTAGTCGCTTATGAAGCTGCTAAAGAGGTTTTTTGGCTCAGTAAGTTCTTGAGCGATCTGGAAGTTGTTCCAGATCTGGATAGGCCCATCACACTTTATTGTGATAACAGTGGTGTTATGGCTAATTCTAAAGAACTAATAAGCCACAAGAGAGGGAAGCATATAGAGAGAAAGTATCATCTCATTAGAGAGATAGTATCATCTCGTTAGAGAGATAGTGTAGAGAGAAGATGTGATCGTCACCAAGATAGCCTCACAAGACAATCATGCTGATCCATTTACGAAGACCTTACCAGCTAAAGTGTTTTTAGGTCACCTAGATGGTCTAGGGTTAAGAGACGTGCCTCACATGCTTTAGTACAAGTGGGAGATTGTTGGGGTTTATGCCCTAAAGATGCAATTTGTAAATGGATTTATGAAATAAGTAAAAGGAAAAGTTCAATTCATTCTTGTTGTGTTGTTTTTTTTATAACTTGTGCATAAATTTAATATCTAAGATTACCAGATGTAATCTCAAACTGTGTATATGAGTGTCATATACAGATGGATACAACAGAAGACGTGCAATCTAAAATGTCCATAGATAGCAAATAAAATTGGGTACTTTATTTGTGGTTAATCTATAGCTGCGGTCCATTATGTAATGTGATGATTATATCCTGAATTTTTCATACGATATATGGGAATGGAGGCACCTTGTATGATGTGATCATTTTGGACCGCTAGAGGATTTCCTTCCTCCTCTGTCTCTTATCCCACATGGGTCTCCCACCACTAGAACTACTAGGACTTCTCCTCCTCCTATTGTAGTTAGGGGTAGTAGACGCATTCCTGCTTAGATTTCCAGGGCACCTCTCACCTTTTTCACCGGTCATAAATCTCAAATGACCGTATTTGCATCCCAGCTGACCAGGGTAAGAGGTCAAGACTTTGCTGCTTCTATTACTGCTACTGCTTATTTATTGCTACTTCAAGTATTGCTGTTGTTACCTCTACTTCTGTTGCTACTACCATTCCACCTTCTCCACCTGCTTTAGTACCTCCCCGAGTAGAAGGGGGTTTTGAGACCACTACTATTACCACTACTGTGACTCCTCGAGAGCGAACTGGATCTCGGCCGAGGGTTACTGGTCAGGACAAGGTCTTGGACCAGTTCATCCTTTCCTGTCCTGGTGAGAGCTTAGCTCCAATGACCTTGCTGCCTTTTGAGATTCTACTTACCAAGGGTTCTGCGCTTATTGCTGAGGTTAGCAGGAATCATGTCCTAATTCATTAATATTCTGATACATCCATAACTAATACGTTGGTGGTAGCTAACATGGTTACTGTGACTTGTAGAAGGCATTAGAAGACACTCAATGTGACTTGTTGCGGTTGAAGCGTGCTCATGATCAGGAAACCCTCAAATCAAAACGGTGAGCTTTAGAGAGGATCTCTTAGAGAAAGAAAGCAAGAAAATAGATGAAGGAGAATCAAGCTCTGCCCTTTCAGGTGGCCAACTTAGAGGCTGTATTTGACTCCACTTTTGGTGACGACTATTTTTATGTTGCATTCCATACAGCCCAGACTCTGCCCCGTCCCTTCGGCTTAACTATCATCGCTGACTAGAACGAGGAGGAAATCTTTGAGAGGGATAGAAAGCTCTCTACCCTGGCTAATGATTGAACAGGTCATTCTAGGACTGCTGGTCTTAATGACAATACAGGTGGTGGTTGCAGCCAATAACTTACCTCTTCCTTTTTGCCTAATAGGGATGCTACTAGTATAGACCCCCCCTGCTAAGTCTCCAGTCGAGGTAACCTCTCCAATTGAAAAAGAGGTCCCATCATCACCTAACAAGGTGGTGGTGGAGATCCCTGATCCCTAAAATTCAATTGAAGCTGGAGTTACTTTACCTTGCCAGACTGACGTCGCAGAAGGTCAATGGAATCCTAGATTACGGTAAGGAAAGTTGGAGAGGATCTTTCAGGAGTGAAGAAGGAGACAGAGCAAGTAGGATCGGAGGCTCTGGTGATCTATCAGAATGACTTGGTTTCGATCGAGGTCTTTACTGAGATTGCTCGAGTGGAGCCTGAGGAGCAGATTCTAGGGGATGAAGCAGAAGGAGGTCTACTGGTGGGAAATGATGAGTGAACCGGTAATCTGATAGATCATCTATTTAGGTTGCTACGAAATGGGGGTGACATCTTACATGTTCGTGCTTTAGACTTTAACCATTCTTGGTAGCCATATTATATCCTTATTTATTTTTTAATGTAGCCCAATAACAGGGGATGGGCACCCTGCTTCAGATGAATGGAAACAGTCTTATTTTTTTTTTCCATTTTGCTTGTATCCGGTTTATCTCCTCGCTTGATCTAGGATCCAGTTACTCATATATACCCGTCTCATGCAAGAACTGGTAATATAAGAAGTGATTAAAATAGTTGCTAAGTGTTAAAAGTCAAATTGGACCCAGTGACATGGGTCATCCTTATCTTATGACTTAAGCGAAATCAAGTGTAGCTTGTGCTCGATAATCAAGGATCTCCCTTGGTCACGATATTTATTAATTTGAGTCCCTAGTACATGCCTAGTTTAAATGGATTCTGACAACACAAAACAACTTGAAAATAGGTGAGGTGATAAATAAGAGTAAACAAAAGACCAGTACTAGGTTGTTGTGGTACTTGGTCTTCATAGGACCCTCTATCACACTTGATTTTCCTTTCTTAGAGAATCGAGGTACCAAGTATTCCTATTTTTAGGAATTTCAATGCATAGGCAAAATTCTTGGTCAAACTAATCCGGGTACCCTCCATCCCTGTACGAGGGAGGTACCTTACCATGGCAATCTCAATCAGGCAGGAAGCTATGCACTTACGCTTAGACCTTTCTTGGAGGTGGTTGCCTAACCAAGGCATCAGGATTGTCATTCGACTATCCTGGTCTTGTGATCTGACTGGCAACTAAGCACTTATGGTCAAACCCTTTTTAGCGAGGGGTGGTGCCCGACCAAGGCATCAGAAGTGGTAAGGGGCCTTCCCTGGCGAATCTCAGGTCTCATGAGCCAGTTGGCAACTATGCACCTACACTTTGACCCTTCTTGGTGGGGGTTGGTACCCGGCCAAGGCATCGAGTTGGCTATATGGCCTTTCTCGGTTCATGGTGATCATGGCAAATTCTCGTTGGCGAAAACATAAACAAAATTGTGATGGAGAATCAAAACAAAGACTTTATATAATGATTAACTGAAATTACAAATTATTCATGAGCTGTTAATGTTGATTCCTAATCTGCTTGGGAAACCTTTGTCTATAGGCAAAACATCTTCAAGTGGTTCACATTCTAGGTGAGGTCGATAGGTAGCCCTTCCATATCTTCGAGCTTATAGGCTCCGCTTCGGACTGCTACCTTCACCAATTAAGGGACTTCCCAATTGAGGCCAAGTACCCCGTCCGATCGAACTTTGGTGTTATGGGTCACTTTCCGGAGTACCGGGTCTTCTTCCTTGAAGCTGTGAGCTCTAACCTTTAAATTAAAATACCTCACAATTCAGTTTTGATAAACTGCGACTCTCTCTACCACCTTGTCTTGCTTTTCCACCTGGAGGTCCAGGTCAGCCTTGAGCTTAACCTCGTTGGTTTTTGGCTCGAAATGTTAACCCCTAAATGAGGTCAATTTGTGCTCAATGGGTTAGACAACTTCCACTCTAAAAGCTAAGGAGTATCGTGTTTCCTCTGTCGCTGTTCTCTTAGTAGTCCGGTAAGCCCAGAGTAACTCGGGAAGCTTTTCTGCCCACTTGCCTTTTTTTCTACTATATCTTTTTCTTTAAGTGTTTCTTAGTGGTTTTATTGGTGGCTAATACCAGCCCATTAGTTTGGGGGTAAGCTACCGATGCAAAGCGGAGGTCAATTCCTAGACCTTCACAGAAGTTCCTGAACCGTGCGTTATCGAACTACTTGCTGATATCAGTAATGATGATTGTCAGGGTACCACACCTACAAACCACGTCAGTCTTGATGAGTTTGGTGGTGTTCTCCTCCTTAATATGGGAAAGTTTTCATGCTTCCACTCACCAGGTAAAGTAATCGATTGTAATTATCGCTTGGTTGACTTGACAGGGAGTAGTAAGGAGAGGTCTGATCAAGTCAATTTCTTAGGTAACAAATAGGTAAGGCAAGCTAATTGAGGAGAGTCGCTTCGAGGCTAGGTGGCTCAGGTTAGATGCCTTTTGGCAAGGTCCACATGACTGCACAAACCTTCTTGCATCATGGTGGAGGGTTGGCTAGTAGTAACCCATAAAAAACACCTGGTATGCCAACGCTTCCCTTATGGTATGGTTCCTACACTGGCCAGAATGAACCTCTTTGGGTGCCCAACTAGCATTATCCAGATGTAAGCACCAAAGTAGGGGGAGAGACCTTCCTCTAAGGTAGAGGTATCCGTCTACCATGCAGTATCAGACTGAGGTTTTTTTGAACTTTTATGTATGCTATGGGTCATTTGAAAGCTTCCTTCTTAGAGATACGCTACTGTCGGATCCATCTAGCATAGGAGTCGATCAACCGGGTTAACTTTCTTTCCCGCTGTTATGATTACGCTCAATAGCAAGAGTGTAATAATGTATTTGACAATCGTTTAATGTTAACAAAGTAATTTCTAGTTTAACAAATCTTATAGCATTTATACTTTAATTATTATAATTGTCAAATGTAAATAATCATAAGGTCAAAAGACTATTAGAAAAGATGAATTGTTCGTACATCTAGATATGTATGAGTTAGACACAATTCTTTAGTTAGTCTTTAACAATATTCACAAGTTAAGATAAAGGTTGGACGCCTTTACCTTGATAAAGTTGCAGATTCTTTTGCTAGCATTTGAGTGGGTTCAAATGTGTTATGATGAGTCTAAAATCATCAAAGTGTGGTGTCTTTGGGAAAAAGAATCTAGTGCACTGAATAGGATCACAGTGATTTAATTTATCCACAACCGTCAATGGATAAAAGTTATCACTTGAAGACAATCGGAGAG
Source organism: Dipteronia dyeriana (assembly GCA_032871835.1). Taxonomy (NCBI): domain Eukaryota; kingdom Viridiplantae; phylum Streptophyta; class Magnoliopsida; order Sapindales; family Sapindaceae; genus Dipteronia; species Dipteronia dyeriana. The sequence continues at coordinate 18,250,626 of CM065296.1, read as the reverse complement.
TCTATCTCAATCCTGAGATAAATGTTGGACTTATGGTTGCAAGTGTTATCATTTGAGCTATCAATAAGTACGATTATAAAGCATAGTCTATCCTCGATAGTTTAGTGGTATTAACTTGTTAATCGATAGAGGACTTCATTTATAGATATGGACATCGTGGCATCTTTTATTAAATGTGAGTAGAATATCATGGTATGGATATTTTGAGGTATTGGATATTAAATCTAAATGTTAAGTTTTAATAGTGTCTATTGAAATATGGCTTATGGACAAGTCAAAATATCCAAGTTCAAAATGTGGTCATATCAGTAAATATGGTAACTAGGAGAACTATAGGTGGTCTATGAGCTTTTGGCGATTACTAGTATTCTTCACGAGGATATACTATCTCCATTAAGATTATCTAGGGTACTAATGAGGAATATTAACTTATTCTATTTTTATTTAAAATTTCAATTTTAGTTCTTTAGTGGATTGAGCTAAAATCAATAGATCGAACCTAAGTGAATCATTTGATGATTGTGATAAGGTTATGTCTATTGGAGCTTAAAGTTAGATAGCCTGCTTAGATCCCTAATTCACACAAACTTACATGAATCACTTGATATATTCTACCGAACCAATTTGTGGGTCCATATAGAATTGTATTAAGCCATGTGGACTTGTTTCTTTTAGTAAGAATGAGTCATGTTCACATGTGGACCTTTTATTGAGGTCCAATGGATTTAATAAAATAGGAAAAAACAATATATATGCCCATGTATGGACTTGGGTTGCAAGGCTAAATACAATAGCCTAATATATTGTTTTTATTTTATTTTATAATTAAATGGAAATTAATTAATTATTTATTTAATTAAAAGTCAAAATCTTTTTCCTAGTAGAAGAAGGTCTCCTAGTGTCATACTATTGTTGGTAGTATGATAAATATCAAATACTATAATTGATAAGTAGATAAATAAAAGGAATTTTTTTATCTAGTCATATTATGAAGTATTTGATTTCTATCAGAACTTTAATTGACAATTGGTCAAATTAGAAAACTTTGATATAGTCACAATTTAATTTATATTCAATAATTGGTTATTGAATAAATACACTATTGAGTTGGATTATGAGTCTTGGTGTGAAAAAGAAGTCTTTTTTGGGAGAGGATTCTTGGTCACCAAATAAATCCTCCTCTAATGAGTATTCTTGCCCACTAAGTAAATCCTCTTATAAAGAGGATTCTTGCCCACCAAGTAAATCCTAAAGTCCTCTTTATGAGAGGATTTGGATGCCTATATATACTCCTATGTAAAATTTGTCCAACCTAGTTTTTCTTGAAGAGAAATTTTGGCCAAGCTAGTTTTTCTAAGAGAAATTTTGGCCAACATAGAATTTTGAGAGAGAAAAATTTAGTTTTGATTCTAGATAAAATTCAGTCAACTCATAGAAACAGTGTGTAGAATTCGGCCAAGCATAGAAAAAAAAGGGAACATTTTTGTGTTCGATAGTGCATTAGTATCCTTTACATCAAAAGTATTCTATGTACAAATATCGAATCGGGTTCACGCGAATTTCAATCAAATAGATTGATAATTCATAAGTGACCAAACGTTCTTGAGTTTTTTCTTGGAGGATTATTGTGACTTAACAAAAGAAAAAGATTTTGTTTGTTTCCATCCTTAGGTATACAATTCAAAGAAAGGGAGATCACACTCCTAGCTGATTCACGTTCATGATTGGATTGAAAGATCTTACGGGTTAAATTCAACGCAACTTCAATCGTCAAGAGAAAAATGTACGATACTTTTAATATATGTTAATTAATCAAGGGTTAAGGTTCTTTATTTTAAGAGGAGGATTTTAAAATATACTCAAGCCCCTTTTTCCACTTTCGCCATTTTTTATTTGATTTTTCCCTACACCCGCAACTATGCTGGACTGGGTGATTACCTGGAATGGTACTCCTTTGGGTAGGGTCCGTCTCCAGTTGGCAGCTATCTTGGCCAATACGTCTGCTTGATGATTTTCTTGGCAAGGAATCTGCTCTATCTTGAACCCTTTGAACCCTTTGAACCCCTTGAACCGAGTCTTGAGCTGCAGGACCAGCTTGAGGTAAGCTGTCATGTTGTCGCCCTTGCCTGGTACAACCCGATGACCTGGTTGACGACAAGCTATGAATCGCTTTTCACGTGGAGGTAGTCAGCCCCCAGTTAAATTGCTGCTCTCATCCCAGCTAGAAGAACTTCATACTGCACATCATTGTTGGTGGCTTTGAACTCAAAACAGAAGCAGTGGCAACATTTCATTTTATCCGGATCAATAAGGATGATGCCTGCCCCATTCCCTACCTAACTTGATGCTCTATCAACACAAAGGATCAAGATTTATCAACTAGTTGGCCAATCCCTGAGCTTCTAATCTTTCTACGGGATTGAATATCGATTTTAAGAGGTTCCAGGATCCCGGAGAGCTAAGAATTCAGTGACAAAATCTGCTATTGCCTTGCCTTGATGGTGGTCCTCGCCTTTTACTTAATATCTAATTGAGTGAGTTCAAGAGCCCATAGAACTAACCTTCCGAATATGTTCGGCATTTGTAATAGCTGACAGAGAAGTTGATCAGTTATTACTACGATCGTGTGAGCCTAGAAATAAGGGCGAAGCTTCCTCACCGAGGTCACCAAGGCAAAAGCAAGCTTCTCCAGGAGGGTGTAATTCCTCTTTGGCTTCATCAAGGCATGGCTCAGGTTGTAAATAGGCTAATAAACCCCATCTCTGCCTTCTTTAACCAAAGCTCCACTCACTATTGTCTTGGATACTGTTAGGTAAATCTTCAACTCCTCCCCGTGTATTGGCTCGACTAGCAGCAACGAGCTGGCTAGGTATTTCTTCAATTCTTGAAAGTCCTCCTCACTGTCTTGGTTCTATTTCAGATTCTTTCCTTGCTTGATTGCTTTGAGAAGAGGAGGCACTTTTCTGTCGATCGTGATATGAAGCGGTTGAGCGCCGCTACTCAACCGGTCAACTGCTGTACCTGTTGGAGAGAGCTGAGGGATTCTCGGTCCATGATGGCTTTGATCTACTCTAGGTTTGCTTCAATGCCTCTCTCATGGACCATAAATCCTAGGAACTTCCCTACAGTTACCTAGAAGGCGTATTTGGCAGGGTTCAACCTCATCTGATTGTCTTTGATGATTTGAAAGGTTCGACAGAGGTGGTCCTAATACTGCTCAGCCATCTGGGATTTTGTGATCATATCATCGATATATACCTCCATCATTCTTCCTATTTATGGCTTGAACAACTGGTTGACCAATCATTGGTAGGTGGCTCCCGTTTTCTTAAGACCGAAGGACATAACCTTGTGATAGTAAAGGTTCTGCCAGATGATGAGGCTAGTCTTGTCTTGGTTTGCGGGGAGTATCACGACCTGATTATACCCTGTGAATGCATCTATGAAGCTTAAAAGCTTGTTCTCTGTTGTGGAGTCTACCAGCTGATCAATCTTTGATAGCGGAAAGCTATCCTTCGGGCTGGCACGGTTGAGATCTGTACAATCTACGTACATACGCCACTTCCCATTCACTTTGGTTACCATGATCACTTTGGAAATCTATTTCAGGCATCAAGATTCTCGAATGAATCTTGCATTCAATAATTTATCAACCCTTTCCTAGATTACAATGTTTCTTTCAGTATTGAAGGGTCGTCTCTTCTGCTTAACCGGTTTATAGGCGGGGTCGACCACCAATTTATGAGCGGCTAGGGAGATAGGAATCCTGGGCATTTCGTCATGGTTGCAGGTGAAGATGTTATTATACTCTCTGAGGAGCCTAATCAATCTTTCCTTTACCCTTGCTTCCAGTATGGCTTTGACCTTAACTACCGAGACATCACCCTCCTTCATTAGTACTTCTTTTAAAGTGTCGGCCGGATAATCGATGGACCATCCTTTTTCTTCTTCCATTTTTTCTGGCAGGATCTCTAACTCGGGTTCCTCTACTGCTACTTTAGCTTCCCTCGTAATGTCTTGGGTATCAAGATCCTTTTCCGATGACATCTGCTCCAGTATATTTGATATCTGTGAAAACTGTTTGGCCAAGGCCACTAGGCTGGTCGACATAATGTAGCATTTACGAGATACCTGCAGGTCATCGCGTACCTCACCTACTTTGCTTCCTACCAGGAATTTGAGGATGTTATGGTAGACAGATTGCACCTCTTTAAGGGCTGATAGAAAGGGTCTCCCAAGGATGACGTTATAGGTTAACGGGGCATCCATCATAACAAAGTCCGTCATCAGGTTTTGCTGGAGGAGTGCATTCCCGATGATTACCGTAGAATTTTGGATCCCATTGGTACAATTGAGTCCCCAGTAAAGCCATATAAGGGGTGGTGCAAATGCTGTAACACCATTGCTTTAGGTTGAGTTTTGCTAGGATGTCCATGAAAAGGATGTCCACGTTGCTATATGTATCAATCAGCACGCGATGCGCCAATCAATTGGCGATCTGTACCGACACCACCATGGGATCATCGTGCGGCTGCACGGTGTTGTATACATCTGCTTTAGTAAAAAAGATCTGGGCTGACTGGGAGGTTCTTACCAAGCTCCGATATACCTTTGAAGATACCTTGCTCTTCTTCAATTTAGGGGATCTCCATTTCAGGGTTCTTTCTAAATTTTTTGGAGGTTCTAGTTATGGTGCGTCCTCTATTGGTGGTGTGTATGACCTAGATTTGCTGCATCAGGTTTTTCTGTTCACCTTTTCTCTTCACTGTATAATCTCAGATCTCGGTTTGAATCTCCTTACCTATGTGGATGCTATCTCTCACCAACTACAAGAATTCCACCAAGCAACCACTTCTCACTATTGCTTCGATCTAGTTACTCAAGCTAAAGCACTCCAATGTGTTGTGCCTCACATCCTCATGGAAGTCACATTATTTATATCGGTTCCTCGTGTCAACTGGTGCTTTCATAGGACTAGGTTTTCCGAGCAATCTTCTATCATGGATAGCGAGGTAGATCGTCCCACGGAATGCGTTCAACGGGGTGTAATGACTATAACTCCTCTCGTCCTAAGTTATAGGGGCTACTACTCTCGGTGGGGTTAATGTTCAAGGTGGAGTTCGCCTTGTTGGGTACCGCTCCCGTTGAGGTTGGAAAGGTTGGGAGCGGTATCTTGGCCGAATGAGAGGTCTACTTTTATATTTCTGCACCGGGGTAGGCTTGGGCGCCTCTTTCTTCTGGCGCTTGGCAGTTCTTATGTCATCATGCTCGATCTTGACTCTGACTTGCTCATCTATCTTTATCTGCTCAAGAGTCCTATCATAAGCCTTCTGATATGTCTTTGGTCGGCGCTTAGCGAACGACCGGAACAATCTGCCTACCACAGGTTTCTATGGAAGTTGGCTAAGGTCTTCTTTTCTAGAAAAGACCCATTTGGATCACCTCTTTGTGGAACCTCTCCACATATGTCCTTAGTGTTTCACCATGCTCTTGGATCACATACTGCAAGTGGATCGGATCTTTTGGTTGTGGCTTGACCCCTTGAAACTACGAGCAGAAATCACTGGATAGTTTAGTAAAGTAGTCCATGTTACCCACCAGTAACTTTCTGAACCATATCTTGGCATAGTCGTTTAGTGTGGTTGGAAATATCCTGCACATGGTTGCCCTGGTTGCTTTCTGGACCTCCATCTGCTGGACATAGCTCTCTAGGTGGCTTAAGGGATCCTTAGTGTCGGAGAACTTGTTAGACGGCATTTTAAATTTTGGTGGGAGCTTTGCTTCCCTGATCCTCCACGAGAATAGGGCGTTCATCTCGGCCAAGGGGTCCTTACTGTTCTCCTTGTGCTTGCCCTTCCTCAACTCCTAGTACTCCCTCTACATCTTAGCTAGCTAATCCCAGAGGCGCTTGTTGCCAGTGTTCTTAGATTCGACCTCAAAGTCTTTGTTGTCTGATCCCTTTAATGAAATAGGGACCTCGCTCTGGTTATACCCTCGAGGAGGATTTTCTTGGGCGATTCTCTGACTACCATCGATATTGGCTTTAGGTTCCCTTCTAGTGGCCGCTGGCTGTGATAGGTGGCTGGGCCTCCTTGGCGGGATGTCGACAGCTGATTTCACCAATCAGGGTTGGTAACTGATTGGCCTACATGGATATGGGGGCACGAACCCTAACTTATCTTGGACTGAGGGCAGAGGCCCCAACCTGTCATGGACCAGTACTGGTGGTGGTGGTCCTAATTGGTCGAAAGCGGCCGTCCTAGCTCCCGAACTGTTTGGATCCATATGGGTTAAAAATTCCCTATGAAGTGTGTGTCTATAACCTAGAGGGGGGGGGGGGTGTGAATAGGTTTTAATTCGATAGATTACCAATTTTGCGAATTAATCAATATTATCGATTCTTCCCCATTCTATTAAGTGTTCTAGCAAAAGACAACAAACATAAAATAGTAACAACACGCAATATATACGTGGAAACCTTCCAAATAGGAAAAACCATGGGATGTTCAGTACGCCACACTTGATCTTCAAAATCCACTATTGAGAGAAAGTTTACAGCCTAGGTTGACCTCCCGTCTAACCCTCTAGTTACTAACCCTTTCACTCTACCCAACGGACCTTAATAGTGATTTTGGATCACCAACCTTGTGCACTAATCACATAGCCACAAGCTTAACCAACAATGAAGAGATAATGGCAACCTAAGTGAATATGCAAAAATATTCTTTAAGCAAAAATGCTAGGTCAAGACATTCATGCTTATCTAGGATTAATAATGACAATTAAAGCAAATCCTAGATATTAATGTTCTAAATGCAAAGGCAAGAAGAATTAGCTAGAAGAGTAAAACCGTCCTAAATTCTAGGTATCACAAATCAATGCATCTCAACCAACAACCAATACACAAGCATGTCATAAAAGCAATTAACCATACAATCAAGCATTTAATATGCAATAGAGACAGAAACCCTAGGTATACATGTATTTATAAAGAAACTATGAAGTCTAGAGCATGTAGAAGTTACCTAATCAAGAAGAAGATGATGCTTCACGCTTGGATGATCCTAGAATAAAGCTAGATGATCATGTGATGAAGTTGGGTTGAGTAAAAATAAGTGTTTGGGAGTCCCTCTCTCTCTCTAGAAAAGCTAGAACACACACAAATGGCTTCTTGGACTCTTAAGAACCAAAGAGAAGAGAAGAGAACATATATATATGGTGCCCTACACAAAGTGGTGTCATTTTGGAAGAAGGGCAACCAAATCCCGTCAGAACCGCTGGCTGTACCACTGTACAGCCAAGTGTCCAGACCGTGACACAAAAAGCGGTGCATCACCTGGACAACATCGCTCTATAGGCCGCTGTGCATGCAGGTGCACAGACCGCGGTCTCGACAACATACAACACCTGTGAAACTCCGCTTGGGAGACCTCGGTGCCACAACGTGTAGCCTCTGGTAAACACCGATGTGCAGACCGCAGCGTAGGCACTGCATAAAGAGCGGTCTGAGCTGCGGAATAGAGGAAGAAACTCCTCTTTTTATGGCACAAAATGCATTCAACACTTAAACAAAAATAAGATACACAAGGCACACAAAATGGAAAATAAGCATGCAAGCAAGATAATTAAAAGAAAATGTATGAGTGTGTGTGTGCACTAATACCTCTTTAATAAAAGTTAAGTAAGTGATTTTACCTTTGATGCTTGAGATTGGTTACGAACAATGAAGCCCTAAACTACCCTTACATATTGATCCCCAAATGTGGTTGTCAACGAAATAAGCCAATCAAACACCGAGGAACTTACAATCTCCCCCTTTGGCTGTTTCGTAACAAAACCACTCACTCACAAAGTATCCTCACAACAAAACAACAAGAAACAATAAGAGGTCAACAAATACATTCAATATTACAAGAGATACCTAAAGCTAAATCTTCAAATCTTCCATCTCTTGTAGAATGGTCATCCCTATAAAACAAAGAACTACACTTTCCAAGACATGTGTATGAGAGAGATCAAGAAAAAAATAAAAACACGTGCAATTTGCATAAATTTAGAAACAAGTAACATGCAATCAACAATGCACATAAGTTAACAATACAAAGTCAACTCCCCCTAAAAACGATATTCTCCTCCTATATGCAAAAACAAAACAAACTCCCTCAAAAACATCACAAGCTCCTCCTAAATCCAACATTACTCCCCCTTTTTGTCACAAGATAGGCAAAGGAATATTCCCCAATCGGGGTTCTGTAGCAAAGAGAGATATTTGCAATGTAAATGCATAATCATATACAACAACTTTATGCAGTTTAATTGAAAGAGAGAGAGAAATTCATGGAAGTTTTATTGATTGGAATATGTCGAAAGATTGCCTTGAATGAAATACATACAACATTAACTTTCAAAAGCATGGTATTTGGCAAAGGAAAATAGCGCATGAGGTTCCAAGAGAAGTCAAACCAATTTGCACCAAATTGTCAAAGGAAAACAAGATATAGTTTAACAAAAAAAAAATAAGAGCAACTATCAAGCTTTATAAGTTAAACAAGACATGAGCGACTATTGCGCCCTTTAAGATTTTTCCGGGCAAGATACCCGTATGATAGTAGCCTTGTTCAACAAGTTAAGAGAGAGGGACTATTGGATTGTGAAATCCTTGAAATGGATACAATATCCTTATTGAATGAAGTCTCAAAAGACACTTGCACACATATTTGCAATCATTTTTTAAGCATTCAATAAATTCATCATGCATAACACTTTAAGAATGTCAAGATCAAGTTTTTATAAACATGGAGATAAACTTTGGGTCAATCAAATGTACTTCCCAATCAAATTTCCTAGTCCAAAAATACATGTTTGAACACAAATGAGACATGCATTTCGAATAAGATAAAAACACACTTATTAAATAAAAAGTCATATAATAATATATGCATCCAAGATACTCAAGCAATTAATTAAAGAGTATAAAATTGAATAATTATTTGCTTATTAGATTGCAAATTTGCTCTCTTTGCTTGAGCTCCCCATATGGGTCAAACAGCAAAACTCATCAATGCATATGACAAATCCCAATAGACCTACTAAGAGATTTAAACTTAGTTGAATCTAATGGTTTTGTAAACAAGTCCCTAGTTGATCATTTGTGCCTATATGTTCAAGTGCAATGCATTTGCTCTCAACTAGCTCTCTAATGAAATGATGTCTAATGTCAATATGCTTGGTTCTAGAATGTTGGACAGGATTTTTTGAAATATTAATAGCACTCATGTTATCACAATAAAGAGTTAGAGTACCTTGCTCAAAGCCATAATCCACAAGCATTTGCTTCATCCAAAGGAGTTGTGTGCAAGCACTCTCAGCAGCTATATACTCAGCCTTAACTGTGGATAATGATATGGAATTTTGGTTCTTACAAAACCATGACACAAGATTGTTCCCTAGGAAGAAGCAACAGCCCGATGTACCCTTCCTATCATCACAATTACCTACCCAATCTGCACCACTAAAGCCAACTAAACTAGCATTAGTGTCAAAAGAGTACCATATCCCATAGTTTGATGTCCCATTCACATAACGAATGATTCTCTTCACAGAGGAGAGATAGGACTTCTTCGGATTGGCTTGATACCTAGCACACACACCAACACTAAAAGCTATATCGGGCCTACTAGCAGTCAAGTATAGCAAGCTCCCTATCATGCCACGATATAGACTTTGATCCACATTTTTTCCACTAGCATCCTTGCTAAGTTTCAATATGGTACTCATAGGTGTGTCACAATGCTTGGCATTCTCAAGGCCAAATTTCTTCACTAGGTTCTTGGCATATTTAGCTTGGGATATGAAGATCCCATCATGCATTTGCTTGATTTGCAAGCCTAGGAAGTAATTGAGTTCACTAACCATGCTAATTTCAAACTCATGAGTCATGACATCAAAAAATTGTTTAACTTTCAAGTTGTCATCAATATAAATTTGAGCTATGAATAGCTCATCTTTAATACACTTGATGAACAAAGTCTTGTCAACACTTCCTCTAGAGTAGCCATTTTCAACAAGATAAAGAGTGAGACGTTCATACCAAGCCCTTGGTGCTTGTTTCAACCCATATAGATCCTTTTTGAGACGATAAACATGATTGGGGTGGTATGGATCCATAAACCCCTTGGGTTGCTCAACAAACACTTCCTCTTGCAAGAAGCCATTGAGAAAGGCACTCTTAACATCCATTCGATGCAATTTAAACTTATGCACACAAGATATGGATAAGAGAAGCCTAATGGACTCTAATCGGGCAACGGGAGCAAAAGTCTCCTCAAAGTCGATACCCTCAATTTTTGAGTACCCTTGTGCTACCAGTCTAGCCTTGTTCCGCACAATGTTGCCATCCTCAACGGATTTATTCCTATAGACCCACTTGGTGCCTATCACATTAGCGTTCTTAGGTCTAGGAACTAGAGTCCAAACCTCATTTATTTCAAATTGATTTAGCTCTTCTTGCATAGCAAGAACCCAACACTCATCACTTAAAGCTTCATCAACCTTTTTGGGTTAAATTTTAGAAGTGTAGCAAGTACAACTAATTTGATTTGCTAATTGATGCCTAGTCCTAACACCTTCATTCACATCTCCAATGTTTTCACTCTTGTTGTGAAGATGTCTAACCCAAGGAGTAGGTTCCTTAGAGTCCAAGGTAGAATCTTTATCAAGAAATTGAGAGACCACTTTCTCAAGATTTGACTTTTCATCACTTGAAGTCTCACCAATCTTCTCCAAGAGAGGGTCATCAACCATACTAATCTCCTCATCATGGTTACTCACACTAGGCCTACAATCATCTATGATCACATTGGATGATTCCATAACACTTTGTGTCTTCAAATTAAAATCTCTATAGACCTTACTATTTAGGGCATAGCCAATGAAAATCCCTTCATCACTTTTAGCATCAAACTTTCCAAGTTGATCACGGTCATTTAGAATGTAACACTTGCTTCCAAATGAGTGGAAGTAACTAACATTTGGCTTCCTTCCCTTCCACAATTCATAAGAGGTTTACCTAGTACCGGGCCTTAAAAACATTCTATTTCCTATATAACAAGTTGTATTTACTGCCTCGACCCAAATATTCCTAGGAACATTGTTGCTAAGCAATATCACACGATCCATCTCTTGGAGAACCCTATTCTTCCTCTCTACAACTCCATTTTGTTGAGGAGTTCGAGGATCCGAGAACTTATGGGAGATTCCAAGACTATCACAAAAATTTTCAAAGCAAACATTTTCAAATTTTCTCCCATGGTCACTCCTAATTTTCTTAATGCATTTTATGTGAGAATCCTTCTCATTTTGAATTTAGTGCAAAGCTTTTTAAAATTTTTAAAAGTTTCAGATTTTTCTCTAAGAAAGTATGTCCATGTAAATCTAGAAAAATCATCAACACACACAAAGATGTACCTCTTGCCACCTAGACTCTGGTTTGCATGGGACCCATAAGGTCCATATGAAGAAGCTCTAGTGGCTCCTTGGTGGCAAGATACTTACCATTTTTATGCACACTCTTAGTTTGCTTTCCTTGTTGACAAGGTCCACACACTCCCCCAATCCTATTTCCAAACTTAGGAAGGCTTCTCACAACATTCAACCTCTCAAGAACTTTCAAGTCTTTGAAATTCATATGACCTAACCTTTGATGCCACAATTCAACTTGATCAAAACTAGACAAATTACAAGTGATGTCATCGGAATCAAGACAATAACAATTGTCACTTGATCTCTTGCCTTTCAATAGAACTTGTCCATCTTCTCTTAGAATAGAGCAATCAACTTTTCCAAACATAACCGAAAGCCCTTTAACGCTTACATGTGATATGCTAATAAGATTGGCTTGCAAGCCATCTACATAAAGAGCATTAGGCAAGGAGGGCAAACCGGGGACGGAAATGTTTCCTTTTCCTAGAACCTTCTTACATGAACTGTAAAGTTCTCATTTGTTGATTGGCTTATTTTGTGAACAAATCATATTTTAAGGGTATAATGTAAGAGTAGCTTAGGCTCTCAAGACCTCAAGAAGAGAAGCACTGAAGGTAAAATTCTTGTGCTTACTTACTTTGAAGAGATAGTTTCACACACTCACAAATTCATACATAACTTTAATTCTTATATGTTGAGTGTTTTCTTGTGTGCATTTTGATGACTCTTATTGATTTATTTGCACCTTGTAATTAAATGTTTTATGTCATGTTTGGCATTAGAATAGGATGCATGTTTCATCACTCTTGAACTTGTTAAAATTGTAAGTTTGAGTGTTAAAATCAGATTGTGCGCTGGTGGTGAGCTACTCGACCAGCGTACCACACCAGCGTAACATTCCAGTGAGTTGTTGCAAATGTTACGGCACTGTGTTGAGCTGATGCACCAGTGTAAAGATGCAAAATATAGGCATACGCTGGTGGTGCGCTACTCGTCCAGCGCACCTCACCAGTGCAAACATTCCAGAGGATCTGTGCTTGTGTTGCACCACTGGGATGCGCCACTCATCCACTGCCTGTTGTAAAAATAGGTTGTGCACTGGTGATGAGCTGCTCGACCAGCGCACCTCACCAGCGCACAATGAAGAAGCTAGAACATTTTTTCCAAAACGGCATCACTTTGTTTGAATCATATATATATATATATATATATATATATATCATTGTCTTAAGGTCGTGTAAGAGTTCAGAACATCACATATTTTCCTTAGAACACATTTCAAAGAAAAACTCTTCCAAGAACTCATCTTTAATCACTCAAAACATTCCCCTGTGCATCAAAACTTCATCTTGCATCATCTAAGTTCATTTAGAGTGCATGAATGGATAAGGTTGCTTCATCACATCTGGTTTGGTAAGTTCTTCACTATCTTCTTACAAGTTAAGCGTTTTACTTGCTAAACCTTCTCTTTAATTTATTTGTATGCTATTAGAACATTTTCTAGATACAAATTAGAGATTGTTGTGATGCCATGATTGAGTGTTATATTGTGATAGCTAGGATTGTTGTTGTTGATAACTTCTAGCTAAATCTTTATGCTTTGCATATAGATATTGTTTAGGACTCATTGATTGCATTTAGTAATTGCATTATAGTCCTTGCCATTCTTAATGACAACATGTGTTGATTTGGCTTTTATGATAGCTTCATAGGATTGATTGTTCTATGTTTAGCTAAGCTTTATGACATGTCATTTAGCTCTTGATATCTAGGATTGCATTTATTACCATCTCATAATCCTAGATAAGCTTATAAGGTACCCTAGCCTTGTTTGTTGCTTGAATATCATCATATGTTCACATAGGGTGTTTATCTCTTCATTTAAGAGAAGTAAGTCTTGCGTTGCATCCGGGAGTAGGTTGCTTCAAACGTAAGCAAATTGGACTAGGTCCACTTAATACCGAGATTAGGTAGTGGTAGTGGGTTATATAACGGGAGTAGGTTGTAACGCCTCTATCATCAGTGGATTCGTTGTTCGAGTGTGGCGGACTTAACAGCCCATGGTTTTTCTCATTTGGAGGGTTTCCACGTATATCTCAAGTGTCTTTATTATTTCCGCACTTATTACACTTGTGATATTATTGTGACTAGTTAGGGGTATTTTTGTCTAATTGACCATTAACGAAAATTGAGTAAAATTTGATTAAAATCTATTCACCCCTCCTCTAGATTAATTCTATACACACAATAATATTTTTTTCAATTGGTATCAGAGCGGGTTCCTAGACATACATAGGTGATCCTTGCTCATTTTTGGTGTGTGTTGCATTTTGTATATGTATTGATCCTTCATACATTTGCATTCATACCATTTATTCATTAAACACAATGAGTGAAAACAGTGGCAACAAGGGAGCTTCTAGCAATAGATCTCCACTTCTCACCATATTGAATTATGCCTCTTGGAAAGGCAAGATGGAGTCGTATATTTGCCACATTCATGACTGGGCATGGATGGCGGTTGAAGATGGCTACACTCCACCCATGATGATTCCTATGGATGGAGGAGATGATGTACTCAAGCCAAAGGCACAGTGGAACGAACAAGAGTTTGAGGCATCAAAATGGAATAGGAAGGCAATGCATGCCATCCTATGTGCAATGGATGAGAACTAGTACAAGTTGGTTCAAAATACTAGGATAACTAAGGATGCATAGGATATCCTAGAGGTTGCACAGGAGGGAACCGATGTGGTTAAGGAATCGAAGCTTCAAGTTCTCCAAACGCAGTTCGAATTGCTCAAGATGGATGAGAACGAGTGCTTTAATGAATTTGAAGTAAGATTAATGAACATTATGAATCAAAGTCATCTACTTGGTGGCCCTTATTCAGATAAGAGAATCAAGCAAAATATTATGAGATCTCTACCCAAAAGATTTGAGTCTAAGGTGATGGCTTTAGAAGAGAATAATGCTTACAAGGATATGAAGTCGAGTGAAGTAATTGGGAGACTACTAGCTTATGAATCTAGGAAGAGTCTTACCACCACATCTCCTAAAAAACAAAAGGGAATTGCTTTGAAAGCCTCCAAAGTTGAGAAGGAGGAAAGTGATGACTCGGATAAGGAAATGGATTTACTAATGAGGAAGTTCAAGAAATTCTACAAGTCCAAGAGGAAAGATTTCGGATCCAAGGATCATGACTTGAAGAAAAAGACTCTTTTCAAGAAGTTTGAGCCTAGGGAAGAAAAGACCGGAAGGAAAGGGGTCCTATGTTATGAATGTGGTGGGATAGGTCACTTTGGCCCTGAATGTGCTAATTCGAAGAAGAAGAAAAAAGGAAAGGTGGTGACCACCCCATCAATTGATAGTGGAAGTGATAACTCCAATGAAGGAGATGATTCCTCTAATGATGAAGAGATTATTCTTAACTACACGGCTTTTGGAGCCTCCTTTGTGGAAGATGTAGAAAAAGGCAACAAGGCCTTAGTTTGCAACCTTGAAGAAGGATGTGATGAAAAAGTAGCTAAGAGAATGATAAGTGAAGCTACTTACATTGATGATGCCATCATGGCAACAAGTGACACTAGTGATGACTTTAGTGATAAGAGTTTTTCATCTCACTCTACAAATGGAAATGTAGAGAGTATGAACCTTGAAGGGTTTATTGAGCATTTTCAAAGCTTAAGGTTGAATATGAAGAAAGAGGTTCGGAAGCTAAGGGAAGTGAACCTAAAGCTATCAACTGAAGTGACTCACTTCAGTGAGAAAGTGGAGAATGGAATAAAAGTGGAAGAAAGCTTGAAAGAGGAGCTTAGAGAAGCTAGAGAGTTGATTGCTAGATGACTTCAAGTACAGAGAAGCTTTACCATATGCTAGGAGTTGGCAAGAAGCCGAGTGACAAGAGAGGTCCAGGATTTGAAGATGATAAGGAGACCTCAACTCCTAGCACGACGGTATTTGTCAAGAGCTTGGACTTCAAATAACCTCTTCCTCCACTTCATCCTAAGAATAAAATTGAACTAGGAGAGTGTTCTAGAAATGTCCAAGTCAAGATGGCACCAATAAGTCAATCTCAAGCTAAACCAATAAGAGCACTTCAAGCAACTGTCCCTCAAACTAAAAGCCATCAAGCCAAGAAGCATTTCCTACATGCTCAACAAAGAAAGCAATCTTCTCCAACTCAACAACAAGAGAGAAGCGAATCAATACAACACCAAAGGAAAGCTCAAAGACATGGGGAAAGCACCTTTGTCCTCGCAAAGGAATGGTATGACCCTCATTTTATTCCTTCATGTCATTTTTGTGGTGTTGATGGTCATAGGAAAGCTCAAAGACAGTGGATTCGTTGTTCGAGTGTGGCGCACTTAACAACCAGTGGTTTTTCCCATTTTGAGGGTTTCCACGTATATCTCAAGTGTCTTTATTATTTCCGCACTTATTACACTTGTGATATTATTTTGACTAGTTAGGGGTATTTTCATCTAATTGACAATTAACAAAAATTGGGTAAAATTTGATTAAAATCTATTCACCCACCCTCTAGATTAATTCTATACACACCATAATATTTGTTTCATGAACCATCACTAAAGGTGAGAAATCCACCATCCTCCATCACTAGAGTTTCAAAGAAACTCTTGTTTCTTGTCATGTGCCTAGAACACCCACTATCAAGGTACCAAGTATTAATGGCTTTGGCTTTCAAGGCTACTTGAGCCACATGACAACAAAATTCATCCTTTCTAGTCCACCTAGATGAGATATTACTATTTCTAGGAGTCATGGGTTCATTTTCTCTAAATTTCCTAGGTGCATGCATTTTGGCTCTTCTAAGCATATTCTTCTCAATCATGCTTTCAAAATGACACAACTTAATAAATTTAAAACAATTTGGCCTTATGTGACCTTCAACACCACAATAATGAAAAATGGGAGTAAAGTAAGAATTCATACCATATTCTTGTGCAAGCATAGAAGACTTCCCTCTCCTTTGAGTTGTCCTTTGATGTTGAGCCGGATCTCTTCCTTGAAAGACCCTTTGTTATTTAGCCAAATTAACTCTCCCTCTTAGTTGTGGGTGAAAGATCCTTTGTTGACTTTGAGAGCTCCTTGGTTGTTGAGGTCTTGTTTGATGAGCTCTAGCTTTTGGTGGACGTGTTTTAGCTTGAGACTTTGTTTGAGCTTGATTTGATGATTCACCAACCTCATTTGATCTCATTTGTTAGTGTGACTCTTGACCCTCTTTGTCCTCTTAATTCTTGGCAAAGATGGTCTTCTTCAAGAAAGTTGCATCCTTGCTTCCACATATCCTAAGCCCATTTTATCACTAGGACTCTTTCCAGATGATAGCATCTTGTCAAGTTTCTCAGTTCCGGATGTCAACTTGGCAACCAATTCCTTTGCTTCCGTAAGCTCAATCTTCAAGTTCTCTTCACTCTTCTTAGTGATCACAAGCTCCAATTTCAAGCTCTCTTCTAACTCTTTTCCACTCTTCACTTTCTCACTCAAGCTAGTTATCTTGAAAGTCAACTCTCGATTCTCTTTTTTCAACTCTTGACTCTATTTTTTCTTTTTCAATCTAGACTTTTCAAAAAACCTCATGAAGTCTACGTAGTCCATTTCGTCATCAATCTCAAACCTTGAGTTAGAAGAGGTACTCTCATCACTATAGTCATCTACTTTTTCCTTATCACTCACAACTTCCTTGCCATTATGAGATGTTGTGAAGGCAGTGAAGTTTGCAACTCTATCTTCATCATATAAAGATTTTTCTTCCTCTCCTTAGTCTTCATTATCGCTCCAAGTGGCCTCCATCGCCTTCCCTTTTTTCTTTTTCTTCAAATTTTCACATTCTGGAGCAATATGACCAAAACCACTGCATTCATAGCATTGAATGCCCTTCTTGGAGTCACTTTCTTGAGACTTTTCAATCTTCTTAAAGGGAGTTTTCTTTTTCACTTCCTTCTCATTTGACCCAAAACCTTTCCTCTAAAACTTCATGAATTTCTTAAATCTTTTAACCATGAGGGCCATTTCTTCATCTGAGTCCTCCTCATCTTCTTCAACCTTAGTGGTCTTTAAGGCAATGATCTTTTGCTTCTTCGGAGGTGTGGGTGAGGTGTTCCATCTTGAATCATAAACTAGAAGTCTTTCAATAACTTCACTTGGCTTCATATTCTTGTACTCACTATTCTCATGTGCCGTTTGAAGAATGTCCCAAGCCTCCTTTGCAATCCTAGTGTTTTGGACCAACTTGTATTGATTATCATCCATGGGGCAAGGGATGGCATGCATAGCCTTGTTGTTCCATTTTGATGCTTGAAACTCTTGAGTACTCTAACTATACTTAGGCTTAAGAGCTTCTACACCATCATCAGTGGTCATTGTTGAAGGAGTGTACCTACCTTCAATAGCCATCCAAGCACAGTCATCTATTTGGCAAAGATAGGCTTCCATCTTGCCCTTCCAAGAAGCATAATTCACCCCATTGAGCAAAGAGGGTATTGTGCTTGAGGCTACCTCATGACTATTATCGTTTCCACTCATAGTGTTTAAGGGTGATAAAGGTAATGCAAATGCAATGTCACACATAAACAAAATCGAACTACACCAAGCACGATACACATAGAGCACGGATCACCTAAGTATATCTAGGCACCAGCTCTGATGCCAATTAAAAATTCCCAAGAAAGTGTATGTCTATAACCTAGAGGGGGGGGGGGGGGGGTGAATAGGTTTTAATTCGACAGATTACCAATTTTGTGAATTAATCAATATTATCGATTCTACCCCATTTTACTAAGTGTTCAAGCAAAAGACAACAAACATAAAATAGTAACTACACTCAATATATATGTGGAAACCCTCCAAATAAGTAAAACCACGGGCTGTTCAGTGCGCCACACTCGATCCTCAAAATCCACTATTGAGAGAAAGTTTACAACCTAGGTTGACTTCCCGTCTAACCCTCCAGTTACTAACCCTTTCACTCTACCCAACGGGCCTTAATAGTGATTTTTGGATCAACAACCTTGTGCACTAATCACATAGCCACAAGTTTAACCAACAATGAAAAGATAACGGCAACCTAAGTGAATATGCAAAAATATTCTATATGCAAAAATGCTAGGTCAATACATTCATGCTTACCTAGGATTAATAATGATAATTAAAGCAAATCCTAGATATCAATGTTCTAAATGCGAAGGCAAGAATAATTAGCTAGAAGGGTAAAACCGTCCTAAATTCTAGCTATCACAAATTAATGCATCTCAACCAACAACCAATACATAAGCATGTCATAAAAGAAATTAACCTACAAGCAAGCATTTAATATGCAATAGAGACTAAAACCCTAGGTATACATGTCTTTATAATAAAACTATGAAGTCTAGAGCATGTAGAAGTTTCCTAATTAAGAAGAAGATGATGCTCCTTGCTTGGATGATCATGTGATGAAGCAGGATTGAGTAAAAATAAGTTTTTGGGAGTCCCTCTCTCTCTAGAAAAGCTAGAACACACAAAAATGGCTTTTTGGACTCTTAAGAACCAAAGTGAAGAGAAGAGAACATATATATATATATATATATATATATATATATATATATATATATATGGTGCCCTACACAGAGTGGTGACGTTTTGGAAGAAGGGTAACCGAATCCCTTCAGGACCCCAGGCTGTACCGCGGTACAAGCAAGTGTCCAGACTGCGGCACAAAGAGCGGTGCATTGCCTGGACAATGCCGCTCTGTAGACCGATGTGCATGCAGGTATACAGACCGCGGTCTCGACAACATGCAATGCCTGTGAAACTCCGCTTGGGAGGCTACGATGCATGCAACATGCATAAGCCATGGTAGCCACAACGTGTAGCCTCTGGTAAACACCGATGTGTAGACCGCATCGTAGACACTGCACAGAGAGTGATTTGAGCCTAGGAACAGAGAAAGAAACTCCTCTTTTTGAGGCATAAAAAGGTATTCAATACTTAAACAAAAATAAGATACACGAGGCACACAAAATGGAAAATAAGCATGCAAGCAAGATAATTAAAAGAAAATGCATGAGTGTGTGTGGACTAATACCTCTTCAATAAAAGTTAAGCAAGTGATTTTACCTTTAATGCTTGAGCTTGGTTACAAACAATGAAGCCGTAAACTACCCTTACATATTGATCCCAAAATATGGTTGTCAACGAAATAAGCCAATCAAACATCGACGAACTTACAATGCTAGGTTCTACCGGTTGAGGGGTAATTCCTTCTGCAATCAACCATAGGCAAACACTTTCCATGAAAGCGGCGACCTGTTGTTTTAGCATAGCCAGACCTATCACCGGAGGAAATAGAGCTTACTAGGTATTGGTCAGTCCTGGAGATGGGTTTTGTTGTTTTGATCTTTTTCCTTTCCTTTGATCCTTCCGGGTGGAGGCTGCGGATTGATGACCAAATGCTTCTGGCTGCCCCTGGGAATATTGAAGTCTTATGGTATTGTTGTAACAGTAAAAAAATTAAACACGTGATAAAGAAATGGGTGTAGAATCTTCCTACAGATGGTGCCAAAAAGTGTTAGCTGAAAATTTACTCAAGGTGAGGAATCTCAGTTAACACCCTCAGGACCGCAACCTAGATAGATCATGATCGGGGTAGGTACCTTTGGTGCCGGTTACACGTGTAAGAATGAATGAAATGGAGGCAAAAATGGTGATTAATTGAACGATGCTATTTAATTCATTAATCTAAAATGTACAAGTGTTAAAAATAGCTTTCTATCTCTTTCTTTTCTCTCTACTTAGTTGGAGGTGGCAAAGGCTTACATGCCAATAAGTGGACACAAATAAAAATGGTGACGGCTAGGCTTGATGCTCACTATAGGATCAAGCGATAACACCAAAGGCACTTTTTTTTTCTCTTTATTCAGTAGATATTATCCTTGTATTTATACATGAAGTTACTAGTGTTTTTCCTTGGCTTACAAGTCAAAGATCACTGGATTGATCTTATTTCCCCATTTGGTATGATTTTCTGTTTAATGTGGTTGACCCTTAATAATCAGTTGGCGGAGGATATCTTGGCGGGAAACATAATTGTTTCCTTTATGAACTCATTCATTATGGTTGCGCATACGTGGAGCTTGTTTATAGTTTGGAGGGTAATTTGATTTGATCTGTTAGTGGTGCGACACCTCAAAGCATCAATCTGGTGATATGGCATTTAATCACCTTAACGATAAGGTACCTCACAGTACAAGTCTGCTGGTGCGGTATCTTAAGGTACCATCCGATGAGGTGGCGCTTGACCGATGGCGATGACGAGGTAGGTCAAGGTATCGTTTTTGTAGCGAGGCACTTGGTTGATCTAGTTGGAGCTTTACGATCACCTAGGAGCTTTACGAGCATCTTCCTTCCTGCTAGAATAGTAGGATATGTACCTTAACGAGATAAAAGAATAGTGTCAAGGTACTTAGGTACCAGTTTGGTGGTCTGTGAAGGTGCAAGAGCTTCATCTTGCTCCTATAACGATGTTGAGGTACCTAGGTTGTGCTAGACCTAGTACTTCGAGGTAAACCATTGCGTCTAGTACCTATCCAGTGCATGAAGATTTTTCTACCAAATGCACATTTAATAATTCTAGTCTTAGTAAATAGTTTACATAGATTAAAATTATCATTAATGAACTAGATTTTTAAGAGTTAAAAATCGAATTAGTTTATTAGTTATTGGAATAGAATTCTAATAATTTATGATTAATGCACTGGACACTTAGATTGAAATTAGCCATATAATCTTGTTTAATCTAGGTGCATTAATAATATTAGAAAAGTCGAATTATGAAATAGTGAGTGGGAGAGGGATATATGACATTATATCCCACGATCTCAATCATTAGTTCAACACCATGAGATTTGAGTGGGGCCTCGTGATGGCTTTGCTTTCTTTCTCCCTAAGAAGGGTTTCCATAAGAATCAATGCCAAGGTTGACTTCCTAATATATAGGATTTATGAGGGAATTTCGGGATTGGCCGACCCTAAGACGACAATTCTCGAGATAAGCTCATGAGATCTGAAATGATATGTTACACTCACAAAGTTTTAAATTTAATTGGTTAGTTAAAAACCAGACTTAACGATGGTTGAATGATATTAGAATAATAGTTATTCTGGTATATCATTTGATTGAGAAGGTCTCGATCCAACATGCAAGTATTTAACCGACCTTAAGGCGGCACTTGCTTGTGGTATGTTGGATTGTCGTGGCATAGAAACATTGTTTTCTTAGGGTTGTCCATGTTCATTAAATATTTTCATGCCGCATGTTTAATTTTATGCTAAACATTAACACTTGTTTTGATTGTATAATTGAATGAATTCTTAATTTATGTTTCTTTAGCCATGTGATCTGCACTGTTACAAATCCTTGTCAATGACAAAGTAACTAGTGATAACTACACTAAATAGAAACATAACATAAATGAGATATTGGTTACCAAGGACCTAAAGTTTGTGATTACAGAGGAATGTCCTCCAGCGCTTACTATCCATGTCGCACAAATTGTTTGTGAGGCATATGAATAATAGGTCTCATCAGATGAGAAAGCCCGAATATATCTATTAGCTAGTATGACAAGCGCGCTTGTCACTAAGCATGGAGCAATGGGTGCCGCATTTGAAATAATGGTGTCATTGCAGGCTATTTTCGGGTAGCCCTTTGAGCAAAAGCGGCACAAAGCTGTTCGTTTTGCAATGCTTGCTCGAATGAAAGAAGGCGCATCTGTTTGGGAACATGTCCCAAACATGATGTCCTATTTCAACACGACAGAGATTAATGGCAGGGCCATTGATGAACCCAGTCAAATGAGCATCATACTGGCGACTCTCCGAAGAGTTTCAATCAGTTCAACAGTAACTACGGGATAGAAAAGATAAGGTTACTACTTTTGAGTCCTTGACTAAGGACAATAAAAGAAAGACCGGTGAGGCATATGTTTTTGAGCCATCCTCTCCTAGTAAAAAGAAGTGGAAGAGGTTTGCTTGGGAGGTAATGGGTAAACCCAAGCCTAAGAAATCCCAAGGCAAGAAGAAGGGCGCATCTACCGACCAAGATAAAGGAAAGTATTTCCATTTTAACAAGGTTGGTCACTAGAAGAGGAATTGTCCTCAGTATCTAAAAGAGGTAGCCACACATAAGAAATTGAAAGGTAAACATGATTTACTTATTCTTGAGTCGTGTTTAGTGGAAGATGATTCTTCACCTAGGATAGCTGATTTGGAGGCCACTAACCATGTTTGTTTTTCTATGCAGTGGACTGATTCTTGGACACAGCTTGAGGAGGAAGCCTTCTTTATGCGTGTTGGGTCGGGGGATGTCATGTCAGTAAGAACAATGGGTGCAGTTAGACTACATTTTGGAAATTGTTTTATTGTTTTGAATAATGTATTTTTTATTCCTATATTCACAAGAAATTTGATTTCTGTTTCGAAGTTGTTGGAACAATTATATTATGTTTCTTTTAATAATAAGCCTGTTGTTATTGCAAAGAATGGTTTGGATATATGTTCAGGATTAAACGAAAACAATTTTTATGTTTAAAGGCCGTTAGTACATACAATACTGTTCAACACTGAAATGTTTAAAGTTGAAAAACCAAAAACAAAATGACATAAGATTTCTCAAGAAAACAAAACGTATCTATAACATTTAAGACTTGGCCATATCAGTGTTGAACAGTATTGTATATACCTAGGTAGATCACGGTCGGGGTAGGTACCTTCGGTACCAATTTCTCGAGTAAGAATGGATGAAATGTATGAAAAGGATGATAGTGAACCGAATGATGTTTTTTTATTCAACAATGCAGTAAGTGTAATAACATGAAATAACTCTCAATCTCTTCTTTCTCTTTAACTAACTAGAGTTGACGAACTCGTATAGGTCGATAAAAGGATACAACTATCAAAGGTGATGGCTAGGCTTAATTCTCATTGCAGAACTAAGCGATGGCTCTTCAGGTTCTATAGGTCTATTTTTTGATTTTTTTTCTTCCTCTTCTTCATTCTATTACCCCGGTATTTATGCATTGTGTCATTAGGGTTTTTCCTTGGCGTACAAACCAAAGATCACTAGATTGATCTCATTCCCTTTTAGGTCAGATTTTTTGTTTATTGTAGTTGACCCTAGAGAATCGGTTTGTGGATGATATCTTGGAGAAAATTGTGTTTGTTTCCTTTCTGAATTTTTTCATTATGGTCGTGCGTACGTGGAGCCTGTTACATTTTAGAGAGAGACTCTGATTTCGTTTATTAGTGATGTGATACCTCAAGGTATCGATCAGGTTACATGGTGCTTGATCATCACGATGGTTAGGTACCTCGATATGCTAGTCTACTGGCGAGGTTTCTTGAGGTACCATTCTAACGACATGGCGCTTGATCAATCTGATAATCTAGAAGCTTTATGATCATCTTCCTTCCTATTAAAGGGATAAAATACTTACCACTACTGAATATCGAGATAGTGTTAGGGTACTCAGGTACTGGTTAGGTAGTCTACGGAGGTGTAAGAGCTTTATCTTACTTCAACAATGAGGCTGAGATACATCGGTTGCGAGAGATCCGATACTTCGAGGTTGATCATAGCGTGTAACACCTACCTGGTATGAGGAGATGTTTCCTGCCAGGTACTAGATAGGTGGAAAAATTCCTTTTGAGCTTTTGTCAAAAATGGCTATTAACAGATAGACTAGTAAAAAATGGACCTTTAAGTGAGTTAAAGGTTGGCACCTTCCCTGTCTGCGAATCCTAGCAATATTGCAGACCTAGATCCAATCTCGTAGAAGGACCATGAGCTTGATGGCTGGCTAGCTAATCGAAAGGCCTGGACCCTCTATATTGATAGAGCTTCCGGTCAAGCAGGCAATGGAGCAGGCATCATCCTAACTAACCTAGAGAAAATGCAATGGTGCCATTGATTCAAGTTTGAGTTCAAGGCCACCAATAATGAAGTAGAGTGTGAAGCTCTCCTCATAGGGATGAGAGTAGCTACAGAACTCAGGTTGAGTACTTTTGTGTCAAGAGTGATTCCCAGCACATCGTCAACCAGGTAACTGGACTTTACCAGGCGAAAGGTGACAATATGGTAGCTTACCTCGGATTGGTTCAGCAGCTTAAGGCCCGATTCAAGGGGTTCAAGATAGAGCAGATCCGCGTTAACAGAATCACTGGGCAGACATCCTTGCCATGATAGACGCTAATTGAAGACAGGCTCTACCCAAAGGTGTACCTCTCCAGGTAATTTCTCGATCCAACATAATAGTGGGTAAAGAGGCTAGCCCAATTAATCACCTACCATGCTTGATGGACCCCGATAGTTGCTTACCTCAAAGAAGAAAAGCTTTCGGAAGACCCAAATCAAGCTCGTAAGCTCAAAAGGATCTTGGTCTGTTACTATTTGGCAGATGAATACCTCTTATGTAGAGAAAGGTCTATTTCCTTACTTCAATGTTTACAGCCTAATGATGCTAGTTGGGCACTCATGGAGGTTCATTCGGGGGATTGTGGGAACCATACCGGAGGAGAAGCACTAGTATATCAGGTATTTTACTTGGGTTACTACTGGCCAACCATACACCATGATGCGAGGCTACTTGTACAGTCATGTGTACCATGCTAGAGGATATCTAATTTGAACCGTATACCTTCGGAGCATCTCTCGACAATCAGTTCACTGTATCCCTTTGATATCTAGGGAGTTGACTTGATCGAACCGTTCCCTACTACTCCTCGTTGATAGGTTTTAGATTGTTGGCATTAATTCCATATCAAAATGATGTTTACTTGTAATGATTTAGTTGTTTAGATTCATGATGATTAAAACTTCAAAGAAGAAGGAACAACTAGTCAAAGCAAGTTCAAAGTCTTCAAAGAGAAAGGATGTTATATGGTTCTACAAAGGTATATTAAGACCTTATCTTTTTCTTACAAGGCCTAGGCCCACACACACAATTCGTACATTTGTATCCCTACATATTTGTGCACCATAATAAACACACACATACAATTCATTCATGTGTCCCTGCATCGTTGTGCCTATTTATAACACATTCACACACTTAAAGATGAATGATCACGCATTGGTATGAAAAATAACATGCTTTGGAAAAATACATGATTGGAGACTATCTCTATGTAGTTTGCATTTTAGTGTGAATTGTGTTTGTATGTGTATATGTTTGTATAACATGGATATTGAACTTGATTTTAGTCTTAAATCATACTTGATTGAGTTCCGATCATTTCGGTTACTCATAATATTGATTTCAAGTTCTAAGTCAAAAGATACTACACTTTCAACTCATGTTGCATCCATTGTCTTCATCTTCGTATATCGAGTCAAATTATTATTTTTTGGGTTAAGTATCTTATATGTCCATGTCCAGATTCGAATACCAAGTTCGGAGACTGGAGAACGGTTGAAGAACGTGAAGGGAGGTCGATGAAATTGAAGACAGCTCCAAGCTCTTCTTCCCAAGATGGCGCGTGAGCATCTCGGGCAAGAAGGCTTGCTGTCCCGAGATGCCCATGCACCATCTCGGGCAGCAAGTAAGCCTGGTTGCATCTTGTCCCTTTTGGTCAGTTCACATGTTCCTTTTCCCTCTCCTTTTTATATCCCTTCCCTCTCACATTTCATTCTAAGAAGAGATTCAAAATTTGAGTGCAGAATTTTCTCCCAAATATTTTCACATTTCAAACACCGTAACTTCTTTATTTGAACTCTGATTTGAGTGATTAAAAGTTCAGAGTGTTTGTCTAATCATCCTCCATCTTTTCTCTAAAGGTTTCAGTTAGTTTTATTCTGTTTTTGGAATCTAACCTCACAAAAACAGGACTACACCAAATACACTAAGGTATTGATTTTCTCTCAAAGTTTTCTTTTAAAACTTGGTCAATTGCCTTGGGTTTTCTTCTTCAACATATATATGTGTCTTGTGATTGTTTTGATTTGAGTTTCGAACTCATTTAAAGCTAGATTGAGTTTCAATTGAAATCTCACATGTTGAGTTAGGTTTTGATTTTGCCTATGTTTTCACATGTTTGGGATTGTATTGTGCTAGCTTTGATTCTAGGACTATTTGATGATCTTTAATTGATTGATTTTGTGAAAAATAGTTCCTCACATGTATTAGGCTCTCTTTGGCCGAAATCTCACTATAATACATTTGCTTGTGTTCTTTTGAGCTATTAATGTGCTTTGATGAATCTATGAATAGGAAATATGCTCTAGAACTCTTGCTTTAATCTAAATGACTTTGTCACATGATTTTAGCATATTTTTGGTATATGAAATTTAAACTTGATTATGTATTAATTGAACATATCTTATGACTCAAGTTTTAGATCTATGAATGTATCTAGGTTGTAATTAATGTTGAACATATCTTATATGATCTAGATGGATTAAACATGCATGATTGACTAGACTACATTTTTTTTATGCATTCATGCTCATATCTAGTATTTTCCACAAGATGTGTTGATCATAACATTCTATGTTGCGTGCTTGTTTGCGTTTTGCATTCATGATCACCTAGATGCCTTGTGAGATGGAAGTCTTGACAATAGGTGTGAGACCTATGTTGTTGAGCATGGAAGTCTTGGCAATAGGTAGGAGACCTCGGAATGTCAAGCAATGAAGTATTGCTTAGGGTCGTGAGGATCCGGAAGGGTGAGTGAGGAAGCTTTGACAAGAGGTGTGAGGCCTCAGAATGTTGAGCAAGAGGGCGACATCTTCATGAGTAGGATAGGAGGGTAGTTTCTAGGTGAAGGGGTCACTGGAGAGATTGTACTTTTCTTATCTACTAGTGGATTTTGTTTGCCGGTGGATGCTAACCCGTGGATGTTTCCTCTTCGGAAGTTTACCACGTTATATCTTGTGTAAACTTTTCTCTATCCGTGTCTCTCTTATATTTGTATTTGTTATTTGAATACTATGGATAGAACTTTATATGTAAGTTGACTTCCTTACTATAATATCAATTGTGTATTTGTGATGGTTGCTTGTTAGTATCACACTTTACATGTTTTTTATATTGATTAATTATCCTTAATTGATATATATATATATATATATATATATATATATATATATATATATATTGTGATACAAGTAATCTAGAGGGACAAACTTTTGTTTGTTTCTAAGGGAGTTGAAAAAGGTGTCTAACCTATTCACTCCCCTCTACGTTAGCCTTAAGCATTTAACCGTGTTTGTATTTTCAATTGGTATCAGAGCCAGGTTGCTAGATTGTACTTAGTGAGAATACAGGTGATACATTCACGGTTTTTGCAAAGTTTTTGAAGTCATGGGTTTACAAGATGATGTAATGGCGAAAGGAGCCTCAAATATTAGGCCACCACTACTTCGAGGCACTAACTATGGGTATTAGAAGTTGAGGATGAAAGCCTACATCCACTCTATTGATGAAAGGGCATGGATGGCAGTGGAAGAAGTTTATAGTCCTCCTACCAAGGTTAAAGAGGACGGAACCATGATACTCAAGCTAAAGGTTAATGGACAATGAATGAGTTTGAGGTTGCTAAATTGCACCATCGTGCTATGAATGCCATCTTTGGAGGAGTTGATGGGAATCAATTCTCCTACATTCAAAATCTTGAATCCATAAAGGAGGCTTGTGATACTCTCCAAGTTACTAATGAAGGAACCTTAGCGGTGAAGAAATAAAGGCTTCAAATGTTGGTATCACAGTTTGAAGGTTTAAGTATAGGTGAAGAAGAAAAGTTCAAAGACTTCCAATTCTGGCTTCTTAACATTGCTAACCAATGTCAAGCACTTGGAGTACCCATCTCAACAGAGCGTTTAATTTGGAAAATCCTTAGGTCTCTTCCTAAGAGATTTAAATCAAAGGTGATGACCATTGAGGAAAGCAAGGATGTGGATAGTATGAACATTGATAAGTTGCTTGGGTCTCTCCAAACTTATGAGATGTGCTTGAAGCCAAAGATTAAGAGTATGGGAATCACTCTTAATGCTATTAAGGAGGAGAGTGATGATGAAAATGGAGAGATGGCTCTTTTGGTTAGAAAGTTCATGAAGTTTATAAAGAAGAATGCCAAGCCTAAAGGCAAGTATTCTAAGAAAAAGGGAGTTAAGAAACCATCATCTCCAAGGAATGAGAAGAATAGTCAAGCCATGAACAAGAAAGGTGTTCAATGCTACAATTGTCATGGTTTCGGTCACTTTGCTAGTGAGTGCACCAAGAAGCCATCTAAGAAATACAAGAAAGGCAAAGTGTTATCGGTTACTTGGAGTGATGATAACTCTTGTGATAATGAGAGCTCTAGTAGTGAGTCTTCAAGTGATGAAGAGTTAGTGAGCAACTTTGTTGCTTTAACGGCTTCTCATTTTCCACTAGATGTTGATAGTACAATATCTTTGAACAAGAACTTTGATGCAAAAAATCATGGAAGCTCTAGTTCCATTCCTACTAATCGTGAGTTGTTGGCCAAGATAGAAAATCTTGAAAAAGCTAGAGATAATGCTCTAAGAGAGGTAGTTGAGAAGGATGATTTGATCGAGAAACAACTAGATGAGTTTGTGATTGTTACTCGTAGACTTCCTAGTGAGAAATGTGATATTATGAAAAAGTTTAGAGAACTAGAAAAGATAAACCTTGAGAAGGATAATGTGATATCTTCTTCGAGGAATAGAGAACAAGAATTAATGGAAGAGATAGACACGGCTAATGAGGCCATCAAGGACTTAGTAAATGATTCGGTTAGTGTGTCTAGTGTTAGGAATCTTATTAACTCTCATAGTGGTGAAGATGACTTGGTAGTTGAAGAGGAGCCTTGAAGCACCACTTCCTACTCTCTTGGATGAAGTCGTGATTGACAAGAAACCACACAAGAAGAGAAGATCAAAAGCCAAGAAGAAGTTGGCAAACAAGGTATCTTTGCAAACTCCTAGTGAAGCTAGTTCAACTCCAAAAGGTACAATCTCATCTTTCTTTCAAATTGGTCATTATTGCAACACAGTAGGTCACATTAAGCCTAGGTGTTATAAATATATTGAAAAATGCAAATTAGGAAATGAATCTAGAGATAAGGAGATTAAACTTCAACTTGAACATGCTAAGGCTTTGAAAGTTGAAAAACATGATAATATTGCTAAGCATGAAAAAAAGTCATGGAGTAAAAATAAAAATAATCTTGTTCAACATGACAAAACTTGTGTTGAAAATGTTAAGAAAGAGTGTATTAATGATATTCTTGTTAATCAAGTCATTGAAGGACTTTACTCTAGATTTAACTTTGTTGTCAAGGATGATATTGGAAATGTTTGTGTAGGTACACCTAAGAACAAGTGGTTCAAGGGTGAGTGCTCTTATCACTAATGTAAGACGCACATGTGAGGTAACTTTGAGGCAATATATCAATATATGTTGGGAATTCTTGCTTGATAGCTTTGAATACTCCATATATTGATATGAACTTGGTTATCTCACATCATGTTTGTTATGATGGTGGACATTTATTGGTTAACTTTAGAGAAGTTATTTTCATATATGTGTTGATTGAGTTGAGATATTATGCTTTTTATACTCTTGTTGTGAAACATCGTCAACTTGGTGTCATGAGGACATTCAAGGCAAGAGTGCTCATAAAAAGGGTGGAAGTATGATATTTGGTGAATATAATGTGCAAAAGGTATCTCTATACTCTAATGCATGTTCTCTTAGATATTTTGACTCAATTTTTGATATATATCTCATAGCATATCATATTAGAGAATTTTGTATAGCATACATATGGTTCTCATTGACATTTGCTATTTTAGGATCTAATAGTGATATTGTTCACATTGATCTTAACTTTGATGATTGTTTGTGTATAGTATATTGAGTGGCATTACTTTTGAAAATATGCGCTTCATATTCTTTGAAAGCTACTCATTAGAGAAGTAATAATCATGAATAAGTCTCTACTTATTGCTTTCAGATCATGTGCTTATGAGCCATAAAATCTTGGTTTTCTAAAATTGCACTTTGCTTCTCTTATATGTTTTGCTAGTAGGTTGAGTTTACTAATATGTAAACTTTGGATACACTTGAAGTTTTTGTACTTAAGCACATTTAAAATGACTTGTGGTTAGTATCTATTTTACCTCGGCAAATACATAGAACTCAATGAGCATTTTCTTGGAAAGGGCTACACCTATTGGTTGTGAAAGCTACCCAATGTTGGAAATAGCTACACCATTGTGATGAGTGAAAGCCGCCATGAAGTGAATTTTGTGTATGTTTAAAAAAAATCAAAGAAGTGTTGAAATGGAATCATGAAAAGAAAAATTCTTTGATTCAAAGCCTAAAAAGAAAAGGACGAAGGCTTAAAAAATAGTATAGTTGAAAATCAAATGAGCTCGGGTTGAAAAACATAAATGGGATGACGAGCCACATGCACACACACGCTCATATGTTGAAATCTATTCTCTTAAAAGCAAAAAATTCCGGATGATAATCGGTTTGAATTTTTATGGAAAAAGCTTAAGATGAATAGTTGTTGGAAATTGTTTGCATGTTGATTATCAAACTACTTCTTGATATATATTTGAAACATTTCTCTCACACACACACACTTTGTTTATGAGTATGTTGATATTTTAGCAATTGTTGAAGAATTATGAGAGAACTTGAAAATCTTTGTGTATCTCTCTTAGCAAATGAAGCTTATTTTTTTGATATTTCTTCAAATTGCTTGAATGTGTGATTGTGTGAACATCTTTGTGAACTTTATGCTATCATTGATTTTAGTTATAGCTTTTAACAAAGGGGAGCATTGTATGCAAGACATTTTTCTCTTTTATGATATATTCACATGCTTCATTTTGTTACATGTTGGCATATTTTGACTTAATGATACTTGTAAGATATTACTCATTATCTTTGTCGTGCATGATGGTTCATTCTTAAGTCATATGTCTTTATTTTTATATCTTTGTGACTAATATGCTTGTTTTGTCTTTCACTAACTTTTGTTGTATGTATATAGCATCTTATAACACAAGAAAAATGAGAAGAACTAAGATTACCGGAAGTGGAAATCAATTGAATCCCGTTGTGAAAGCCAAGTCTACCTCAAAAGGATCCAAAGCTTCAAGGACAAAAGATTTAGGGATATTTGGAACAAAGAAGATATTTCAAGAGAAAGTCATTGATTTTGGTAAGTGTAAAGATTCATATGTTCTTAAGTGCTTAAAGGATAGAAAATGGGAATCTTGGGTGAGCATGTTAGGAGTTGTAAATGATACTCTTGTTAGAGACTTTTATCTTGAATATAAGGAAAGTGCCACCTTGTAAGATGCTTTGATGGAAATTGGGGGTATTGTGTTTAGAGTTAACCAGGAAAATATTAACAAGTTTCTTGGGCTATCTAATGATATAGATTCTATTTTCTAGATGTGGATGTTATTGAGAATCTAAACATCATGGGTAGAACTCTTTGTGACAATGCTTCTTTTGAGTGGAAAAATAGGGCATATATTAGTCAACATGAGTTAACTAAGGCTAGTGCATTTTAGAATTTATTCATTTGCACTAATATTATTGGATTTTCGAATTCAACCGAGTTGAATAAGGACAAGATCAAAATAGTGTATGCCTTGGTAACTAATCAACCTATAAACCTTGAAGATCTTCTCATGTATTACATTGATAGTGTGGCTTTCTCTACTAGAGGTGATAAAAAGCTTGCATTACCGGGGTTTATTACTTCATTGTGTGTTAGCTCGCGGGATTAAGAGTAGAGAAGATGATGTGTTAGTTCAACCCATGGAAAAGTATTGTGATAAACTTGTGTCATACATGTCCTATAAGAATAAGGGTAAGACTTGTTATACTTTTGAACTATTTAGTAGTTCTCAAGTTGAAAGTCATGTGATTAGCACAAATATTCTTCCGGATTGGGCTATAAAATTGAAGGAGAAGGTTGATGAACTTAGTGCTATAGTTGTTCAACAAGATGCTAGGATAAAAGAGCTGGAGGAGTGCATTGCATCAAGCTCAAGACCACCACTCAAGCATTATGTTAGATCGACTACTCACACGACT
Source organism: Dipteronia dyeriana (assembly GCA_032871835.1). Classification (NCBI taxonomy): domain Eukaryota; kingdom Viridiplantae; phylum Streptophyta; class Magnoliopsida; order Sapindales; family Sapindaceae; genus Dipteronia; species Dipteronia dyeriana. Next base: position 18,218,020 of record CM065296.1, on the reverse strand, counting down.
TTCTTTGGTGGAACAAGTAGCTAGTATTTGAGCCTTGAGGAACATTTCCTAGTTGCTTAGTTTCTTCTTATGTTGTTTTGTGAACTTTTAAACTTCCAATGGCATGTAATATTTAGTCTTAAGATTTTCTTAAGATTTTTTGTGTTTTGACAGGTATTGAGAGAGAGATACATGTATTTGTGGACTTAATTATATATTCTTATCCATATTATATGTTGCAATTTGTTGTTTTTCTCTTGTATATGCATTGTGCTTTGATATGATTTGTAGGTTTCTTTAAGAGAAGATCAAGATGAAGTTCAAGAGTTAATGGAGATTAGTTCTAGGAATCTTACTCATTGTAATGTGAGGGAGTGATTTTGTGACCTATCTTCATTTTTATATTTGTAGTAAATGTTTAGGTGCTTTGACATAGAATTTGCCAAAATAGGGAGATTGTTAGGTTTTAGATTGTGTTGGCATTAATTCCATATCAAAATGATGTTTACTTGTAATGATTTAGTTGTTTAGATTCATGATGATTCAAACTTCAAAGAAGAAGGAACAACTAGTCAAAGCAAGTTCAAAGTCTTCAAAGAGAAAGGATGCTATATGGTTCTACAAAGGTATATTAAGACATTATCTTTCTCTTACAAGGCTTAGACCCACACACACAATTTGTACATTTGTATCCCTACATAGTTGTGCACCATAATAGACACACACATACAATTCATTCACATGTGTCCCTGCATCATTGTGCCCATTTATAACACATTCACACACTTGAAAATGAATGCTCACGCATTGGTATGAAAAATAACATGCTTTGGAAAAATGCATGATTGGAGACTATCTCTATGTAGTTTGCATTCTAGTGTGAATTGTGTTTGTATGTGTATATGTTTGTATAACATGGATATTGAACTTGATTTTAGTCTTAAATCATTCTTGATTGAGTCCGGTCATTTCGGTTACTCATACTATTGATTTCAGGTTCTAAGCCAAAAGATACTAGACTTTCAACTTATGTTGCATACATTGTCTTCGTCTTCATATATCGAGTTTAATTATTATTTTATGGGTTATACATCATATATGTCTATGTCCGTGAGAGAGTTACGGTTCGTTATCCATAAACGGATTCAAATTCTGAGTTCGGAAGCTGGAGAACGGTAGAAGAACGCGAAGGGAGGTCAAAGGAAATGAAGACAGCTCCAAGCTCTTCTTCCCGAGATGGCGCGTGAGCATCTAGGGCAAGAAGGCTTGCTATCCCAAGATGCCCACGTGCCATCTCGGGCAACAAGTAAGATTGGTTGCTTCTTTTCCCTTTTGGTCATCTCACATGTTCCTTTTCCCTCTCCTTTATATATCCTTTCCCTCTCACATTTCATTCTAAGAAGAGATTCAAAATTTGAGTGCAGAATTTTCTCCCAAATTTTCTCACCTTCCAAACACTATAATTTCTTCTTTTAAACTCCGCTTTGAGTGATTCAAAGTTGAGAGTGTTTGTCTATTCATCATCCATCTTTTCTCTTAAGGTTTGAGTTAGTTTTAGTGATGTTTTTGGCGTCTAACCTCACAAAAATGGGACCGCACCAAATCAACTAAGGTATTGATTTTCTCTCAAAGTTTTCTTTTAAAACTTGGTCAATTGCCTTGGGTTTTCTTCTTCAACATATATATGTGTCTTGTGATTGTTTTGATTTGAGTTTCGAACTCATTTAAAGCTAGATTGAGTTTCAATTGAAATCTCACATGTTGAGTTAGGTTTTGATTTTGCCTATGTTTTCACATGTTTGGGATTGTGTTGTGCTAGCTTTGATTCTAGGACTATTTGATGATCTTTAATTGATTGATTTTGTGAAAAATAGTTCCTCACATGTATTAGGCTCTCTTTGCCGAAATCTTACTATAATACATTTGCTTGTGTTCTTTTGAGCTATTAATGTGCTTTGATGAATCTATGAATAGGAAATATGCTCTAGAACTCTTGCTTTAATCTAAATGACTTTGTCACATGATTTTAGCATATTTTTGGTATATGAAATTTAAACTTGATTATGTATTAATTGAACATATCTTATGACTCAAGTTTTAGATCTATGAATGTATCTAGGTTGTAATTAATGTTGAACATATCTTATATGATCTAGATGGATTAAACATGCATGATTGACTAGACTACATTTGTTTTATGCATTCATGCTCATATCTAGTATTTTCCACGGGATGTGTTGATCATAACATTCTATGTTGCGTGCTTGTTTGCGTTTTGCATTCATGATCACCTAGATGCCTTGTGAGATGGAAGTCTTGACAATAGGTGTGAGACCTATGTTGTTGAGCATGGAAGTCTTGGCAATAGGTAGGAGACCTCGGAATGTTAAGCAAGGAAGTCTTGTCTAGGGTCGTGAGGATCCGGAAAGGGTGAGCAAAAAAGTCTTGCCTAGGTTCGTGAGGATCCGGAAATATGAGCGAGGAAGTCTTGGCAAGAGGTGTGAGGCCTCAGAATGTTGAGCAAGAGGGTGACATCTTCATGAGTAGGATATAAGGGTAGTTTCTAGGTGAAGGGGTCACTTGAGAGATTGTATTTGTCTTATCTACTAGTATATTTTGTTTGCCGGTAGTTGCTAACCCGTGGACGTTTCCTCTTCGGAGGTTTACCACGTTATATCTTGTGTCAACTTTTCTCTATCCCTATCGCTCTTATATTTGTATTTGTTATTTGAATACTATAGATAGAACTTTATATGTAAGTTGACTTCCTTACTTTAATATCAATTATGTATATGTGATGTTTGCTTGTTAGTATCACACTTTACATGTTTTATATATTGATTAAGTATCTTTAATTGACATATATATATATTGTGATACAAGTAATCTAGAGGGACAAACTTTTGTTTGTTTCTAAGGGAGTCGAAAAAGGTGTCTAACCTATTCACCCCCCCTCTAGGTTAGCCTTGATCATTTAACTGTGTTTGAATTTTCACTCGTCAAGCCAAGCATGATGTAGTTGCGATCGACTACTTCACCCGATAGGTTGAAGTGAGATCGCTCTCCAAGGTAATAAAGGAAACATCACCAACTTCATTAAGAAAAATGTTGTCTTTAGATTCGGTACCTCGATGATCATCATTACTGACCTTAGCAAGCAGTTCAGAGATTTTTGTAAGGGCCTAGGTATCGACCTCCGTTTTGCTTTAGTAGGCCATCCCCAAACCAATGGACTGGTAGAGGCTACCAATAAAACAATCATGAAGCTCGTAAAGAAGAAACTGCTTCAGAAAAAAGGCAAATAGGTAGAAGATCTTCTGATGTTCTCTAGGCTTACTTCACCACCAAGAGAACAGCGGCCGGAGAAACCCTTACTCTTTAGCTTTCGGGGTGGAAACGGTCCTACCTATCGAGCACCAGCTACCCTGGTTCAGAGTCTAACATTTCGAACTAGAAAGCAACGAGGTCAAGCTGAGGGCCAAATTAGACCTCTTGGAGGAAAAACAAGACAGGACAACAAAAAGGGTAGCATTCTGCCAGAGCCGTATTACATGATACTTCAATAGGAAAGTAAAAGCCCGTATTTTCAAGGAAGGTGACCTGGTACTCCAAAAGGTGACCCAGAACACCAGGATCCGGTCAGACGGGGTTCTAGGCTCAAACAGGGCAGGCCTTTACCTGGTAAAAGTAATGGTCTGAAGTGGAGCCTACAAGCTAGAAGACTTGGATGGGCGTCCAATAGACCACACTTGGAATGCCGACCATTTGAGGAGGTTCTACCCATAGACAGGGGACTCATAGACCAACCAGTTCTACCTGAAATCAATATCGGTATTAATATTTCATGAAAATCTCTATTTTTTGACTCCACAACTACTGTTGAATCGATCAATCATTTAAGGGAGATATTTATCATTCATGATAGCATTACAATCACCATTTCCCATAGGAGGTGCGACATGTGGAGTCCTTCTTTCGACGTGGTTTCTATTCATACCGCTGGCTTCGAAAGCGGGGTAAGGTTGCCTCTCCATCCAGCCCTCTACAGGGCACTTTACGTCCTTCCACTCACTTCTCTCTAGTTGACAACAGGGTTTTGGAGGCACCTGGGTTCTGTGGAAGGGGCAGAATAAGAAGGACGACATCGATATAGAACCGGGATTATATAAGCTAAGGTTCCTTTTCTAGATTACCGCTCTAACTCTTAGTCCCAAGTGGCAGTTCTATACTCGGGCAAAGAACAACTTAAAGTTTATCGTACCGGGTGCTACCAAGAAAGACGCCTATTGGAGAGAGGAATGGGTGGTTATTGGTAGGGATTATAGGAGCTCTGTTTACATTGGGGGGACGGATTTCCAAGTCTCTACCCGGTTCAATAACAAGCCGGTCTGGGGGAAGACTTCTCTGCCTGCTAAATCTAGTGTGATCTTGATAGAGATCGTTGATCGAAAGTATTTCAACCTAGAGTATCCTATCTCGGATGCTTATGATCCAAGCAGGGTGAAATGGTACCTGTGCATCTGTGTTGCTTCTCTAGGTACGATGAACTTCTATATTTTTATTGATCACGTTTCCTGATTGACATTTGTTTATTCTAACTCTCTTTGCTGATTTTTACAGTTTTTGTTATACCATTACTGGAATAGAGGGAGTCTGGACCGCTAAAAGATTCACTTTCTCCTCGGGTTTCTACCCTACCTGGGTCCCACCTCGCTTTAACTGCTAAGACTCCTCCTTCTCCTCCTTTGTCATGACAAAAGGTGGTAGGCGTATTCCTGCTGTGATTCCCGTGGTACATCACTCATTTCCTCTCAGTACCACATCTCAAATGGATGAATTCACTTCCCGGTTGACCAGGGTGAGAGGTCAGGGTTTTGCTATGTTGGGGTTTATGCCCTAAAGATGTAATTTATAAATGGATTTTTGAAATAAATAATAGGAAAAGTTCAATCCATTCTTGTTGTGTTGTTTATTTTATAACTTGTGCATATATTTAACATCAAAGATTGCTAGATATAATCTTGAACTGTGTACATAAGTGTCATATACAGATGGATAAAGTAAGAGACGTGCAATCTAAAGAGTTCGTAGATAGCTAATAAAGTTGGGTACTTTATCTGTGGTAAATCTATAGCAGTAGCCCATTCCGTAATTTACAGTGATTCAATCCTGAATAATTCATATGAGAGATGGGAAATGAGGCACCTTGTATGATGTGATCATATAGGACTGGGCCATGATCTATATGAATCTCTCACCAAGATCCGTTTATCGATGAGATTCATATATATCAACTAATGATGGCTATATATGTGTGATCTTAATCTTGAGTGTCTTATCTACTTCTTCAGGCTAGATCGTGGTCTTTGATATACCATGGGTGAGGTCGGATATAGTTCCATCAATATGCTCCGTATGTTGGGATTACGGTTTGGCTGATGACTGGAAAGGTTTGTACACAACAGTGGAATCCACTCCTTCTTGTGAGAAGTATATTGTAGTTTCCTCCAAGGTTGATTCGGGACTTGGACAATATGAGCACTCTTTTAACTCTGTGAGGAAATAGGATATATTGTCCATTAGAGAATCAACAGTACTTAAAGGATAAATGTAATTAGACGGGTATAACGGACATTATGACCCAGCTCTAATTATAAACTACTGTAGAAGATCACACCATGTGTAATAGCTATATCGATGGACACCGAGTTGTATCGGTTTGTGTAAAAGTGTATGTAGTTGAGAGAGTGCATCATTGAGTTTTTAGTGGAATAACACCGAAGTTACTAATCGTGAAATATTAATTATAGAGTTTAATTAATTATTTCTGAGGATTGTTGGAGCTCAAAATATTGTGGGTCATTAGGTCCCCTTGCTAGCCAGATCAATTTAGGTAACAAGGGTCACAGTTAATTAATTGGATTGTCCAATTAATCGTGTTACGAAAGTGACACGTATTTATTCGGGAATTAATTGAATAATGAGATTATTTGATTAAGGAATGTTAATAGTTAAACTAATTAAATAGTAAGATTATTTAATTATATTAGTAATTATGAATTATTAATTAACTATTAATTGGAGGGTGTTAGTTGATATTTGGATTTAGGTGAAGAAAAAATAATAGGATTATTTTTATTTTTTTAAAATCATTTATCTAAATATTTGAATTTAAGTTTAAATTTAAAATACTTATTATCACTTTTAATATATTAGATATATTTGAAAAGGATAATTAAAAGATTTTAGTTTAAAATATATATGATATACTGTTTGATAACTAAAAGGATATATATCAACTAACAACACAAGAGCTTGCAATTGATGCAATTTGTGTATGCACGTTAAACATCACAGTTTACATATGATGCAAATTGGTGGTGCATGAAACGATATAGATAAGAGTTTGCATGAGATGCAAATGGTGGGTGTGTGAAATAATAAAAGAGTTTTTTTATATTTTACAAACTTTACCTCATATCAATACATATATATATACTGTTTTATGCACAGAAGGACAGAGATATGTGTTTGCTCTGTAAAGTGCAATTGATAGAAAACGTGTTGTGTGAGAAATAATAAAAAAATTATTATTTCATAACTAGAATTGTTCTAAGTTTTTTCTCTTGAGAATAAAGAGTTTCTTCAAGAATTTTCTCTACATTCTCCATTCAAGTTCCTGAGACCGTGAAACACCCACAAACAGTTACTAGTCCCGGGAGATAGGGAGGAAGATCGAGTGGTTCAGACAGGAGCTTATCGTAAAGTGAAGAAGCCTCCAAACGTTAGTAAGATTAGTTTAGACATGAGCATATCGTAAAGTGAAGGAGCCTTCAAACGTTGGTAAGATATTCTTCTCCTAATTTTTTTTATTACAATTTCATGTGTATACATATTGTATGTATGAGTTCTGAAAATAATTACGATCCCAAGTTCACTGGTTCCAGATTATGATCTGTATAAAATAATTTAAAACCTAATTCCGCCGCGTTACCAGTGAATGGGGTTCTAACAATTGGTATCAGAGTCAACTTTTTTCAAAACTGGAAATTGTTTTCAATGCTCCTGTATTTATGAATGTGTAGGTACCATCTATATGATTGTATAAATGTTTATAATTAAATTGTTTAATTTAAACATGGTTGACCATAATTTTTTATGGTACTGTGGATTTAGGGTTTATGGGTAGTATAAATTTTTTAATTTTATTTTACTGTTATTGTGTTGTAAATATATATAATTGTAACCTGTAAATGAAGAACTAGAAACACACATGACAACGGCACTGTTCACCGGACACTGTTCACATGGTACTATTCACTAAACACTGCTCACCACATTGTTCACGGACTATTCACACGGTATTGTTCACATCATCTTACATGATTCCATTGGAAAGTGTTGCCTAGTGCGTTCCGTGCGGATTTCTTGTTTTTGATTCTTAAGATGAATCGGAGTGACCAGAAGAGATTGAAAGATTTCTGAAGTTACAAGAAGTCCATGGAATGCCTTGGGAGAATTTTTTATACTTTTAGATTCCAATTTTTTAGGTTAAATAATCCACAGTACTCGGTTAATTCATATATGCTTTATATTATGTGATGATAAAACCAATGTTATGGATAAGTATGTCATTTAGATTAGATGTGCCTATACAAATATATTTGATATGTCATACATGCATCATAGCCTAATGTGCCTACACAAATATATTTTATGTATTTTTTTAATGTGATTAAAATGGGCTATATATATATAATTGGCTATGAAAATGAGATTAGTTTTTTAATAGTTAAAAAACTTGGTAATTCTCATTAATATTAATCTAGTTATTACAGAGTTTAATAAGTTAGATTAATAGGGTCATTTATTGTAATTTGGATTAATATGATTAATAACCTAGTAATAAATGAACCAAAAGGACAGAGATATGTGTTTGCTCAGTGAAGTGCAATTAGCAGGCAATGTGTGGCGTGAGAAATAAAAAAAAAAGTTTGTGTGCAGAGTACACCATTTACAACGAAAAGAAAAAAAAATATTATTTTTCATAACTAGAATTGTTCTAAGTTTTTTCTCTTGAGAAGAAAGAGTTTCTTCATGGCTTTTATCTACATCCTCCATTGAAGTTCATGAGACCGTGACGCGCCAACACGCAGTTACCGGTCTTGGCGCGTCACGGTCTCGGGAGATAGCGAGGAAGATCGAGTGGTTCAAACAGGAGCATATCGTAAAGTGAAAGAGCCTCCAAACATAGGTAAGATATTCTTCTTCTGATTTTTTTTATTACAATTTCCTAAGTATACATATTGTATGTATGAGTTTCGAAAATAACTACGATCTCAAGTTCACTGGTTCAAGATTATGATCTGTATAAAAAAATTAAAACCTAATTTCGCTGCGTTATCAGTGAACGGGGTTCCAATAATTGGTATCAGAATCAATTTTTTTTGGAACTGGAAATTGTTTTCAATGTTCTTGTATTTATGAATGTGCAAGCACCATCTATATGATTGTATAAATGTTTAAAATTAAATTGTTTAATTTAAACATGGTTGACCATAATTTTTTATGGTACTGTCGATTTAAGGTTTATGAGTTGTATAGTTTTTTTTTATAGTTTTTTTTTACTGTTATTGTGTTGTAAATAAATATAATTGTAACCTTAAATGAAGTACTGGAAACACACACGACGGTGGCACTGTTCACTAGTACTATTCACCGGACACTATCCATCGCACTGTTCACTCGGTATTGTTCATGGCACTATTCATGCGGTATTGTTTACATCGTCTTGCACGGTTCCGTTGAAAAGTGTTACCTAGTGTGTTCGGATTTCCTGCTTCGGATTCATAAGATGAATTGGAGTGACCTGAAGAGACTGTAAGATTTCTGAAGTTACAAGAAGACCATGGAATGCCTTGGGGGATTTTGTTGATACTTTTGAATTCCAATTTTTTAGGTTAAATAATCCACAATACTCGATCAGTTCATGTATGCTTTATCTTATGTGATGATAAAAGCATTGTCATTCATACGTATGGCATTTAGATTAGATGTGCCAACACAAATATATTTGATATGTCATACATGCATCATAGCATGATATTTTATGTATTTTTTTTAATGTGATTAAAATGGGCTATATACATAATTGGCTATGAAAATGAGATTAGTTTTTTAATGGTTAAAAAACTTGGTAATTCTCATTAATATCAATCTAGTTATTAAAGAGTTTAATAAGTTAGATTAATAGATTCATGTACTGTATTTAGGATTATTATGATTAATAACCTAATATTAAATGAACCGAATAAATTGTTAGAGTCTTAATAGTTAAAACTTGGTAAACACTAACATTATAATCTGACCTTAGTAAATAGTTTACAAAGGCTTAGATTATCGGCTAATAGATTAGATTTTTAATTGTTAAAAATCATTAATAATTTATTAGTTTATTAGAATTTAATTCTAATAATGAATTAATTAATGCACTAGATAACTTGATTTCAGTTAGCCGTTTGATCCTGTGGAGTCTAGGTGCATTAACAGATAAAAGAAACCTTAATTTTAAAACAGTGAGTGGGAGTGGGATATATGACATATATATCCCGCAGTTTCCATCATTAGTTCAACATCGTGAGATCCGAGTGGGACCTCGTGACGGTTTTGCTTTCGTCCTCCCTAAGGAGGGTTTCCATAAAGGTCAATATCAATGTTGACTTCCTAACAGATAGGATTTTTGAGGGTATTTCGGGATTAACCAACCCTAAGATGGTAATTCTCTTGTTAAGGCCATTAGATCTGAATTGGTGGGTTACACTCACGAAGGTTTTGATTAAGTTTTGTTAATTAAAAACCTGACTGAATAAACGATGATTGAATGATATGGAATAAAAGCTATTCTAGAATATTTTTTGATTGAGAATGTCTCGGTTTAACATGCAAAGACTTGACCGACCCTAAGATGGCACTTATTTGTGGTATGTTGGATTGTCGTGGCCTAGTAACTAGTTTTGGGGTAGTTCAAGTTCGTTAAACATGTTCATGCATCATGTTTAAATTTATGCCAAAGCACTCGCACTTGTTTTTAACAAATGACTGAATGAATGTTTTATTTATTTCAGCAATTATTTCCTCTGTGTTACTACAAATTCTCTCAAACGAAAAATTAACTGGTGATAACAACACTAATTGGAAACTAAACATTAATACAATATTGGTCACCAAGGACCTCAAGTTTGTGCTTACGGAGGAGTGTCCTCCAGCACCTGTTGCCAATGCCACACGAACTATTTGTGAGGCTTACAAGCAATGGGTCTCATCTAATGAGAAGGCCCGAACGTTGGCTTCTATGACAGACATGCTTGTCATAAAGGACGAAGCAATGACTTCAACATTCGAAATCATGGAGTCATTTTAAACTATGATTGGGCAGCCCTCGGAGCAAAAGCGACATGAAGTTGTTCGTTCCGCTATGCTCGCTTGCATGAAAGAAGGTACATCGGTTTGGAAACATGTCCTGAGTATGATATCCTACTTCAACATTGATGAAGTCAATAGCTGGGGCATTGACAAACCCAGTCAAGTGAGCATTATACTGACGACTCTTCCGAAGAGTTTCGATCAGTTTAAGAGCAACTACGAGATGAACAAGTTAAAGTTCAGTCTTACACAGTTGGTCAATGAACTTGCTATCTTTAAGTCCTTGAATAAGAACAACTAGGGTATGATCGGTGAGCCAAATGTTGTCGAACCATCTTCCTCCAATAATAAAATGAGGAAGAGGACTACTGGGAAGGCGAAGGTATGCCCAAACCCAAGAAAGCCCAAAGCAAAAAGAAGGGCGCATCCACTGACCAAGGCAAAGGAAACCGTTTCCATTGTGATAAGGTCTGGCACTGGAAGAGGAATTGTCCTCAATATCTGGAGGAGGCAGCCAAGAAGAAGAAAATGAAGGTAAATATGATTTACTTGTTCTTGAATCTTGTTTAGTGGAAGATGATTCTTCACCCTGGATAGTTGATTCGGGGGCTACTAACCGTGTTTGTTCTTCTTTGCAGTGGACTGATTCTTGGACACAACTAGAGGAGGGAGCTTTCTCAATACGTGTGGGGTCGGGGGAAGTTGTATCAGCCAAAGCAGTGAGAGCAATAAGATTGCAATTTTATAATAATAATAGTTTTTTATTATTTTTCAGTGTTTTTTCATATTTATGGATTTACACCGAATTTGATTTCCATTTCTAAATTGTTAGAACAACTATAGTCTGTTTCTTTTAATAGTAAGTCTTTTATTAGCCATCACCTTTGATAGTTATGTCCACTTATCGATAGATAGGAGTCCGCCACCTCCAAATTTTTTAAGCAAGAGAGACGAAGTGAGAGTATCACACCATTATACTGTTATCACTTTGTTGTATTCATTGCTTCATTTGATCAAGAATATCATCAAATACACCATTATTTCTTTCATTAGTCTCACCCATTTTTACACGTGAACCGGTATCGAAGGTACCTGCCCCAACCGAAATCTTCTGTGGTCGTGGTCCTAGGGGTGTTAACTGAGATTCTTCACCTAGAGCGATTTTTTGGTTAACACTTTTTGTTGTCGTCTGTGAGAAATATTCCACACCCTTTATAAAGTCATGTGTTTATTGTTTTTGCACGATCATGAGGCTTCGATCTTCCCAAGAGCAGCCCGAAGCGTCTTGGCATCAATCTGTAACCTCTACCCTGAAGGCTTACAGGAAAAGAATAAAGTCAAAACACTAGAATCTTATCCCAGCACCGATCGGTACCGCACAACCCCGGTCCCTCCGGTGATAGGCCAGGCCTTGCTGGAACAATAGGCCACAACTTTCGTTGAAAGAATTCGCCAATGTTTGGTGGCAGAGGGAGATACCCATCAACTGATGGAACCTAGTGCCCGTGAGGATCCTAACAAATTGGGAGCTAGGACCACCGATTGGGACCTCTACCACCTGTTATGGTCCATGACAAGTTGGGGCCCTTGCCCTCAGTCTGAGACCGGTTAGAGCCCATGCCCCTAGATATGCTCAGGCCAGCCTATTATTGACCCAGATAAGCGAAATCAGCTGTTGACGTCTTGCCGGAGAAATATATATGTGAATACCTAGAGTGCCATATATTTCTAAAACATGCATATATACAATAAAAGAAAAAGATTCACGAACACATACACCAATTAATCAAGGGTACAACCAGGCTTTGATACAAATTGTAGGGAAAAAACGGTTTAGAAACGCAACGGAAGCGAGAGAAAAAACAAGATTAGGGTTTGCGTATAAAAAAAAATTCCCTTTTATGCAACAAGAACCTTAACCCTGGATTAATTGATGTATATAAAAGTATCGTACCTTTTTCGCGTGACGATTGAACAAGCACCGAATTGATTCCGCAAGATCTTCCAATCTAATCACGAATGTGAATCACCTAGGAGTGTGGGCTCCCTTTCTTTAAATTGTATTCCTGAGGATGGAGACAAAGCAAATATCTTTTCTTTGTTAGTTACAAATATCCTCTAAGAGAAAAAATCCAAGAACGTTCGGTCACTTGTAAATTATCAATCAATTTGTTTGTAACTAGCGTGAACCTTGATTTGATGTTGTACACAAAACCCTTTTGATGTAAAGGATATTAGTATACTATCGAATACAAAAACGTTCCCCTTTTTCTCTACTTGGCCGAATTCACACACTATTGCTTAGAGAAGATAGAATTTTGTCTAGAGTAAAATCATATTTTTCTCCCTCAAAATTCTATGATAGCCGAATTCTTCACTAAGAAAAATATGGCTTGGCCGAAATTCCTCTCTAATGCCTTAGGGCAGGCCGAATTCATCATCCACTTATATATAGATTCATAAATCCTTTCCTAAGAAGGATTCACTTGGTTGGCAAGAATCATTTCCTTAGGTGGATTTATTTGGTAGTTAGAATCCTTATCTTAGAAGAAAACTAACTACTCCTTGAACTATATATTGTGTTGGCCGAATTTCCCTTGTTTGAAGTAAATTAGTAGTGTTTAATCTTTCCTAAGAAAGATTACTTGATGGACAAGAATCCTATCCTTAGGTAGATTAACTTGGTGGTTATGAATCCTTTTCAAATAAGAATTCTACCACTAAGTAGTTTTACTTGGTGACGAAGAATCCTTTTCCAAAAAGAATTCTTTCCTACACCAAGACTCCTAATCCTACTCAATAGTGTGTTTGTAACCATATTAAAGACTTCCTAATTTGATTAGATAAATAACTCCATTTATTTATCTACTTATCAAATATAGTCTTTAACATTAACTATAATACCAACAATAGTATAGTTTTAGGAGATCATCTCCTAATAGGAAAAGATTTTAACTTTTAATTAAATAATTAATTAATCAACAAATTAATTAATTTCCATTTAATTAAATAATAATAAAATAAAAATAATATATTAAAGTTATTCACCATAGCCTTTGCCGTCTATACCTAGTATAAAGGCCATATATTATTTTACTCTTTTTATTTAATCCATTGGACCTTAATAAAAAGTTCACATGTGAACTAGACCTATTCTTAATAAAAGAAACAAGTTCACATGACTTATTGCAATTCTAGATGTACCGATATTGGTCCGACAGAATATATTAAGTGATCCATGCAAGTTCGTGTGGATTGGGGATCTTGGCGGGCTATCTAAATTTAAGCTTCAATAGACACAACCCAATCACAATCAACAAATGATTCACTTAGGTCCAATCTATTTAATTTTAGTTCATTCCACTAAAGAACTAAAATTGAACCCTTAAATAAAGATAGAATAAGTTGATGTTACTCATTTGTACCCTAGACAAACTTATTGGAGAAAGTGTATCCTCGTGAAGAATACTAGCAATCGCCAAGAGCTCATAGACCGCTTATAGCTCTCCAAGTTACCATATTTACTCATATGACCACATTTTGAACTTGGATTTTTTGACTTGTCCAGAAGCCATGTTTCAATAGACACTATTGAAAACTTAACGTTAAGATTTAATATCCAATACCTCAAAACATCCATATGATGGTATTCTACTCTCATTCAATAAATGGAGCCACGATGTCCATATCTATAAATGAAGTCCTCTATCGATTAACAAATGAATACCACCAAACTATAAAGGATGGACTATGTTATATAATCGTACTCATTGATAGCTGAAACGATAACATTTGCAACCATAAGTCCATCATTTATCTCAGGATTTAGATAGACTCTCCGATTGTGTTCAAATGAAAACTTTTATCCATTGACGGTTCTAGATAAAGTATTTCATTTTGATCCTATTCAATGCATCCAGTGCACTAGATTATTTTGCCCAAAGACACCTCTCTTTGATTATTTTAGACTCATCATAACATATTTGATCCCACTCAAATGCTAGCAAAAGAATCTACAACTTTGACAAGATAAATGCGCCCAACCTTCTATCTTAAGTTGTGAATATTATTCAATTCTAACTAAAGAATTGTGTCTACCTCATACATATCTAGATGTATGAACAATTCTTCTTTTCTCATAATCTTTTGACCTTATGGTTATTTACTTTTGACAATTATAATAATTAAACTATAAATGCTATAAGATTTGTTAAACTATAAATCACTTTATTCATATGAAAAGATTGTTAATTACAATATTACACTCTTGCTATCGAGCATAATCCTAACAATCTCCCACTTGCTCTATAGCAAATGTGTCATATCTTTCATCCCCATGTTCTCTAGATGCCCAACAAAAGTCTTTTAAGGAAGAGCATTTGTAAAGGGATCTGCTAGATTTTTTGCTGACGCGATCTTGGTAATCGTCACGTCACCCCTATACACAATTTCCCTTAGAAAGTGATACTTTCTTTCAATGTGTTTCCCTCTCTTATGACTTCTTGGTTCTCTCGAATTAGCCACTGCTCCACTATTGTCATAATAGATAGTGATCTGCTTATTCACTTCAGGAACCACTTCCAAGTCAATCAAGAATAAGAGGAGCCAGACAGCCTCTTTAGCAGCCTCGCATACGGCAACATACTCGGCTTCTATGGTGGAATCAGCAATACAAGATTGCTTGATACTCCTCTATATGACTGCCCCTTCTCCAATAGTAAACACAGATCCTGATGTCGATCTTCTAGAGTCAAAATCTGACTGAAAATCAGAATCTATATACCCAACGGGAATTAAATCCCCTCCAGAGTATACAAGCATATAATCTCTTATTCTTCTAAGATACTTGAAAATATGCTTGACTGCCGTCCAGTGATCATGACCAGGTTTCGATTGAAACCTGCTAACTATGCCTACAGCAAAACAAATATATGGTCTAGTGCAGAGCATTGCATACATGAGACTTCCAACCGCCAATGCATATGGAACCCAACTCATAAATTGCTCTTCATGCTCATTCTTATGAACTTGTTCCTTAGAAAGTTTGATTCCATGCCTGAAAGGTAACAAATCTTTCTTGGAATCTTGCATGGAAAACCTAGAAAAGATTTTATCTATGTATGAAGCTTGGGATAATAGAATCATTCTATTCTTTCTATCCTTTATGACTTGGATACAAAGAATATAACTTGCTTCTCCTAAGTCCTTCATATCAAATTGTTTTGCTAACCATTCTTTTATTGATGTCAATACACCTACATCGTTTCCGATGAGTAGTATATCATCAACATAAAGAACTAGGAAAACCAACTTGTCGCCTTTAATCCTTTTGTATACAAAAGGTTCATTAAGGTTTTAAATAAATCCAAAACCTTTAACGGCTTGATTGAACCTTATGTTCCAGGATCTGGATGCTTGCTTCAATCCATATATGGATCTTTGCAACTTGCATACCCTTTCCTCTTGGCCCTTTTCAATGAATCCTTCTGGTTGCATCATGTAGATGCTTTTGTCAAGACTTTCATCAAGGATAAGAGTATCCTAATGGATTTAAGCATGGCCTTAGGAGAGAAGGTTTCTTCATAATCGATACCTTCCTTCTGCGTATAACCTTTAGCTACCAATCTAGCCTTAAAGGTTTCCACCTTTCCATCCATTCCTCTTTTCCTCTTGTATACACACTTGCTCCCGATGGGTTTTATCCCTTGAGGCAAGTCTATAAGTGACCAGACTTTATTTTTGAACGGAGATTCAATTTCGGATTGCATTGAATTTTGCTAATGGCGACAATCAACATCTTCCATTGCTTCCTTATACGTATAGGGATCATCTCGTCCGGAAGATTCTCTACAGATTCTTCTAGACCGATGTATCTTTCAGGTTGTCTAACAACCCTCCCACTATGATGAGGTATGGTGGATTGTTGATCTTGTGTTGGTACGGAATTTACAATTGGGCTTGGTTGCGAAACCTCTTGTGGAATTGTATCTCCTAAAAGCTCATTTAGGACAATTCTACTTTTAGGCACAAAATTATTCATATAGTCCTCTTCTAGAAATTTAGCATTTGTCGAAACAAATACTTTAAGATCTGAATGACTATAAAAACAATATCATTTTGTTCCTTTTGGATACCCTACAAATATGCATGTTTCTGAAGGGGACTCCATCTTCTCTGTCTTTCCTTTTAACACGTGCGCAGGACATCCAAATACCCTTAAGTGTTGTAAACTAGGCTTTCGCCCAGTCCACAACTCATGCGGTGTTTTAGGAACTGACTTAGATGGTACATCGTTTAGAATATACATGGTAGTTTGTAAAGCATATCCCCAAAAAGAACTAGGGAGCGTTGAATAACTCAACATAGACCTAACCATATCCAAAAGAGTTCTATTTCTCCTTTCTACCACCCCATTTGGTTGAGGTGTGCCTGGTGTAGAAAACTGATAAATTATTACATTATCAATAAGATATTGTTGAAACTCACTAGATAGATATTCTCCACCTCGATCAGACCTCAAGAGTTTTATACGTTTCTCAAGCTGATTTTCCACTTCAGCTTTAAATGCTTTGAACATATCAAAAGCATCCGACTTATGTCTCATGAGATACACATAGCCAAATCTTTAGTGATCATCTGTGAAAGTGATGAAGTACTCATATCCACCTCTAGCTTGAATGCTCATAGGTCCACACAAATCAGTGTGTATCAATCCTAAACATTCAATGGCTCTTGCGCCTTTGGTCGTAACCAACCTTTTGGTCATTTTACCTTCCAAACAAGATTCACAAATTGGTAGATCATCAACCTTTAAGTCACTTAGAGGTCCGTCACATACCAATATTTTAATCCTATTAAGGTTAATATAACTTAGGCGCAAATGTCACAGGTAGGTTTCATCTTTTGATAATTTTACTCTTTTATGATTAGGTTCCGTTGATTCCGTATCTAACAAGTGAGAGTTATTTTCATGCAAATAGAATAAACCATTTTCCAATGTTCCTTTGCAAATAAATTTGTTATTCTTACTAATAATAAAACCTTTATTAAAAGTAATCGAATATCCAAATTTATTTAGACAAGAAACCGAAATTAAATTCCTCTTGAATATTGGTACATAATAAACGTTTATTAAATCTAAATGCCTACTAAGAATCAAAATTGATTCTAATATCTCCCATTACACTAGTAGACACCAATGCTCCATTGCCTAAATGCAAGTTGAATTCATTCTTATTCAGTCTATTCCTTTGACCCTTTTAACCACAAAAGAAACACTTTCCTTTGATCTTGGTTAGTTTCCTGGTCTCCATCTAAGAAGGCTCAAGTTGCTTTTTCTTCTGTTATCTCTTGACCTTCTAACGTGTCTTAACAGTTGCAACTTTACCAACCATATGAATCCTTGTCTAGAGACATTGTAATATCAGCAGCAGTCTCAATTACTTCATGTTGCTGTTGCAACCCGTTGGAGATGATGGCCATAATGTAACGTACATTTAGCCATCTCTTCTAAAGACTTCCACTACTGATAGTCATCTCTTTGCTCCTGAGTAGATTAATTAGTTTGGTGGTTAAGGAATATACAGAATGAACTTATGCTTTTCAGCTTGCAACAACAACCAATATTCCTTTTCCATGTGACATAATTATCACCAGTTAAAATATTATCTTTTAGGATATTGATTAGGGATGGGGTCATGATTTCTTTTTAATAACAAAAATTATATAAGTAAACAATCATGATATAGCACTTTTGAATATTTATCTTGAATTAAATAAAATAATTAAATCGTAAAAATTCAACGGTGATCCAACACCCATAAATGTCACGCCTCCTTTGGGAGTTCGTAATATTTACTAGTTGGAATAGGTCCCACATAATTGTTAACATAACAACCAACGTTTTATTTTTATCCTTATGATTTTATTGACAAGAACTCTTGGAAGGATATTAATAAACTCACATTGAGTGTGTTACAAAGTTATCGACCTTCAATATAATCCCTCATGAATATCCCTCCTTTGGGAGTAGATATTGTTTAGGCTAATTGTCAAATTTATCCTTGTAAGGAAGTATCTTGCTAAATTCCATTCATGAATACCTCTTGGGAGGTTATTCTTGAAACATAAAGCACAACTAAACTTGGAGGCCGTAGGTGTTCCAAAACACCTTCTCCCACTCAATTGTTTAAGGCGTGTGATCGAATTCCAAAGAATGATTTACCAAGTTATCTAGATACCAATTTAGATACTTAAACCATTCAATGCATGTTCATACCAAAAGAGATTTATGAGTGGCACTCCTATTCTATATGACATGTTATCAAACAATGACAAATATTGCAATATTTACAAAAATATAAATAGCTACAATTTTGGTCCATCCTAGAAAAATAAGTAAATTACATATATCTTGGAATACAAGAACTTCTTTCTTGGCGAACAAGTCTTCACGCAACCTTCGACGTTCAGACTCCCTTGGCTACCTCCTATGGGCGTACGCACCCCTTGCCCTTACCAATGGGCGTGCGCATGACACAAGCCCATAAAGGGCCCATGGCTACCACAAGGGCAGCCGTGCACAGCCCATGCCACAACAAATGTGGTTGTGCGCTCTTCGCACGCACATTCGTTGTTACGGCTCACACGGTCCTAAACTTGTTCCGGTTTCTACTAATTCTTCAAACCTTCAAGTCTTCAAACCTTCAAGTCTTCAAAACTTGAATGTATTACAGAAGAATTTACATAACAAAATAAAAAAAACTTAGCAACTACCAAGAAGGAAATTATGGAGATAATAGACCACCCTTCTTGTTACAATCCAAAAACAAAATTACATTGAAATTCTAGGACCAAAATTGAGCAATAACAATCCACATATAAAACATACATATATCCATACATTCCAATGTAAATATATATGCGAATACCTAGAGTGTCATCTCTTTCTAAAACATGCATATATACAATAAAAGAAAAAGATTCACGAACACACACATCAATTAATCAAGGGTACAACCGGGCTGTGATACCAATTGTAGGGAAAAATGGTTTAAAAACGCAGCGGAAGCGTGTTAAAATACGAGATTAGGGTTTGCGTATAAATAAAAAAATTTCCCTTTTATGCAACGAGAACCTTAACCCTAGATTAATTGATGTATATAAAAGTATCGTACCTTTTTCACGTGACGATTGAACAAGCGCTGAATCAATTCTGCAAGACCTTCCAATCCAATCACGAACGTGAATCACCTAGGAGTGTGGACTCCCTTTCTTTAAATTGTATTCCTGAGGATGGAGACAAAGCAAATATATTTTCTTTGTTAGTTACAAATATCCTCCAAGAGAAAAAATCCAAGAACGTCCGGTCACTTGTGAATTATCAATCAATTTGATTGTAACTCGCGTGAACCTTGATTCGATGTTGTACACAAAACCCTTTCGATGTAAAGGATATTAGTATACTATCGAATACAAAAACGTTCCCCTTTTTCTCTACTTGGCCGAATTCACTCACTATTGCTTAGAGAAGATTGAATTTTTTCTAGAGTAAAATCAGATTTTTCTCCTTCAAAATTCTATGATAGCAGAATTCTTCACTAAGAAAAATTTGGCTTGGCCGAAATTCGTCTCTAATGCCTTACGGCTGGCCAAATTCATCATCCACATATATATAGGTTCATAAATCCTTTCCTAATAAAGATTCACTTGGTTGGTAAGAATCCGCTCCTTAGGTGGATTTATTTGGTAGTTAGAATCCTTATCTTAGAAGAAAACTAGCTACTCCTTTAACTATATATTGTGTTGGCCGAATTTCCCTTGTTTGAAGTAGATAAGGAGTGTTTAATCTTTCCTAAGAAAGATTACTTGATGGACAAGAATCCTATCCTTAGGTAGATTAACTTGGTGGTTATGAATCCTTTTCAAATAAGAATTCTACCACTAAGTAGTTTTACTTGGTGACCAAGAATCCTTTTCCAAAAAGAATTCTTTCCTACACCAAGACTCCTAATCCTACTCAATAGTGTGTTTGTAACCATATTAAAGACTTCCTAATTTGATTAGATAAATAACTCCTTTTATTTATCTACTTATCAAATATAGTCTTTAACATTAACTATACTACCAACAATAGTATAGTTTTAGGAGACCATCTCCTAATAGGAAAAGATTTTGACTTTTAATTAAATAATTAATTAATCAACAAATTAATTAATTTCCATTTAATTAAATAATAATAAAATAAAAATAATATATTAAAGCTATTCGCCATAGCCTTTGCTGCCCATACCTAATATAAAGGCCATATATTATTTTTCTCATTTTATTAAATTCGTTGGACCTTAATAAAAAGTCCACATGTGAACTAGACATATTCTTACAAAATGAAACAAGTTCACTATTAGGATTATGCTCGATAGCAAGAGTGTAATATTGTAATTAACAATCTTTTCATATGAATAAAGTGATTTCTAGTTTAACAAATCTTATAGCGTTTACAGTTTAATTATTATAATTGTCAAAAGTAAATAATCATAAGGTCAAAAGACTATGAGAAAAGAAGAATTGTTCATACATCTAGATATATATGAGGTAGATACAATTCTTTAGATAGTTTTGAATAATATTCACAACTTAAGATAGAAGGTTGGGCGCCTTTATCTTGTTAAAGTTGTAGATTCTTTTGCTAGCATTTGAGTGAGATCAAATGTGTTATGATGAGTCTAAAATTATCAAAGTGAGGTGTCTTTGGGCAAAAGAATCTTGTGCACTGGGTGCATTGAATAGGATCAAAATGAAATACTTTATCTAGAACCGTCAATGGATACAAGTTTTCATTTGAAGACAATCGGAGAGTCTATCTCAATCCTGAGATAAATGATGGACTTGTGGTTGCAAGTGTTGTCATTTGAGCTATCAATGAGTACGATTATATAGGATAGTCTATCCTCTATAGGTTGGGGAACGTTTTTGTATTCGATAGTATACTAATATCCTTTACATCAAAAGGGTTTTATGTACAACATCGAATCAAGGTTCACGCGAGTTACAATCAAATTGATTGATAATTCACAAGTGACCGGACGTTCTTGGATTTTTTCTCTTGGAGGATAATTGTAACTAACAAAGAAAAGGTATTTTCCTTGTCTCCATCCTCAGGAATACAATTTAGAGAAGGGGAACCCACACTCCTAAGTGATTCACGTTTGTGATTGGATTGGAAGATCTTGCAGAATCAATTCGGCGCTTGTTCAATCGTCATGCGAAAAAGGTACTATACTTTTATATACATCAATTAATCTAGGGTTAAGGTTCTCGTTGCAAAAAAGGGAAAAAAAAATTATACGCAAACCCTAATCTCTTTTTTTCTCACGCCTCCGTTGCGTTTCTAAACCGTTTTTTCCCTACATTCACATGCCTTATTACAATTCTAGATGGACCCCTATTGGTCCGGTGGAATATATTAAGTGATCCATGCAAGTTCGTGTGGATTGGAGATCTTGGTGGGCTATCTAAATTTAAACTCCAATAGACACAACCCAATCACAATCAATAAATGAATCACTTAGGTCCAATCTATTTAATTTTAGTTCATTCTACTAAAGAACTAAAATTGAACTCTTAAATAAAGATAGAATAAGTTGATGTTACTCATTCGTATCCTAGACAACCTTATTGGAAAAAGTGTATCCTCATGAAGAATACCAGTAATCGCCAAGAGCTCATAGACCGCCTATAGCTCTCCAAGTTACCATATTTACTCATATGACCACATTTTGAACTTGGATATTTTTACTTGTCCAGAAGCCATGTTTCAATAGACACTATTAAAAACTTAACATTAAGATTTAATAACCAATACCTCAAAACATCCATATGATGGTATTCTACTCTCATTCAATAAATGGAGCCACGATGTCCATATCTATAAATGAAGTCCTCTATTGATTAACAAATGAATACCACCAAACTATCGAGAATAGACTATGCTATATAATCGTACTAATTGATAGCTCAAATGATAACATTTGCAACCATAAGTCCATCATTTATCTCAGGATTAAGTTAGACTCTCCAATTGTCTTCAAATGAAAACTTTTAGCCATTGATGGTTCTAGATAAAGTATTTCATTTTGATCCTAATCAATTCACCCAGTGCACTAGATTCTTTTACCCAAAGACACCACACTTTAATGATTTTAGACTCATCATAACACATTTGATCCCACTCAAATGCTAGCAAAAGAATCTAAAACTTTGACAAGATAAAGGCACCCAACCTTCTATCTTAAGTTGTGAATATTATTCAAGACTAACTAAAGAATTGTGTTTACCCCATACATATCTAGATGTATGAACAATTCTTCTTTTTTCATAGTCTTTTAACCCTATAATTATTTACTTTTGACAATTATAATAATTAAACTATAAATGCTATAAGATTTGATAAACTAGAATTCACTTTATTCATATAAAATGATTGTTAATTACAATATTACACTCTTGCTATCGAGCATAATCCTAACATCAGGAAGCCAATATGCGGCCTCCACCGGAAAACCCCAGAGGAAGGGAAAGAAATAGAAGCACCCAGATCCTGCTCCAGTACCGGTCAATACCGCTCAAGCCCAGCCTCTCGGTAATAAGCCAAGTTGTTCTAGATCAGTAGGTTGCAGCCTTTATGGAAAGTATACGCTTACGACTAGTTGCATAAGGAATCACCTCTAAACTGGTAGGACCTAGCACCCAAAAAAGTCTCAACCAACCGGGGGCCAGGAAAACTGCTTACGACCGATTGTGGCCACCACCACCAGTGCAAGTCCGTTACAAGCTTAGGCTTCTACCTACGAACTAGGGTCGATTAGGGCTCCTTCCCCCAGATCCATGAACACCGACAGACTACCTACCTTGGCAGGTGCAATCAGCTGTCGATATATCACTGAGAAGGGAACCTTGGGCATACACAGGGGTAGCAGGAGAAGTAACTGAGGAAACCCTTCTCAAGAGGACAACCGGGGTGGAGATCCTATGTCATTTGTGGGATCGGACAGTGAGATCTTCGAGGTCAAATCTAAGAACATCGGAAGCAGATGCTTGTGAGATCAGATTGCTTAGATGTAAAATAAAGTCCAGGATATCATTAAGAGCACACACAATAATGACCGAAAATACCCCTTGGACAAGATGAATACTTTTTCTCCCAAAGGATCTGGGAAGCAGAGCTCCCTCTGAAGTTTAAAATGCCGATCGATAAATTCTTTGGCATTAAAGATCCTCTGAGCAATCTAAAGAGTTATGTCCAGCAGATGAAGGTCTGAACGTGACCTGGGCTGCAATGTGCAGGTTGTTCCTAACCACATTGATCGATTAAGCCAAGATGTGTTCCAGAAAGTTACCCCTGACAGCGTTAGAAGTTTCGCCAAGCTCTCTAGCGACTTCTGCTCACAATTCCAAGGAGTTAAATAGTGACCCAAGGATCCAATCCACCTTCAATACGTGATCCGGGAGTGAGGGGAAACTCTCAGGGCTTACATCGAAAGGTTCCATAAAGAATTGATCTAGATAGAGGTCTTCGCTAAGAAAGAAACTCTAGCTAATTTCTGTAGAAGCCTTTGGGCGGGAAAATTATTTCGCTTATTTAACATATGCCCTCTAGAGACCTATTAGAAGACCAATGAAATGACCTCGAACAGGTCAAGATAGATGAACAACTCAGAGTTAGAATCGAGCATGATGACATAAGGACTGCTAAGCGCTAGAAGAAAGAAGCACCCAAACCTGCTCCGATCCAGAAAGCCCAGAACAGACCTCTCAACAAATCTACATATCGCCCATAATCTCTCCAACCTCAGTGGGACCGATATCCGGTCAGGCGAACCCCTTATCGAGCTTTCCGACCTCCAAGAGTGGTAGCTCCCGTGACCCAGGATGAGAAAGGTTACAACCACTGCACCCCTCTAAAAGCTTCTCATGAGACCATTAACCTGGCCATCCGGGATAAGGGTTTGCTTAGAATGCCGGCTCCCATGAAAGCATCGATGGATTAAAGGAACCACTATAAGTACTGCGAGTTGCATGAGGATGTTGGGCATAAAACGTCAAAGTGATATAGCTTAAAAAACCAGATTGAAGATCTGGTAAGGGGGGTTGCTTGATAGAATTCCTGCAACAAGTCAGACATAATATTTGAAAATACTATTAGGATTATGATCGATAGCAAGAGTGTAATATTGTAATTAACAATCTTTTCATATGAATAAAGTGATTTCTAGTTTAACAAATCTTATAGCATTTATAGTTTAATTATTATAATTGTCAAAAGTAAATAATCATAAAGTTAAAAGACTATGAGAAATGAAGAATTGTTCATACATCTAGATATGTATGAGGTAGACACAATTCTTTAGTTAGTCTTGAATAATATTCACAACTTAAGATAGAAGGTTGGGCCTCTTTATCTTGTCAAAGTTGTAGATTCTTTTGCTAGCATTTGATTGGGATCAAATCTGTTATGATGAGTCTAAAATCATCAAAGTGTGGTGTCTTTGGGAAAAAGAATCCAGTGCACTGTGTGCATTGAGTATGATCAAAATAAAATACTTTATCTTGAACCGTCAATGGATAAAAGTTTTCATTTGAAGACAATCGGAGAGTCTATCTCAATCCTGAGATAAATGATGGACATATGGTTGCAAGTGTTATCATTTGAGCTATCAATGAGTACGATTATATAACATAGTCTATCCTCGATAGTTTGGTGTTATTCATTTGTTAATTGATAGAGGACTTCATTTATAGATATGGACATCGTGGCTCCATTTATTAAATGAAAGTAGAATACCATCATATGGATGTTTTGAGGTATTGGATATTCAATCTTAACGTTAAGCTTTCAATAGTGTCTATTGAAACATGGCTTCTGGGGAAGTCAAAATATCCAAGTTCAAAATGTGGTCATATGAGTAAATATGGTAACTTGGAGAGCTATAGGCGGTCTATGAGCTCTTGGCGATTACTGGTATTCTTCACGAGGATACACTTTCTCCAATAAGGTTGTCTAGGGTATAAGTGAGTAAACATCAACTTATTCTATCTTTATTTAAGAAATCAATTTTAGTCCTTTAGTGGAATGAACTAAAATTAAATAGATCGAACCTAAGTAAATCATTTGTTGATTGTGATTAGGTTGTGTCTATTGGAGCTTAAATTTAGATAGCCCGCCAAGATACCCAATCCACACGAACTTGCATGGATCACTTGATATATTCTACCGGACCAATTTAGAGGTCCATCAAGAATTGTAATAAGGCATGAGAACTTGTTTCTTTTCGTAAGAATAGGTCTAGTTCACATGTGGACTTTTTGTTAAGGTCCAATGGATTTAATAAAATAAGAAAAATAATATATGGCCCTTATATTAGGTATGGGTGGAAAAGGCTATTGTGATATATATTATTTTTTATTTTATTATTTAATTAAATAGAAATTAATAAATTTTTGATTAATTAATTATTTAATTAAAAGACAAAAAATATTCCTAGTAGGAGATGGTCTCCTAAAACTCTACTATTGTTGGTAGTATAGTTAATGTTAAAGACTATATTTGATAAGTAGATAAATAATAGGAATTATTTATCTAATCAAATTAGGAAGTCTTTAATATGGTTACAAATACACTATTGAGTTGGATTAGGAGTCTTGGTGTAGGAAAGAATTTTGTTTGGAAAAGGATTCTTGGTCACCAAGTAAAACTACTTAGTGGTAGAATTCTTCTTTGAAAAGGATTCTTAACCACCAAGTTAATCTACCTAAAGATAGGATTCTTGTCCATCAAGTAATCCTTCTTAGGAAAGAATAAACTCTCCTAATCCATATCAAAGAGATGAAATTCGGCCATCCCATAGGAATATAGGATAAGTTAGATTTCCTTTTAGATAAGGATTCTTAACTACCAAATAAATCCACCTAAGGAAAGGATTCTTGCCAACCAAGTAAATCCTTCTTAGTAAAGGATTTATGCTCCTATATATATGAGCATGATAAATTCGGCCAGCCATAAGGCATTTAGACTTGAATTTCGGCCAAGCTAATTTTTCTAAGAGAAGAATTTGGTCATTGGAGGAATTTTGAGGGAGAAAAATCTGTTTTTACTCTAGACAAAATTCGATCATCTCTAAGCAATAGTGTGGGAATTCGGCAAAGTAGAGAAAAAAGGGGAACGTTTTTGTTTTCGATAGTATACTTATATCCCTTACATCAAAAGGGTTTTATGTATAACATCAAATCAAGGTTCATGCGAGTTTCAATCAAATTGATTGATAATTCACAAGTGACCAGACGTTGTTGGATTTTTCTCTTGGAGGATATTTGTATCTAACAAAGAAAAGATTTTTTGCTTTGTCTCCATCCTCAGGAATACAATTTAAAGAAACCGAGCCCACACTCCTAGGTGGTTCACGTTCGTGATTGGATTGGAAGATCTTGCGGAATCAATTCGGCGCTTTTTTAATCGTCACGTGAAAAAGGTACGATACTTTTATATACATCAATTAATCTAAGGTTAAGGTTCTCGTTGCATAAAAGGGAAATTTTTTTATTTATACGCAAACCCTAAATTAGTTTTTGTCACGCTTCCATTGCGTTTTGAAACTGTTTTTCCCTTACAATTGGTATCAGAGCCTCGTTGTACCCTTGATTAATTGATGTATGTGTTTGTGAATCTTTCTTTTATTGTATATATGCATGTTTTAGAAAGAGATGACACTCTAGGTATTCACATATATATTTACATTGGAATGTATGGATATATATATGTTTTATATGTGGTTTGTTATTGCTCAATTTTGGTCCTAGAATTTCAATGTAATTTTTTTTAGGAGTGTAACAAGAAGGGTGGTCTATCATCGCCATAATTTCCTTCTTGGTGGTTGCTAAGTTTTTTTTTATTTTGTTGTTGTAATATTAAAAAAAAAATTGCAGTATTTTATTATTTAAATTCTTCTGTAATACATTCAAGTTTTAAAGACTCCAAGGTTTGAAGAATTAGAAGCAGCCGGAACAAGTTTGGGACCGTGCGAGCCGTAGCAATGAATGTGCGTGCGAAGAATGCGTAGCCACGTTTGTTGTGGAATGGACTGCGCACGGCAGCCCTTTGGTAGCCATGGGCTGTGCATGGCAGCCCTTTTTGGGTTTGTGGCATGCGCACGCCCATAGGTAAGGGCGAAGGGTGCGCAAATGCATGGGAGGTAGTCGAGGGAGTTTGAACAACGAAGGTCGTGTGAAGACAGGTTCGCCAAGAAAGGAGTTATTGTTTTCCAAGATATATGTAATTTACTTGTTTTTCTAGGATAGACCAAAATTGTAGCTATTTATATTTTTATAAATATTGCAATGTTTGTCATTGTTTGATAACATGTCATATAGAATAGAAGAGCCACTCATATATCTTTTTTTGGTATAAACATGCATAGAATGATTTAGGTATCTAAATTGGCATCTAGATAACTTGGTAAATCATTCTTTGGAATTCGATCACACGCCTTAAACAATTGAGTGGGAGAAGGTGTTTTGGAACACCTACGGCCTCCAAGTTTAGTTGAGCTTTATATTTCGTAAATAACCTCCCAAGAGGTATTCATGAATGGAATTTAGCAAGATACTTCCTTACAAGGATAGACTAGACAATTCGCCCAAACGATATCTACTCCCAAAGGAGGGATATTCGTGAGGGATTATATTGAAGGTCGATAACTTGGTAACACACTTAATGTAATTTTATTAATATCCTCCCAAGAGTTCTTGTTTATAAAATTGCAAGGCTAAAATAGAAAACGTTGGTTGTTATGTTAACAATTAGGTGGGACCTAGTCCAACTAGTAAATTGTGCGTACTCCCAAAGGAGGCGTGATATTTATGGGTGTTGGATCACCGTTGAATTTTTACGATTGAATTATTTTATTTAATTCAAGAATATTTAAAAGTGCTTTATCATGATTATTTACTTATATATTTTTTGTTAATATAAAGAAATCATGACCCCATCCCTAATCAAATTCATAAAAGATAATACTTTAACTAATGATAATTATGTCACATGAAAAAAGGAATATTGGGTTGTTGTTGCAAACTGAAAAGTATAAGTTCATTCTGTATATTCCTTAACCACCAAACTAATGAATCTAACTCAGGAAGCAAAGAGATGAGTATCAGTAGTGGAAGTCTTCAGATGAGATGGCTAAATGTACGTTACATTATAGCCATCATCTCCGATGTGTTGCAACATCAACATTAAGGAATGGAGACTGCTACCGATATAATGATGTCTCTAGAGGAGATGTTTGCTATAAGGTCTAGGATGACTAAGAGAGAGAGGCAGTGATTGCTTTTATGAATCTTAGGATGAAACCTGGACAGTGTGTGAAAGATCACATGATAAAAGTCATAGCACATCTCAACATTGTTGAACTGAATGGTGCTAAGATAGATGGTGAGACCAAAATTGACACGATTGTCAACTCA
This sequence comes from Dipteronia dyeriana, assembly GCA_032871835.1. Taxonomy (NCBI): domain Eukaryota; kingdom Viridiplantae; phylum Streptophyta; class Magnoliopsida; order Sapindales; family Sapindaceae; genus Dipteronia; species Dipteronia dyeriana. The sequence goes on along the minus strand of CM065296.1, from coordinate 18,189,100 downwards.
CTATCGGATTCCTTTGATCAATTCAAGTTGGACTACATCTTGAATAATAAGGAATGCACATTGCAAAGCCTGATGCAAGATATTCAAAGCACCAAGATAATCCTTGTGAAAGGCGAGGGTAAAGAGATTCATATGCTTGGTAAGTTGCTACTGTTATAGACCCGTAGGAAGGTCAAGACACAACAAAAGAAAAAGCAACTTGAACCTTCTTAGAAGGAGACCGAGAAAGTAACCAAGATCAAAGGAAAGTGTTTCTTTTGTGGTGAAAAGGGTCAAAGGAATAGACTGAATAAGAATGAATTCAACTTGCATTTAGGCAATGGAGCGTTGGTGTCTACTAGTGTAGTGGGAGATATTAGAATCAATTTTGATTCTTATAGGCATTTAGATTTAATAAACGTTTATTATGTACCTCAATTAAAGAGAAATTTAATTTCAGTTTCTTGTTTAAATAAATTTGGTTATTCGGTTACTTTTAATAAAGCTTTTATTATTAGTAAGAATGACAAAATTAATTACAAAGGTACGTTGGAAAACGGTTTATTCTATTTACATGGAAATATCTCTCACTTGTTAGACACGGAATCAACGGAACCTAATAATAAAAGAGTAAAATTATCAAAAGATGAAACCTACCTATGGCATTTGCGCTTAGGTCATGTTAACCTTAATAGGATTAAAAGATTGGTAAGTGACGGACCTCTAAGTGACTAAAGATTGATGATCTACAAACTTGTGAATCTTGTTTGGAAGGTAAAATGACCAAAAGGTTGTTTACGACCAAAGGCGCAAGAGCCATTGAATGTTTAGGATTTATACACACTGATGTGTGTGGACCTATGAGCATTCAAGCTAGAGGTGGATATGAGTACTTTATCACTTTAACGGATGATCACTCAAGATTTGGCTATATGTATCTCATGAGACATAAGTCGGATGCTTTTGATATGTTCAAAGCATTTAAAGCTGAAGTAGAAAATCAGCTTGAGAAACGCATAAAAATTTTTGAGGTCCGATCGTTGTGGATAATATCTATCTGGTGAGTTTTAGCAATATCTTATTGATAATGGAATAATTTCTCAGTTTTCTGCACCAGGCACACCTCAACAAAATAGGGTGGCAGAAAAGAGAAATAGAACTCTTTTGGATATGGTTAGGCCTATGTTGAGTTATTCAACGCTCCCTAGTTCTTTTTGAGGATATGCTTTACAAACTGCCATGTATATTCTAAACGATGTACCATCTAAGTCAGTTCCTAAAACACCGCATGAGTTGTTGACCTGGCGAAAGCCTAGTTTACAACACTTAAGGATATTTGGATGTCCTGCACACGTGTTAAAAGAAAAGACAGAAAAGATGGAGTCCCGTTCAGAAACATGCATATTTTAGGGTAATCCAAAAGGAACAAAAGGATATTAGTTTTATAGTCCTTCAGATCTGAAAGTATTTGTTTCGACAAATGCCAAATTTCTAGAAGAGGACTATATGAATAATTTTGTGCCCAAAAGTATAATTGTCCTCAATGAGCTTTCAGGAGATACAATTCCACAAGAGGTTTCACAACCAAGCCCAATTACATGTTCCGTACCAATACAAGATCAACATTCTACCATACCTCGTCATAGTGGGAGGGTTGTTAGACAACCCGAGAGATACATCGGTCTAGGAGAATCTGTAGAGAATCTTCCGGATGACGATGATCCCTATACGTACAAGGAAGCAATGGAAGACCTTGATTGTCGCCATTAGCAAAAGGCAATGCAATCCAAAATTGAATCTATGTTCAAAAACAAAGTCCGGTCTCTTGTAGACTTGCCTAAAGGGGCATTGGGTGCAAGTGGGTACACGAGAGGAAAAGAGGAATGGATGGTAAGGTGGAAATATTTAAAGCTAGATTGGTAGCTAAAGGTTATACACAGAAGGAAGGTATCAATTATGAAGAAACCTTCTCCTCTGTGGCCATGCTTAAATCCATTAGGATACTCTTATCCATTGCGACATCTCTAGACTCAGAGATTTGGTGAATGGACGTCAAGACAGCTTTCATTAATGGAATTCTTTATTAAAGCATCTATATGATGCAACCAGAAGGATTCATTGAAAAGGGCCAAGAGGAAAGGGTATGCAAGTTGCAAAGATCCATATATGGATTGAAGCAAGCATCTAGATCCTTGAACAAAAGGTTCAATCAAGCTGTAAAAGGTTTTGAATTTATTCAAAACCTTGATGAACCTTGTGTATACAAAAGGATTAAAGGCGATAAGTTGGTTTTCCTGGTTCTTTATGTTGATGATCTACTACTCATCGGAAACGATGTAGGTGTATTGACATCAATAAAAGAATGGTTAGCAAAACAATTTGATATGAAGGATTTAGGAGAATGAAGTTATATTCTTGGTATCCAAGTCATAAGAGAAAGAAAGAATAGAACGATTGCATAATCCCAAGCTTCATACATAGATAAAATCTTGTCTAGGTTTTCCATGCAAGATTCTAAGTAAGGTATGTTACATTTCAGACATGGAATCAAACTTTCTAAGGTACAAGTTCCTAAGAATGAGCATGAAGAGCAATTCATGAGTAGGATTCCATATGCTTTGGCAGTATGAAGTCTCATGTATGCAATGCTCTAACTAGACTAGATATTTGTTTTGTTTTGGGCATAGTTAGCAGTTTCAATCTAAGCGTGGTCCAGATCACTGGACGACAATCAAGCATATTTTCAAGTATCTTAGGAGAACGAGAGATTATATGCTTGTATACTCTAAATGGGATTTAATTCCCGTTGGGTATACAGATTCTGATTTATAGTCAGATTTTGACTCTAGGAGATCAACCTCATGATCTGTGTTTACTATTGGAGAAGGGGCAGTCATATGGAGGAGTATCAAGCAATCTTGTATTGTCGATTCCACCATGGAAGCCGAGTATGTTGCCGCATGCGAGGCAGCTAAAGAATCTGTCTGGCTCCACCAATTCTCGATTGACTTGGAAATGGTTCCTGATGCGAATAAGAAGATCACTATCTATTGTGACAATAGTGGAACAGTGGCTAATTCAAGAGAACCAAGAAGTCATAAGAGAGGGAAACACATTGAAAGAAAGTATCATCTTCTAAGGGAAATTGTGCATAGGGGTGATGTGACGATTACCAAAATCGAGTCAGTAGAAAATCTAGCGGATCCCTTTACAAAGGCTCTTCCGAAAAAGAGTTTTGATGGGCATCAAGAGAACATGGGGATAAGAGAAACGACACATTTGCTATAGAGCAAGTGGGAGACTGTTAGGATTATGCTCGATAGCAAGAGTGTAATATTGTAATTAACAATCTTTTCATATGAATAAAGTGATTTCTAGTTTAACAAATCTTATGGCATTTATAGTTTAATTATTATAATTGTCAAAAGTAAATAATCATAAGGTCAAAAGGCTATGAGAAAAGAAGAATTGTTCATACATCTAGATATGTATGAGGTAGACACAATTCTTTAGTTAGTCTTGAATAATATTCACAACTTAAGATAGAAGGTTGGGCACCTTTATCTTATCAAAGTTGTAGATTCTTTTGCTGGCATTTGAGTGGGGTCAATGTGTTATGATGAGTCTAAAATCATTAAAGTGTGGTGTCTTTGGGCAAAAGAATCTAGTGCACTGGGAGCAATGAATAAGATCAAAATAAAATACTTTATCTAGAATCGTCAATGGATAAAAGTTTTCATTTGAAGAAAATCAGAGAGTCTATCTCAATCCTGAGATAAATGATGGACTTATGGTTGCAAGTGTTATCATTTGAGCTATCAATGAGTACGATTATAAAGCATAGTCTATCGTCGATAGTTTTGTGGTATTCATTTGTTAATCAATAAAGGACTTCATTTATAAATTTGGACATCGTGGCTCTATTTATTGAATGAGAGTAGAATACCATCATATTGATGTTTTGAGGTATTGGATATTAAATCTTAACGTTAAGTTTTCAATAGTGTCTATCGAAACATGGCTTCTGGACAAGTCAAAATATTCAAGTTCAAAATGTTGTCATACGAGTAAATATGGTAACTTTGAGAGCTATAGGCGGTCTATGAATTTTTGGCGATTACTGGTATTATTCACGAGGATACACTTTCTCCAATAAGGTTGTCTAGGGTATGAGTGAGTAAACATCAACTTATTTTATCTTTATTTAAGAGTTCAATTTTAGTTCTTTAATGGAATGAACTAAAATTAAATAGATCGAACCTAAGTGAATCCTTTGTTGACTGTGATTAGGTTGTGTCTATTGGAGATTAAATCTAGATAGCCCGCCAAGATCCCCAATCCCCACAAACTTGCATGGATCACTTGATATATTCTACCGGACCAATTTAGGGGTCCATCAAGAATTGTAATAAGGCATGAGAACTTGTTTCTTTTTGTAAGAATAGGTCTAGTCTACATGTGGACTTTTTATTAAGGTCCAATGGATTTAATAAAATAAGAAAAATAATATATGGCCCTTATATTAGGTATGGGCGGCAAAGGCTATTGTGAATAGCTTATATATATTATTTTTTATTTTATTATTTAATTATATATAAATTAATTAATTTGTTGATTAATTAATTATTTATTTAAAAGTAAAATAAAAAATTCCTAGTAGGAGATGGTCTCCTAAAACTATACTATTTTTGGTAGTATAGTTAATGTTAAAGACTGTATTTGATAAGTAGATAAATAATAGGAATTATTTATCTAATCAAATTAGGAAGTCTTTAATATGGTTACAAATACACTATTGAGTTGGATTAGGAGTCTTGGTGTAGGAAAGAATTTTGTTTGGAAAAGGATTCTTTGTCACCAAGTAAAACTACTTAGTGGTAGAATTCTTCTTTGAAAAGGATTCATAACCACGAAGTTAATCTACCTAAGGATAGGATTCTTGTCCATCAAGTAATCCTTCTTAGGAAAGAAGAAACTCTCCTAATCCATATCAAAGAGATGAAATTCGGCCAACCCATAGGAATATAGGATAAGTTAGATTTCCTTTTAGATAAGGATTCTTAATTACCAAATAAATCCACCTAAGGAAAGGATTCTTGCCAACCAAGTAAATCCTTCTTAGGAAAGGATTTATGATCCTATATATATATGAGCATGATAAATTCGGCCAGTCCTAAGGCATTTAGAGGTGAATTTCGGCCAAGCTAATTTTTCTAAGAGAACAATTTGGCCATTGGCTGAATTTTGAGGGAGAAAAATCTGTTTTTACTCTAGACAAAATTCGATCATCTCTAAGCAATTGTGTGGGAATTCGGCCAAGTAGAGAAAAAAAGGGGAACGTTTTTGTTTTCGATAGTATACTAATATCCCTTACATCAAAAGGGTTTTGTGTACAACATACATTCATGGTTCAAGCGAGTTTCAATCAAATTGATTGATAATTCATAAGTGACCGGACGTTCTTGGATTTTTCTCTTGGAGGATATTTGTAACTAACAAAGAAAAGATTTTTTGCTTTGTCTCCATCCTCGGGAATACAATTTAAAGAAATAAGCCCACACTCCTAGGTGATTCACGTTCGTGATTGGATTGGAAGATATTGGGGAATCAATTCGGCGCTTGTTCAATCGTCACGCGAAAAAGGTACGATACTTTTATATACATCAATTAATCCAGTGTTAAGGTTCTCGTTGCATAGGAATTTTTTTTTATTTATACGCAAACCCTAAATTAGTTTTATCACGCTTCCGTTGCATTTTGAAACCGTTTTCCCCTACAAATACAATCATGGTTAAAAGCTCAAAACTAACCTAGAGGGGGGGGGGGGGTGGGGGTGGGGGGTGAATAGGTTAGACACCTTTTTCGACTCCCTTAGAAACAAACAAAAGTTTGTCCCTCTAGATTGCTTGTATAACAATATATATAAATATATATATATATATATATATATATATATATATATATTGATTAAAGACAATTAATCAATATATAAACATAAGTAAAGTGTGATACAAACAAGTAATTGTAACATACACAATCTATATTATAGAAAGGAAGTCAACATATATAAAGAGTTCTATCTACAATACAAATATTAGAGAGATAGGGATAGAGAAAAGTAGACACAAGATAGAATGTGGTAAACCTCCGAAGAGGAAACATCCACGGGCTAGCAGCCACCGGCAAACAAAATCTATTAGTAGATAAGACAAGTACAATCTTTCAAGTGACCTCTTTACCTAGAAACTACCCTCCTATCCAACTCTAGAAGTTGTCTCCCTATGCTAAACAATCCGAGGCCTCACACCTCTTGTCATGACTTCCACGCTCACCTTATCCGGATCCTCACGAACCAAGGCAAGACTTCTTGCTTAACTAAGTCCTCACGACTCTAGTCAAGCCTTCCTCGCTCACCTATCCGAGTTTTCCCAACTCTAGGAAAGACTTCTTGCTCAACTATCTGGATCCTCACGACCCTAGCCAAGACTTCCTTGCTCGACAATCCAAGGCCTCACGCCTCTTGCCAAGCCTTTTTACTCAACGCCATAGGTCGCACACCTATTGTCAAGACTTCCTTCTCACAAGGAATCTAGGTGATCATGAATGCAAAACGCAAACAAGCACGCAACATAGAATGCTATGATCAACACATCTTATGGAAAATACTAGACATGAGCACGAAAGCACAATTCACATATAGTCTAGTTAATCATGCATCTGTAATCAATCTAGATTATGTAAGATATGTTCAATATTAATCACAACCTAGATACATGCATAGATCTAAACTTAAATCACAAGATCAAGTTTAAATCACACAAACCTAAAACATGTTAAAATCATATGACAAAGTCAATTAGATTTAAGCTAAAGTTCTAGAGTATATTCCTAATCATGGATTCAACAAAACACATGAATAGCTCAAAAAAACATAACCACATGTATTATATGAGAATTTTGGCCAAGAGAGCCTGATACATGTGAGTAACTATTTTTCTCAAAATCAATCAATCAAGATCATCAAATAGTCCTAGAATCAAAGCTAGCACAATACAATCCCAAACATGTGATAACATAGGCAAAATCAAAACCTAAGTCAACATGAATGATTTCAACTGAAACTCAACTTAGCTTTGAAAGAGTTAAAAACTCAAATCAAAACACTCACAATATGCAAATAAATGTTGAAGAAGAAAACCCAAGGCAATTGACCAAGTTTTAAAAGAAAACTTTGAGAGAAAATCAATACCTTAGTTGATTTAGGTACAGTCCCGTGTTTGTATGATTAGACACCAAGAACAGTAGTAAAACTTACTCAAACCTTCAAAGAAAATATGGAGGATGAATAGATGAACACTCTCAACTTTAAATCACTCAAATCGGAGTTCAAATGAAGAATTTATGGTGTTTGGAAGGTGACAAAATTTAGATAGAAAATTTCTGCACCCTTGTTTTAAATTTCTTGTTAGAATTAAATGTGAGAGGGAAAGAGATTATAAAGGAGAGGGATAAGAATAAAGCATGAAATGACCATTTTGGCCTTAAGTGTCCAAGCATGCTTTCTGCCCAAGATGGCACGTGGGCATCTCTGGGCAGCAAGCATTCTGTCCCGAGATGGCCAAGCACCATCTCGGGAAAGAGTGCTTGGATGCACTTATTTTCCTCGCGCGCTCCCTTCACGTTCTTAGACAGTTCTTTGGCCTCCAAACTCGGAATTTGAATCCGTTTGCGGATTACAAACCGTAACTCTAACACGGAAATGGAAATATAAGATACTCAACCCATAAAATAATAATTCAACTCGATATACGAATACAAAGACAATGTATGCAACATGAGTTGAAAGTGTAGTATCTTTTGACTTAGAACTTGAAATCAATAGTATGAGTAACCGAAATGACTGGAACTCAAGAATGATTTAAGACTAAATCCAAGTTAAATATCCATGTTATACAAACATATACACACACAAACACAATTCACACTAGAATGCAAACTACAAAGAGATAGTTTCCAATCATGCATATTCCAAAACATGTTATTTCCATACCAATGCATGAGTATTCATCATCAAGTGTGTGAATGTATTATACATGGTGCATAACGATGCAGGGACACATATGAATGAATTGTATGTGTATGCCTATAATGGTGCATAATGATGCAGGGACACAAATGTATGAATTGTGTGTGTGTGCCTAAGCCTTGCAAGAAAAAGATAAGATATTAGTATACCTTTGTAGAACCAAATTGCATTCTTTCTTTTTAAAGACTTAAAACTTGCTTTGACTTGTTGTTTCTTATTCCATGAAGCTTGAATCATCATGAATCTAAACAACTAAATCATTACAAGTAAACATCATTTTTATATGGAATTAATGCCAACACAAACTAAAACCGAACAATCTCCCCCTTTGGCAATTTTCATGTCAAAAAATCTATACATTTACTGCAAATATAAAAATGAAGATAGGTCACAAAATCACTCCCTCACATTACAATAAGTAAGATTCCTATAACTAATCTTCACCAAATCTTGAACTTCATCTTGATCTTCTGTTGAAGCAACCTATAAATAATCTCAAAGCACAATGTATATACAAGAGAAAAACAACAAATGGCAAAATATAATATGGATAAGAATATACAATTAAGTCTGTAAATACATGTATCTCCTCATCAATACATGCCAAATACAAGAATTCTTAACCAAATCTTAAGACTAATTATTACATGCCATTAAAAATTCAAAAGTTCACAAAAACAACATAAAAAGGAAACTAAGTAACTAGCAACTCTTAACAACTCTTTCTCCCCCTTTTTGACATGAAATGATGCCAAAAGGTAAGAAACATACCATGAGACTTAAATACTAGCTACTAGATCCACAAAAGAAAGATGTGCGTGTAGTTGACCTAACATAATGCTTGAGAGGTGGTCTTGAACTTGATGCAATACACTCCTCCAACTCTTTTATTCTAACATCTTGTTTATCAACTATAGCACTAAGCTCATCAACCTTCTTCTTCAAATGTAAAGCCCAATCCGGAAGAATGTTTATGCTAGTCTCTTGACAATCAACTTGTGAACTACTAAATAATCCAAAAGTATCACATGTCTTACCCTTATCCTTATATGACATGTATGACACACGTTTATCACTATATTTTTCCAAGGGTTGTACCAACACATCATCTCCACTACTTTTAACACCACGAGCTAAACACAAAGAAGTTATAAACCTCGGTAATGCAAGCTTCTTATCTCCTCTAGTTGAAAAGTTGGATTATCTAAGTAAAACATAAGCAAATCCCCAAGGTATATAGGTTGATTAGTCACCAAGGCATATACTATTTTGATCTTGTCTTTATTCAATTCTGTTGAATAAAGAAGATCCAATAATATTAGTGCAAATAAAAAGATGCCAAAATGCACTTGCCATAGTTAACTCATGTTGACTAATATATGCTCTACCTTTCCACTCAAAAGAAGCATTGTCACATAGGGCTCTACCCATGATATTAAGATTCTCAATGATATCAACATCTAGAAAGTTTGAATCAATATCACTAGATAACCCAAGAAACTTGTTAATGTTTTTCGGGTTAACTCTAAACACAACACCCCTAATCTCCATTAAAGCATCCAAAAAGGTGGCACTCTCTCTATATTCATGATAAAACTCTCTAACAAGAGTAGCATTCACTATTCCTAGCATGCTCACCCAAGATTCCGAATTTCTATGCTTAATGCATTTAAGAACATAAGAATCTTTACATTTACCTAAGTCAATGCCTCTCTCTTGAAATATCTTCTTAGTTCCAAAGATCCCTAAATCCTTTGACCTTTAAGCTTTGGATCCCTTTGAGGTAGACTTGGCTTTCACAATGGGATTCGATTGATTTCCACTTCCTGTAACTTTAGTTCTTCCCATTTGTTCATGTAAAATACGATGCTATATACATACAACAAAAGTGAGTGAAAGACAAAACAGGCATATTAGTCACAAATATAAAAACACAAAGACATATGACTTAAGAATGAATCATCATGCAAGACAAAGATAGTGAGAAATATCTTACAAGTATCATTAAGTCAAAATATGCCAACATGTAACAAAATGAAGCATGTAAACATATCATAAAGGAGAACAATGTCTAGCATACAATGCTCTCCCTTGATAAATGCTATAACTAAAATCAATGATAGCATAGAGTTCACAAAGATGTTCACACAATCACACATTCAAGCAATTTGAAGAAATATCAACAAAATAAGCTTCATATACTAAGAGAGATACACAAAGATTTTTCAAGTTCTCTCATAATTCTTCAACAATTGCAAAGATATCATCATACTCATAAAAAAAGTGTGTGTGAGAGAGATATGCTTCAAATATATATCAAGAAGTAGTTTGATAATCAACATGCAAACAATTTCCAACAACTATTCATCTTAAGCTTTTTCCATAAAAAGTCAAACCGATTATCATCCTGAATTTTTTGCGTTTAAGAGAATAGATTTCAACATATGAGCGTGTGTGTACATGTGGCTCGTCATCCCATTTCTGTTTTTCAACCCGAGCTCATTTGATTTTTCAATTAAACTCTTTTTTAAGCCTTCCTCCTTTTCTTTTTAGGCTTTAAATCAAAGAATTTTTTTATGAATTCCTTTCAACACTTCTTTGATTTTTCCTTTTTTTTTTTTACATAAACAAAATTCACTTCATGATGGCTTTCACTCATCACAATGGTGTAGCTCTTTCCAACATTGGGTAGCTTTCATAACCAATGTGTGTAGCCCTTTTCATGAAGGTGCTCGTTGAGTTATATGTAATTAAAATGGATACTAACTATAGGTCATTTAAAATGTACTTAAGCACAAAAACTTCAAGGTGCATCCAATGTTTACATATTAGTAAACTCAACCTACTAGCAAAACATATAAGAGAAGCAAGGTGCAATTTTAGAAAACCAATATTTTATGGCTCATAAGCACATGATCCAAGAGCAATAAGTAAAGACTTATTCAAGATCATTACTTCTCTAATGAGTAGCTTTCAAAGAATATGAAGCTCATAATTTCAAAAGTAATATAGCTCAATATACCATACACAAACAATCATCAAAGTTAAGATCAATGTGAACAATATCACTATTAGATCCTAAAATAGCAAATGTCAATGAGAAATATGTATGCTATACAAAATTCTCTAATATGACATTCTATGAAATGTGTAACAAAAATTGAGTCAAAAGATGAATATCTAAGAGAACATGTATTAAAGTATAGAGATACCTTTTTGCACATTATATTCATCAAATATCATACTTCCGCCCTTTTTATGAGCACTCTTGCCTTGAATGTCCTCATGACACCAAGTTGACGATGTTTCAAATCAAGAGTATAAAAAGTATAATATCTCAACTCAATCAACACATATAACAAAAGAACTTCTTCAAAGTTAATCAATAAATTTTGACCATCATAACAATCATGATGTGAGATAACCAAGTTCATATCAATACATGGAGTATTCAAAGCTAGCAAGCAAGAATTCTCAACACAATTGATATATAGCCTCAAAGCTATCTCACATGTGCTTCTTATTTTAGTGATAAGAGCACTCACCCTTGAACCACTTGTTATTAGGTGTACCTACACAAACATTTCCAATATCATCCTTGACAACAATGTTAAATCTAGAGTAAAGTCCTTCAATGACTTGATTAACAAGAATATCATTAACACACTCTTCCTTAACATTTTCAACTCAAGCTTTGCCAAGTTGAACAAGATTAGTATTCTTTCTACTCCACAACTTCTTCTCATGCTTATCAATATTATCATGTTTCTCAACTTTCAAGACCTTAGCATGTTCAAGTTGAAGTTTAATCTCATTATCCCTAGATTCATTTCCTAATTTTCATTTTTCAATATATTTATAACACATAGGCTTAATGTGACCTATTGTGTTGCAATAATGGCAAATTGGAATAAAAGATGAGATTGTACCTTTTGGAGTTGAACTAGCTTCACTAGGAGTTTGGAAAGATACCTTGTTTGCCAACTTCTTCTTGGCTTTTGATCTTCTCTTCTTGTGTGGTTTCTTAACAATCACAACTTCATCAAAGTGTGTAGGAAGTGATGCTTCCAATAGCTCCTCTTCAACTACCAAGTCGTCTTCACCACTATGAGAGTTAAAAAGATTCCTAACACTAGACACACTAACCGAATCATTGACAAAGTCCTTGATAGCCTCCTTAGCCGTGTCTATCTCTTCCATCAATTCTTGTTCTCTCTTCTTCAAAGAAGATATCACAATATCCTTCTCAAGGTTTATCATTTCAAGTTCTCTAAACTTCTTCATAATATCACCTTTCTCACCAAGAAGTCTACGAGTAACAACCACAAACTCATCTAGTTGCTTATTGATCAAATCATCCTTTTCAACTACTTCTCTTTTAGCATTGTCTCTATCTTCTTCAAGCTTTTTTATCTTTTTCAACAACTCAAGATTAGTAGGAATGGAACTAGAGCTTCCAACATGATTTGCATCAGAGTTCTTGTTCAAAGATATTGTACCATTAACATCTAGTGAAGAATGAGAAGTTGTTAGAGCTACAAAGTTACTCACCAACTCTTCATCACTTGAAGACACACTACTAGAGCTCTCATTGTCACTAGAATTATCATCACTCCAAGTAGCCGCCAACACTTTGCCTTTCTTGTCTTTCTTAGATGGCTTCTTGGTGCACTCACTAGCAAAGTGACCAAAACCATGACAATTATAGCATTGAACCTCTTTCTTGTTCATGGCTTGACTATTCTTCTCAATCCTTGGAGTTGATGTTCTCTAGACTCCTTTTTCCTTAAAAGACTTGCCTCTAGGCTTGGCATTCTTCTTTAGAAACTTCTTGAACCTTCTAACCAAAAATGCCATCTCTTCATTTTCATCATCACTCTCCTCCTCAATAACATTGAGAGTGATTCCCTTACTTTTCATCTTTGGCTTCAAGCACATCTCATAAGTTTAGAGAGACCCAAGCAACTCATCTATATTCATACTATCCACATCCTTGCTTTCCTCAATGGCCGTCACCTTTGATTTGAATCTTTTAGGAAGAGACCGAAGGATTTTCTAATTTAAAGGCTCTTTTGAGATAGGTACTCCAAGTGCTTGACATTGGTTAGCTATGTTAAGAAGCCGAAATTGAAAGTCTTCAAACTTTTCTTCTTCACTCATACTTAAACCTTCAAATTGTGATGCCAACATTTGAAGCCTTGATTTTTTCACCGCTAAGGATCCTTCATTAGTAACTTGGAGAGTATCCCAAACTTCCTTTACGGATTCATGATTTTGAATATAGGAGAATTGATGCCCATCAACTCCTCCAAAGATGGCATTCATAGCACGATGGTGCCATTTAGCAACCTCAAACTCATTCGTTGTCCATTCACTCATTGGCTTGAGTATCATGGTTCCATCCTCTTGAACCTTGGTAGGAGGGCTGTAACCTTCTTCCACTACCATTCAAGCCCTTTCATCAATAGAACGGATGTAGGCTTTCATTCTTAACTTCCAATACCCATAGTTAGTACCACGAAGTAATGGTGGCCTAGTATTTGAGGCTCCTTCCACCATTACATCATCTTGTAAACCCATGACTTCAAACACCTTGCAAAAACCGTGAATGTATCACCCTGGACTCACACTAAGTGCAATCTAGTGTCTTACTCTGATACCAATTGAAAATACAATCACGGTTAAATGCTCAAGACTAACCTAGAGAAGGGGGGGTAAATAGGTTAGACACCTTTTTCGACTCCCTTAGAAACAAACAAAAGTTTGTCCCTCTAGAATGCTTGTATCACAATATATATATTAATTAAAGACAATTAATCAATATATAAACACAAGTAAAGTGTGATACAAACAAGTAATTGTAACATACACAATCTATATTATAGAAAAGAAGTCAATATATATAAAGATTTCTATCCACAATACAATCTATAATATAGAAAGGAACTCAACATATGTAAAGAGTTCTATCCACAATACAATTATAAAAATAGGGATAGGTGAAAGTTGACACAAGATATAACATGGTAAACCTCCGAAGAGGAAAAATCCAAGGGCTAGCAGCCACCTGCAAACAAAATCCACTAGTAGATATGATAAGTACAATCTCTCAAGTGACCTCTTCACCTAGAAACTACCCTCCTATCCTACTCTTGAAGTTGTCGCCCAATGCTCAACAATCTGAGGCCTCACACCACTTGTCAAGACTTCCACGCTCACCTTATCCGGATCCTCACGACCCAAGGCAAGACTTCTTGCTCAACTAAGTCCTCACGACTCTAGTCAAGACTTCCTCGCTCACCTATCCGAGTTCTCCCAACTCTAGGCAAGACTTCTTGCTCGACTATCCAGATCCTCACAACCCTATCCAAGACTACCTTGCTTGACAATCCAAGGCCTCACGCCTCTGGCCAAGACTTCTTGCTCAACACCATAGGTCTCAATCCTATTGTTAAGACTTCCTTTTCACAAGGCATCTAGGTGATCATGAATGCAAAACGCGAACAAGCACGCAACATAGAATGATATGATCATCAAATCTTATGGAAAATACTAGACATGAGCATGAATGCACAAATCACATATAGTCTAGTTAATCATGCATGTGTAATCAATCTAGATTATGTAAGATATGTTCAATATTAATCACAACCTAGATACATTCATGGATCTAAACTTGAATCACAAGAAATGTTAAATAAATCACAAGATCAAGTTTAAATCACACAAACCTAAAACATGCTAAAATTATATGACAAAGTCAATTAGATTTAAGCTAAAGTTCTAGAGCATATTCCTAATCATAGATTCAACAAAACACATGAATAGCTCAAAATAACATAAGCACATGTATTATGTGAGAATTTCGGCCAAGAGAGCCTAATACATGTGAGGAACTATTTTTCTCAAAATCAATCAATCAAAGATCATCAAATAGTCCTAGAATCAAAGCTAGCACAATACAATCCCAAACATGTGATAACAAAGGCAAAATCAAAACCTAAGTCAACATGAATGATTTCAATTGAAACTCAACTTAGCTTTGAAAGAGTTCAAAACTCAAATCAAAACACTCACAATATACAAATAAATGTTGAAGAAGAAAACCCAAGGCAATTGACCAAGTTTTAAAAGAAAACTTTGAGAGAAAATCAATACCTTAGTTGATTTAGGTGCAGTCCCGTTGTTTTATGATTAGACACCAAAAAAAGATGCAAAACTTACTCAAACCTTCAGAGAAAATATGGAGGATGAATAGATAAACACTTACAACTTTGAATCACTCAAATCGGAGTTCAAATGAAGAAGTTATGGTGTTTGGAAGGTGACAAAATTTAGAGAGAAAATTTCTGCACACTTGTTTTAAATTTCTTCTTAGAATGTAATGTGAAAGGGAAAGAGATTATAGAGGAGAGGGATAAAAATGAAGCATGAAATGACCATTTTGCCCTTAAGTTCCCAATCATTCATCTTCAAGTGTGTGAATTTGTTATACATGGTGCACAACAATTTAGGGAAAAATATGAATGTATTGTATGTGTGTGCCTATAATGGTGCACAACGATGCAGGGACACAAATGTAAGAATTGTGTGTGTGTGTGTCTAAGCCTTGTAAGAGAAAGATAAGATCTTAGTATACCTTTGTAGAACCAAATTGCATCATTTCTTTTTGAAGACTTAGAACTTGCTTTGACTTGTTGTTTCTTTTTCCTTGAAGCTTGAATCATCATGAATCTAAACAACTAAATCATTACAAGTAAACATAATTTTGATATGGAATTAATGCCAACACAAACTAAAACCTAACAATATTCAGATCGAGAAAGAAGTACAAGTAGAGATCTGGGACCATGCTGAGAAGAGGAAAGAATAGTAGAAGAACCTGATGTGAAAAATCCAGGTCATACATACTATCAGTGGGGGCCCCATCTTTGTAGAAACCTCCAACAACACTAGAAAGAACCACACCAGGAATATACCCCAGATCGAGGAGGGTCGAGGGATTTTCTAAGGTCGATCGAGGTTCTGTGGGGACCTCCCAGTCTGCTCAAATCATCTTCACTGAAGCTGATATATACAACAATGTCCAACCCCATGATGATCCCATAGTGGTCACGGTGCAGTTCACCAATTGTCTGGTCTATCGTGTGCTGATCGACACAGGTAGCAGCGTGGACATCCTATTCAATGACAACCTGGAGAAGCTCAACTTGCAATAGTGGTGCTAATACAGTTGTGCTATTCCCGTGTATTGCTTCACAGGGTACTCCATCATTCTAGTGGTGTCAAAGATCTTACCTGTAATTTTTGGGACCTTGCCTTTACAACAAAACCTCATAATGGATTTTGTCATGGTTGACACCCCCTTGGCCTACAACGCCATCTTAGGGAGGCTCTTCCTGTTAGCCCTCAAAGGGGTACTATCCATCTACCATAATGTCTTGAAGTTTCCAGTTAGGAACAAGGTAGGAAAGGTACAAGGAGACCAACAGATAACCTATAAATGTTATGCAGTCTCTACCAACCCTTCAGCGTTGGTAAAGTAGTTCACCCAGGTAGCTGTAATATATGAACAGGAATTGCCAGAAGTGGTTCCCAAGACCTCAGAGCCCAAGGAATTTTTAGGGAATGACATCGAAGATAAGGATGAGGTAGAGAAAGACCGGGAGTGGGCCAGTGGCCACCCCATGGATGAGCAAGAAAAGATCCCAATTAGAAATGATGACCAATCCAAGATGGTCAAAATTAGGGCAACCTTGGAACCGAGAGTGAAGGAAGGTCTAATCGGTCTACTCAAGGAATTTAACGACTTATTCGCCTAGGGCCATGATGAGATTCTGAGAATCCCAATATCCTTTGTTTCTCATCGGCTGACACTCAGCACTACTGTCAAACTGGTCAAAAAGAAAATGTGTAACTTTAACATTAAAAAACGAAGTTGTTCAAAAAGAGGTCGATAAAATGATCAGAGCGGGGTTCATTAAGGAATCCCGATACCCCAACTGGATCACGAATGTGGTTGTGGTCACCAAAGCAAATAGGAAGTAGCATATGTGCATTGATTACACTGACCTCAATCGAGCCTGCCCCAATGACAGTTTTCCACTGCCTAAAATCGACCACTTAGTGGACTCCATTGTGAGGAACATACCCCTAAGCTTTATGGATGCTTTTTCAGGGTATAACCAGATGATGATGCACCCTGCAGACCAGGACAAGACCAGTTGTATTACTGGGCAGGGCTTTTACTGCTACAAGGTGATGCCATTCATCCTCAAGAATACAGGTGCTACATACCAATGTTTGGTCAACCAACTGATCATGTCCGAGATTGGAAGGACAACAGAGGTATATATTGACAACATGAACGCCAAATCCCAGGTAGCAGAAGAGCATCAAGACCACCTCCGTAGAACCTTTCAAATTTTATGGGATAACCAAAAGCGTCTGAACCCAACCAAGTGTGTGTTTGGTAACCGCGAGCAAGTTCATTGGCTTCATGGTCCATGAAAGAGGTATAGAGGCCAACCCGGACAAGATCTGAGCTATACTAGACCTAGAGTCCCCTACCACACTCAAATAGGTTCAGGCATTGGCTGGTCGGGTGGTATAGCTCAATTGCTTCATTTCGCGGTCGATAGACAAATGCTTTCTTTTCTTCATGGTGATCAAGTAGAAAAAGAACATGAAATGGGACTAGATTAGTGAGCAAGCTTTCCAATCCCTCAAGGCTTACCTGCCAGCCCACCGCTACTGGTCAAGCCAAACCTCAGAGAGGAGCTGCAGATTTATTTGGTCATGTCTGAAAAGATAGTGAGTGGGGCTTTGGTCAAAGAGTGCAAAGACTGGGTCCAGTGACCTATCTACTACGTATGCCATGCATTGTCCAAGCCTGAGTAGAACTATATCCCTCTGGAAAAGCTCACATTTGCCCTAGTAATCTAGACGAGAAAGCTCTGCACTTACTTCCAAGCATATACAATGGCGATAGTTATAGATCAACCCTTCCGTCAGTTCTTACAGAGACAAGACAAGTCTGGAAGGTTAGTCCTTTGGGACCTAGAGCCCACCCCAATATGATTTGAAATATAAAGCAAGAACAATGATCAAGGCGCAAGCATTAGTGGACTTTATGGCTGAATTCTCAGCTCTCTCAAATTAGGAGACCTCAGCCGAACCAAATCTGGCTCTCCAAGAGCCCCCACAACAAGATACCTAGCCAGATGACTGCCTTCCTTGGACCCTCTACACAGATGGAGCATCTAGACAAGCAGTGGGGAAAACCGGTATAGTATTGTTCTACCCTGAGAAAGCAGAGTGTTTCCATTGTTTTAGGTTCGTATTCAAGGCTACCAATAATGAGGCAAAGTACGAAGCACTATTGGCAGGGATAAAAATCGCCATAGAGCTTGGAGCCGATTACTTGCATGTAAAAAGTGATTCATAACTTATTGTTAACTAGGTCATGGGGCTTTACCAGGCTAAAGGCGACAATATGGTTGCCTATCTCAAGCAAGTTCAACAGCTCAAGAATAGGTGAAAGGGATTCAAGATTGAGCAGATTCCTTGACAACAAAATCACCGAGCATATGTCCTAGCAAAGATAGCTGCAAATGGGGGTCAAGCCCTGCCAAGGGGAGTCCTTCTACAGGTGATTTAATAATCAAGTATAACAACGGGCAAGGAAATAAACCCAGTTGATAGATGTCCTTACTGGATGGACCCAATTGCTGCCTACCTTCAGGAAGGAAAGCTTCCTGAAGACTCCGATCGAGCCTAGAAAATCAAGAGGGATTCTATCCAGTATTGCCTAGTGGACTGGTACCTCTACAGGAGGGGCATATCCCTTCCTTTACTCTGATGTCTACATCCCCGATAATGCTAGTTGGGCATTGAGAGAGGTCCATTCCGGGGACTGTGGAAATCACATTGGTGGGGTGGCTTTAGCTTACCAAGCACTTCGTATGGGATACTACTGGCCAACTATTCACCAAGATACGAAGATGTTTGTGCAGTCCTATGAACCATGCCAAAGGACCTCTAACTTGAGCCACCTCCCTTCAGAAGGGCTATCTTTAATCAAATCACCTTAACCTTTCACCATTAGAGGGTCGACCTGATCGGTCCGCTTCCCACCACTTCTGGATAGGCTAAGCATGCCATCGTTGCTATTGAATATTTTACCAGGTGGGTCAAAGCAGGACCTCTCTCTCATATCTCGGAGGAAAATACAACCAAATCCATCAAGACCAATGTGGTATATAGGTTCGATACTCCACTTGTCCTAATCAACCCTCTTAGAAATCGGTTTGACAATGCCTGATTTAGAGATTTTTGTAGAGGTTTAGGAATTGATCTCTGGTTTGCTTCAGTAGCTCACCCTAAAACCAACGGCCTAGTGGAGACCACCAACAAACAATCAAGAAGCTTTAAAAAAAAAAGCTCTAGAAAAATGGACAAATGGACAGAAGAGCTACCCGAGGAACTTTGGACGTATCGACTAATTAAAATGACCGTGACTGGGGAGACTCCTTACTCCCTAGCCTTTGGAGTAGAGGCGGTCTTACCTATCAAACACAATTTGACCTCGTTACAGGTATAACACTTTGAACCAGAGTGCAACGAGATCAAGCTCTGAGCTATGTTGGACCTCTTAGAAGAAAATCATGATCAAGTAGCTGAGAAAGTAGCAATTTACTAGTGCAAGATCGTAAGGTATTGCAACA
This sequence comes from Dipteronia dyeriana, assembly GCA_032871835.1. Lineage (NCBI taxonomy): Eukaryota > Viridiplantae > Streptophyta > Magnoliopsida > Sapindales > Sapindaceae > Dipteronia > Dipteronia dyeriana. The sequence continues at coordinate 18,169,309 of CM065296.1, read as the reverse complement.
GAAGAGTGAAGGTCAAGAGCTTAAAAGAAGAAGACCTAGTTCTTAGGAAGGTAACCCAAAATACCCGGGTAAGGTCATACGGGGTTTTGGGACCTAACTGGGAGGACCCTACTTCGTAAAAGTAGTGGTCCGCAGTGGGGCTTACAAGCTGAAAGATATGGATGGTCGATCCATCGACCACACATGGAATGGTGATCACTTGAAGAATTTTTATCCTTAAGTAGGCGACTCCTTAGCAAACTATCTTCTTTTTGGAATCAATAACATCAATTCTTTGAAACAGTAATGTACTCCATTTGATCATCAATATAGTCTTCTGCAAAGTTTTCCCCATCTCCATTTGAATTGTATATTCTCCACAAGTAAGCTTACCATGATCACCATAAACCAAGGAAACATTGATAGCTTCCTTGATGCCTTGTCGAGCACCACCCCCCGCTAAGAGGGATCTAGGTGTAAGAGCATAGTTACCAACCGGATCATGAAACCAGGGACTGGTCAGGGAAGACCATCTCTGACACCTTGGCCGGGTACCACCCCCCGCTAAGAAAGGTCCAGTGAATAGGGAATAGTAATACCTCCTTGCTAAAAGGGCTAAAGGTACTCGGAGCAGATTGACAACATAAAGCTAGAGACCGGTTGGGGAAACCCCTTACCATCTCTGAAGCCTTGGCCGGATACCATTCCCCACTAAGAAGAGCATAGTTAACGAGACACAATTGCCCACCAAATCTCGGCACCAGGGAATGGTTGCTTGAAACCCATTCACCATCTCTAATGCCTTTGTTAGGATACCCTCAAGGAAGGATCTAGGTGTAAGTGCATAGTTACCCGCTAGATTAAAACTGCCATAGAACAGTACCTCCCGGGTACAAAGACTAAAGGTATCTGAATTAGTTCGACCAAGGTATTTCGCCAAAATGCAAGGATTTAAGAAAACAGAGATACCAGGTGCCTAGATTTTCCTAAAAAATGAAATCATTGTGGTAATGGGCCCTAAGAATGGCACCTCTATTAGAGTACCTCGGTAACCTGGTTCTTTTAATTTGTCTACTTCTACCTATCTTTTCACCAATTTTTTCGAGTTGCTTTTTATTAATATGAACCAATTTAGATGGAAATCCACGATAACCCAGGTTGAGGTATCATCAAGGTAGCAAGATCTCATACTCGTATCTGAAAGCAAGGATTCCTACAAAGTGTTAGGAGTTGATGTTCAACCTACCTGTTAAGTCTTATTTACCTCGTTCTAGAGCCTTTCTCTACTAGGTTTGATTAAATGGGAAGCATGATGGGGACTTCAACTGGCTTAAAGTTAGGAATGAAAGGGGGCCAACCACTCAATCTATGCTTAGTAGAATTTACAAATTTCTTACATTACTGGGATTAGACTTAAGTTAGGTATGTTCGAAGTCAATCAAGATAGAGACTAGTTAGAAGAAGATAAGGGGAAGGAAAATGCTACTTATAGAATCAAGGAGCTCATTCCTATTTCGAGCTACAATAAATATATCAAGGAGCTTATCCCTCGGTTTCTGGGCCGTAAAAAGAATATAATAATAACAATAATAGAAGGATGAGTGATGAAGTTTGGTTAACAATAAAGTGGGGTGCTCACCCCCTTTTTGGGCAAAAGAAATAGAACCAAAATCAAAGTCATGTGGTGGCCACCTCTTGGTAATCCTCTTCGGCTGTACCCCACTCTGTTAGCTACGCACATTTCTCTAGCCCCGTAACCTGCTGTTGAATCAATACCCTATCAACCTCATCCAGGATCTTAAGAGGGACTATCTCGGTCTGTAAAGCTAGAGCCACCCCTGCCTTAATCTGATCATATAATGGCCTTACCCCAATCCCGGCCTCCTCCAATGTTAGATCAGCTTAATTTTCCACTATCTCATTATAGGCAGGCTGGTCTTCCACCACCTCTTGAATAGCAGGCGGTGCTACTTCTATCGCCTCTAGAGAAGGCAAGACCTCTGCGACCCCAGACCGCAGCTCTTCATCGATAACACCTTCATTAGCACCAGCAGTCCTAGAGGGCCATACCTCATCACCAGTCGGGGTGGACAGCTTCTTCGCCCTATCCAAGATCTCCTCTTAGTTCCAATCTGTGATGGTGGATAGATCAAAGGGAAGAGGTAGTGCTTGTATAGCTTGGTAGGCAGTGTAGAAGTACTCATCACCAAATGAGGAGTCGACCTCAACCTCTAAGCTGGCTATTTGAACATGTATGGCCTTATTCACCTTTGTCTACTCCCTGGATCTATTCCTCCGGAAGTTCTTCTTCATAGCCCGCCACTCTGACACAAGGGTCATAGCGTGTAACCTTTAACACCTACTCCATCTCTTCCAAGTTCAGTTTTAGCCCTTGCACAGCACCTCTAGTCTAATCAAGCTCCCCTCAGGAGACGTCAACATCAGTTTCAACCGTCTCAGTACGAATCCTCTTAACAGTCATCGGATGGGTCCAACCACATTGTACTTGAAGGTCTGTAAGTCACAACGACCAAGTTAGTTACTATATGGATAAAATGAACCACTGACGAAACAGGATATGAACCCTAGCTTACCTTGGCAACGAAGGTAGATCCTTCGGTAAGCAGGAATAGGGAAAAACGGGTTAAAAACGCAACAACAGTGTGATAAAAACAAAATTAGGGTTTGCATATATTTTTTTTTCCCTTTTATGCAACGAGAACCTTAACCCTAGATTAATTGATGTATATAAAGGTATCATACCTTTTTCGCGTGACAATTGAACAAACGCCGAGTTGATTCCACAAGATCTTCCAATCCAATCAAGAACGTTAATCACCTAAGAGTGTGGGCTCCCTTTCTTTAAATTATATTCCTGAGGATGGAGACAAAGCAAAAAACTTTTCTTTGTTGGTTACAAATATCCTCCAAGAGAAAAATCCAAGAAAGTCCGGTCACTTGTGAATTATCAATCAATTTAATTGAAACTCGTGTGAACCTTGATTCGATGTTGTACACAAAACCCTTTTGATGTAAAGGATATTAGTATAATATCGAAAACAAAAACGTTCCCCTTTTTCTCTACTTGGTCGAATTCCCACAATACTGCTTAGAGATGATCGAATTTTGTCTAAAGTAAAATCTGATTTTTCTCCCTCAAAATCCAATGATGGCCGAATTTTTCACTAAGAAAAATAGAGCTTGGCAAAATTCTCCTCTAATTGCACTTAGAGCTGGCCAAATTTATCATGCTCATATATATAAGATCATAAATTCTTTCCTAAGAAGGATTTACTTGGTTGGTAAGAATCATTTCCTAAGGTGGATTTATTTGGTAGTTAAGAATCCTTATCTAAAAGGAAATCTAACTTATCCTATATTCCTATGGGCTAGCTGAATTTTATCTCTTTGATATGGATTAGAAGAGTTTATTCTTTCCTAAGAAGGATTACTTGATGGACAAGAATCCTATCCTTACGTAGATTAACTTGGTGGTTATGAATCCTTTACAAAGAAGAATTCTACCACTAAGTAGTTTTACTTGGTGACCAAGAATCCTTTTCCAAAAAGAATTCTTTCCTACACCAAGACTCCTAATCCAACTCAATAGTGTATTTTGTAACCATATTAAAGACTTCCTAATTTGATTAGATAAATAATTCCTTTTATTTATCTACTTATCAAATATAGTCTTTAACATTAACTATACTACCAACAATAGTATAGTTTTAGGAGACAATCTCCTACTAGGAAAAATATTTTTGACTTTTAATTAAATAATTAATTAATCAAAAAATTAATTAATTTTTATTTAATTAAATAATAAAATAAAAAATAATATATATATAAGCTATTCACAATAGCCTTTGCCGCCCATACCTAATATAAGGGCCATATATTATTTTTCTTATTTCATTAAATCCATTGGACCTTAATAAAAAGTCCACATGTGAACTAGACCTATTCTTACAAAAAGAAACAAGTTCACATGTCTTATTACAATTCTAGATGGATCCTTATTGGTCCGGTAGAATATATTAAGTGATCCATGCAAGTTCCTGTGGATTGGGGATCTTAGTGGGCTATCTAAATTTAAGCTCCAATAGACACAACCCACTTACAATCAACAAATGATTCACTTATGTCCAATCTATTTAATTTTAGTTCATTCCATTGAAGAACTAAAATTGAACTCTTAAATAAAGATAGAATAAGTTGATGTTACTCATTCATACCCAAGACAACCTTATTGGAGAAAGTGTAGCCTCATGAAGAACACTAGTAATCGTCAAGAGCTCATAGACCGCCTATAGCTCTCCAAGTTACCATATTTACTCATATGACCATATTTTGAACTTGGATATTTTGACTTGTCGAGAAGTCATGTTTCAATAGACACTATAGAAAACTTAACTTTAAGATTTAATATTCAATACCTCAAAACATCCATATGATGGTATTCTTCTCTCATTCAAAAAAAAGAGCCACGATGTCCATATCTATAAATGAAGTCCTCTATCGATTAACAAATGAATACCACCAAACTATCAAGATAGACTATGCTATATAATCATACTCATTGATAGCTCAAATGATAACACTTGCAACCATAAGTCCATCACTTATCTCAGGATTGAGATAGACTCTCCGATTGTCTTCAAATGAAAACTTTTATCCATTGATGGTTCTAGATAAAGTATTTCATTTTGATCCTATTCAATGCACCCAGTGCACTAGATTCTTTTGCCCAAAGACACCGCACTTTGATGATTTTAGGCTCATCATAACACATTTGATCCCACTCAAATGCTAGCAAAAGAATCTACAACTTTGACAAGATAAAGGCGCCAAACCTTCTATCTTAAGTTGTGAATATTATTCAAGACTAACTAAAGAATTGTGTCTACCTTATACATGTCTAAATGTATGAACAATTTTTCTTTTCTCATAGTCTTTTGACCTTATGATTATTTACTTTTGACAATTATAACAATTAAACTATAAATGCTATAAGATTTGTTAAACTATAAATCACTTTATTCATATGAAAAGATTGTTATTTACAATATTACACTCTTGCTATCTTGCATAATCCTAACAATCTCCCACTTGCTCTATAGCAAATGTGTTATATCTCTTATTCCCCTATTCTCTGGATGGCCATCAAAACTCTTTTGAGGAAGAGCCTTTGTGAAGGGATCCGCTAGATTTTCTGCTGACTCGATCTTGGTAATCGTCACGTCACCCTTTTATACAATTTCCCTTAGAAGGTGATACTTTCATTCAATGTGTTTCCCTCTCTTATAACTTCATGGTTCTCTCGAATTAGCCACTGCTCCACTATTGTCACAATAGATAGTTATCTACTAATTCGCTTCAGGAACCACTTCCAAGTTAATCAGGAATTAACGGAGCCAGACAGCCTTTTTAGCAGCCTCGCATGCGGCAACATACTCGGCTTCCATGGTGGAATCGGTAATACAAGATTGCTTGATACTCCTCCATATGACTGCCCCTCCTCCAATAGTAAACACAGATCCTGATGTTGATCTCCTGGAGTCAGAATCAGACTGAAAGTCAGAATCTGTATACCCAACGGGAATTATATCAATTCCAGAGTATACAAGCATATAATCTCTCGTTCTCCTAAGTTACTTGAAAATATGCTTGACTGCTGTCCAGTGATCAGGACCAGGCTTCGATTGAAACCTGCTAACTATGCCCACAGCAAAACAAATATCTGGTCTAGTACAGAGCATTGCATACATGGGACTTCCTACTGCCGAAGCATATGGAATCCTACTCGTGAATTGCTCTTCATGCTCATTTTTAAGAACTTGTTCTTTAGAAAGTTTGATTCCATGTCTAAAAGGTAACATTCCTTTTTTGGAATCTTGCATGGAAAACCTAGACAAGACTTTATCTATGTATGAAACTTGGGATAATGCAATCATTCTATTCTTTCTATCCCTTATGACTTGGATACCAAGAATATAACTTGCTTCTCCTAAGTCCTTCATATCAAATTGTTTTGCTAACCATTCTTTTATTGATGTCAATACACTTACATCGTTTCCGATGAGTAGTATATCATCAACGTAAAGAACTAGGAAAACCAACTTGTCGCCTTTAATCTTTTTGTATACACAAGGTTCATCAAGGTTTTGAATGAATCCAAAACCTTTTACGGCTTGATCGAACCTTATGTTCCAGGATCAGGATACTTGCTTCAATCCATTTATGGATTCTTGCAACTTGCATACCCTTTCCTCTGGACCCTTTTCAATGAATTCTTCTGATTGCATCATATAGATGCTTTCGTCAAGACTTCCATTCAGGAAAGCTGTCTTGACGTCCATTTGCCAAATCTCTAGGTCTAGAGATGCCGCAATGGATAAGAGTATCCTAATGGACTTAAGCATGGCCACAAGAGAGAAGGTTTCTTCAAAACCGATACCTTTCTTCTGTGTATAACCTTTAGCTACCAATCTAGCTTTAAAGGTTTCCACCTTACCATCCATTCCTCTTTTCCTCTTGTATACCCACTTGCACCTGATGGTTTTTATCCCTTTAGGCAAGTCTACAAGAGACCAGACTTTGTTTTTGAACATAGATTCAATTTCGGATTGCATTGCCTTTTTCCAAAGGTGACAATCAACATCTTCCATTGCTTCCTTGTACGTATAGGGATCATCATCGTTCGGAAGATTCTCTGTAGATTCTCTACAGATTCTCCTAGACCAATGTATCTCTCGGGTTGTCTAGCAACCCTCCCACTATGACGTGGTATGGTAGATTGTTGATCTTGTGTTGGTACGGAACTAACAATTGGGCTTGTTTGTGAAACCTTTTGTGGAATTGTATCTCCTAAAAGCTCATTCAGGATAATTCTACATTTAGGCACAAAATTATTCATATAGTCCTCTTCTAGAAATTTGGCATTCGTTGAAACAAATACTTTAAGATCTGAAGGACTATGAAAATAATATCCTTTTGTTCCTTTTGGATACCCTACAAATATGAATGTTTTTGAATGGGACTCCATCTTTTCTGTCTTTCCCTTTAACACGTGCGTAGGACATCCAAATATCCTTAAGTGTTGTAAACTAGGCTTTCGCCCGGTCCATAACTCATGCGGTGTTTTATGAACCAACTTAGATGGTACATCGTTTAGAATATACATGGCAGTTTGTAAAGTATATCCCAAAAAAAACTAGGGAGCTTTGAATAACTCAACATAGACCTAACCATATCAAAAGAGTTCTATTTCTCCTTTCTGCCACCCCATTTTGTTGAGGTGTGCCTGGTACAAAAAACTGAGAAATTATTCCATTATCAATAAGATATTGCTAAAACTCACCAGATAGATATTCTCCACCACGATCGGACCTCAAGATTTTTATGCTTTTCTCAAGCTGATTTTCTACTTCAGCAATAAATGCTTTGAACATATCAAAAGCATCCGACTTATGTCTCATGAGATACACATAGCCAAATCTTAAGTGATCATCCGTGAAAGTGATGAAGTACTCATATCCACCTCTAGCTTGAATGCTTATAGGTGCACACACATCAGTGTGTATCAATCCTAAACATTCAATGGCACTTGTGTCTTTGGTCATAAACGACCTTTTGATCATTTTACCTTCCAAACAAGATTCACAAGTTGGTAGGTCATCAACCTTTAAGTCACTTAGAGGTCCGTCGCATACCAATCTCTTAATCCTATTAAGGTTGATATGACCTAAGAGTAAATGCTATAGATAGGTTTCATCTTTTGATAATTTTACTCTTTTATGATTATGTTCTATTGATTTCGTGTCTAACAAGTGAGAGATATTTCCGTGCAAATAGAATAAACCGTTTTCCAATGTAACTTTGCAAATAATTTTGTCATTCTTACTAATAATAAAAGTTTTATTAAAAGTAACCGAATAACCAAATTTATTTAAACAAGAAACTGAAATTAAATTCCTTTTGAATTGAGGTACATAGTAAACGTCTATTAAATCTAAATGCCTATAAGAATCTAAACTAATTATAATATCTCCCACTGAACTTGCAGACACCAACGCTCCATTTCCTAAACGCAAGTTGAATTCATTCTTATTCAGTCTATTCCTTTTACCATTTTCACCACAAAGGAAACACTTCCATTTGATATTGGTTAATTTCTTTGTCTCCTTCTAAGGAGGCCCAAGTTGACCTTCTGACAGGTCTTAGCAGTAGCAACTTTACCAACCATATGAATCTCTTGACCCATGCCTTTCACAAGAAGCATCTTGGTGCTTTGAATATCTTGCTTCAGGCCTTGCAAGGTGTATTCCTTATTATTCAAGGTGTAGTCCAACTTGAATTGATCAAAGGAATCCGATAATGAGTTGACAATCATGTCAATTTTGGTCTCACCATCTATCTTAGCACCATTCAGTTCAAGAATGTTGAGATGTGCTATGACTTTTATCATGTGATCTTTCACACCCTGTCCAGGTTTCGTCCTAAGATTCATAAAAGCAATCACTGCCTCTCTCTCTTAGTCATCCTAGACCTCATAGCAAACATCTCTTCTATAGACATCATTATATCGGCAGCAGTCTCCATTCCTTCATGTTGCTGTTGCAACATGTCGGAGATGATAGCCATAATGTAACGTACATTTAGCCATCTCATCTGAAGACTTCCACTACTGATACTCATCTCTTTGCTTCCTGAGTTAGATTCATTAGTTTGGTGGTTAAGGAATATACAGAAAGAACTTATACTTTTCAGCTTGCAACAACAACCCAATATTCCTTTTCCATGTGACATAATTATCATCAGTTAAAGTATTATCTTTTAGGATATTGATTAGGGATGGGGTCATGATTTATTTTTTTGATAACAAAAATTATATAAGTAAATAATCATGATAAAACACTTTTGAATATTTATCTTGAATTAAATAAAATAATTCAATCGTAAAAATTCAACGGTGATCCAATACCCATAAATGTCACGCCTCATTTAGGAGTTCACAATATTTACTAGTTGGACTAGGTCCCACCTAATTGTTAACATAACAACCAACGTTTTCATTTTAGCCTTCTGATTTTATTAACAAGAACTGTTGGGAGGATATTAATAAACTCACATTGAGTGTTTTACCAAGTTATCGACCTTCAATATAGTCCCTCACGAATATCCCTTCTTGGGAGTATAAATCATTTGGGCTAATTGTCTAGTCTATCCTTGTAAGGAAGTATCTTGCTAAATTCCATTCATGAATACCTCTTGGGAGGTTATTCACGAAACATAAAGCTCAACTAAACTTGGAGGCCGTAGGTGTTCAAAAACACCTTCTCCCACTCAATTATTTAAGGCGTGTGATCGAATTCCAAAGAATTATTTACTAAGTTATCTAGATGCCAATTTAGATACTTAAACCATTCAATGCATGTTCATACCAAAAGTGATATATGAGTGGCACTCCTATTCTATATGACATATTATCAAACAATGACAAACAATGCAATATTTACAAAAATATAAATAGCTACAATTTTGGTCCATCATAGAAAAACAAGTAAATTATATATATTTTGGAATACAAGAACTCCTTTCTTGGCGAACAAGTCTTCACACGACCTTCATCGTTCGGACTCCCTCGGCTACCTCCCATGGGCGCGCGCACCCCTTGACCTTACCCATGGGCGTGCGCATGCCACAAATCCATAAAGGGCTGCCATGCGCAGCCCATGGCTACCAAAAGGGCTGCCATGCGCAGTCCATGCCACAACAAACGTGGTTGTGTGCTCTTCGCACGCACGTTTGTTGTTACGGCTCGCACAGTCCAAAACTTGTTCCGGTTGCTCCTAATTCTTCAAACTTTCGAGTCTTCAATACTTGAATGTATTACAGAAGAATTTAAATAAAAAAAATACTGCAGTTTTTTTTATTACAACAACAAAATAAAAAAAAAATAGCAACTACCAAGAAGGAAATTATAGCGATAATAGACCACCATTCTTGTTACAATCCAAAAACAAAATACATTGAAATTCTAGGACCAAAATTGAGCAATAACAAACCACATATAAAACATATATATGTCCGTACATTCCAATGTAAATATATATGCGAATACCTAGAGTGCCATCTCTTTCTAAAACATGCACATATACAATAAAAAGAAAAAGATTCACGTACATACATCAATTAATCAAGGGTACAACCAGGCTCTGATACCAATTGTAAGGAAAAACGGGTTAAAAACGCAACGAAAACGTGATAAAAAATGAAATTAAGGTTTGCGTATAATTTGTTTTTCCCTTTTATGCAACGAGAACCTTAACCCTAGATTAATTGATGTATATAAAAGTATCGTACCTTTTTCGCGTGACGATTGAACAATCGCCGATTTGATTCCACAAGATCTTCTAATCCAATCACGAACGTGAATCACCTAGAAGTGTGGGCTCCCTTTCTTTAAATTATATTCCTGAGGATGGAGACAAAGCAAAAATCTTTTCTTTGTTAGTTACAAATATCCTCCAGGAGAAAAATCCAAGAACGTCCGGTCACTTGTGAATTATCAATCAATTTGATTAAAACTCGCGTGAACCTTGATTCGATGTTGTACACAAAATGCTTTTGATGTAAAGGATATTAGTGTACTATCGAAAACAAAAACGTTCCCTTTTTTTCTCTACTTGGCCGAATTCCCACACTATTGCTTAGACATTATCGAATTTTGTCTAGAGTAAAATCAGATTTTTCTCCCTCAAAATCCTATGATGGCCGAATTCCTCACTAAGAAAAATAGAGCTTGGCCGAATTCTCCTCTAATTGCACTTAGGGCTGGCCGAATTTATCATGCTCATATATATAGGATCATAAATCCTTTCCTAAGAATGATTTACTTGGTTGGCAAGAATCCTTTCCTTAGGTGGATTTATTTGGTAGTTAAGAATCCTGATCTAAAAGGAAATCTAACTTATCCTATATTCCTATGGGCTGGCCGAATTTCATCTCTTTGATATGGATTAGGAGAGTTTATTCTTTCCTAAGGATATTCCTAAGAAGGATTACTTGATGGACAAGAATCCTATCCTTAGGTAGATTAACTTGTAGGTTATGAATCCTTTACAAAGAAGAATTCTACCACTAAGTAGTTTTACTTGGTGACCAAGAATTCTTTTCCAAAAAGAATTTTTTCCTACACCAAGACTCCTAATCCAACTCAATAGTGTATTTTGTAACCATATTAAAGACTTCCTAATTTGATTAGATAAATAATTCCTTTTATTTATCTACTTATCAAATATAGTCTTTAAAATTAACTATACTACCAACAATAGTATAGTTTTAGGAGACAATCTCCTACTAGGAAAAATATTTTTGACTTTTAATTAAATAATTAATTAATCAAAAAATTAATTAATTTTTATTTAATTAAATAATAAAATAAAAAATAATATATATAAGCTATTCACAATAGCCTTTGCCGCCCATACCTAATATAAGGGCCATATATTATTTTTCTTATTTCATTAAATCCATTGGACCTTAATAAAAAATCCACATGTGAACTAGACCTATTCTTACAAAAAGAAACAAGTTCACATGTCTTATTACAATTCTAGATGGATCCTTATTGGTCCGGTAGAATATATTAAGTGATCCATGCAAGTTCCTGTGGATTGGGGATCTTAGTGGGCTATCTAAATTTAAGCTCCAATAGACACAACCCACTTACAATCAACAAATGATTCACTTATGTCCAATCTATTTAATTTTAGTTCATTCCATTGAAGAACTAAAATTGAACTCTTAAATAAAGATAGAATAAGTTGATGTTACTCATTCATACCCAAGACAACCTTATTGGAGAAAGTGTAGCCTCATGAAGAACACTAGTAATCGTCAAGAGCTCATAGACCGCCTATAGCTCTCCAAGTTACCATATTTACTCATATGACCATATTTTGAACTTGGATATTTTGACTTGTCGAGAAGTCATGTTTCAATAGACACTATAGAAAACTTAACTTTAAGATTTAATATTCAATACCTCAAAACATCCATATGATGGTATTCTACTCTCATTAAAAAAAAAGAGCCACGATGTCCATATCTATAAATGAAGTCCTCTATCGATTAACAAATGAATACCACCAAACTATCGAGGATAGACTATGCTATATAATCGTACTAATTGATAGCTCAAATGATAACATTTGCAACCATAAGTCCATCATTTATCTCAGGATTAAGATAGACTCTCCGATTGTCTTCAAATGAAAACTTTTATCCATTGGCGGTTTTAGATAACGTATTTCATTTTGATCCTATTCAATGCACCAGTGCACTAGATTCTTTTACCCAAAGACACCACATTTTGATGATTTTAGACTCATCATAACACATTTAATCCCACTCAAATGCTAGCAAAATAATCTACAACTTTGACAAGATAAAGGCGTCAAACCTTCTATCTTAAGTTGTGAATATTATTCAAGACTAGCAAAAGAATTGTGTCTACTTCATACATGTTTAGATGTATGAACAATTCTTCTTTTCTTATAGTCTTTTGACCTTATGATTATTTACTTTTGACAATTATAATAATTAAACTATAAATGCTATAAGATTTGTTAAACTAGAAATCGCTTTATTCAAATGAAAAGATTGTTAATTACAATATTACACTATTGATATCAAGCATAATCCTAATAGCAGGACCTTTGTAGGCTGCGAAGTCATTGGGTTTAAACCTCTACTAGGAGAAGAAATGAGGAATCGACTCAGGACCTCGTTCTAACCAGTAACCCTTGGTCCGGGTCTAATTCGTACCAAGGAGGTTACAAAGGTGGTAGCAGTAGTTGTCTTAGGAGCCCCCTCAGCTCGGGGAGGCACTGAAGTAGGCAAAAAAGTAGGAATGGGAGCATTAACATTAGAAGTATAGGCAATAGCAGTAAGAGGAGCAATAACAGTTGGAGCAGCAGAATCTTGATTTCTTACTCTATACAGCCGAGAAACTAACACATCCATCTGAGTGGCAGGACTGGGGGATTGGTTGAAGGTCTCCTGGGGATCCTAGTAGGAATGAGTCCCTTGGCAGCTCTGGTGACCTGGAATCTAGGAGGGGTAGAACCTAGGGAAAGAAGGGTATCTTCTAATTGTCTAGGCTCTTGTTGGTCTGGTAAAGGAACAGCTGAAACTGCGTGAATCAACATGGAATTACAATAAACAAGTGATAGTCAAAGAAGTTGTTGTAACAAGAATGGAGAAATTTGACACACCTGGAGAAGTAGCGGAAATACGCAGGTACCGGTTCACCCTGCTAGGGTCATAGGTATCTGAGGTCGGATACTTCAGGTTAACATAGTTTCGCTCGACGATCGCCTCTAAAATTGACCTGGACTAAGCCACAAGGGAATCTTTTCCCCTAACCAATTTACCACCGAACGGTGTGGGAACCTGATATTCGGTGCCCTCGATGAAGAGTGAGTTCCCTTAATCACTGCCAACAACCACCTAATCCTTCTTCCATGGATTGTCCGTCTTTGTGGCACCCGGGACTAAGAAATTCAAGTTGTTCTTCGCCCAGAGGCAGAACTACCCCCGTGAACCTTGGGAATTTGTAATAATCCTGAAGAGGAACCCCAGTTCGTCCGGTACTGGCTCCCTATAGATACCCTTATTCTTGCATTATTCCTTCCATAAATGAGAAAGCCCACTAGGTGTCTCCAGAACCCTTGCGTCAGTAAGAGAGGAGCAAGCTGCAGAGCAGGGGAGAGTCTAGCAAAGAGAAAGATGGAAAGGCAACTTGACCCCACTAACAAAAGCAGTGGTATGGATGGGACACACACTGGGTGGATGAGAGAATACGTCGTAGTTCCTGTGAGGAACAATAATCGAGATACTATTAGAATGCCAAACCTCTCTCTCAAACAGTAGATCGATTCGGCAGTGTCGGTGGAATTAGGTATGACGCTAAAATCATACGAAAGGGTGAGTGCCTCTCCTACTATGACCGTAACAGTGTCGAACTGACCCCTGTGACCTCAACCTCATCTAACTTCGTATCAGAGTTTCCTTCTATAATTTTAAGCATTGTGTCTGGTTTATTTGAAAAGCCAACCCCGGTAGCGATATTCCAGTTGGAGTGGCGGTGCGTTAACAGAGACAGGGCGTTTCTCTCCCCAATATATTCTTTTCGAGCTCATTTTTTCAGGTGATACTCGGGGAGTCACCCTCTACCATCGTCTCGATACTGTCACTACCAGAATGAGACATGGCTCAGACGGGAAATTAGGTTTGAAAGTCGTAGAGTAAAGAAGAGGCTTTGAAAACTGAGTAAAGAGGCTAGTAAGAAAGTTAAGATTTTCAGAATTTAAAGAAAGGGATTTGAACATGTGAGAGAAGCATTTAGGAAGCCGGGTTTATATAGGCGTGATAGGGAAGCAAACGGTGATTTGGGTGTGATCAGGGTTTTCACCTCCTGTGTGCCGTAAAAAATGTCACCTTTTTCAAAAATGAAACCATTCCCTCGCTCGCCACATGTAGCTTTCATTTAATAAGAGATCTCCTCTATGGTACGGGCGGCTAAAAGAGGGGCAAAATATCCCAAATAAAGCAAGAAACTCTAACTCTGACTCAATCACCGGCGTTCAAGTCAGAGGGGACTTCTGTTAATAGCCAAATTTGGCTAGGGATCAAAGGATAAATTTCCACTTCCAGCCTTCATGCAAAGGTCAAAATTTGGGCTTATGTAACGAGGTATCAATGTCCCCGAGGTCGAGCTAACACGCGATCCTACAGAAGCAAGGTGAGGCCACCCATACCATCTGAACATCTTACACGCATCTAGGCTTACTAATTAAAGCCCAACGTGACCACGTCAAGCTCCTTGTACCATGATAGGAGCCTGAAGCTAGGTCGACGTGGAAGGACCTAGGGTCGAGGTATCTCCTGAACCCCTCCCCCTAGAGCATGCTACCATCTCTACCTTCACCAAGAAACCTTTAGGGTGTTGAACTTGTCTTGCAATGCCTTCCCGCTTCATCAAGGTATAATCTCAACCTATCCAAGCAGGCAAAAAGGAAGCTCGTAAAGCTTTGTCATCACCTAAAAGTGCCAACATGGTTAGGTCAAGCTCCAGTGGAGGCCCGAAATGGTCGGTAACAGTATTGATACTGAAATATACAGAACCAATTGAAGTAGCAAGCGGCATAATTCGATGACCTCTATGAGGCACCTTGACAGGGCAACATTCAAGATTAGAACTACAATATGTATTAAACCATTACATGTGTGCAGGTCAAGTCATTGAATCCAAAAAGGAAACAAACTTATCTCCTACCTAGATATCTTCGAATCCGTTGATCAGCTAAAGTCAACCACATTTAAACACAACATCTCGCCTAATAAAGGAGGATTCAATTCAATGATTCAAGGTGGGAGAATAACCAACTAAACCTAAAATCTACATTATAAACGCCTTAACATGCATGAGGAAGGGGGCAGAAAAAAGGATGGGCTAGAAATTTGCCACCAGTGATCAAAAGCTCCATTCTCGTCTAAATTCTGTCAATAGAACACGACCACCAATAGGACATTTTGTCCACTTACCAACAGGTACAAGGTTGCCACCTCCAGTCCATTCAGAAAGAGAGGAAGAAATTGAGTGATTTGCAACCTTCGTAAACAAATAGAATTAAACAATAAAACAGTGTCATTTCCATCATACATTTCCTTTAGTGTTTCGTTATCATCTTGTCTCCTTCTTAGCACCTAACCCTGGTACCGAGGGTACCTATCCCGACCGCGATCTCCGAGGTTATAGTCTTGAGTGTGTTAATTGATATTTCTCACCTTGAGAGAAATTTTCAGTTAACATAAATTATTAATTAAATTTTAATTGGAGTTCGCAAGTTCAAATCATGACTGAAACAAAAATAAAATAATTTGATTATTTTATTCTTTAGAAAGTCAAGTGTTTACGTTCAAGTCCACTAGGGCTATGTGGGAGTTAGAATCCTACTCTACCTAGGAAACTTAAATACTCCTAATCCTTTTAACATATAGAGATATAATTGGAAAAGGATTTGTATCTAGTTTTAAATATATATATAACAAGGATACAAGAGACTAACTGTGATTCTTTGAACCAAAAACACAAAAAGCAAAAATCCTAGAAAGTGTAGGAAGATTTTGGCCAAAAGAAAAGAAAAAAAATTATTCTTCTTTGTGGTGGCTGAATTTTCCAAGAAGAAAAGAAGGAGTTCTATTTTTCAAACCTTTGTATCCTCCTTTTCATTCTTAGAAGATCGTGGCATGCCCACACACAGTTACCGGATCGCGGGACATAGCAAGGAAGACTTGGTGGTCCGTAATAGAAATAAAGCTTGAAGAAACGAAGGAGTTAGCATCAACGGTATGATCTAAATCTATATTTATATATTCTTATGTGTTGTATATGGTTTACAAGTTGCACCAAATTTTAACCTCGTTTCCGCTGTGTAACGTCAATCTGGATTCCTACAATTGTTATTAGAGCTCTATTATACAATATATAAGAATTAAAGTTTCTTTTTCCACAGTTTTATTCGTTGATCTGCATGTATGGTATGTATAAGCACTTTCTAGTGAATGTATAATGTTTATATTTTTCATTTTATAAACATCGTTGATTCTCTAATGTAGGGTTCATTTTAAAGGTTGTATTATTTTTTCTCATGTAAAATTAATGTTGGGATGTATTTTAATAATTTTTTCTTGTATTTTCTTTGTTGTATTTTTTCTGCAATATATTTTATTGTAAAATAAGTTCGAAGAAATCAGATGAAGAAGACGAAAGGTAGACAAGTGAAATCAGAAACCCATACTCATGAGTCCCATGTAGGCTTGCGGCACGGACAACTGTGTAGCAGCCAGGCAATATGCTAAGGCAGGCTGCACGCACAACAGCCAGGTAGGGCCTTGTGTCTGATTGTACTGTATGCACAGCAGCCAGGCTATACGCTTGGGCTGCTGGCAACGCGAGTCCGTTGCGTGTGAACTAGCTACATGTGTGGCAGCCTTGTGTTTTCTTCATGCATGATTGGTTGCTCGTGCGTGACTGGCTGGCTGTACGTGCTTATTGATGCGTGATTATCGCTTTGTACGGTTGCGGGCAGCCCATGCGAGCGAATGACTGCTATGAGTGAAAGCATTAGGGTTTCGAATTTGCAACGATAGGGTTTTCGAATTCCAAAAGGATTTTGGAATAAATATATTTTTTTATATATATGCCTTGTGGCATCCAATAAGTTTTAGAGCAACACTTGGGCCTCAAGTTTGATTCATGAGATGGGTCATGATATTTGTTATAGGGATTTTTTTGCTAGATCGGCAAGTCAGCATAATCATCTCAAAACAAGGTGATATGTTATGCCATTTCACAAGAGTCAGGGCAGATTAACCTAAGGCAATTAATGGTTGATCTCAAGGCGCAATCGAGATTACCTAAGATGGTCTAGAAAACTAACCGATCGATTAGACACAACTTGATCGTGTAAAAATCATTAGATCGGAACATAAAAGATCTGGTCAAGGTTTAGATGATTGCTTAGTTAATCAATTCATGGAAGACATTAAAGGCAACTATGACTCAAATACAAAGAAGAATGATCATACTTAAACAAGGAATTTAGAACCACATTCCAATAAGGAAATAATACTATTTCCTCCTACATATCAGAGAGTCTAGATCAAGCAATAACTCAGTTCTTCTAGAAGTTTACGCACCAATCAGGAAATAAGTCTTAAATGGATTCAACTAGAACCCTACGAAGATTTTTATTAAATGCACAAGATCTCTGAAACAGGAAAGAAGGTAAATACGACTTTAACAAGTAGCCAGTCCTAAACAAACATTATCACCTTTCCTTATCTATATAACAAGTATTATGATTCTATGCACGTATAAATAGACCCATAATCTCATTGCAAAAAAGAGAGAGATATATAAAAAAAAGTGGTATAGATAGGGTCAAAAATATATAAGAGCAAGAAATAAAGATACGCCAAGAAAGATAAGAACAGTGTGTGTAACATTTCTTCATAGTTAATTTTTTTCACCGTCACCGGCAACCGTGGATAATTCCCCGTCTTGGGTTTTTACCACGTAAACTTGTGTTTGCATACCGTACTTTTTCCTATCTTTCTCATAACATCGTTGTCAATTTATAATAACATGTTAGACGCGTG
This sequence comes from Dipteronia dyeriana, assembly GCA_032871835.1. NCBI lineage: Eukaryota > Viridiplantae > Streptophyta > Magnoliopsida > Sapindales > Sapindaceae > Dipteronia > Dipteronia dyeriana. The sequence continues at coordinate 18,151,099 of CM065296.1, read as the reverse complement.
ATTAATTCTACGTAATCCAAAAATCAGAATCAACAATTGGTACTAGAAGGAGGGGGCTTGAACCTTTGAAACTAAGTTCTCAAAAAAAAAAAAAACTCATGAAGCAACAACATGGAAAACAACAGAGATGGAAGTTAGTCTTCGAATGATGCTGGTACCCTACTGTTGAGATTTATGCCCTAAAGATGTAATTTATAAATAGATTTATGAAATAAATAAAAGAGAAGTTTAAACCATTCTTGTTGTGTTGTTTATTTTATAACTTGTGCATACATTTAACATCCAAGATTATTGTATGTAATCTCAAACTGTGCATATGAGTGTCATATACGGATGGATATAGTAAGAGATGCGCAATCTAAAGAGTCCTTAGATAACAAATAAAGTTGGGTACTTTATCTGTGGTTAATCTATAGCTGCGGTCCATTTCGTAATGTGCGGTGATTCAATCTTGAATCATTCATATGAGATATGGGAATGGCGGCACCTTGTATGATGTGCTCATATAAGACTGGGCCATGATCTATATGAATCTCTCACCAAGATCTGTTTACCGATTAGATTCATATATATCAACTAATTATGGCTATATATGGGTGATCTTAACCATGAGTGTCTTATATATCTTTCAGGTTAGATCGTGGTCTTTTATATACTATGGGTAAGGTCGAATGCAGTTCCCGATCAATATGCTCCGTATGTTGGGATTACTGTTTGGCTTGTGGCTTGGAAGGTTTGTACATAACAGTGGAATCCACTTCTTCTTGTGAGAAGTAGATGGTTGTTCCCTTCAGGGTTGATTTGGGACTTGGACAATATGAGCGCTCTCCTAACTCTGTGAGGAAACAGGATATATTATTCATTAGAGAATCAACGGTACTTTAATGATATATGTAACTAGAGGGGTATAACGGACATTATAACCCAACTCTAATTTTGAACTACCGTGGAGGATCACACCATATGTAATAGCTATATCGATGGTCATCGAGTAGTATCATTTGTGTAAAAACGTCTGCAGTTGAGAGAGTGCAGCTTCGGGTTTTTAGTGGAATTACACTGGAGTTAATAATCAAGGAATTTAAATTAAAGAGCTTAATTAATGATTCCGAAGATTATTAGAGCTCAACATACTATTGGTCCATTAGGTGCCTTTGCTAGCCTTATCGATTTAGGTAACAACGGTCACAGTTAATTAATTGGATTGCCCAATTAATTTTGTTACGAAAGTGACACGTTTTTATTCGAGAATTAACTGAATAATGAAATTATTTAATTAATGATTAATGGTGATTAAATAAATTAATTAATGAGATTATTTATTTATGTTATTAATCACTAAATGGTGGGTGTTAGTTGATATTTGATAGAATAAGATAATATGATTATTTTATTTTATTAAATATTTGAAATTGAATTTAAGATGTTTAAATTCAAAAAAAAAATTTAATTATTTTTTAAATAAGAGATATTACATATTTTTTACTTAAAAGTTTTTAAAAATCTAATAAAGTTTTGATCATTTTTTTTAAAGTTAAATATATATATTTGATATATATTAATTTTTAAATATCGAATCAAAGAAGATTTTCGTCTTTTAGTTACAAAATATAAATGATATGTTTTGTGATAAAAAAAAAAACAGATTATGCACACATCAGTGTTTTTGTTTTTATACAATCTGGGTGAGCGTTTGTATCAGAGAAGTCAAACGAGTTTTGATAAAAAATATATATACATTCGTGCATTGTATAGTGCAAACAAAAAAAAATATTGGTAATATTTTTATATACTAGAATTGTTCTAGTTGGTGAACACAGAAGAAACAGTTTCTTCAATTTTCTCTACATCTTCCATTCAAGTTCATGAGACCGTGACGAGCCTACATGCAGTTACCAGTCCCGAGATATAGCAAGAAAGATCAGTGGCACATACAGGAGCTTACCATAAAGTGAAGGTGTCTATAAACGTTGGTAAGATTTTCTTCTTTTGATTATATTGAATACACTTTCCTATATATACATATTGTATGTATTAGTTCCAAAAATAATTATGATCCCAAGTTCAGTGGTTCAAGATTATGATATGTATAAAAAAATTAAAACCTACTTTCGTTGCGTTACCAGTGAACGGGGTTCCAACAATTAGTATCAAACCCAATTTTTTCTCGAAACAGAAAATTATTTTCGATGCTCATGTATGTATGATTGTGTAGGCACAGTTAAATTGATTGTATGTTGTTTTTGTATGTATATTAAATTTTTTAATTCATAAAAACATGATTGATCGTTAATTATGTGATACTGTGGATTTAGGGTTTATGGATTGTATTATTATTATTATTATTACTATTCAATTTTGTACTTTTTTTTATATAATTGTATTAAAAAAATTATATGTAATACATGATGACCTGGTGAAATCAGATGTAGAAGGCAATGTCACAAAGCAATTGATGCTTTTTAAAATTGGATGTTTAATTGTTACACAGATGTGTGTGCAATTCAAATTGCATGTTGCATGCGTGGTGGGACCACAAGCAACACAATGTGCATATGATACATGCGTGGTGGCAGTACAAGCAACACACACATGACCTGTGAAACCGCGCTTGTACGTTTCCAAAGGCAATTGTTGCCTAGTGTATTCCGTACAGATTTCTTGTTTTGGATTCATGAGATGAATTGGAGTGAGCTGAAGAGGTTGGAAGACTTGAAAATTACAAGAAGACCAAGGAATGCCTTGGGGGTATTTTTATAATTTTAGATTTCAATTTTTTTTAGGTTAAATGATCGACAGTACTCGATCAATTCATGTATGCTTTATATTAAGTGATAATAAAAGTATTGTCATGCATACTATGTCATTTAGATTAGATGTGCCGATACAAATATATTTGATATGTCATACATGTATCATTGCCTGATTTTTTATGTATTTTTTAATGTGATTAAAATGGACAATATACATAAATGGCTATGAATAATGAGATTAGTTTTTTATGGTTAAAAAATTTTGTAATTATCATTAATACTAATATAGTTATTAAAGAGTTTAATAAGTTAGATTATATAGGGTCATTTATTGACATTAGGATTAATATGATTAATAACCTAATAATAAATAAACCGAATAAAGTGTTAGAGTTTTAATAGTTAAAACTTGGTAAATACCAACATAATAATCTAAACATAGTAAATATTTTACAAAGGCTTAGATTATTCACTTATAGATTAAATTTTTAATTGTTTAAAATCATTAATAATTTATTAGTTAATTAGAATTTGATTCTAATTAGTTAATGCACTAGATAACTTGATTAAAGTTAGCTATTTGATCATGTAGAACCTAGGTATATTAACTGATAATGGAAAACTCTATTTATAAAATAGTGAGTGGGAGAGGGATATATGACATATATATCCCGCAGTCTCCATAATTAGTTCAACACCATGAGATCTGAGTGGGGCATCATGATGGCCTTGCTTTCATCCTCCCTAAGGAGGGTTTCCACAAAGATAAATACCAAGGTTAACTTCCTAACAGATAGGATTTCTGAGGGTATTTCGGGATTGACCGACCCTAAGGCAGTAATTCTCGAGTTAAGCTCGTGAGATCTGGAAATGGTGGGTTACACTCACAAAGGTTTTGATTAAGTTTGTTAATTAAAAACCTAACTGAATAAACGATGGTTGAATGATATGGATTCTAAAATATCATTTGTTTGATAATGTCTTGGTTCAACATACGAAGACTTGACCAACCCTAATGCGGCACTTCTTTTTGGTATGTTGGATTGTCGTGGTATAGTAACTAGTTTTAGGGTAGTTCTAGTTCATTAAACATGTTCATGAATCATGTTTAAATTTATACCAAATCACTCACACTTGTTTTAAATAAATCAATGAATGAATGCTTTATTTATTTCAGAAATAATGTCTTCTGCATTACTTCAAATTCTCGCAAACGACAAATTAACTGGTGATAACTACACTAAATGGAAACTTAACATTAATACAATATTGGTCATCAAATACCTCAAGTTTGTGCTTACGGATGAATGTCCTCCAGCGCCTGCGGCCAATGCCGTATGAACTGTTCGTGAGGCATACGGGTGATGGGTCTCATCTGATGAGAATGCCCGAACATATATGTTGGCTTCTATGACAGGCGTGCTTGTCACAAAGCATAAAGCAATGACTTCAGCATTCGAAATCATGGAGTCATTGCAAGCAATGTTCGGACAACCCTCCGAGCAAAAGCGACATGAAGTTGTTCGTTCCGCTATGCTCGCTCCCATGAAGGATGGTACATCAGTTCGAGAACATGTCTAGAGCATGATGTCCTACTTCAACATGGAAAAAGTCAATGACAAGGCCATTGACGAATCCAGTCAAGTGAGCATCATACTGATGACTCCTCTAAAGAGTTTATATCAATTTAAGAGCAACTACGGGTTGAACAAGTTAAGGTTAAGTCTCACATAATTGCTCAAGCTACCTTTAAGTCCTTGACTAAGGATTGTAAGGACTAGACTGTTGAGGCAAATGTTACTGAACCATCTTCCTCCAATAATAAGAAGAGAATAAGTTATGATGGGATGGCAAAGGGTAAGCCCAAACCTAAGAAAGCCCAAGGCAAGAAGAAGTCCAGGAAAGGTAAAAAAGATTTACTTGTTCTCGAGTCATGTTTAGTGGAAGATGATTCTTCACCCTGGATAGTTGATTCGTGGGCCACTAACCATGTTTGTTCTTCTTTGCAATGGACTGATTCTTGGACACAGATAGAGGAGGGTGTCTTGTCAATGTGTGTAAGGTCAGGGGATATCGTGTCGGCACGAGCAGTGGGCGTAATCAAATTACATTTTTGTAATAATTATATATTATTGGACAATGTATTTTATATTCCTGGATTTACACAGAATTTGATTTCGGTTTCTAAGTTGTTACAACAAAAATATTCTGTTTCATTTAATAATAAGTCTGTTATTATTGGAAAGAATGGTTTGAATATTTGTTCAGGAATTAATGAAAACAATTTATGTGTATTAAGACCGTTAATACATACAACACTTTTCAACACCGGAATGTTTAAAGTTGAAAAACCAAAAACTAAATGACATAGGATTTCTTCAGATAATGACACGTATCTCTAACATCTAAGGCTTGGTCATATAAACCTTGACCGGATACACAGACTAGTAAAAAGCGGACCTTTAAATGAGTTAAAGGTTGGCATCTTTCCTGTCTGTGAATCATGTCTGAAAGGTAAGATGACTAAGAGACCTTTTACTGGAAAATGGCCTAATGCTAAAGAACCACAAGAGCTAATACATACAGATGTATGCGACCCGATGAATGTTAGAGCTAAGGGCGGCTATGAGTATTATGTCACCTTTGTAGATACGGATTTGTCTACCTGATGCAACTAAAGTCGGAAACATTTGAAAATTTCAATGAATTCTAAGCTGAAGTTGAGAATCCATTAGGTAGGACTATCGAGTCAGTATAATCGGATCATGGAGGTGAGTACCTTGACCAAGAGTTTGAAGACTTTATGGTCGAGCATGGGATAGTTTCCCAACTCACAGCTCCAGGTACACCTCAGTAAAATGGTGTAGCGGAAAGGAGAAATAGAACCCTGATGGGAATGGTAAGATCTTTGATCAGTTTATCATCAATACCAAATTCCTTCTAGGGATATGTGTTACAAACAGCAGCATACATTTTGAATGTAGTGCCATCCAAATCTGTTCTTAAGACTCCCATAGATTTGTGGAATGGTCGTAAAGTTAGTTTGCGACATTTTTATATATGGAAGTGTCCAGCACACGTGCTGAAGAACATAAGTGGAAAGCTAGACTCCAAGTCTTCGGTTTACCTGTTTACAGGATACTCCAAAGAGACCAGAGGTGGACACTTATATAGTCCCAAAGATAACAAAGTATTTGTATCGACAAATGTAGTGTTTCTTGAGGACAATTATATTTGTGACCATAAACCACGTTTTGAGAATGTATTGAATGAGTTGGATTCTGGTGAGACTAGTGGTTCATCAACAAGAGTTGTTGATCCACAAACATCTGACTCTAAATGGTTCCTGATCAGGATACACTACCACCTAGATGCAGTGAGAGGGTTGTGAGACAACTTGAACGCTAGTTAGGTATAAGTGAGGGATAAGGTGTTGCCTCTGCTGATAGTGTAGATGATCCATTGACATTTAAGAATGTAACGGAAGATCCTGATAAAACGGAATGACTTAAAGCCATGAATCTTGAGATGAAGTCCATGTACTCTAACTCAGTCTGGGATCTTGTAGACTTACCGAATGGGTAAAACCCATAGGGTGTAAGTGGATCTATAATAGAAAGAGAGAAGTAGATAGGAAGGTAAAGATCTTCAAAGTAAGACTAGTGGCCAATGGTTATATCTAGAAAGGGTCAATTATAAAAAGACCTTCTCCCCAGTAGCAATGCTTAAGTCTACTAGGATTCTTATATCTATTGTTGCTTATTTCAATTATGAAATTTGGTAAATGGACGTCAAGACTGCATTCTTAAATGACAATCTTGACGAGAGCATCTATACGATGCAACCAGAGGGATTCGTATCTCCAGATCAAGAGCAAAAGCAAGCATCTAGATCTTGGAACATCAGGTTTGATGATGTGATTAAAACCTATGGCTTTGAGCAGATTGTTGATGAGCCTTGCGTCTACAAGCGCATCATTAACAAAAAAGTAGTTTTCTTGGTCCTATACATAGATGATGTTTTACTCATTCGGAATGATGTGAGAATGTTGTCTAATGTAAAGGGCAGGCTAGCTAGCCAATTCCAAATGAAATATTTGGGAGAGTCGAGTTATGTTTTAGGGATCCAAATTATAAGGGATCGTAAGAACAAACTCTTAGTACTATATCAGGCATCATATATAGATAAGATGTTTGTGCGATTTTTGATGCAAAACTCCAAGAAAGGTAATTTACCTTCCAAACATGGAATTCACTTGTCTAAGGAACAATATCGTAAGACACCTTAAGAAGTTAAGGATATAAGAAGTGTACCTTATGCATCGGCAGTAGGTAGTCTCATGTATGCTATTTTATGCATGAGACCGGACATCTGATATGCAGTAAGAGTAGTCAGCAGATACCAGCCCAACCCAGGATTGGATCATTGGGTTACAATCAAGACAATTCTTAAGTATCTTCGACAACGAGAAATTATATGCTAGTGTATTTCGGACAGGATTTGTTCCCGTTAGGATACATGGATTCTGATTTTAAGTCAAACAGGAATTCTAGGAAATCCACGTCTAGATTAGTATTCACCCTGGGTGGTAGAGTCATTATGTGGAGAAGTATCAAGTAATCTTGCATTGTTGACTCCACCATGGAAACCAAATATATAACTACTTGTGAAGCTGCTAAAGAGGCTGTTTGGCTCTTTAAGTTCTTGAGTGATCTGGAAGTTGTTCCAGACCATGATAAGCCCATCACACTTTATTGTGATAATAGTGGTATTGTGGCTAATTCTAAAGAACCAAAAAGCCACAAAAGAGGGAAGCATATAGAGAGAAAGTATCATCTCATTAGAGAGATAGTGCAGTAAGGAGATGTGGTCGTCACTAAGATAGCCTCACAAGACAATCATGCTGATCTATTTACGAAAATCTTACCGGCTAAAGTGTTTTTGGGTCATCTAGAAGATATGGGGTTACGAAACATGCCTCACATGCTTTAGTGCAAGTGGGAGATTGTTGGGGTTTATGCCCTAAAGATATCATTTGTAAATGGATTAATGAAAAAAATAAAAGAAAAGTTCAATTCATTCTTGTTGTGTTGTTTATTTTATAACTTGTGCATTCATTTAATATCCAAGATTGTCGTATGTAATCTCGAACTGTTTATATAAGTGTTATATACGGATGGATATAGTAAGAGACGTGCAATCTAAAGAGTCCATAGATAGCAAATAAAGCTAGGTACTTTATCTGTGGTTAATCTATAGTTGAGGTCTATTCCGTCAACAAGAGTTGCTGATCCATAAACATCTGAGAGTGAGATGGTCCCTAATCAGGATACACTATCACCTAGACATAGTGGGATGGTTGTATGTCAACCTGAACACTATTTAGGTATAGGTGAGGAACAAGGTGTTGTCTCTGCAGATAGTGTGGATGATCCATTGACATTTAAGAATGAAATTGAAGATCTTGATAAAGAGGAATGGCTTAAAGACATGAATCTCGAGGTGGAGTCTATGCACTCCAACTTAGTTTGGGATCTTGTAGACTTATCGGATGGGGTAAAACCCATAGGGTATAAGTGGATCTACAAGAGAAGAGACGATTAGATAAGAAGGTAGAGACCTTCAAAGCAAGGCTAGCGGCTAAGGGTTATACCCAGAAAGAGGGGGTCGATTATGAAGAGACCTTCTCGTCAGTAGCCATGTTTAAGTCTATTTGGATTATCTTATCCATTGCTGGCTATTTCAATTATGAAATTTGGCAAATGAACGTCAAGACTACATTCTTGAATGACAATCTTGACGAGAGCATCTATATGATGCAACAAGACGGATTCGTGTTCCCAGATTAAGAGCAAAAAGTTTGCAAGCAGCCCAGGTCTATCTATGGACTTAAGCAAGCATCTTAATCGTTGAACATTAGGTTCGATGATGTGATCAAAACCTATGGCTTTGAGCAGAACGTCAATGAGCCTTGTGTCTACAAGTGCATCATTGATAAAAAGGTAGTTTTCTTGGTCCCATACATGGATGACATCCTATTCATTGGGAATGATGTGGGAGTATTATCTGAGGTAAAGGGCTGGCTGACTAGCCAATTCCAAATGGAGGATTTGGGAGAGCCGTGTTATGTTCCATGGATCCAACTTATAAAGGATCGTAAGAACAAACTCATAGCACTGTCTCAGGCATCGTATATCGACAAGATTCTTATGCCATTTTCGATACAGAACTCTAAGAAAGGTAATTTACCTTCTAGGCATGGAGTTCACTTGTCTAAGGAACAGTGTCCTTAGATGCCTCAAGAAGTTGAGCTATGAGACGTGTATCTTATGAATCAACAGTAGGTAGTCTCATGTATGCTATGTTATGCACGAGATCAGATATTTACTATATAATGTGAGTAGTCATCAGGTACCAGTATAACCCAGGATTGGATCATTGGGTTGTTGTCAATACTATTCTCAAGTAATCTTTGAAGAAAGATAAACTATATACTAGTGTATTTCGAAAAGGATTTGATCTCGTTAGGATACACGAATTCTGATTTTTAGTTAGACAAGGATTCTAGGAAACTCATATATGGATCAGTATTCACCCTAGGTGGTGGAGCCATTGTGTGGAGAAGTATTAAGCAATCTTGCATTGCTGACTCCACCATGGAAACCGAATATGTAGCTGGTTGTGAAGCTGCTAAAGAAACTATTTTTATCTGTAAGTTTTTGAGTGATGCAGAAGTTGTACAGGATCTGGATAAACCCATCACACGTTATTGTGATAACAGTGGTGTTGTGGCTAATTCCAAAGAACCAAGAAGCCATAAGAGAGAGACGTATATAGAGAGAAAGTATCATCTCATTAGAGAGATAGTTTACCATTGGTGGTGGAGCCATGTATGGACGAGTGTTAAGCAATCATGTATTGCTGACTCTACCATGGAAGTCGAATATGTAACAACTTATGGAGTAGTTAATGAAGCAGTTTGGCTCCATACGTTCTTCACTGATATGGAAGTTATTCCAGATATGGACAAGTCTATCACACTTTATTGTGATAACAGTGGTGTTGTGGCTATTTCCAAGGAACCAAGAAGCCACAAGAGATGGAAGCATATAGAGAGGAAATATCATCTCATCAGAGAGATAGTGCAAAGATGGGATGTGACCGTGACCAAGATAGCGTCATTGGACAATCATACTGATCCATTTACGAAGACCTTAATGGCTAAAGTGTTTGAAGATCACCTAGAGAGTCTAGATGACCTTTAAATACATATCTCACCTGTTTTATTGTTAGTAGAAGGTTGTTGGGGTTTATGCCATAAAGCTTGTAATTTGTAAATGTGAGTGAAACATTGATAAAATAAGTAATTTATTCATTCTATATACATGTCTCATACATTTATGTCATGTGTACTTTACATAGAAGATTGCGGGATGTAATCTCTAACTGAATATATAAGTGTAATATACAGAGGTATTCAGTTTGAGATGAGCAATCTTAAGAGTCTGTAGATAGCAAGCAAAGTTAGGTACTTTATTTGTGGTTAATCTACAGCTACGGTCCATTACGTAATATACGGTAGTCGTAACCTAGACTATTCACAAGGTGATATGAGAATGGAGGCACCTTATATGATAAGATCATATAGGGCTTAGCCACGATCGATATGAATCTCTCACCAAGATTTGTTACATGATGAAATTCATATGTATCGATTAATGATGACTATATATGGGTGATCCTAATCCAAAGTGTTTTATCGACTTCTTCATGTTAGATCATGGTTTTTTATATACCATGGGTGAGATCAGAGTTGTATTCCTGGTTAATAACTTCGTATGTTGGAATCGCGATTTGACTTGTGGTTGGGAGGTCTATGCCCAATAGTGGAATCCACTCATTCTTACGATAAGTAGATGGCAGTTCCCTTAAGGGTTGATTCGGTGCTATAACAATATGAGCTCTCCTTCTTCCGTAAAGGAAGTTAGGATTTTTTGTTCATTAGAAAATCAATAGTACTTAATGGAAAAGATATAATTAGAGGGGTATAATGGACTTTATGACCTAGCTCTAAGTATGAACTACTTGTGGAGGATTATACCACATGTTGTTGATAAATCGATGGACAACTGTAAATTCAGTTTGTGTAATACATCTACAGTTACGAGAAGGGGACCTTGGGTTTTTAGTGGAATAACTCCAAGGTTAATAATCGTGAAATATTAGTTAAAGAGTTTAATTAATTATTTCTAAGTATTATTGGAGCTCAAAACTGTGGGTTCATTAGGTCCCCTTGCTAGCCAGATTGATTAAAGGTAACAAGCGTCAGAGTTAATTAGTTGGATTGTGTAATTAATTGTGTTACGAAAGTAACAAGTATTTATTCAGGGATTAATTGAATATTGAGATTACTTAATTAATATATTAATAATTAAATTAATTAGATTATTAGATTATTTAATTAATGAATTAATAGTTACGAATTATTAATTAATTATTAATTGGATGTTGTAGGTTCAAATCATGACTGAGACAAATATTTAAATTATTAGATTATTCTATTCTTTACTTAGTCTAGTATTTAAATTTAAGTCAACTAGGGTTATGTGGTAGCTAGTTTCCTATTTGACTTAGTACACTTAAATACTAATATCCTTTAATATATGGAAATATATTTGGAAAGGGATTTGTATTTAGTTATATATATATATATATATATATATATGTTAACATAACTAATACACAAGAGACTAATTGTGATTCTTTGAACCAAAAACACTAAAAGCAAAACCCTAGAAAGTCTAGGAAGATTTCGGAGAAGAAAAATAAATAAATGTAAAATAATTCTTGCTTGTGGTGGCCGAATTTGCCAAGAAGAAAAGAAGAAGTTCTATTATTCAACCCTTTACATCCTCATATACATTCCTAGAACATCATGACATGCCCACACACAGTTACCGGATCGTGGCACATAACGAGAAGACTTGGTGGTTCGTAATCAAAATAAAGATTAAAGAAACGAATGAGTTAGCATCAAGGGTATGATATAAATCCATATTTACAAGTTGCATAAAAATTTTAAAACTCTGTTTCCACTGCGCAACGTATATCCGGGTTCCTACATTCCAGACCGTACCTCCTCTTTATGGGCATGAAACGACAATCCCTTTTACTTCATCGAACATAGCGCCATGGGCCTCTTCCCCATTCAAACTCAAGCAGTCCATCGGCTGACCCCCTTGTCATGTTGCGTTCCATGTCCACCAACGAGGGATACATTGGGGAATAATATTGGAAGTAGGCTAGAATCGTTAACAGTTCTGAGCAGATTCGTATGATCTTCAATAATGGTGTATATGTAAGTTTTTTGCATCTTTCATCTCTTACCCAAGCTTATCTACGCTCTTACCCTTTCTCTTTTGGCAGGCTGTGGAAGAGTTGACTCGGGCCCTGATTACTCTTGACATGCAGGCTATGGAAATCTCTAGATTGAAATAGGAGCTCACTGGCAAGTATAAGGCTCTTAAATCTACTTTTGCTAGCGAATTGAAGGTCATTTTGAGGAGGTTGCTGACTAGTGTTCAGAGTAAGGCTTCCGCAGCTTACGAGAATTTTAATGAGCTTACCATGAAGAATGGTGAATTAGAGATGAGGGTGGCAAAGTCAGAACTGTGGTGCATTGAGCTCGAGTCAATGGCTATTATAGCTGAGAAAGAGGCCACCAAGTTCAAAGAGAATGCCAAAACTACAAAAGACACTCTCGCTTCAGCTCAGCATTCTATGTTCAAGTCATAACAAGAGTCTAATGAGTCTAGGCTTTGCTATTAGAGGCTGGCGGATGACTTAAGACATCAGCAGGTCAGCACGGAAGTGCTCTCATGGGAGGCTAGATTCGCTCTTGAGGTCCAAAACATTGATTGATACAAGAGGTCTTCTGCTTTTGAGGCTCTTATGTTACGGGAGTTGGAGTGAGGGCTTATTGCCACTCGGATGTTCTTCGATGCCAAGGAGCGATCTTCAGGGGATGCTCACCGAAAGTGGGACCGGGCAATCCAAAAGCATAAAGTTGAGTCCCTAGAAGCCATAAGGAACTAGAGAGCATGATGGAAGGCTTATTGCAGATCGATCGGAAAGGAACCTTACATCATGCATCTTTAACTCCACTACAAATCCTCATTGGTGACTTACCACGAAGATGTGAAGAGTGGCGTTTCGACGAAAAGAGCTGACATTTATCCCCGACTTGACGCTGACTACTCTTCCTTCATGATCGATGTTCTAGATGACATTTGCTAGCCAGATTTTAGGGACCTGACCAAGGGTTATGGAGATGAAGGCAACCCTCATGGCAGTTCTAGGCTTGGCGGTCCCTTGAGCACACCTGGAGCTTGAATTTGTTGCACCGTTGTTTTTTTGTATATGTATTTTATTTTTATCATTTTCATTTTTTTTATTACACATCTTGCAAATTTCTGTAACACTGTATTAAGGATTCTTTTATTTTTAATAATGCAAATTTTTATTTGCTTGTGTTTTTTTTTCATCATTGTATTAAGTTAGGTGACTTATCTAACCATACTTAACCGAGCGATTAGTATATGGCCCGGGTCATTCATTAACATAAACTATGTACATAATAGCACCATGCAATATCATGATTAACCATTCTTCTCAGCCTTGCAGATTGCCATTAAAACATTTAAAAGACTCAGCATTGTCACCAACTAATCTTCTATGACTTGGTCAATTATCTCGTTGACCATCATTTTTTTACCCGATTCGTTATCTTGTTAACTTTTTTATCGGTTAACCATCACTGGTTGCTTGTTGTCAAGTAGTGTTCTTTTTATGGACCACTTGTGTGGCATCTAATTTACAGTCGCTTGTCTTTTATCTATCAACTAAGTCACTGAGATGTCTCTTAATAGTCGGTTGCTCAAGATTCGCTACAACAGGGGTAGTCCATACCTCATTGACTTAACTTGTTGCTGCTCAATATTCTATTGGCAGTTATTCAAGTATGAGTATTTCCTTTCTTTGTTCAGCTTTTGGCGCAACCAATCGGGGCACCTATGACCTGAAGGTGCTCTAACAGTGCTTCTATAAACCCAGTTAGTTTCGGTGAGTGTGAATTGCCTTTGCGACTTATGCTTTTGACCCCCTCACTAGACCCCCCGAGCACCCATTTGGCATTAGCAATCTCAGGTGCTACGAGATTGCCTTTGTAAATGAAAACAAAGTTAGAACACTTTTTCTTGATCTTTAGGAATTCTTCCCTTGAGGGGACTTTTATTGATAACTTTAAAATGCTAAAAAAAAGCGACAACTGATTAGAAACAAACAAAATTTGTGCTAACTGTAATGTATAATAGTTAAGAGAAACAAATAATAAGGAAAAATAAAAAAAGGATCCCCTATGGATGGAAGATCTTTAGATACTGGGAATTGTACGGTCGGGGTAACTCTCCCTCATTTGGTCGTGTAAGATGACATGCCCTATGGTCAGTAAACTCGACCACTTGATAAAGTATTTCCCATTTATATGTCAATGATCCAGCTGCCTTTTCCTTGGTATTCAGGGACACCCTTCTGAGAACCAAATCCCCATGTTGAAACCTCATTACCCAGACATGCGAGTTGAAATATTTGGTTGCCCTCTATTGGTAGGATGCGTTTCTTACTCTCACTAAGTCCTTTTTTTCTTCTAGGTCGTCCACGTTTTGTTCTAGCATATCCACGTTTGCATCAGGATGGTACTCTTGGGGAGAAGTATTACCTCGATTGGAATTACTCTCTAGGTCCCAAATGCCTGTGAATAGAGAGTTTCTCATGTTGAGGTTTTTTCGGTTGTTAGGTAAGCCCGGAGTACCTCATGTAGCTTGTCTGCTTATTTCCCATTTTTAGCATCTAACTTGGCCTTTATGGTATGCTTGATGATCTTGTTCACAGCTTCAATTTGCCCATTTTTCTAAGAATGGGTTTGTGTAGCATAGTTGTTTTTGGTATGGTAGTTCTGGCCCATCTTTCTGAAATTATCACTATCGAACTGGGTCTCTTTAACAGTGGTCATTGTATCCAGGATCCCAAACCGGTAGATGATATTCCTCTTTATAAAACTGGTTGTGTTACCCTTAGTTATATGCACAAGTGCTTCTGCATCTACCAATTTCGTGAAATAATCCACTACCAATATGGCATGCTTTGTGCCCCCCATGGGCCGCTGCTGCCATTGGGTCGATCAAGTCTAGTCTCCATGTTGCAAATAGCCAAGGCAATGTCAAGTTCTTCAGGCTTTTGGGTGGCTTCTTGATATCAGTTGCTACTCTTTGGCAAGTGTCACACTTCTCCACCACTAATTGTGTGTCCTTGAATAGTATTGGCCAATAAAAAACTTGTCCAAGGGTTTTATAGGCCAAACTTTTTCCTTTAGTTTTGTTTCCAAACACCTTTTTATGTATACTTGCTAGGATCTCATTCTATAAATTTATTTTCCAATTATCGAATACCGGGCAACTTTGTATCTAATGCCCTTTGCTTTAGTTGTATCCTCAGGGAGTGCAGTATCCTCCAGGTATTTTCTTATCGGGGTCATCCAGGTGATCTATCCTTCTTTGACTACTTCAACCACTAACACTTCCTTTTTTTTTGATGCTAGGTTTCTTGAGATTAGCCATTAGGATTGTCTTAGACCAGATACCTGTGGTTGTTGATGCCAACCTTGATAGGGCATCGACTTTCTCATTTCACTCTCTCAGAATTTGAGTGATTCTGTAGGTCTTAAACCTCCCCAGTAAGGTCTTAGGTATCTCTAGATAGGCCACCATATTGTTGTCATTTGCCTGATACTCATCTAAAATATTTGACCATGACCTACGAATCACTAAATATTTCTATCTTATCTGTTTCCTGTGTTATGCAAACCCCGAGTCCTACCAACAATACCTCATATTCGTCCATGTTGTTGGTAGATTTGAAGTTAAACCGCAAGGCACATTCTACCAGATCACCTTCTAGTGTGGATACTATTATGTCTACCCCGCTGCCATATGTGTTTGACGATCCATCGACGTGTAACTGCCAATGAAAGACCTTTCATTCTTTATCTCCAAACATTCTAATCACCTTACCATTTGGTTCAGCAAACTCGGCGTTTAAGTTCGTTGCTACCTGACCCTTTATTGCGGCTCTTGTCAAGTAAGTGATATCGAACTCTCTCAACTCAATCACCCATTTTATCAGCCTTCATGACACTTCTGGTTTGGTCAAGATTTGCTTGAGCGGACAATCTGTGTCGAGCTCGATCTTGTGCGCCTAGAAGTAAGGTCTCAATTTTTTTACTGCCATTACTAGTCCTAACGTCATTTGCTAGGCTATTGAGTACTTTGTTTCTACTGGTAGCAAGACCTTACTATCATAATACACTGATTCTCTACTCTTTCGTCTAACCTGACTAGTGCGGACTCCGTAGCCACTATTGTGACTGATAGGTATAAGTATAGCACTCTTATATGACTGATAGGTATTAGGGCTTTGCCCAGATACTTCTTAATCTTTTAGAAGGCTTGTTCGCACTCTTCTTTCCATTCCACTCCTTTGCCTTTTCTTATGATCCTGCAGAAAGGTAAACACTTGTGTGTTTATTTGCTGATGAATCGGTTTAAAGAGGCTAAGCAATCTGTCAACCTTTGAATGTCATTTAGGGTAATCGGGGATCTTATTTTTTCCAATTCCTTTATCTTCTCAAGGTTTACCTCGATCCCTCTCTGGTGAACTTGGAAACCAAGGAATTTTCCCGATGGTACCTCAAAAACACATTTCTTCGGGTTGTGCTTTATTCCATATTCTCAGTATCCTAAATGTCTCCTCTAGATCTCCCGTATGCCTTGTAGCAATAACACTTTTTTTTATCATGTCCTCTATATATACTTTCATATTATTGTAGTTATGTCGGGCGAACATCTTATTTACCATCCTTTGGTAAGTGGCCTTGGCATTCTTAAGGTCGAAAGGCATTACTCTATAGCAGTAGAGCCCCTGGTTGGTTGTGAATGCAGTCATTTCTTCATCTAGCCTAAACATTCTGATTTGGTTATAATTCGAGTAGGTGTTCTTCAAAATGAGCAATTCGTGCCATGCGATTGCATCAACCAACTGATCTATTCAAGAAAAGAATAAGCTATCTTTTGGGAATGCCTTGTTTAGGTCTGTCAAATCCACGCACATCCTACATTGTCCATTCTTCTTCTTTACAAGTATGACATTGGCAACCCACTCGAGGTACTGTACTTCCTCGATTGACCCTGCTTCCTACAGCTTTTTGACTTCTTCTCTGATTGCTTGACTCCTCTTAGGGTTAAACCGTAATCTCTTCAAGGTGTTTAGTTTCCGATCGGGGTCGACTGCCAAGTATTGGGAGATTACTTTGGCATCAATTCCTGGCATGTCTTTGTTGGGATTATGCTCGATAGCAAGAGTGTAATAATATATTTGACAATCTTTTCATATTAATAAAGTGATTTCTATTTTAACAAATCTTATAGCATTTATAGTTTAAGTATTATAATTGTCAAAAGTAAATAATCATAAGGTCAAAAGACTATGAGAAAATAAGAATTGTTCATACATCTAGATATCTATGAGGTAGACACAATTCTTAAGTTAGTCTTGAATAACATTCACAACTTAAGATAAAAGGTTGTGCGCTTTATCTTGTCAAAGTTGTAGATTCTTTTACTAGCATTTGAGTGGGATCAAATGTGTTATGATGAGACTAAAATCATCAAAGTGTGGTGTCTTTGGGCAAAAGAATCTAGTGCACTGGGTGCATTGAATATGATCAAAATGAAATACTTTATCTAGAACCATCAATGGATAAAAGTTTTCTTTTGAAGACAATCAGAGAGTATATCTCAATCCTGAGATAAATGATAGACTTATGGTTACAAGTGTAATCATTTGAGTTATCAATGAGTATGATTATATAGCATAGTTTATCCTCGATAGTTTGGTGGTATTCATATGTTAATCGATAGAGGACTTCATTTATAGATATGGACATCGTGGCTCCATTTATTGAATAAGAGTAGAATACCATCATATGGATGTTTTGAGGTTTTGGATATTAAATCTTAACGTTAAGTTTTCAATAGTGACTATTGAAACATGGCTTCTGGACAAGTCAAAATATCCAAGTTCAAAATATGGTCAAATGTGGTCATAAAAGGAATTATTTATCTAATCAGATTAGAAAGTCTTTAATATGGTTACAAATACACTATTGAGTTGGATTATGAGTCTTGGTGTATGATAGAATTCATTTAGAAAAGGATTCTTAACCACCAAGTAAATCTACCTAAGGAAAGGATTCTTAACTACAAAGTAAATCCTTCTTAGGAAAGGATTTGTGATCCTAATATATATCCAATGAAATTTCGGCCAGCCCATTTATATATATATATATAATAGGATAGAATTCCTTTTAGACAAGGATTCTTAACTACCAAATAAATCCACCTAAGGAAACGATTCTTGCCAACCAAGTAAATCCTTCTTAGGAAATGATATATGATCCTATATATATATATGTGTGTGTGTGTGTGTATGTGTGTGTGTGTGATTTTCGGCCAGCCCTAAGCATTCTATGATGAAAATTTCAGCCATGCTAGGTAATTTTCAAGAGAGAATTTGGCATGGCAAGAGAGAATTTTGAGGCAGAAATGTTTAGTTTTTGCTCTAGAAAAAATTCGATCAACTCATAGATAAAGGGTGTAGAATTCAGCCAAGGAGAAAAGAGAAAAACAGAACGTTTTTGTTTTTGATAGTACACTAGTATCCCTTACATCAAAAGGGTTTTGTGTACAAAATCAAATCGGGTTCTCACGAGTTTCAATCGAGTAGATTGATAATTCACAAGTTACCGAACGCTCTTGGATTTTTCTCCTGGAGGATATTTGTAACTAACAAAGAAAAGATTTTGTTTGTCTTCATCCTCAGGTATACAATTTAAAGAAAGGGAGCCCACACTCCTAGGTGATTCATGTTCGTGATTGGATTGGAAGATCTTACGGAATCAATTCGGCGCTTGTTCAATCATCACGAGAAAAATGTACAGCACTTTTTATATACATCAATTAATCTAGGGTTAACGTTCTCGTTGCATAAAAGAAAAAAAAAATATACGGAAACCCTAATTTTTGTTTTTATCATGCTTCCGTTGTTTTTTGAACTGTTTTTTTCCCTACAATTGGTATCAGAGCCTGATTGTACCCTTGATTAATTGATGTATGTGTTCATGAATCCTTTTCTTTTTATTGTATATATGCATGTTTTAGAAAGATATGTCACTCTAGGTATTCGTATATATATATATATGTTTTATATGTGGTTTGTTATTGCTCACTTTTGGTCCTAGAATTTCAATGTATTTTGTTTTGGGATTGTAACAGGAAGGGTGGTCTATCATCACCATAATTTCCTTCTGGGTAGTTGCTAAGTTTTTTCTATTGTTGTTGTTGTTATAAAAAAAATGCAGTATTTTAATATTTAAATTCTTCTGTAATACATTCAAGTATCAAAGACTCAAAGGTTTGAAGAATTAGGAGCAACCGGAACAAGTTTGAGACCGTGCGAGCTGTAATGATGAACGTGTGTGCGAAGAGCACGCAGCCATGTTTTGTTGTGGCATGGGCTACGCACGGCAGCCCTATGGAAGCCATGGGCAGCGCATGGCAGCCCTTTATGGGTTTCTGGTATGCGCACGCCCATGAGAGGTAGCCGAGAGAGTCCGGACGACGAAGGTCGCGTGAAGACTTTTTCGCCAAGAAAGGAGTTTTTATATTCCAAGACATATGTAATTTATTTGTTTTTCTAGGATGGACCAAAATTGTAGCTATTTATATTTTTGTAAATATTGCAATGTTAGTCATTGTTTGATATCATGTCATGTCATATAAAATAGGAGTGCCACTCATACATCTCTTTTGGTATGAACATGCATTGAATGGTTTAAATATCTAAATTGGCATCTAGATAACTTTGTAAATCATTCTTTGGAATTTGATCACACGCCTTAAACAATTGAGTGGGAGAAGGTGTTTTGGAACACATACGGCCTCCAAGTTTAGTTGAGCTTTATGTTTCGTGAATAACCCCCCATGGGGTATTCATGAATGAAATTAGCCAAGATACTTCCTTGCAAGGATAGACTAGACAATTAGCCCAAACGATATCTACTCCCAAATGAGGGATATTCGTGAGGGATTATATTGAAGGTTGATAACTTGGTATTACACTCAATGTAATTTTATTAATATCCTCCCAAGAGTTCTTGTTAATAAAAATTACAAGGCTAAAATTGAAAACGTTGGTTGTTATGTTAACAATTAGGTGGGACCTATTCCAACTAGTAAATGTTACGAACTCCCAAATGAGGCATGACATTTATGGGTGTTGTATCACCGTTGAATTTTTACGATTGAATTATTTTATTTAATTCAAGATAAATATTCAAAAGTGCTATATCATGATTGTTCACTTATATAATTTTTGTTATTAAAAAGAAAACATGACCCCATCCCTAGTCAATATCCTAAAAGATAATACTTTAACTGATGATAATTATGTCATATGGAAAAGGAATTACGGGTTGTTGTTGCAAGTTGAAAAGTATAAGCTCATTCTATATATTCCTTAACCACCAAACTAATGAATCTACTTAGGAGCAAAGAGATGAGTATCAATAGTGGAAGTCTTTAGATGAGATGGCTAAATGTACGTTACATTATGGCCATCATCTCTAACGTGTTGCAACAGCAACAAGAAGGAATGGAAACTGTTGCCGATTTGATGATGTCTCTAGACAGGGTTTCATATGGTTGGTAAAGTTGTTATTGTTAAGACTCGTTAGAATGTCAATAAACAGCAAAGGAAAAAGCAACTTGGGCCTTCATAGAAGAAGACCAAGAAAGTAACCAAGATCAAAGGGAAGTGTTTCCTTTGTGGTGAAATGGGTCAAAGGAAATAGACTGAATAAGAATGAATTCAACTTGCATTTAGGCAATGGAGCGTTGGTGTCTACTGGTGTAGTGGGAGATATTAGAATCAATTTAGATTCTTATAGGCATTTAGTTTTAATAAATGTTTATTTGTTACCACAATTCAAGAGGAATTTAATTTCAGTTTCTTGTTTAAATAAATTTGGTTATTCGATTACTTTTAATAAAGCTTTTATTATTAGTAAGAATGACAAAATTATTTGCAAAGGTATATTGGAAAACGGTTTATTCTATTTTCATGGAAATATCTCTCACTTGTTAGACATGGAATCAACGGAACCTAATCATAAAAGAGTAAAATTATCAAAAGATGAAACCTACCTATGGCATTTGCTCCTAGGTCATGTCAGCCTTAACAATATTAAAAGATTGGTATGTGACGGACCTCTAAATGACTTAAAGGTTGATGATCTACCAACTTGTGAATCTTGTTTGGAAGGTAAAATGACCAAAAGGTCGTTTACGACCAAAGGCACAAGAGCCATTGAATGTTTAGGTTTGATACACACTGATGTGTGTGGACCTACGAGCATTCAAGCTAAAGGTGGATATGAGTACTTCATCACTTTCACAGATGATCACTCAAGATTTGGCTATGTGTATCTCATGAGACATAAGTCGGATGCTTTTGACATGTTCAAAATAGTTAAAGCTGAAGTTTAAAATCAGCTTGAGAAACCCATAAAAATCTTGAGGTCTGATCGTGGTGGAGAATATCTATCTGGTGAGTTTTAGCAATATCTTATTGATAATGGAATAATTTCTCAGTTTTCTGCACCAGGCACACCTCAACAAAATGGGTGGCAGAAAGGAGAAATAGAACTCTTTTGGACATGGTTAGGTCTATGTTGAGTTATTCAACGCTCCTTAATTCTTTTCACTGATATGCTTTACAAACTGCAATGTACAATCTAAATGATGTACCATATAAGTCGATTCCTAAAACACTGCATGAGTTGTGGACCAGGCGAAAGCCTAGTTTACAACACTTAAGAATATTTGGATGTCCAGCGCACGTGTTAAAAGTAAAGACAGAAAAGGTGGAGTCCCGTTCAGAAACATGCATATTTGTAGGGTATCCAAAATAAACAAAAGGATATTATTTTTATAGTCCTTCATATCTTAAAGTATTTATTTCGACAAATGCTAAATTTTTGGAAAAGGAATATATGAATAATTTTGTGCCTAAAAGTAGAATTATTCTGAATGAATTTTTAAGAGATTTAATTCCACAAGAGGTTTCACAACCTAGCCCAATTGTAAGTTCCGTACCAATACAAGATCAACAATCTACTATACCTCATCATAGTGGAAGGATTGTTAGACAACACGAGAGATACATTGATTTAGAAGAATCTGTAGAGAATCTCCCATACGACAATGATCCCTATACGTACAAGGAAGCAATGGAAGATATTTATTGTTGCCCATGGCAAAAGGAAATGCAATCCGAAATTGAATCTATGTTCAAAAACAAAGTCTTATCTCTTGTAGACTTGCCTAAAGGGATAAAAACTCATCGGGTGCAAGTGGGTATACAAGAGGAAAAGAGGAATGGATGGAAAGGTGAAAACCTTTAAAGCTAGATTGGTAGCTAAAGGTTATACATAGAAGGAAGGTATCGATTATGAAGAAACCTTCACTTCTGTGGCCATTCTTAAATCCATTAGGATACTCTTATCCATTGCGGCATCTCTAGACCTAGAGATTTGAAAAATGGACGTCAAGATAGCTTTCCTTAATGGAAGTCTTGACGAAAGCATCTATATGATGCAACCAGAAGGATTCATTGAAAAGGGCTAAGAGGAAAGGGTATGCAAGTTGCAAGGATCCATACATGGATTAAAGCAAGCATCCAGATCCTGGAACATAAGGTTCGATCAAGCCGTAAAAGGCTTTGGATTGATTCAAAACCTTGATGAACCTTGTGTATATAAAAGGATTAAAGGCAACAAGTTGGTTTTCCTAGTCCTTTACGTTGATGATATACTATTCATCGGAAATGATATAGGTGTATTGACATCAATAAAATAATGGTTAGCAAAACAATTTGATATGAAGGGCTTAGGAGAAGCAAGTTATATTCTTGGTATCCAAGTCAGAAAAGATAGAAAGAATATAACGATTGCATTATCCCAAGCTTCATACATAGATAAAATCTTTTCTAGGTTTTCCTTGCAAGATTCTAAAGAAAGGTATGTTACCTTTCAAACATGGAATCAAACTTTCTAAGGAACAAGTTCATAAGAATGAGAATGAAGAGCAATTCATGAGTAAGGGCTCTTGACGCATCGGCTGTTGGAAGTCTCATGTATGCAATGCTCTGTACTAAACCAGATATTTGTTTTGCTGTAGGCATAGTTAGCAGGTTTCAATCGAAACCTGGTCCTGATCACTGGACGACTGTCAAGCATATTTTCAAGTATTTTAGGAGAACAAAAAATTATATGCTTGTATACTTTGGAGGGGATTTAATTCACTTTGGGTATACAGATTCTGATTTCAGTCAGATTCTGACTCCAGGAGATCAACATCATGATCTATGTTTAATATTGGAGGAGAGGCAGTCATTTGGAGGAGTATCAAGCAATCTTGTATTGCTGATTCCACCATGGAAGCCGAGTATGTTGTCGTATGCGAGGCTGCTAAAGAGGCTGTCTGGCTCCGCCAATTCGTGATTGACTAGGAAGTGGTTCTTGATGCGAATAAGCAGATCACTATCTATTGTGACAATAAAGGAGCAGTGGCTAATTCGAGAGAACCAAGAAGTTATAAGAGAGGAAAACACATTAAAATAAAGTATCACCTTCTAAGGGAAATTGTGCATAGGGGTGACATGACGATTACCAAGATCGCGTCAGCAGATAATCTAGCGGATCCCATTATAAAGGCTCTTCCACAAAATAGTTTTGATAGGCATCTAGAGAACATGGGGATGAGAAATATGACACATTTGCTATAGAGCAAGTGGGAGATTTTTAGGATTATGCTCGATAGCAAGAGTGTAATAATATATTTGACAATCTTTTCATATTAATAAAGTGATTTCTATTAGAACAAATCTTATAGCATTTATAGTTTAATTATTATAATTGTCAAAATTAAATAATCATAAGGTTAAAAGACTATGAGAAAAGAAGAATTGTACATACTTCTAGATATGTAAGAGGTAGACACAATTCTTTAGTTAGTCTTGAATAACATTCACAACTTAATATAAAAGGTTGGGCGTCTTTATCTTGTCAAAGTTGTAGGTTCTTTTGTTAGCATTTGAGTGGGATCAAATGTGTTATGATGAGTCTAAAATCATCAAAGTGTGGTGTCTTTGGGCAAAAAAATCTAATGCACTGGGTGCATTGAATAGGATCAAAATGAAATAAATTATCTAGAACCGTCAATGGATAAAAGTTTTCATTTAAAGACAATCGGAGAGTCTATCTCAATCCTAAGATAAATGATGGACTTACGGTTGCAAGTGTTATCATTTGAGCCATCAATGAGTACGATTATATAGCATAGTTTGGTGGTATTCATTTGTTAATCGATAAAGGACTTCATTTATAGATATGGACATCGTGGCTTCATTGATTGAATGAGAATAGAATACAATCATATGGATATTTTGAGGTTTTGGATATTAAATCTTAACGTTAAGTTTTCAATAGTGAGTATTGAAACATGGCTTCTATACAAGTCAAAATATCCAAGTTCAAAATGTGGTCATATTAGTAAATATGGTAACTTGGAGAGCTATAGCCGATCTATGAGCTCTTGGCGTTTACTGGTATTCTTCACGAGGATACATTTTCTCCAATAAGGTTGTCTAAGGTATGAATGAGTAACATCAACTGATTCTATCTTTATTTAAGAGTTCAATTTCTGTTCTTTAGTGGAATGAACTAAAATTAAATAGATTGAACCTAAGTGAATCATTTGTTGATTGTGATTGGGTTGTGTCTATTGGAGCTTAAATTTAGATAGCCCGCCAAGATCCCCAATCCACACGAACTTGCATGGATCACTTGATATATTCTACCGGACCAATTTAAGGGTCCATCTAGAATTGTATTAAGGCATGTGAACTTGTTTCTTTTTGAAAGAATGGGTCTAGTTCACATGTGGACTTTTTATTAAGATCCAATGGATTTAATAAAATAAGAAAAATAATATATGACCTATATACATGTGTTGGGCGGCAAGGCTATTAAGAATAGCTTAAATTATATTATTTTTTTTTATTATTTTATTAAATGGAAATTAATTAATTTTTTGATTGATTAATTAATTATTTAATTAAAAGTCAAAATCTTTTTCCTAATAGGAGTTGGTCTCCTAAAATTATACTATTGTTGGTAGTATAACTAATATCAAAGACTATATTTGATAAGTAGGTAAATAAAAGGAATTATTTATCTAATCAAATTAGGAAATCTTTAATATGGTTACAAATACACTATTGAGTTGGATTATGAGTCTTGGTGTAGGATAGAATTCATTTAGAAAAGGATTCTTAACCACCAAGTAAATCTAGCTAAGGAAAGGATTCTTAACTACGAAGTAAATCCTTCTTAGGAAAGGATTTGTGATCCTAATATATATCCAATGAAATTTCGGCCAACCCATATATATATAATATGATAGAATTCCTTTTAGATAAGGATTCTTAACTGCCAAATAAATCCACCTAAGGAACGGATTCTTGCCAACCAAGTAAATCCTTATTAGGTAAGGATTTATGATTATATATATATATATATGTGTGTGTGTGTGTGTGTGTGTTTTTTTTTTTTTCGACTAGCCCTAAGCATTCTATGATGAAAATTTCGGCAATGCTAGGTAATTTTCAAGAGAGAATTTGGTATAGCAAGAGAGAATTTTGAGGGAGAAAAATTTATTTTTTGTTCTAGACAAAATTCGATCAACTCATAGATAAAAGGGTATAGAATTCGCCACGGGGTTAAGAGAGAAAGAGAACATTTTTGTTTTTGATAGTACACTAGTATCCTTTAAATCAAAAGGGTTTTGTGTACAAAATCAAATCGGATTCACGTGAGTTTCAATCAAGTAGATTGATAATTAACAAGTGATCGGACGTTCTTGGATTTTTCTCTTGGAGGATATTTGTAACTAACAAAGAAAAGATTTTGTTTGTCTTCATCCTCAGGTATACAATTTAAAAAAAGGGAGCCCACACTCCTAGGTGATTCACGTTCGTGATTGGATTGGAAGATCTTACGGAATCAATCCGGTACTTGTTCAATCGTCACGAGAAAAATGTACGACAAATTTTATATACTGAAGGGAAAAGAACGGTTCAAAACGCAACGGAAGCGTGAAAAAAAAAATTAGGGTTTGTGTATAAATAAAAAATTTCCCTTTTATGCAACGAAAACCTTAACCCTAGATTAATTAATGTATATAAATATATCGTACCTTTTTCTTGTGATGATTCAACAAGCACCGAATTGATTCCGCAAGATCTTCCAATCCAATCATGAACGTGAATCACCTAGGAGTGTGGGCTCCCTTTCTTTAAATTGTATACCTGAAGATGGAGACAAACAAAATCTTTTCTTTGTTAGTTACAAATATCCTCCAAGAGAAAAATCCAAGAACGTTCGGTCACTTATGAATTATCAATCAACTTGATGAAACTCGCGTGAACCTTGATTCAATATTGTACACAAAACCCTTTTGATGTAAAGGATACTAGTATACTAATGAAAACAAAAACGTTCCCCTTTTTTCTCTTCTAGGCCGAATTCACACATTTTTTATCTATGAGTTGATCGAATTTTGTCTAGAGCAAAAACTAATTTTTTCTCCCTCAAAATTCTCTCTTGCTATGCCAAATTCTCTCTTGAAAATTACCTAGCATGGCCAAAAATCACACACACACACATATATATATATATATATATATATATAAGATCATAAATCCTTTCTTAAGAAGGATTTACTTGGTTGACAAGAATCCTTTCCTTAGGTGGATTTATTTGGTAGTTAAGAATTCTTATTTAAAATGAAATATAACTTCTCCTATATCCATATGGGCTGACCAAATTTCTCATTGATTTAAATTAGGAGAGTTTATTCTTTTCCTTAGAAGGATTACTTGGTAGTTAAGAATCCTTTTCAAAAAGGAATTCTATCCTAACACCAAGATTCCTAACCCAACTCAATAGTGTATTTGTAACCATATTAAAGACTTCCTAATTTGATTAGATAAATAATTCCTTTTATTTATCTTCTTATCAAATATAGTCTTTAACATTAACTATACTACCAACAATAGTATAGTTTTAGGAGACCATCTCTTATAAGGAAAACGATTTTGACTTTTAATTAAATATTTAATTAATCAACAAATTAATTAATTTCTATTTTATTAAATAATAAAATAAAAATAATATATATAAGCTATTTACCATAGCCTTTGCCGCCCATACCTAAAATAAAAGGCCATATATTATTTTTCTTATTTTATTAAATCCATTGGACCTTAATAAAAAGTCCACATGTGACCTAGACCTATTCTTACAAAAAGAAACAAGTTCTCATGCCTTAATACAATTCTAGATGGACCTTTAAATTGGCCTGGTAGAATATATCAAGTGATCCATGCAAGTTCGTGTGGATTGAGGATCTTGGCGGGCTTTCTAAATTTAAGTTCCAATAGACACAACCCAATCACAATCAACAAATGATTCACTTAGGTCCGATCTATTTAATTTTAGTTCATTTCACTAAAGAACTAAAATTGAACTCTTAAATGAAGATAGAATAAGTTGATGTTACTCATTCATACCCTATATAATCTTATTGGAGAAAGTGTATCCTCGTGAAGAATACTAGTAATCGCCAAGAGCTCATAGACCGCCTATAGCTCTCCAAGTTACCATATTTACTCATATGACCACATTTTGAACTTGGATATTTTGACTTGTCCAGAAGCCATGTTTCAATAGACACTATTTAAAACTTAACTTTAAGATTTAATATCCAATACCTCAAAATATCCACATGATGGTATTCTACTCTCATCCAATAAATGAAGCCATGATGTCCATATCTATAAATGAAGTCCTCTATCGATTAACAAATGAATACCACCAAACTATCAATGATAAACTATGCTATATAAATGTACTCATTGATAGCTCAAATGATAACACTTGCAACCATAAGTCCATCATTTATCTTAGGATTGAGATAGACTCTCCGATTGTCTTCAAATGAAAACTTTTATCCATTGACGGTTCTAGATAAAGTATTTCATTTTGATCCTATTCAATGCACCCATTGCTCTAGATTCTTTTGCAAAAATACACCACACTTTGATGATTTTAGACTCATCATAACACATTTGATCCCACTCAAATGCTAGCAAAAGAATCTACAAGTTTGACAAGATAAAGGCACCCAACCTTCTATCTTAAGTTGTGAATATAATTCAAGACTAACTAAAGAATTGTGTCTACCTCATACATATCTAGATGTATGAACAATTCTTCTTTTCTCATAGTCTTTTGACCTTATGATTATTTAATTTTGACAATTATAATAATTAAACTATAAATGCGATACGATTTGTTAAACTAGAAATCACTTTATTCATATGAAAAGATTGTTGATTACAATATTACACTCTTGCTATCGAGCATAATCCTAACAATCTCCCACTTGCTCTATAGCAAATGTGTCATATCTCTTATCCCCATATTCTCTAGATGCTCATCAAAACTCTTTTGAGGAAGAGCCTTTGTAAAGGGATCCAATAGATTTTCAGCTGAAGCGATCTTGGTAATCGTCACGTCACCCCTATGCACAATTTCCCTAAAAGGATGATACTTTCTTTCAATATGTTTCCCTCTCTTATGACTTCTTGGTTCTCTCAAATTAGTCACTGCTCCACTATTGTCACAATAGATAGTGATCTACTTATTCGCATCAGGAACCACTTCCAAGTCAATCAGGAATTAACGGAGCCAGACAGCCTTTTTAGCAGCCTCGCATGCGGCTACATACTCGGCTTCCATGGTGGAATCGGTAATACAAGATTGCTTGATACTCCTCCATATGACTGCCCCTCCTCCAATAGTAAACACAGATCCTGATGTTGATCTCCTGGAGTCAGAATCAGACTGAAAGTCAGAATCTGTATACCCAACGGGAATTATATCAATTCCAGAGTATACAAGCATATAATCTCTCGTTCTCCTAAGTTACTTGAAAATATGCTTGACTGCTGTCCAGTGATCAGGACCAGGCTTCGATTGAAACCTGCTAACTATGCCTACAACAAAACAAATATCTGGTCAAGTGCAGAGCATTTCATACATGAGACTTCCAACTACCGATGCATATGGAACCTTACTCATGAATTGCTCTTCATGCTCACTCTTAGGAACTTGTTCCTGAGAAAGTTTGATTCTATGTCTGAAAGGTAACATATATTTCTTGGAATCTTGCATGGAAAACCTATACAAGATTTTATCTATGTATGATGCTTAGGATAATGCAATCGTTCTATTCTTTCTATTCCTTAAGACTTGGATACCAAGAATATAACTTGCTTCTCCTAAGTCCTTCATATCAAATTGTTTTGATAACCATTCTTTTATTGATTTCAATACACCTACATCGTTTCTGATGAGTAGTATATCATCAACGTAAAGAACTAGGAAAACCAACTTGTCACCTTTAATCCTTTTGTATCCAAAACCTTTTACGGCTTGATCGAACCTTATGTTCCAGGATCTGGATGCTTGCTTTAATCCATATATGGATCTTTACAACTTGCATACCCTTTCCTCTTGGCCCTTTTCAATGAATCCTTCTGGTTGCATCATATGAATGCTTTCGTCATGACTTCCAATAAGGAAAGTTGTCTTGACGTCCATTTGCCAAATCTTTAGGTCTAAAGATGCCGCAATGGATAAGAGTATCCTAATGGATTTAAGCATGGTCACAGGAGAGAAGGTTTCTTCATAATCAATACCTTCCTTCTATGTATAACCTTTAACTACCAATCTAGCTTTAAAGATTTCCACATTTCCATCCATTCCTCTTTTCCTCTTATGTACCCACTTGTAGCCAATGGGTTTTATCCCTGTAGGCAAGTCTACAAGAGACCAGACTTTGTTTTTAAACATAGATTCAATTTCGGATTGCATTGCCTTTTACCAATGGAGACAATCAACATCTTCCATTGCTTCTTTGTACGTATAGGGATCATTGTCGTCCAGAAGATTCTCTACATATTCTCCTAGACCGATGTATCTCTTGGGTTGTCTAACAACCCTCCCACTACGTCAAGGTATGGTAGTTTGTTGATCTTGTGTTTGTACGGAACTTACAATTGGGCTTGGTTGCGAAACCTCTTGTGGAATTGTATCTCCTAAAAGATCATTTAGGACAATTCTACTTTTAGGCACAAAATTATTCATACAGTCCTCTTCTAGAAATTTGGCAATTGTCGAAACAAATACTTTAAGATCTGAAGGACTAAATAATATCCTTTTGTTCCTTTTGGATACCCTACAAATATGCATGTTTCTGAACGGGACTCCATCTTTTCTGTCTTTCCTTTTAACACGTGCGTAGGACATCCAAATATCCTTAAGTGTTGTAAACAAGGCTTTCGACCAGTCCAAAACTCATGCGGTGTTTTAGGAACCGACTTAGATGGTATATCGTTTAGATTTTTATGCGTTTCTCAAGCTGATTTTCTACTTCAGCTTTAAATGCTTTGAACATATCAAAAGCATCCGACTTATGTCTCATGCGATACACATAGCCAAATCTTGAGTGATCATCCGTGAAAGTGATGAAGTACTCATATCCACCTCTAGCTTGAATGCTCATAGGTCCACACATATCAGTGTGTATCAATCCTAAACATTCGATGGCTCTTGTACCTATGGTCGTAAATGACCTTTTGGTCATTTTACCTTCCAAACAAGATTCACAAGTTGGTAGATTATCAACCTTTAAGTCACTTAGAGGTCTGTCACATACCAATCTCTTTATCCTATTAAGGTTGATATGACCTAAGCCCAAATGCCATAGGTAGGTTTCATCTTTTGATAATTTTACTATTTTATGATTAGTATCCGTTGATTCTGTGTCTAACAAGTGAGAGATATTTCCATACAAATAGAATAAACCATTTTCCAATGTACCTATGCAAACAATTTTGTCATTCTTACTAATAATAAAATATTTATTAAAAGTAACCAAATAACTAAATTTATTTAAACAAGAAACTGAAATTAAATTCCTATTGAATTGAGGTACACAGTAAACATCTATTAAATCTAAATGCCTATAAAAATCTAAATTGATTCTAATATCTCCCACTACACTAGTAGACACCAATGCTCCATTTCCTAAATACAAGTTGAATTCATTCTTATTCAGTCTATTCCTTTAACCCTTTTCACCACAAAAGAAACATTTTCCTTTGATCTTGGTTACTTTCTTGGTCTCCTTCTAAGAAGGCTCAAGTTGCTTTTTCTTCTGTTGTCTCTTGACCTTCTTACAGGTCTTTAACAGTAGAAACTTACCAAGCATATGAATCTCTTTACCCTTGCCTTTCACAAGGATTATCTTAATGCTTTGAATATATTGCATCAACCCTTGCAAGGTGTATTCCTTATTATTCAAGGTGTAGTCCAACTTGAATTGATCAAAGAAATCCGATAGTGAGTTGAAAATCATGTCAATTTTGGTCTCACCATCGTTCTTAGCACCATTCAGTTCAGCAATGTTGAGATGTGCTATGACTTTTATCATGTGATCTTTCACACCCTGTCCAGGTTTTGTCCTAAGATTCATAAAATCAATCTATGCCTCTCTCTCTTAGTCATCCTATACCTCATATCAAACATCTCCTCTAGAGAAATCATTATATCGGCACCAGTCTCCATTCTTCGTGTTCCTGTTGCAACACGTCGGAGACGATGGCCATAATGTAATGTACATTTAGCCATCTCATCTGAAGACTTCCACTACTGATAATCATCTATTTGCTTCCTTAGTTAGATTCATTAGTTTGGTGGTTAAGAAATATACAGAATGAACTTATACTTTTCAGCTTGCAACAACAACCCAATATTCCTTTTTCATGTGACATAACTATCATCAGTTAAAGTATTATTTTTTAGGATATTGATTAGGGATGGGGTCATGATTTCTTTTTAATAACAAAAATTATATGAGTAAATAATCATGATAAAGCACTTTTGAATATTTATCTTGAATTAAATGAAACAATTCAATCGTAAAAATTCAACAGTGATCCAACACCGATAAATGTCACGCCTTCTTTAGGAGTTTGCAATATTTACTAGTTGGACTAGGTCCCACCTAATTGTTAACATAACAACCAACGTTTTCTATTTTAGCCTTGCAATTTTATTAACAAGAACTCTTGGGAGGATATTAATAAAATTACATTACGTGTGTTACCAAGTTATCGACCTTCAATATAATCCTTCAAGAATATCCCTCCTTTTGGAGTAGATATCGTTTGGGCTAATTGTCTAGTCTATCCTTGTAAGGAAGTATCTTGCTAAATTCCATTCATTAATACCTCATGGGAGGTTATTCACGAAACATAAAGCTCAACTAAACTTGGAGGCCGTAGGTGTTCAAATACACCTTCTCCCACTCAATTGTTTAAGGCGTGTGATCGAATTCCAAAGAATTATTTACCAAGTTATCTAGATGCCAATTTAGATACTTAAACCATTCAATGCATGTTCATACCAAAAGAGATATATGAGTGGCACTCCTATTCTATATCACATGTTATCAAACAATGACAAACATTGCAATATTTACATAAAATATAAATAGCTACAATTTTGGTCCATCCTAGAAAAACAAGTAAATTATATATATCTTGGAATACAAGAACTTCTTCCTTGGCGAACAAGTCTTCACGCGACCTTCGTCGTTCGGACTCCCTCGGCTACCTCCCATGGGCGTGCGCATCCCTCGCCCTTACCCATGGGCATGCGCATGCCACAAACCCATAAAGGGCTACCATGCGCAGCCCATGGCTACCAAAAGGGCTGCCATGCACAGCCCATGCCACAAGAAACGTGGTTGTGCGCTCTTCTCACGCACGTTCATTGTTACAGATCGCACGTTCCCAAACTTGTTCCGGTTGCTCCTAATTCTTCAAACCTTCGAGTCTTCAAAACTTGAATGTATTACAGAAGAATTTAAATAATAAAATACTGCAGTTCTTTTTTTATTATTACAATAGTGAAGTTTTTTTTTATTACAACAACAAAATAAAAATAAAAACTTAGCAACTACCAAGAAAGAAATTATGGCGATGGTAGACCACTCTTCTTGTTACAATCGCAAAACAAAATACATTAAAATTCTAGGACCAAAATTGAACAATAACAAACCACATATAAAACATATATATATCCATACATTCCAATGTAAATATATATGCGAATACCTAGAGTGTCATTTCTTTCTAAAAAATGCATTTATACAATAAAAGAAAGATACACGAATACATACATCAATTAATCAAGGGTACAACCAGGCTCTAATACCAATTGAAGGGAAAAGAACGGTTCAAAACGCAACGGAAGCGTGAGAAAAATAAAAATTAGGGTTTGCGTATAAATAATTTTTTTCCCTTTTATGCAATGAGAACCTTAACCCTAGATTAATTTATGTATATAAAAGTATCGTACCTTTTCTCGTGATGATTGAACAAGCGCCGAATTGATTCCGTAAGATCTTCCAATCCAATCATGAACGTGAATCACCTAGGAGTGTGGGCTCCCTTTCTTTAAATTGTATACCTGAGGATGGAGACAAACAAAATATTTTCTTTGTTAGTTACAAATATCCTCCAAGAGAAAAATCCGAGAACGTTCGGTCACTTGTGAATTATCAATCAACTTGATTGAAACTCGCATGAACCTTGATTCAATGTTGTAAACAAAACCCTTTTGATGTAAAGGATACTAGTATACTAATGAAAACAAAAACGTTCCCTTTTTTTCTCTTCTAGCCGAATTCACACACCCTTTATCTATGAGTTGATCGAATTTTGTCTAGAGCAAAAACTAATTTTTTCTCCCTCAAAATTCTCTCTTGCTATGCCAAATTCTCTCTTGAAAATTGCCTAGCATGGCCAAAATTTTCATCATAGAATCATTAGGGTTGGCCGAAAATCACACACACATATATATAGGATCATAAATCCTTTCCTAAGAAGGATTTACTTGGTTGACAAGAATCCTTTCCTTAGGTAGATTTATTTGGTAGTAAAGAATTCTTATCTTAAAGGAAATCTAACTTCTCCTATATCCATATGGGCTGGGCAAATTTCTCATTGATTTAGATTAGGAGAGTTTATTCTTTTCCTAAGAAGGATTACTTGGTAGTTAATAATCCTTTCCTTAGGTAGATTTAGGCCCAGTTTGGCATTCTTGTGCTGTGGAGAGAAGTGCTTTTGAAATTACTGTGGGAGGAATTGCTTTTGAAATTGCTGTGGGAGGAATCAGCTGAGTGTTTGGTAAACTGATTTTCAAAAGTGCTGTAAGAACTAAAAGCAATTTCAATGTGTTTAGTAAACTAAAATAAAAAGTGTTGTGAGTGTAAAATTACTAAAAGGACATAGACATCTACATGGTACTAATGTGTTATACTTTACATTTTTCTTGTTTATTTGTGTTTAGTGTTAAGTGTTATATAATTATGGTACTTTATTGAATTAATTAGCCCCATTTTTTATTATGCTTTATTTAATTAATTAGTCCAATTTCTTTATTCCTTTATTTCTCTATTTTATTTTACTTTATTTTTTAATTTATTTTTATTCTTCTATATTGAATTAATTATCCCAATTATTTTATACAGTTATGGCAACATTTTTTTTTTGTACAAAAATATGTCCAATTTTTTTTTTTAAATTTCATTAAAGGTAAGGACACAGTTGGAAAGTTAGTAAAATTTCATTTAATATCACTGTAGCGCGTTTTCTAAAAGCAGAAGCCAAATTCAGAAAGCATGTATTTGTAGTTTCTCAAAAACTCAGTTGGGAGAAGCTAAAAGTGACCAAAAGCACTTCCCAACGATTTTACCAAACACCCTGTCTTAGGTCCATAATCACTTTTGGCCCCAAAAGTAGCTGGGGAAGCAATGCCAAACTGGGCCTTACATGGTGGTTAAGAATCCATTTCAAAAAGGAATTCTATCCTAACACCAAGACTCCTAATCCAACTCAATAGTGTATTTGTAACCATATTAAAGACTTCCTAATTTGATTAGATAAATAATTTCTTTTATTTAACTACTTATCAAATATAGTCTTTAACATTAACTATACTACCAACAATTGTATAGTTTTAGGAGACCATCTCCAACAAGGAAAAAGATTTTGACTTTTAATTAAATAATTAATTAATCAAAAAATTAATTAATTTTCATTTAATGAAATAATAAAATAAAAAAAATATATTTAAGCTATTTTTAATAGCCTTGCCGCCCATACCATATATAAGGGCCATATATATATATATATTATTAAATCCATTGGACCTTAATAAAAAGTCCACAAATGAACTAGACCTATTCTTATAAAAAGAAACAAGTTCTCATGGCTTATTACAATTATAGATGGACCCCTAAATTGGTCTGGTAGAATATATCAAGTTATCCATGTAAGTTCGTGTGGATTGGGGATCTTGGCGGGCTATCTAAATTTAAGCTCCAATAGACACAACCCAATCACAATCAATAAATGATTCACTTAGGTCCTATCTATTTAATTTTAGTTCATTCCACTAAAGAACTAAAATTGAACTCTTAAATAAATATAGAATAAGTTGATGTTACTCATTCATACCCTAGACAACCTTATTGGAGAAAGTGTATCCTCGTGAAGAATACCGATAATCGCCAAGAGCTCATAGACCGCCTATAGCTCTCCAAGTTACCATATTTACTCATATGACCACATTTTGAACTTGGATATTTTGACTTGTCCAGAAGCCATGTTTCAATAGACACTATTGAAAACTTAATGTTAAGATTTAATATCCAATACCTCAAAACATCCATATGATGGTATTCTACTCTCATTCAATAAATGGATCCATGATGTCCATATCTATAAATGAAGTTCTCTATCGATAAACAAATGAATACCACGAAACTATCGAGGATAGACTATGCTATATAAACGTACTCATTGATAGCTCAAATGATAACACTTGCAACCATAAGTCCATCATTTATCTTAGGATTGAGATAGACTCTTCGATTGTCATCAAATGAAAACTTTTATCTAGATAAAGTATTTCATTTTGATCCTATTCAATGCACCCAGTGCACTAGATTCTTTTTCCCAAAGACACCACACTTTGATGATTTTAGACTCATCATAGCACATTTGATCCCACTCAAATGCTAGCAAAAGAATCTATAATTTTGACAAGATAAAGGCGCCCAACCTTCTATCTTAAATTGTGAATATTATTCAAGACTGACTAAAGAATTGTGTCTACCTCATTTATATCTAGATGTATGAACAATTCTTCTTTTCTCATAGTCTTTTGACCTTATGATTATTTACTTTTGACAATTATAATAATTAAACTATAAATGCTATAAGATTTGTTAAACTAGAAATCACTTTATTCATATGAAAAGATTGTTAATTACAATATTACAATCTTGCTATTGAGCATAATCCTAAAATATACATCAATTAATCTAGGGTTAAGGTTCTCATTGCATAAAAGGAAAAAAAAATTTATTTATACGCAAACCCTAATTTTTGTTTTGATCACGCTTCCATTGCCTTTTGAACCGTTTTTTTTTAACCTACAGTCTTTATGATCCCAAGCAAACACGTCGTTTTATTCTCTTAACAAGTTGACCAGATTATTTTGGACTTGTTCTGTCAACCGATCCCCTAACTTTACCATCCGCTCGGGGTTACTTTCTTCAATTAAGACTTCATTGGTTAGTTCTTCTTCATGATTTTTTCCATCTTCTAGAGATATCGCCCTTGGGTCCAGGTCGAACCGGGTTGGCATCTTTGCTCTGGCCTCCTCATCATCCATTACTCTACTATTTCCCTTTATACTACTAGATTTGCTTTCCTCGCCCATTCTTGGAAGCTCTTCATGACACCGACCCTTGCCTCAGTTAGGAATTTTACGGCCATAGCATAGGTTGTAGTGATGACCTTTCATTTGTTTAGGAAAGGTCTTCTTAATAAGGTGTTATAGGGCCAGTTTCAGTGTCTACTACCATAAATCAAGAAGTACTATTTTCGGGCAAGGCTAACTCATGTTCTCCAAAGGTAACTTGACTGTCTCTAACAATCTCACTTCCACTCCTCCAAACCGCCTAAGGGGAATCATTAGTGGTTGTATATATTTCCTTTCTAGCCGTAACCAATTGAACACTCCGATGTTTAGAATATCTATCGAGCTTCCATTATTGATCAACACTCTTTTTTCTTCCCTATGACCAATTCGAACTGATACCATGATTGCATCATTTGGTCTTACTTTATGTCCGTGTGCGTCAGCTTTAAAAAACATGATCGGATCCCAACCTTGTTTGAGTTTTTTCTGATCGGGACCAACTGAGTTTACTTTTAAGATTCTCTAGCCATCTGTTTCCTCACAAACTTCAGTCATTCTCTCCCGGCTACTTCTTTCTATATATGGCCCACCGAAAATGGTTTTGATCACTCATCCATCTGAGTTTTCCCTATGACTGTCTTTTATGTCTTGCTCTGTTCTTGGGGGGGTCCCTCTACCGATCATCGTCACCTTTCCAGACCATATTTTTCAAGTGCCCTTCTCTGATCAATTTCTATGTGTAATCTCTTAGTTCGTAGCATTTGAAGTTCTCGTGGCCGTTTTCTCGGTGAAATCGTTAGTACTTTGAGATGTCCCCTCTCATAAAATTGGTTTGATTTGGGGGCCTCATGTATAGGTTCTTGTCCTCTATCACGGATAGGATTTCTTCCAGCTTTTGATCTAGTAGGGTGTAGTTGGTGTACTGCCTCTTGAAGTGTTTATCACCTCACTGATAACCATCCTTATAACCCTCATTGTCTTTTCCCGAATCGTTTTAATGGTCCCAATTACTTTAACCTTTAGAACTGCTATCTTTGGGCTTTTGGCCATTTTTCGGTTGGCCACCATGTATGAGTTCTCCCTCGTGGGCTATCTGTTCCTCATCTTCCATTGCATATCCTCCGACATCATTTACCAAGTTTGCGTAAGTGGTCTACCCCCTCGGACTCAAACTAAGTGACAACTGGCTGTGCTGCAAGCTGTTAACAAATGCACCCTCCCACCACCTTATCATTAGGATCCTACACCTCCAATACTTCCCTTGAGAATCTGGTCAAGTATTCTTTCAATTTATCATCATTTCTTTGCTTTAAGGTTGAAAGGACGGATATTGACTTTTTCCGCTGAATGTTCCACATGGATTGTCTTTTAAAGGCTTGTATAAACTCTTCAAAGTTCCTGATTGATCCGCCACTGAGGCCACCAACCCATCTTGACCCTTGGTCCTTTAATGTTTGAGGGAACATCCTACACATGAGTGCATTGCCATAATCTTATTGTACAATTGCATTATGGTATCTCCTGACGTGCTCTTGAGGTCGGTGTTTCCTTTGAATTGTTCTACGTGGGACATCCTAAACTTTTTTGAAAAATGCACTCACCTTATGTTGTCGACGAATGGCCTATCAAAGTTACCAATTAATAGATTTTCCTGACCTTGCCTTCACTCCAACGCCTCTATCCTTCTTAATAAAACTTCTAGATCACCTTCTAGTTTGCCATGTTTATCAAACTTTTGGCTAATGGTGCGGCCATAAGGGTCCATTGAGACTTGTCCTGTGGCATGTACATCACAGAGGTAATATATAATCCTAGGGGTTGTCTCTCTGTACCTTATGGGCGGAGCCTCTTCATCAGTAGAAACTGATCAAAATCTCCTCCTACGAACGCCATATATGTTTTCTCGATCGTATCTTGCTCCCTCTCTGTGGTATTTTCCTTCACCCTCCTATAAACCGGGCTCCTCATGTTCTCTTGTTTCT
Source organism: Dipteronia dyeriana (assembly GCA_032871835.1). Taxonomy (NCBI): domain Eukaryota; kingdom Viridiplantae; phylum Streptophyta; class Magnoliopsida; order Sapindales; family Sapindaceae; genus Dipteronia; species Dipteronia dyeriana. The sequence goes on along the minus strand of CM065296.1, from coordinate 18,112,169 downwards.
CTATTTTCTCAACTTCCACGCTTCCTATGGTCTTGATCATCCTGGTAATCATCTCTCTTTCAGGATTGTTAACTCTATTCACGACGATTCACCCTATCACTAATTGATTTCTAAGGCAAGCCTAGGGTCGTTCTACTATCTCAGAACATACATTGAGGCCCTAGGCTACCACCAACGTAGTAATTGATATGGTGAGGTCAAGTTGGAGGTAGTTGTATGTTGATTCCTTATCTAGTGACATCTTCAATAACTATCTGTAGAGACTCTTGGACTTGTCGAAATGCATCAAGGGAAATGCCAGGATGGCATCTATAGATGTTATCACATCATGTCTGGTATAAGTCGGGGTCCTGTAGGGTAAGTCTCCTCTGGAAACGCTGGTGTTTGCTAAACCGGGGTTGTTGACACCACGCGAGGTGCCAAGGTCGTGTGAGGACTGACTTCCATCTCTGCTATTTTCCATGTTATTGTTTCACAAGTTTTCGACGAGAGTTAATGTTACACTTTCTTCTAGCTCCAATTATTGACAGTGACTTTTGGATTATGCTTAATTAATCACGCGTGTAACAAGTTAACACGTTTTAACAATCCAACTATAAAACAAGAAAAGAAATGAAGCATGCAAACACAAAGTTTTACGTGGAAAACCTAGGAAAAAACCACGGTTGCCGGAGATGACGAGGTAAGAATCTTCACTTTGAATGTTTCGTTTACACACTTGATCTCTCTTGCACTCTTGTATAATTATTTTTTGTTAACCCTTTCAATGGTATTTTTAGGCCTATTTATACTTACATAGGACCCTAATTCTTGTTGTACAAGTAAAGAAAGTTGTCGAATTTTAATGAAACTCTGACTTGTCGGAATAATCTTATTCTTCTTTCTTGTTCCGCATTGCTTATGTTCTGAATTCATTATATCTCTTTCCTGATCTGAACTCTGATTATCTATAAGGAAAGTTGTTTCCTTATCAGAGTGTGCTTCGAGACACCTTATTTGAATAAGAATCATTCTCTATGTATTTAAGTAGTGATTGTATTGAATTCAACGTTATCCACGTGTTGCTCGACCGACCATCTACCAAACCCAACAAGATCTCATTATCCCTTACTAGTGATTCGATCCAGATCGGAAGCCTTGACCCGACCATCTCAATAATCCCGACTGGATCATTTTTACCTAACCAATCTAATCACCTTAGTAGAGTTATTTCCATCTCGATCATTCAGGTAACCTCGACTGAGTATTCTGAGGCCATCTTTGGTCAACTGATGTCAGTTTAGTCCAGTTGACTTTTGGTGACATGGCATCTCTAACTGCCACACGTTCAGATTATCATGTTGACTCGTCACTCTTTCAGATTTTACCAATAACAGAATTTTTAAGGTTTGTAGAATCGACTTTGATGTCCCTCTAGAAGATTTACTAGATAACCATAGTGTTTATGTTGCCTTAGCAACGGTAAATTAAGTTACATACTCATTATTATTATTGTTGTTGTTGTTGTTGTTGTTGTTGTTGTTTAAATTATTTAGTAATGCCACATTCCTTACAATTTCTAATAATGCCTCACTTTTAAACTATTTAGTATTTTTTTTCTTTTATCAAAATTATTAAGATAAGCTTACAATTTTTTTTTAAAAAAAATCGTAAGTAGTAAATCTAATAAAACCCGTATTCCTTTTTAAGAAAAAAAAAACTACGTCCACGTAATTTGTTTGCTTCAGTTTTTTTCTTAACTCCTGAACCCTAATTTTTATATTTTCGTTTGAGAAAGAGAAATATATTTTAATATTTTCGGAGGTTGAAATTGCGTCTGGTAAAAATAATTGAAAACAGGATTCTAAAAATAAAAATACTGAAAAAGCGTCTGGTAGAAATAATTGACAATAGTATCCTAAACAAAAAAAAAACATATAATGTATATTTAATGAATTTAAAAAAAAAACATATTTCAATATATTGTAAGAGTAAAAATAATATGAGAGAAAACAAAAAAAAAATCCATGAGAAACATTACACTTTCGTTTGTAACCACTTTTGAAATTTTATTCGTTAATAGCCACTTTTAAAAAAAAAATCAGTGTATGTCCATACATTACAAAAATACTCCTGGATTTGATTTTTTCTTTAAAACTAAAAGTAAACTTGAAATCATGACTAAAATCTGGAATCAAACTTGAAATCACGACTAAGAACTTGAAACTTGAAATCTTGTATAAAAACATGAAATTTTGAAACTTAAAATCTTGACTAAATTGAAATGTTGAAACTTGAAATGTTCCAGGTTTTTAATTTTTTTCGTTTTCAAATTTTGAAACTTGAAATCTTGCCTAAATTGAAATGTTGAAACTTGAAATCTTGACTAAATTGGAATGTTGTAAATTGAAATGTTGAAACTTTAAATGTTTTGGGTTTCTAGGTATTTCGTTTTCTTCCCTTTTTTTCTGTAGATCTAATCACATGCGGAGGGGGAGCTCGACGACTTTGATGGGCGGTTGTGAAGCCCAGACGATGGCACACCAACACTCCGGCAAGCTGTCGACGACGTGTGAGAGAGAATGGAAAAGAGAAAGAGAGGTGAGTGAAAGAGAGAGAAAGAAGATAGAGAGGTGTAGGGAGAGAGAAAGAGAGGTTCGGTGAGAGAGAGAGAGAGGAGTCGTCGGCCTTTGCAAGGACGTCGGCGACGGTTCACCGGCACACTGCCGACGTGAAAGAGAGATTGGGGAGAGAGAGAGGAAAGGAGAGAAAAAAAAGAGAAAAGAGAGAGAAAGTGTTTGAGGATGGTTTTTATATGAGGACATTCAGGTAATTTCTCAAAAAAGTTACTATTAACGAATAAAGTTTCGTATGTGGTTAAAAACAAAATTTCCATAATAGTTGTAGTTATTTTTAACAATTTCCAAAAATGAATATTATATGTAGTTAAATTATATATATTATCAACAAAAACATTTTTAAAATAAATATTACAATAATTCGAGATTTAAGGTAGGGGGACGGACTACTGTGCCAACCAATGCTTCTCAAATTCATGACCAAATAGTATGTCATTTGTATTGTCAACATCACATCTCTCACCGAATGATATCATTTAACTAATATTAACGTTTATCTATTTTTACAAAAATATATTTATCTATTATCATAGTCAAAGTCGATCCACAACTGTAAATCAATCAAAGATTTATTGTCAAACGGTCGAGATAATTGTTGATTTTAAATATATTCACAACTTTTGGATTAAAAACACATGAGTGGTTGGATGTTAAAGCTAAACAAATTTAAGTTAGTTTAATCCAACCTATAATTATGTTTTGTTTTATTTTTTTAATTATTATAATTAGTATATCTTAATGATTAATTTGAGTATTTTTTATTATATTTCGCAATATAACAACATTATATAAGCAAAAAGCAAAAAGAAAAATCATTAACTAAGGTCGCTCCCACTAAAAGTGAGAACAAAACACTGGAAACATATATTTAGCGTGAAAATTAGTCATTAAAAAAACCTTGATTTCAACATTGGAATTAAAATCATTGTCGAACGTATTTCCATGCATTTTTTAACTCGAAAAACTGTAAAATCATTTTCAAAACGTAACCGAATACCATCTAAAACCTCTTTTTACCCACATAAAATAGTGGAAATAATAGGAAATATCATTACTTTTATATTGAATTTTGAAAGTATTAACATTTTAATAAGTTAAGTTTAAACCAATGGATTAAAATAACCAAATCTCCTTCTTTGATTACGTTTGTACAATTATTATGATTATTATTTTCAAAAACCTCCATCGATAGAGAACGAGTAGAGGTTCTCCATCAATAGAGATGAAAGACCTCCATTGGAAGTCCAAATCGGCTTCCAGTGGAGGTTTCGATGAAGAAGATGACAAAAAAAAAGATTGAAAGTTTTCAGTTCTATCGAATTATTATCGTAAATTGTTAATATATCTCGGAAAACTACCTAATAAGTCTCAAAAACACAAAAAAGTAGGAGATTTATTATTGTGAGTGTGTTTAAAGGGTGTATTTGTAAGATCTATACTTTAAGTGCTATTAAAACTTAAGTTATTAAGTTGTTGATATTGTTAAAACTCTCTTTAAAAAGTGTTATTAAAAAGTCCAAAAATTATATCAATTATCTGTAATTTAAACACAATTCATTATCTAGAAGTAAATTTGAAGTTTACATTTTCTATTAAGTTTAAAAAATAAGTAAAAGTGTAGTTTTGGAAATAAATGAAAAAAATTAATAAAACCATATATATATATATATATATATATAATTAAACTATTTTTTTTTAAAGTGAGACTTTATTAGATCACTATAGGGGTACCAATAACACCACTCTTTTTTATATACTATAGTTGTTGACGTTGATTTCTGGATGTATGGAAAAAATCAACAAAGATTGGATTTTAGCTGTGATTTCAAAGAGAATGAGATAAGATAAAGTAATCGAGATGCAAGTTTTACTTGGTAAAACTCCGATGACCGGAGAAACGTCCACGGGTGGCTGAATGATCAGCCAAGCCGAAATCCACTATGAATAAATTTATTACAATCCTTAATCTCTCTTTTTTCTCTCTGTATTTTCATATTTGGCAAGATTATGGGTCTATTTATATATTTATAGAACCATAATCTTCTTTTTACAAGTAATAGAAGATCTTTGCATTTTGTTACAATTATTTAATTGCTTGAAGTTGATTGTCTTCTTTCTTGTTTCAGAGTCTTGTATTGAGATCGAATGGGACTCTAGTAATGTAGTCCAATTATGACTTATTTCCTTATATGAGCATAGTCTTTTTGAAGAAATAAAGTTGTTGCCTGATTAGGAACCTTTCCTGTTTAATATTCTGTTCTTATTGGGGCTCCTTTTTAATATGGATATCTTCGTGCATTTTAATGACTTGATCCACGTGAGCTATGCGTTAGGCTTTTATTCAGTTTTCATCATGTTTGTCCCGAGTAAGGACAATACCCGTTGGTCCCGAGTAACGTTATTTGATCCCGAGTAGAAATGTCAGTTAACCAGCCTTGAGTGTCATTAACTGATACCGAGTAGTATATGACGTCGATTGACTCTGAGCAGGTTTTGTTCAACAACTGCTTACTCGGGTTTTTTCTTTTTCGGTGATGTCTTATAGGATATTTTCTGAATGCTTATTCGGATGTCCACCTGGTAATTTTTTCTCTCTGTTGGTGATGTGTACGTACGATAAAATTCACATATGACAATACCACCTTAAAATATTTTTGCTGAACAGGGTTTTATTTCAAGCAAAAATATTTTAATTAGTTTTCAATATCTTTTCAAAACCTGAGTAAATGTCTTGTCATAATGACGTGTCTTAATGGTGACCCTGTAAATTCGATTTGCCTCCTCATGCGAGATCTTTAATGATGGAAACGATTTGAAGTTCTGACGGTGAAAACCAGTTCTCTTTTTGGCACATGTCCCTTGCCTCTTCGTTTTTCGATATCATTTATGAGAAACGACCTACGTGTTTCCCCGTGAGCCACCTACGTCGTCAAACTTCATCATCATTTTTTCCCGCCTTGAGATCCTAGGGTTTCGTGCTATCATCTGTTTAAATTCTTCACTGAGAGAAATCGTTGGTTCATTCTCAACAAATTTTAGCAGAAATTTTTTCTCAAACCCAGATTTCCTTACTCAGAAGGTCGCGATTCTCCGCTGAAGATCTTGCATCAAATTTTATTCAAGGTTAGTTTTAATGGAGCCATCATCCCATCATCGACTTTTTAATATTGCTCTTGATGCATTAGATCGTGGGGATTTCCAGTTGGTTTCCTGCATTAAAAGATTATTGTGGGAAATCCCTGCTGATGAACCTCCATTTTTAGAAGTCGATGTTTCTGGGCTTCACCCTGACATTCATTTTTTTATGTATCAAGTTCTTCATCTAGTTCTGATTCTGACATTTCTAATCATAGGGTACCTCTACAAAGGATGGGAAAACATCAAAGCAGAAGTGAAGTCCGTAAACATAACTCGGGCGATATTCGGATCAGGGAGCAGACTATTAACGAGAACGACGTTAAAGAGGCATTCAGAATATCTCACCTTTCTTTCTCCACTACTCGCCCGAGTGGATTTGATATCGAGACGAATGTAATCGGGGCAGATGAGATAGAAAAGTATCATTCCCGATTTGATCTGCCCAACTCTGTCACTCTGATTCCAGCGAATGATAGAGCTGCGTGGAATCCTCCCCCAGGAATGGTAGCAATCTATGGATCCATGCTTTGCTGCGGCGTCACTCTCCCTCTTCAGCCATTCATTACCTGGTTTCTGGCTGAAGCAGAGATCGGTCCGACCCAATTGGCCCCGAACATCTACAAAATATTGATGTGCATGTGGCACATGTACACTCGGATGAACTTGTCGCCGCCCTCCCCGAGTGAAATCAGGCATTTCTTTACCCTGAGGCAGTCTGGCAAGACAGGAACCTATTTCCTTATGTCTAATTCGCCAGATTGCTGAGTTCCCGAAGGGACAAAAGTGAACTAGGGAGCTGATATCTCTAATGACCCTAAATATAGAGGTTTTGTATGGGGATTCCCTACATCCAACAAGTTCTGGAAGAACAGTTGGTTTTTTATAGGAGGGAGTCTCTGGCTTGAAGTCACCGTTACAACTGGGGATACTTGGACAGTGTTGAAAGTCCCCCGTTTCTTTTGTTCTCCCGATATATGGAACAAGAAGAAAATTGATTACAGCGATATTGAGCTGACCAGACTTGCTCGGGCAACAGTTTGCACTTTAGAAAAGAGATGCAAGACTTATCTCTTTATTGAGGCAAAGATGATAGAGTTCGACTTCTTTAAACAAATTTCGGACTACCGCAGGCAATGTAAGTGATTTTTACAGCTTTTTCCTTTTCATTGTTATTTTTTTCTTTGTATTCTGACGCGGTTCCTCTTTTCTTCTAAGTGTACGATACGGACATCGTCTGTGATCTTCAGGCTCGCTAAGTGAAGTCAATTATTCTGGCGAGCGGAAAAGAAGTTTCTCGTCAGAGCAATGAAGGCATCACCCCTCCTGAGTCCGATGAGGAAACTGATACGGTCGAAGATCAAGTTCCTGAATATGTCACTGAGAACATCGTTCAACCGACCTCTGGGGAGACTAGTGGTCCGATTGGCTCGAACGATACTCAATTGCCTAGCGACGGGCAAGGGCAAACTGAAGGTCCTGGTGAAGAGCTTGTCGAGCGGTCTGACTCCAGTGATGGAGGTAATACCTCCGCGGGAAAAGTACTTATAGGTCCCTATTTTTTTTAGCCTTTTCGTGAAGATGTTTAGGAAGATCCTGCGGCTGATCTCAGCTTTCACCGTTCTCGGGCTAAGAAGCGAAATGCAGTCAGCTCTCCAACTCACCCTCCCAAAGTCCCTTGGGTGGTCTCATTTATCAACTCTAGTGATGAAGATATTGTTGCTGAGATTCGTCCGAGTGTTGATGTTGGAGCGTCGACTGATGCGAAGGCTTCGTAGCTGAATAGAGGTTCCCCTCCCCCCGAGGTCGAAGATCTAGGGGCTGAACCCTCAGGGGTTCCTTCATATCGTTCTCCCCAGGATATGCTATGGGAAATGTCATTCGATTGATCTTTCATCGGGGACTACCGTTAGAGCTATTTTCTGGATGGCTTTCTGACACATAGTCTTCAGAATTTTTTTAATGGTGCATCTTACGTAAGTTATCCTTAAATTCTTCAATTGCTATGCTTGTTCGCCACACTGAGCTGGTTCAGACGCAGTAACATCAAGCTGATAGAATAAGGCGTCTCAAAGCTCAGCTGAAGGATAATGAGGATCACCGTGCTCCGATCGAAACAGCTTATCAATAAGAGGTCGGTTCTGCCCAAGTTTTTACCGACCATTGTCTGGCAAAGCAGATGGAGGCTGATGAGAAGGCTTCTTCGGCAGAAGAGAAGCCTGCATCACGTCAAAACTTATTATCTCTTGCCCAAGAAATAATGCTCAAGGCCAAGCAAGAAGCGGAGCAGTCCAAGTCGGCATATGAACAGAAGATTGAGGACTTGGAACGCCAAGCTCTGATAGTCGAATCACTATCTAAAGAGGATAGGCTGGAACTTGAAGTCTAGAGGGTTGATAGTTTTAAAAGATCCTCTGCCTACGATGCCCTTCTCCTTTAGGAGTTTCAGCCAGGGCTAGTTTCAGCTGGCGAGTTCTTCAAAGTTAAGAATAGGGTGACTGAGAAGACCCAAACCAACTGGAGCTGTTGATCAAACATCATGTGGATCGATCGTTGGAATCTCTCTGGACTCAGATGAAGGAGTGGATGGCTTACTGCCGCATCTGAGGTAAAGATCCCCATCCCATGCATTTGGAGGTTCCATCTGAGCACTCTCTCTCAACTTTTTAGGCCAGTCAAGAGTCAGTCGTAGAGGGTGTGGTGCCTGATGTTGGGCTGATCCCAGGAGAATATTACAGCTAATGGATGGACGATTTGGTAGACACAATTGATTGGCCTTCTAATGAAAGTCTGCTTTGTGAATATGAGATGGTGCCCGACCCGAGTATTGGCAAGAGCTCCAAATCCTCACAATCCTGATTTTTATAGATAGGATTTCTTGTAGACTAACAATTCTTTGTAAAGAATTCTTTGTAATAATTCTTTGTAAAGAATTCTTGGTAATAATTCTTTCTTTTGAAAGATCAATAAAATTCCGAGTAGCTTTTCTGAACCTGGTGGTTTGATTTCATTTCTCGTAAAATTTCAACTTGACTCTGGTTGCTGAGTATCTTATTAAACCAGCTATTGAAAATAATGCCAAGCATCTTATTTAACTGGCTTATCTCTAATGTTTGGGTAACTTCGCCGAGTATCTTATTAAACTGGTTGTTGCCCGATTAACTTTAAATGCCAAGTATCTTATTAAACTGGTTGTTGCAATCTTCATGCCAAGTATCTTATTAAACTGGCCAATTTTGATGTTCGGGTAATTTAACCAAGTATCTTATTAAACCGGTTGTTACCTGAATAACTTTAAACGCCAAGTATCTTATTAAACTGGCTAGTATTATTAACCGAGTCATCTTAAAACAGGCAAGTAGGTTTATACTTGTGTTTCATATATGGTTGCTACCCAAACATTACATCAAGGCTCACCATGATCATATGTTCGAGTCCTTAAGCATTACCGAGGATGTCTCCCCAGTTTTTATGTTCAAGGGTTTACCGAATCGTTAAGCTTTTTGAATCGCTTAACACAGCTACGCATTTTTTACCGAAATTTTTCCTTATAGCATCCCGAGCTGGTACATCAAGTTTGCCTTTTTGCTAAGGTCATTTGACCTTGCTCGGTTGGCATGCTCCTTCGAGCTTCTCCGCCCATTCGGGAATTAATGATCCCGAGTATTCTATTTGCATGTTCTTATTATCATACTTGTCTTCCATATGTTCTTATTATCATGCTTGTCTTCCATATGTTCTTATTATCATATGTTTTTTTTGGAAATCCCGAATTTGATGCTTTTATCTTTCGAAAATCCTAAGTTTGATTTTTATTCTTAACTGCAAAATCAACAAAGTTTTAAATTCCACAGCTAATATTTAATACTAACTAAAATTGTCCTAACTAGAAAAAAGAACAAAAAATAATTTAAGGATAGAAAATCTTCAGATATTAGGTGTTGCATGATCGGGGTAAAACCTCTCCATTGGGTCTTGCAATCCAATACGCTCCATGGCCAGCTACTCCTTCGACTTTGTACGGGCCTTCCCACTTATCAGCAAGGGAACCTGTAACTTTATTTTTTATGTTCAATGACACCTTCCTAAGTACCAGGCCTCTTAGCTGGAATTTTCTGACCCGAACATAAGAGTTATAGTGGCGAGCTACTCTTTGTGATATGCCATATTTCGTATTCGGGACTTCTCCCTTTTCTTTTCTAGCTCATCTATACTTTGTAACAGTATATCAACATTCTGATCTTCATCATATAGTTTGACATGGGGTGATGTATACGACATTTCTACGGGGATAACAGCTTCTGTTCTAAACGCTAAAGTGTATGGAGTCTCTCTTGTTGAAGTTCTGGTTGTTGTCCGATACGCCCATAATACTTCGCGAAGCTTTTTAACCCAACTTACTTTCCTGACATCTACCTTTTCTTTGAGTTTGTATTTGATGATTTTGTTCACTGCTTCAACCTGCCCATTTGTTTGAGGATGGGCAGGTGTGGCATAGTAATTGGCAATCTGGTACTCTTTACACAGCTGTTTGAATTTCAGATTATCGAACTGGGTGTCGTAGTAAGTGATTATAGTGTTTGGAACTCCAAACCTATAAAGTATATTCTTTTTCATGAAATTTATGGTGGTTGCCTTTATGATATGCACCAATGCTTCAGCTTCTACCCACTTCGTGAAATAGTCAATGGCTACTATAGCATATTTCGCTTCACCCCCATCCCAGCTGGCATTGGGCCGATTAAATCCAACCCCACATGGAAAATGGCCATGGGGATATGAGGTTTCTGAGCTGTTCAGGGGGTTATCGGATGTCATTAGCAATCCTTTGGCAAGTATTGCAACTCTCCGAACATTGTTGTGCATCTGAGAACAGAGTAGACCAAGAATAGCCTTGCCTGAGTGCCTTGTGTGCCAAACTTTTACCACCAGTGTGGTTTCCGCAAACTCCTCCATGGATTTCCTGTAATATCCGATATGCATCCTCCTCTGACACACATCTTTGGAGTGTTCAGGAATACCTCCTTCTGTATAGTTCTCCTCCAACCAATGTGTACCTTACTGATTTATACCTGATACATTTTTCTTATAAGGGATCTTCTGGAGCACGCCTTCTTTCGGGAACCTTTTTAGCTGAGTCATCCAACCATCTGGTGGTGTTTGGATTTCTAAAATTTTTAAGTTTCTCGGTTTAGATGTGCTCGGTTTGAGGAGATGTGCAACCGGAAAAGTCTTTGGCCTGATTGTGGTTGTTGCTGACGCTAGTTTGGACAATGCGTCTGCCTTTTCATTCTCCTCCTTGGGGATCTGGGGTAATCTTATGTTCTTTGAATTTCTGGAGGAGCTATTTTGCAATGTAACGGTAGGCTATCATGCCCTCATCCTTTGCTTGGTACTCGTCCAGGACTTGGTTGACAACCACCTGTGAATCGCTGAATATCTCGACTTCATCCGCCTCTAGAGCTATGCAGACTCTGAGTCCAGCTAGTAGCGCCTCGTACTCGGTTTGATTGTTGGTTACTTTGAAGTAAAACCCCATGGCACATTCAACATCATCTTCTTCAGGAGTGCATACTACAATCCCTGCCCCGCTACCATGAGTGTTTGGAGAGCCATCAACATACAATTTTCATGGGAATTTTTTTCGCAACATCCTTTTTGCTTCTAGGTTTGGCTCTGTGAACTCTACTATAAAATTTGTCACTGCTTGCCCTTTGAGGGATGTCCTGGGGACGTAGTGGATATTGAATTCACTCAGCTCGATAGCCCATTTGGTCAGTCTTCCTGAAATCCTTGGCTTCTGTAGAATTTAATTTAATGGGTAGTCAGTGAGTACCTGAATTGTATGAGCCTGAAAGTATGGCCTTAGCTTTCTTGCTGCTAAAACCAATGCTAGGACCATTTTTTCTGCCTGCGAATATCTGGTCTCGGCTGATAGAAGTGCCTTGCTGGTATAGTATACCAGCTTCTATACTCCGTCTTCTATTCTAACTAGGACTGAGCTTGCTGCTAGTTCTGTAATTGATAAGTACAGTTGGAGTGTCTCTCCCATCTGAGGTTTTGAAAGGATGGGAGCCTGCCCTAGGTATTCTTTATTTTTGAATAATGCCTGCTAGCACTCTTCATTCCATTCGAGTCCTTTCCCTTTTCTAATTACTTTGAAAAAGGGTACGCATCTGTCTGTGGTCTTTGAGATGAATCTACTCAAAGAAGCTAAGCATCCTGTTAGGCTGTACTTCTTTGAGTGTCCTCAATGAAGTCATTTTCTGCAGGGCCTGGATCTTCTCGGGGTTGACTTCGATTTCTCTTTGGTGAACTTGAAAACCTAGGAATCTTTCTGAAGGAACCCCGAATAAACACTTGTTCGGATTTAGCTTCATTTGGTATCTCCTCAAGATATCAAATGTTTCTCGTAGGTTTGAAGTGTGCTTGTCTGCCGTGATGCTCGTCTACCGTGATACTCTTGGTCAGCATGTCATCAATGTATACTTCAATGTTCCTTCCAATTTACCGTGCGAAGATTCTGTTGACTAGCCTTTTATATGTTGCCTCTGCATTTTTTAACCCAAAGGGCATTACTGTATAACAGTACAAACCTTGATCAATTATGAACGCTGCTTTTTCTTTATCAGCCTTGTTCATCTAGATTTGGTTATATCCCGAGTAGGCGTCTATGAAATTAAGCAACTCATGGTCTGATGTAGCGTCCACCAACTGATCTATCCTCAGAAGTGGAAAACTATCTTTCGGGCATGCCTTGTTCAGATCTGTAAAATCTACGCACATCCACCATTGTCCATTCTTCTTTTGGACGAGGACTACATTAACTACCCATTGAGGGTAATTGACCTCTCTGATCGATCCTACAGTGAGTAGCTTCTCTACTTCCTGTTTAATTGCCTGACTTCTCTTGAGATTGAACGATCTTCTCTTTTGTATCACCGGTTTTACATTCGGGTCTACTGTGAGATGGTGGGATATTATTCGAGCATCTATCCCAACCATGTTTTCATGACTCCAAGCGAACACATCTTTGTATTCTTTAAGTAGATCAATGAGGCTTTGTTTGACTCTTCCTTCCAGGTTGGCCCCGATCTTGACCCTTTTGTCTGATTCATCTTCTTTTAAGGTGATTTCTTTGACCGGTTTAGTTTTGGATTCATTCAGCTCTTTCCTTGGATCGAATTTGAATGATATTGGTTTTTGTTCTGACTTGGCTGTGTTATAGTGCAAACCTGCTCATCATTCTTGTCTTTGTATACTGACAGGTTAGCTCTTCGGGCCATCTCTTGGGATCCCTTGACTATACCGACCCCCTGTTCGGTCGGGAACTTGATCATTAAGGCATAAGTGGCTGTTATGGCCTTAGTTTTATTCAGGAATGGCCGTCCTAATAGTGAATTATATGGCCAATTGTCCAAGTCTACCACCACGAAGTTGAGCAATACAGTTCTCTGGCAAGGTGCCACTCCAATCTTCACAGGTAGCATTACCGTCCCGAGTAACCTGACCTCAATTCCCCCAAATCCTCTGAGTGGAGTATGGAAGGGCTGTAGGTAATTTCGACCTAACCTGAGTTGATCGTAGACGGCTACATTAAGAATTTCTGCTGAACTTCCATTATCTATCAGGATTCTTCTGACTTTCCCATGACCAATCCGGGCACTTAAGACCAAGGCGTCATTTGGTCGAACATCGACCCCATGTGAATCTGCTTCTGTGAATGTTATTGGGTCTCATCCTTCCTTTACCCTTTTCGGGTCTGGCTCGACCGAGTTTACGTCAAGGTTATTTCTTGCTTCTACTACTTCTCTGATTTTCTGTGTTCGCTCTCGGTTACTTCTCCAAGTAGATGGTCCTCCAAAAATTGTATGTATTATTTGATTGGCCTCTGGACTAGCCCTTTGATTTCGACCAGAGCTGTGATAGGCCCTGATCTCTTTCTTTATTTCTGATTTCTCATAACTTTTCAAGATTACATCCTATAAATGTCCTTCCCGAATAAGGTTTTCTATGTAATCTTTGAGCTGGTAACACTTGGAAGTCTCATGAACAGTTTCCTTGTGGAACCTGCAGTATTTGGCTGTATCATGCCGAGCAAACTGAGATTGACGGTGTGGCTCTTATACCATATTCTTTGCTCCAGAATGACTAGGATTTTCTTCTGCTTTTTCCGAAGAAGGGTGTAGTTGGTGTATCTGCCTCAGTATTTCTCTGCGGTCTGTTCGGCATTACGCCCATTTCCCCCATCCTTGCTTTTTTACTTGCTGTTTCCTTTTTGCTTTCCCTTTTGGTTTTGCACCTTGGACTCGGCATCCTTTTATTCGGGTTTTCCTCCATGCATGTAGCATCTAATGGCTTATTCTTCTTATTCTGCTAATTCATATCCTCCCGTCATATCCATCATATCGGCGTATCTGGTCAGACGGGCTCTTCTTATATCAAAAGATAGCCATCCATTCTGCAAGTTTTTGATGAATGCAGCAATTATTGATTCATCATTTGCACTGCCAATTTCTGATACCGCTTGTCCGAATCTCCCCAGGTATTTCTTCAGCGACTCATCTTTCCCTTGTTTTATTTGAGAAAGGTAAGTCGCTGACTTTTTCCTATGAACATTGTTCAGAAATTGCCTTGAGAAGCTCCTGCTCAGTTCACTGAAACTTCTGATGCTTGCTGAGGGCAATCTCCCAAACCATCTTGAACCCGTGTCTCCTAGAGTTTGTGGAAAGTTGAGACATAGTAAGGGATCACTGTGGGCATACTGAGCCATGACACTTTTATAACGTCTGACGTGCTCCTTAGGGTCTGTGTTCTTCTTGAATTGCTCCAGTGCGGTATCCTGAACCTTTCTGGGAATGGGGTCCGCAAGATTTCCCTAGTGAATGGACTGTCAGAATCGTCATCAGATAAATTGTTATACCCATAACGCCTGACCAGTGCATCCATTTGACGCCTATTATTCTTGACTTCTCGAGTTAGGCTCTGGATTGCGACGTCCCTGTGTTCCCACCGGACTTCCCTGATGGTTGAACCGCTGGGTGATTGTCATTTCTCTTCCAGGCTCTTCACTTTGATGTTGGGTTTTACGTATGATTCCGTGATGACGCTTACGATGGTGCCAATTGCTGTCTTCTAATGATGACGGATCCCTGTGCCAGTCATGTTTACGATGTCTAGCACGGGCTATTTGATCCTGGTTCTGCTTCTGGCGTGGTCGTTCTTCTTCTAGTGTTTCACGCCCAGCCTGATTGATTTGAACAGAGTTTCTTCCTACTTCTGGTGCACTTGGTTATGGCCCTACCACAACCGAACGAATCCTCACATGTGGGAGGTTAGGAGTTTGTGCCTCTACAGCCAGAAGATCAACTCCTTCCTTTGCTGCGTCTGCCACCAATTGTTGCAACGCCTCTCGGAAGCGTTGTGTCAGGTCTCTGCTGGTCTGAGGAACTTGCTGGATCCCCGCTAGGAATGTAGGTTGGTTCTCTATTGTAGCAGCGAGATCCCGCGAGCTACTGCCAACGTGAAAGTTATCTGGAGACTTTTGGACATCCCAAGAACTGCTTTTGCTTCCTACCATCACCTTCAATGAGATCGGAGGTTCGGCCCCTCCTTCTAGCGCCAATTGTTGACTTCGATTTCTGGATGTATGGAAAAAGTCAACAAAGATTGGATTTTAGCTATGATTTCAAAGAGAATGAGATAAAAGAAAGTAATCGAGATGCAAGTTTTACGTGGTAAAACTGTGATGACCGGAGAAACGTCCACGGGTGGCTGAATGATCAGCCAAGCCAAAATCCACTATGAATAAAGTTATTACAATCCTTAATCTCTTTTTTCTCTCTCTGTATTTTACTATGAATGCTGTATATATTTTTTTGCTGAGATTATGAGTGTATTTATATGTTTATAGAACCCTATCTGCTTTTTACAAGTAATATAAGATCTTTGCATTTAATTACAATTATTTACTTGCTTGAAGCTGATTGTCTTCTTTCCTGTTTCGGAGTCTTGTATTGAGATCGAATGGGACTCTAGTAATATAGTCCAATTAGGACTTATTTCTTTATAAGAGCATAGTCTTTTTGAAGAAATAAAGTTGTTGTCTGATTGGGAACCTTTCCTGTTTAATATTCTGTTCTTATTCGGACTTCTTTTTGATATGGATATCTTCGTACATTTTAATAACTTGATCCACGTGAGCTATGCACTGGGCTTTTATTCAATTTTCATCATGTTTGTTCTGAGTAAGGACAATACCCGCTGGTCCCGAGTAAGGTTATTTGATCCCGTGTATAAATGTCAGTTAACTAGTACCGAGTGTCATTAACTGATCCCGAGTAGTATATGACGTCGATTAACCCTGATCAAGTTTTGTTCCACATCTTCTTACTCGGGTTTTCTCTTTTTCGGTGATGTCTTCTAGGATATTTTCTAAATACCTATTCGGATGTCAACCTGGCAATTTATTCTCTTTATTGATAACTTGTACGTACGATAAAATTCACATATGACAATAGTATTAGCAAATATTGGTTATTAAACTATTAGATAATGTTTTCTATTATAACAAGGAAAATATAATATTCTAACAGTGTGAATGAGTTTTTGTTTCTTCAAATTTGGTAATTTTTTTAATTAAAAAATACTATAAAAAATCATAAACATGTAAAAGGGTAACATGTTCTCCAACAATGAGATGCTGGTGAATTATCTCACGGAAGACGGTGTTCATCCATCCTAAGTCATTAGAATTCTTGTGTTATCAACAATAATGAATAAAAAATCCAATTCTACTTATTGTTTGAGGTGGAATTGTCCCACTTACAGGAAAAAAAATATTTTCTGTTATAAATGTTATTTTATAATGGTTTAAATGCGTCAAGGAATCCAATATCAAGATTCACTTTATCAAGGTTTATATTTATGATGGTTTTTAACATTATAAATGTCATACATTTGACGTAAAAATCTTGACGGTTTTTACTCGACATTGAACAATGATAGATAAAAATAATTACTTTAAAAAAAATACTTTTTTTTTAAATTACTTTTTATTGCATATATAATTACAACTCAATGATCATTCGTAATTACACAAAATCAGTAAAATTAAATAGACACATTCAATTAATAAAACAAAACAATTACATTGTCAAATACAATCACTATAAAAAAAAAGGATATTTGGACGATTTTTTCGTCTCAATAGCCAAATAATCGTTCCTATAGATCTATTATGTTGAAAAAAAATCGTCTCAAATTTCATCGCCTCAGGTGGGTCGCAATAGCTTCTTTGGGATGAAAATTGAAATTCGTCCCTAAAAACACCTATAGGGACGCTTTTTGTTCGTCCCTTTTGGTAATATACAGGGACATAATTTTTCATCCCTTTTGTATATGCATTTTTGTCCCCTTTGACAACCTATAGGGTAAATAATTTTTCGTCCCTAAAAAATATCATTAGGGACGAAATTTGAATAAAAAAAATAACAAAATAAAAAAAAATTAAAACCAAGATTGTTTTAGGACCGTATCAACCCACTT
This sequence comes from Dipteronia dyeriana, assembly GCA_032871835.1. NCBI lineage: Eukaryota > Viridiplantae > Streptophyta > Magnoliopsida > Sapindales > Sapindaceae > Dipteronia > Dipteronia dyeriana. The sequence continues at coordinate 18,094,869 of CM065296.1, read as the reverse complement.
ACCCACCAACACCACAAAACGACCCCACCGACCAATCACCACCGCAACGTGCTCTCCACCAGCATCGAAGCAAGTTGAACGTGACGCAAAGACTATCCGCTTTGCTAAAGCTTGGAATTTGTTAATTGAAGCATAATTTTTATATATAAGCATAAGCTCAATATGTTATTAATTTTTTATTAAATTAATTATATTAATTTAAAGATTTTTTTATGTGGTAAACAAATTAATATTAAAAAATGTTTATCGTAGCATTTAATTAAACAATTTTTAAAAAAAATACAAGAACTATTACAATATGACTGTTGCCATCTACCGAGATTAAACAATATATGTGCGGAAGGGAGGTGAGCTGCCATCACTACTAAGAGGTGGTGTGCAATTAAACTATTTTATAAAATCATATATTGTCATATCAAAGAGTCTATCGTTATTCGTACATAGAATAAATGGATTTTCTTTACTTTTTTTAATTTAATAGACAAATGCAATATTTGAATTCGTATCACAAAAAGGAAGGATATATATATAACAAACTTTTCTAGAAAGTGGTTTCGCATAGAAGAGAGAGACTTTCTTTACTTTTTTTCAAAGTAATGGACAAATTTAAGATTCGAATTTCTATCATAAAAGGGAATAATAAATATGAAAATACAATCACGATTAAATGCTCAAGGCTAACCTAGAGGGGAAGGGGGGGGGGGGGGGGGGGGTGAATAGGTTAGACACCTTTTTCGACTCCTTTAGAAACAAACAAAAGTTTGTCCCTCTAGATTGTTTGTATCACAATATATATATTAATTAAAGACAATTAATCAATATATAAATACAAGTAAAGTGTGATACAAACAAGTAATTGTTACACATACACAATCAATATTAAAAAGAGAAAGTCAACATACATAAAAAGTTCTATCCATAATACAAATAATAAAGAGATAGGGATAGAGAAAAGTTGACACAAGATATAGCGTGGTAAACCTCCGAAGAGGAAACATCCACAGGCTAGCAGCCACCGGCAAACAAAATCCACTAGTAGATAAGACAAGTACAATCTCTCAAGTGACCTCTTCACCTAGAAACTCCCCTCCTATCCTACTCTAGAAGTTGCCGCCCTATGCTTAACAATCCGAGGCTTCACACCTCTTGTCAAGACTTCCTTGCTCACCTTATCCGGATCTTCACAACCTAAGGCAAGACTTCTTGCTCAACTATCCGAGTCTTCCCGACTCTAGTCAAGACTTCCTTGCTCACCTATCCGAGTTCTCCCAACTCTAGGCAAGACTTCTTGCTCTACTATCCAAGGCTTCACACCTCTAGCCAAGACTTCCTTTCTCGATAATCCAAGGCTTAACACCTCTTGCCAAGACTTCTTGTTCAACACCATAGGTCTCACACCTATTGTCAAGACTTCTTTCTCACAAGGCATCTAGGTGATCATGAATGTAAAACGCAAACAAGCACGCAACATAGAATGCTATGATCAACACATCCTATGGAAAATACTAGACATGAGCATGAATGCACAAATCACATATAGTCTAGTTAATCATGCATGTGAAATCAATCTAGATTATGTAAGATATGTTCAACATTAATCACAAACTAGATTCATGCATATATCTAAACTTGAATCACAAGATATGATCAACAAATCACAAGATCAAGTTTAAATCACAAAAACCTAAAACATGCTAAAATCTTATGACAAAGTCAAATAGATCTAAGCATAAGTTCTAGAGCATATTTCTAATCATAGATTCAACAAATCACATGAATAGCTCAAAAGAACATAAGCACATGTATTATGTGAGAATTTCGGCCAAAAGAGCCTAATACTTTTGAGGAACTAATTTTCAAAAAATCAATAAATCAAAGATCACAAAATAGTCCTAGAATCAAAACTTGACAATACAATCCCAAACATGTGATAACATAGACAAAATCAAAACCTAACTCAACATGTATGATTTCAATTGAAATTCAATTTAGCTTTGAAGGTGTTCAAAACACAAATCAAAACACTCACAATATACAAATATATGTAGAAAATAAAACCCAAGGCAATTTATCAAGTTTTAAAAGAGAACTTAGAGAGAAAATCAATACCTTAGTTGATTTATGTGCAGTCCCGTTTTTGTATGATTAGACACCAAACAAAGTAGCAAAATTAACTCAAACCTCTAGAGAAAAGATGGAGGATGAATAGATGAACACTCTCAACATCGTATCACTCAAATCAGAGTTCAAATGAACAAGTTATGGTGTTTGGAAGCTGAGAAAATTTAGAGAGAAAATTTCTGCACACTTGATTTGAATTTCTTCTTAGAATGAAATGTGAGAGGGAGAAAGTTTATAAAGGAGTGGGAAAGAAGAAAGATGAAAAGACCATTTTGCCCTCCTTTGTAAGTGCTCCCCCGAGATGGCACATGGGCATCTCAGGCCAGCAAGGTTGTGCAGCCGAGATGGCCACGCGCCATCTCGGGCATGCACACCTCCATGGCCTTTTGGCCATGGTGCATTCCCTCCGCGCTCCCTCGCGTTCTTCGACCGTTCTCCGGCCTCCGAACTCGGAATTTGAATTTGTTTATGGATTACAAACCGTAACTCTCACACGGACATGGAAATATAAGATACTCAACCCAAAAAATAATAATTCGACTCTATATATGAAGACGAAGGCAATGTATGAAACATGAGTTGAAATTGTAGAATCTTTTGACTTTGAACTTGAAATCTATAGTACGAGTAACCGAAATGACCGAAACTCAATCAAGAATGATTTAAGACTAAATACAAGTTCAATATCCATATTATACAAACATATACACACACAAACACAATTCACACTAGAATGCAAACTACATAGAGATAGTTTCCAATCATGCGTATTCCAAAACATGTTATTTCCATACCAATGCATGAGCATTCATCTTTAAGTGTGTGAATGTGTTATGCATGGTGCACAACAATACAGGGACACATATGAATGAATTGTATATGTGTGCCTATAAAGGTACACAACGATGCAGGGACACAAATGTATGACATGTGTGTGTGTGCCTAAGCCTTGTAAGAGATATATAAGGTCTTAGTATACATTTGTAAAACCATATTGCATCCTTTCTCTTTGAAGACTTAGAACTTGCTTTGACTTGTTGTTTCTTCTTCCTTGAAGCTTGAATTATCATGAACCTAAACAACTAAGTCATTACAAGTAAACATCATTTTTATATGGAATTCTCCATTTGGCAAATTCCATGTCAAAACACCTATACATTTACTACAAATATAAAAATGAAGATAGGTCACAAAATCACTCCCTCACATTACTATGAGTAAGATTCCAATAACTAATCTTCACCAACTCTTGAACTTCATCTTGATCTTCTCTTGAAGTAACCTACAAATCATCTCAAAGCACAATGCACACACAAGAGAAAAACAACAAATGGCAACTTATAATATGGTTAAGAATATACAATTAAGTCTACAAATACATGTATCTCCCCCTCAATACATGCCAAATACAAGAATTATTAACCAAATCTTAAGACTAATTATTACAAGCCATTGAAAGTTCAAAAGTTCACAAAAACAACATAAAAAACAAACTAAGTAACTAGCAACTCTTAACAACTCTTTCTCCCCCTTTTTGACATGAAATGATGCCAAAAGGTAAGAAACATACCATGAGACTTGAATACTAGCTACTAGATCCACCAAAGAAAGATGTGCGTGTAGTTGACCTAACATAATGCTTGAGAGGTGGTCTTGAACTTGATGCAATACACTCCTCCAACTCTTTTATTCTAGCATCTTGTTTTTCAACTATAGCACTAAGCTCATCAACCTTCTTCTTCAAATGTAAAGCCCAATCTGGAAAAATGTTCATGCTAGTCACTCGACAATCAACTTGTGAACTACTAAATAGTCCAAAAGTATCACATGTCTTACCCTTATCCTTATATGACATGTATGACACACGTTTATCACTCTACTTTTCCAAGGGTTGTACCAACATATCATCTCCACTACTTTGAACATCACGAGCTAAACACAAAGAAGTTATAAACCTCGGTAATGCAAGCTTCTTATCTCCTCTACTTGAGAAAGCCGCATTATCCTAATAAAACATAAGCAAATCCCCAAGGTTTATAGGTTGATTAGTCACCAAGGCATATACTATTTTGATATTGTCTTTATTCAACTCGGTTGAATTCGAAGATCCAATAATATTTTTGCAAATGAAAAGATGCCAAAATGCACTTGCCTTAGTTAACTCATGTTGATTAATATATGCTCTACCTTTCCACTCAAAAGAAGCATTGTCACATAGAGTTCGACCCATGATATTAAGATTCTTAATGACATCAATATCTAGAAAGTTTGAATCAATATCACTAGATAGCCCAAGAAACTTGTTAATGTTTACCGGGTTAACTCTAAACACAACACCCCTAATATCCATCAAAGCATCCAATAAGGTGACACTTTCTCTATATACATGATAAAATTCTTTAACAATAGTGTCATTCACTATTCCTAGCATGCTCACCCAAGATTCTTAATTTCTATCCTTAATGCATTTAAGAACATAAGAATCTTTCCATTTACCTAAGTCAATGCCTCTCTCTTGAAATATCTTATTAGTTGCAAAGGTCCCTAAATCCTTTGACCTTGAAGCTTTGGATCCCTTAGAGGTTGACTTGGCTTTCACAATAGGATTCGATTGATTTCCACTTCCGGTAACTTTAGTTCTTCCTATTTGTTCTTGTGAAATAAGATGCTATAAACATACAAAAGTGAGTGAAAGACAAAACAAACTTATTAGTCACAAATATATAAAACAATGACATATGACTTAATAATGAATCATCATGCAAGACAAAGATAGTGAGTAATATCTTACAAGTATCATTAAGTCAAAGTATGCCAGCATGTAACAAAATGAAGCATGTGAACATATCATAAAAGAGAACAATGTCTAGCATACAATGCTCCCCCTTGATAAATGCTATAACTAAAATCAATGATAGCATAGAGTTCACAAAGATATTCACACAATCACACATTCAAGCAATTTGAAGAAATATCAAAAAAATAAGCTTCATATGCTAAGACAGATACACAAAGATTTTTCAAGTTCTCTCATAATTCTTCAACAATTGCAAAGATATCATCATACTCATAAACAAAGTGTGTGTGTGTGAGAGAGATATGCTTCAAATATATATCAAGAAGTAGTTTGATAATCAATATGCAAACAATTTTTAACAATTATTCATCTTAAGCTTTTTCCATGAAAAGTCAAACCGAATATCATCCAGAATTTTTTCCATTAAGAGAATAGATTTCAACATATGAGCGTGTGTGTGCATATGGCTCGTCATTCCATTTATGTTTTTCAACCCTAGCTCATTTGATTTTCAACTAAACTTCTTTTTAAGCCTTCCTTCTTTTCTTTTTAGGTTTTGAATCAAAGATTTTTTTTATGATTTCATTTCAACACTTCTCTGATTTTTCCTTTTTTTTTTACATAAACCAAAATTCACTTCATGACGGCTTTCACTCATCACAATGGTGTAGCTCTTTCCAACATTGGGTTGCTTTCACAACCAATGTGTGTAGCCTTTTTTATAAAGGTGCTCGTTGAGTTCTATGTAATTGCCGAAGCAAAATGGATACTAACCATAGGTCATTTTAAATGTACTTAAGCACAAAAACTTCAAGGTGTATCCAATGTTTACATATTAGTAAACTCAACCTTAATACTTATTCAAGACCAATAAGTAGAGACTTATTCAAGATCAATACTTCTCTAATGAGTAGCTTTCAAAGAATATGAAGCTCATATTTTCAAAAGTAATGCCACTCAATATACTATATACAAACAATCATCAAAGTTAAGATCAATGTGAACAATATCACTATTAGATCCTAAAATAGCAAATGTCAATAAGAACCATATATATGCTATACAAAATTATCTAATATGACATGCTATGAGATGTATGTCAAAAATTGAGTCAAAAGATGAATATCTAAGAGAATATGCATTAAAGTATAGAGATACCTTTTTGCACATTATATTCACCAAATATCATACTTCCGCCCTTTTTATGAGCACTCTTGCCTTGAATGTCCTCATGACACCAAGTTGACAATGTTTCACAACAAGAGTATAAAAAGCATAACATCTCAACTCAATCAACACATATAACAAAAGAACTTCTTCAAAGTTAATCAACAAATTTTGACCATCATAACAACATAATGTGAGATAACCAAGTTCATATCAATAGATGGAGTATTCAAAGCTAGCAAGCAAGAATTCTCAGCACAATTGATACATAGCCTCAAAGCTATCTCAAATGTGCTTCTTATTTTAGTGATAAGAGCACTCACCCTTGAACCACTTGTTCTTGGGTGTACCTACACAAACATTTCCAATATCATCATTGACAACAATGTTAAATCTATAGTAAAGACTGACTTGATTAAAAAGAATATCATTAACACACTCTTCCTTAACATTTTTAACACAAGCTTTGTCAAGTTGAACAAGATTAGAATTCTTTCCACTCCACAACTTTTTCTCATGCTTAGCAACATTATCATGTTTCTCAACTTTCAAAGTCTTAGCATGTTCAAGTTGAAGTTTAATCTCCATATCCCTAGATTCATTTCCTAATTTGCATTTTTCAATATATTTATAACACCTAGGCTTAATGTGACCTATTGTGTTGCAATAATGACAAATTGGAATAAAAGATGAGATTGTACCTTTTGGAGTTGAACTAGCTTCACTAGGAGTTTGCAAAGATACCTTGTTCACCAACTTCTTTTTGGTTTTTGATCTTCTCTTCTTGTGTGGCTTGTTAGAAATCACGACTTCATCAAAGTGAATACGAAGTGGTGCTTCCAAGAGCTCCTCTTCAACTACCAAGTCGTCTTCACCACTATGAGAGTTAACAAGATTCCTAACACTAGGCACACTTACCGAATCATTCATTAAGTCTTTGATGGCCTCCTTAGCCTGTCTATCTCTTCCATCTATTCTTATTCTCTCTTCCTCAAAGAAGATATCACATTATCCTTCTAAAGGTTTGTCATTTCAAGTTCTCTAAACTTCTTCACAATATCACCTTTTTCACCAAGAAGTCTACAAGTAACAACCACAAACTCATCTAGTTGCTTCTTGATCAAATCATCCTTCTCAACTACTTCTCTTTGAGCATTGTCTCTAGCTTCTTCAAGATTTTCTATCTTTTTCAACAACTCAAGATTAGTAAGAAAGGAACTAGAACTTCTATCATGATTTGCATCAAGGTTCTTGTTCAGAGATATTGTACTACCAACATCTAGTAAAGAATGAGAAGCCATTAGAGCTACAAAGTTGTTCACCAACTCTTCATCACTTGAAGACTCACAACAAGAGCTCTCATTGTCATTAGAATTATCATCACTCGAAGAAGCCGCCAACACTTTGCCTTTTTTGTCTTTCTTAGATGGCTTCTAGAAAAGTGACCAAAACCTTGACAATTATAGCATTGAACCTCTTTCTTGTTCATGGCTTGACTATTCTTCACAATCCTTGGAGATGATGTTCTCTTGACTCATTTTTCCTTAGAATACTTGCCTTTAGGCTTGGCATCCTTTTTTAGAAACTTCTTGAACCTTCTAACCAATAGTGCCATTTCTTCATTTTCATCATCACTCTCATCCTCAATAGCATTAAGGGCAATTCCCTTACTCTTTATCTTTGGCTTCAAGCACATCTCATAAGTTTGGAGAGACCCAAGCAACTCATCAATATTCATACTATCCTCAATGGCCGTCACCTTTGATTTGATTCTCTTAGGAAGAGACCTAAGGATTTTCCAATTTAAACGCTCTTCTGAGATAGGTACTCCAAGTGCATTACATTGGTTAGCTATATTAAGAAGCCGGAATTGGAAGTCTTCGAACTTTTCTTCCTCACCCATACTTAAACCTTCAAATTGTGATGCCAACATTTGAAACCTCAATTTCTTCACCGCTAAGGTTCCTTCATTAGTAACTTGGAGAGTATCCCAAGCTTCCTTTACGGGTTCAAGATTTTGAATGTAGGAGAATTGATGCCCATCAACTCCTCCAAAGATGGCATTCATAGCATGATGGTGCCATTTAGCAACCTCAAACTCATTCGTTGTCCATTCACTCCTTGGCTTGAGTATCATGGTTCCATCCTCTTGAACCTTGGTAAAAGGACTATAACCATCTTCAACTACCATCCAAGCCCTTTCAACAATATAACGAATGTAGGCTTTCATCCTCAACTTCCAATACCCATAGTAAGTGCCACGAAGTAATGATAGCCTAGTATTTGAGGCACCTTTCGCCATTACATCATCTTGTAAACCCATGACTTCAAACGCCTTGCAAAAGCTGTGAAAGTATCACCCCAGACTCATACTAAGTGCAATCTAGTGTCCTGTTCTGATACCAATTGAAAATACAATCACGGTTAAATGCTTAAGGCTAACCTAGAGGGGGGTGAATAGGTTAGTCACCTTTTTCGACTCCCTTAGAAACAAACAAAAGTTTGTCCCTCTAGATTGCTTGTATCACAATATATATATATATATATATTAATTAAAGACAATTAATAAATATATAAACACAAGTAAAGTGTGATACAAACAAGTAATTGTTACACATACACAATCAATATAATATAGAGGAAGTCAACATACATAAAAAGTTATATCCACAATACAAATATTAAAGAGATAGGGATAGATAAAAGTTGACACAAGATATAACGTGGTAAACCTCCGAAGAGGAAACATCCACGGGCTAGCAGCTACCGGCAAACAAAATCCACTAGTAGATAAGACAAGTACAATCTCTCTACTGACCTCTTCACCTAGAAACTACCCTCATATCCTACTCTAGAAGTTGTCGCCCTATGCTCAACAATCCGAAGCTTCACACCTCTTGTCAAGACTTCCTTGCTCACCTTATCCGGATCTTCACAACCCAAGGCAAGACTTCTTGCTCAACTATCCAAGTCTTCCCGACTATAGTCAAGACTTCCTTGCTCACCTATCCGAGTTCTCCCAACTCTAGGCAAGACTTCTTGCTCGTCTATCCAAGGCTTCACGCCTCTAGCCAAGACTTCCTTGCTCGACAATCCAAGGCTTCACACCTCTCGCCAAGACTTCTTGCTCAACACCATAGGTCTCACACCTATTGTCAAGACTTCCTTCTCACAAGGCATCTACGTGATCATGAATGCAAAACGCAAACAAGCACGCAACATAGAATGCTATGATCAACACATCCTATGGAAAATTCTAGACATGAACATGAATGCACAAATCACATATAGTCTAGTTAATCATGCATGTGAAATCAATCTAGATTTTGTAAGATATGTTCAACATTAATTACAAACTAGATTCATGCATATATCTAAACTTGAATCACAAGATATGATCAACAAATCACAAAATCAAGTTTAAATCACAAAAACCTAAAACATGCTAAAATCATATGACAAAGTCAAATAGATCTAAGCATAAGTTCTAGAGCATATTTCGAATCATAGATTCAACAAATCACATGAATAGCTCAAAAGAATATAAGCACATGTATTATGTGAGAATTTCGGCCAAGAGAGCCTAATACATGTGAGGAACTATTTTTCACAAAATCAACCAATCAAAGATCACAAAATAGTCCTAGAATCAAAGCTAGCACGATACAATCCTAAACATGTGATAACATAGGCAAAATCAAGACCTAACTCAACTTGTATGATTTCAATTGAACTTCAATCTATCTTTGAAAGTGTTCAAAATACAAATCAAAACACTCACAATATACAAATATATGTAGAATAAGAAAACCTAAGGCAATTGATCAAGTTTTAAAAGAAAACTTAGTGAGAAAATCAATACCTTAGTTGATTTAGGTGCAGTCCCGTTTTTGTACGATTGGGCACCAAAAACAGCAGCAAAATTAACTCAAACCTTCAGAGAAACAATGGAGGATGAATAGATAAACACTCTCAACTTCAAATCACTCAAATCAGAGTTCAAATGAAGAAGTTATGGTGTTTGGAATGTAAGAAAATTTAGAGAGAAAATTTCTGCACACTTGATTTGAATTTCTTCTTCAAATGAAATGTGAGAGGGAGAGAGTTTATAAAGAAGTAGGAAAGAATAAAGATGAAAAGACCATTTTTCCCTCCTTTGTAAGTGCTCCCCCGAGATGGCGCGTGGGCATCTCGGGCCAGCAAGGTTGTGCATCCGAGATGGCCACGAGCCATCTCGGGCATGCACACCTCCATGGCCTTTTGGCCATGGTGCATTCCCCTCGAGCTCCCTCGCGTTCTTCGACCGTTCTCCAGCTTAATAATTCGGAATTCGAATCTGTTTACTGATTACGAACCAAAACTCTCACACGGACATGGATATATAAGATACTCAACCCAGAAAATAATAATTCGACTCGATATACAAAGATGAAGACAATGTATGAAACATGAGTTGAAAGTGTAGTATCTTTTGATTTTGAACTTGAAATCAATAGTATGAGTAACCGAAATGACCGAAACTCAGTCAAGAATGATTTAAGACTAAACCCAAGTTCAATATCCATGTTATACAAACATAAACACATACAAACACAATTCACACTAGAATGCAAACTACATAGATATAGTTTCCAATCATGCATATTCCAAAACATGTTATTTCCATACCAATGCATGAGCATTCATCTTTAAGTGTGTAAAGGTGTTATACATGGTGCACAACAATACAGGGACACATATGAATGAATTGTATGTGTGTGCCTATAAAGGTGCACAACGATGCAGGGACAAAAATGTATGATATGTGCGTGTGTGTGTGTGTGTGTGTGCCTAAGCCTTGTAAGAGAAAGATAAGGTCTTAGTATACCTTTGTAGAACCATATCGCATCCTTTCTCTTTGAAGACTTAGAACTTGCTTTGACTTGTTGTTTATTTTTTCTTGAAGCTTGAATCATCATGAACCTAAACATCTAAGTCATTAAAAGTAAATATCATTTTGATATGGAATTCACGCCAACACAAACTCAAACCTAATAAAATATACAACAAATTTTCTAGAAAGTGATTTTGTATTTTAGATTATTATTATTATATTTATAATATGTATATATATATATATGCATATATATAATTTTTCATAATTTTTTGAATTAATCTATAGTAATTAATATAAAAAAGTGCAGTAAGTTTAATTTTTAATATGTCTCTTAGCAAAAACAAAAAAAAAATAAAGATAAAAAAAGAAAAATATAATGACGATAAATCATTATCGGCAAAAAATATTAATTTTGTCTTAACAAGTGCCCAAATTTTTAATTTCTTTTTTTTTGTCCAAAATGACTTGTCAAACTTTTAGGGACGAATAATTTTCATCCGTATAGACATCATATTGGGACGAATAATTTATTTCGTCCCAATACACATTCTATTGGGACAAATTATTTTCGTCCCTAAAAGTCTTGTAATTTTTACACTTTTTAGGGACAAATAAATTTTTTCATCTCAATAGACATTCTATTCGGACAAATATTTTCGTCCATAAAAGTCTCGTCGAGTTTGTCCTCTTTAGGGATGGAAAATTTGTTTCGTCCCAATAGATGTTCTATTGGGATGAATATTTTCGTCCCTAAAAGTTTCTTTAGGCTTGAAATTTTTGGGGATGAATATGTTGTGGTGTCCTAAAAAAATTCGTCCCTATAGCCCAATTTTCTTGTAGTAAAGTATATACTCTATTTACAAGAATTTGTATCCAAAAATTTTAATATATATACCCTCCCAAAACGAAACACTATTGATTAAAGTTGTTTGTAAGGAGAGTGAAAATATCCACTATAATTTCTTCATTGCAAATTAAATGTCCTTCAAAACAAAGGTTAAAGTAAAAGAAAAATAATATGCAAATGAGATTTAATGATGCATATATATATATATATATATATATATAAATTATAATATATAGATATATGATTTTTGTTTATATATGGAAAAGATGGAAATTAATGTATGATATCAATAGATGGCGTATTTAATTTTTTTTTAACATAACCATTATTTAATTTTAATAGACCTCCCAACTCTCTCCATGTTTTCCATATTTAAGGAAAAAATGGACTCAAAAGAATATCATTATGTTATATTAATGAATGGAAATAAGAGAAATGAAAAGAGGTATAACCTATATAAAAATGAGGAAAAAATAAAGGAAAACAAACTTACTCTATGATGATATTATTAACAAATTTAATTTCTTTAAAAAAATTAAGTGGGCCGGCCCGTTTGGCATGCCTAAGCCGGCAAGTTGCCCGGTACGACACGGCCCACCAAGGCCATGCCATGCCGGGCCACCATTTTCCAAAACAAGTTGACCCTGGCATGGCACGGCGACCTGTTTTGGAAAACGGGGCTTGGCGTTCCATGCCGAAATGGGCCGGGCCGACACACTTTCACACTACTAGTATGAGATTAGATTAAAATAGTTGTCACTTTTTTAGTTTATGTGGTATGAAATTGGATAAAAAATAATTTTATCATATAGTTAATACAATGTGAAATTGAATAATATAAAATTAAATTAAATTATTTTTAAACATTAGATTTATTTAATTTTTGGAAAAATAAAAAATATTTAAAATTATTATTAAAGAAAAAAACATTTTTTCCATAATATTTATAATATTTTTAAATATTATAATAAGAAATATAAAATTTTATAATTAAATATAAAAAATTAAAGAAAAGTATTTTTTTTTAAAAACATGGTACTAAATAGTCTCACCTCACCTGGATAAAATGGCTGCATAGAATTTGAATGGTAAAAATAATTATTTGCAGTAAATTTTGTAAAACATTAACATATTTAAATTGATTATTTGAAAATAATTTGAATATTTTCAACAAAATAATATATTTTTTTGTTTATTAATATTGTTGACGGTGATTTCTGGATTATGTTAAATTAATCACGCATCAAACTAGTCAATACGAATCAGCAACCAAACTATAAAGCAAGAAAAGAAGTCAAGCATGCAAAACAAAAAGTTTTATGTGGTAAACCCAGGAAGGGAAAAAACCACGGTTGCCGGAGACAGTGAGAAAAGAACTTCACAATGAATGTTGTTACACACCCAATCTCTCTTGCACTATTGTATAATATATATATATATATATTCACCATTTTAATGGTGTTATTAGGGTCTATTTATATCTATATAAAACCTTAATTCTTGGTATACAAGTAAGGAAAGTTGTCGAGGTTGAATAAAATCTGACTTGTAAGAGTCATTTTATTCTTCTTTTATGATTCGTATTGATTATGTTCTAAATGCATTAGATCTATTGTCTAATTTTGGCCTTGATATCTATGGGGAAGTTTGTTTCCGTATCAAAGTGTTATTCGAAACACCTTATTTGAGTAAAACTCGTCTTCTGTGTATTGGAATCGTGATTGCATTAAATTCATCCCAAACAGGTCATCTTTATCTGGTCATTTAATCATCTTAATTGAGTTATCTCCACCCGATCATTTAGATAATCCTGACCGGATGTTATGCGACCATCTTTGATCAATATAGATTGATTCAGTCTAGTTGACTTTCGATAACGTCGCAAGAGTTCTCCTCCTCTTTTGTGTGATTCAGAGGACACGTGGCACAGTGGAATTTTGCACAAAAAAATATTGAAAATTAATGTTTTTAGAAGGTTTATTTTTTTATTAATTATAAAAAATATTTAAATTCTAATCACATAAAAGATAAAATAAATAGAATTGAGAATAAATAAAGTAGAAATTATATATAAAGTTTTGGGACTAATTAGTTCCACACGTCTACCATTTGAGGTGGGACTAATTAGACCCAACAATATAAGATAAGCTGCTTGTATGGGATTAAAAAAGAATAAATTGCACCAAAATCACCTGAGGTTTGCCTTTAGTCAAACTTAACCGTTGACCAAGTTTAATAGTTAAAACTAAGGGTATTTTAGCGTTAGGTTTTAGATTTGTGTTGGCTTAATTCAATAACAAAACTTCATTTCTTTGTAATGCTTAGTTGCTTAAGTGGTTCGTGATGATAAGAGCTTCAAGGAAGAAAAGCAACTTCTCATGATGCAAAGTTCATGTTCATGAGGATTGGTACTATTCTTGGATGCTAAGGTATCGAGATTCTTCTTCCTCTTGCAAGGCGTAAGTGCACACACATACAATTCATTCATATCTGTCCCTGCTTAGTTGTGCATTATTATATACGCACACACACACAATTCATACATTTGTATCCCTGTATCGTAGTGCATTATTTGGTACGACACTTTCAAACACTTGAAGTTGAATGCTCATGCATTGGTATGAAAGTAACATGTTTTGAAAAATGCATGATTGGAGACTATCTCTATGTAGTTTGCATTCTTGTGTGAAATGTGTTTGTTTGTTTACATGTTTGTATAACATGGATCTTGAACTTGGTTTTAGTTTTAGATTGTTCATGATTGAGTTCCAATTATTTTGGTTACTCATACTATTGATTTCAAGTTCTAAATCAAAAGATATTACACTTTCAACTCATGTTGCATATATTGTCTTTGTCTTCGTATATATAGTTGAATTCTTATTTTTTGGGTTGATTATCTTATATTTCCATATCTGTGAGGGAGTCCCGGTTTGTAATCTTAAAACAGATTCAAATTCGGAGTTTGGAGGCCAAAGAACGGTCAAAGAATGTGAGAGGAGCGCAAGGGAAGAAGTGTGATGGCATAAGCCATCACTTGGCACCATCCCGAGATGGCGCGTGGCCATCTCGGCCCCAAAGTTGCTCTACCCCGAGATGCCCACACGCCATCTAGGGGAGGCACTAAAGAATGGGGGCTTTTTGGTCTATCTGTTGTTCTCTCTTTAAAACCTCTCCTTCCTCCTCATTCTTTACAAGTTGAGAAAAACGAATTTGAAGAACAAATGCAAATTTTTTCTCTCAACATTTCGATTTTTTTTTTGTGATAACTTCTTCATTTCTACTCCGAATCACTTGATTCAAAAACCGAATTCGAGTGTCTTGAAGAGTTATACAAACCCCAAGCATTTCCAGAACCAAAGGATATCTAGATTTTTTGTTGTGATCAGATCTTCAGTTCGTGGTTTTCATCCTTGTTGGTAAAATCATCTTTTTCTTAATTTTCTTCTTAGATCTTCTTATTGAATGATGTTATTTGATTAAGAAGCAGGACTAGGATGATTTTGATATCATTTTGTGGTTTGTTGAATTGATTTTCAAGTTTAGCTAGATTTGTGATAAGTTGATTTATCTGTGCTAAACTTGATAAATATGAAATTGTTTCTAGAAATCTTTTGTTTTTATGCTTGATTGACTATTTCTAGATCTAATTTCATTTTCTAAGAACTAGGTTGTGTTTCAATTGGTGTCAATATTCTCATATCTATGTTCTTAGTTGATAACATGCTTAGGTTGCCTAGATATATTTGTGATTGTTCTTTGAAAGCATAATCTAGCTATCTAGTTGCATGTCTATAGAATTTGTTGATTATCATTTTCTATGTTGAGTGCTTGTTTGCGTTTTGCATTCATGATCACTTAGATGCCTTATGAACAGGTAGAAAGTCTCATATCTTAGCGTGATTCTTTGATTTGAGCAATTGAAAGTCTTAGCTAGAGTCGGGAGGACTTGGATAGCTATGCAAGTGAAACTCTCGACAAGAGGAGGTGTGAGACCTTGGATTGTTGAGCAAGGAAGTCTTGACTAGAGTCGGGAGGACTAGGATAGTTGAGCAAGAAGTCTTGCCTAGGGTCAGGAGGATCCGGATAGGTGAGCAAGGAATCTTCCTAAAGACAGGAGGTCTTGGATAGGAAGTAGGCTTAGTAGATCACTAGGTTCAAGGATAGAGTGAGAGAGATAGCTTGGAGAGTATGTGTTGATTGCTTTAGTGTGTAACTCTTATTTGAAATAGTGGATTTGCTTTTGCCGGTGGTTGTGGTATCAACCCGTGAATGTTTCTTCTTTGGAGGTTTACCAAGTAAATATTGTGTGTCATTGTTTGCAATTTTCATTAAGCATTGTTTTATAAGATGACAAAAATTGGAGTATATATCTATTCACCCACCACCCCCCCCCCCCCCCCCCCCCCCCTCCCCTCCCCTCCCCTCCCCTCCCCTCTAGGTATATTTACACTATAAAGATAAAGGGAAATTTCATTTAGTCATTTGAAGCTTTTTTAAAAACAAATATTTAAATTTTTTGAATAAAAATATAAATAAAATGGAGATTAATTGAAAAACATGTTTGAACAAACAATGTTAATTGAACAATAAGAATTTTTAAGAGAATTATTTTTTAAAAATACAAATAATTCTATTTCAAATTATTGAAAAAACTAATAATTTAAAAAAATCAGAAACTAAATAAGAAAAGAGGGAAAAACTTATGGATCTCCACCGTCCATTAATGGAGATGGAAGGTGGAGATCTAAGGATCTCCACTAGCATCCACCATGGATGGAGATTGGTCTCCATCATCAAGGATTAAAATCTTACAGTGGGATCTCCATCGTCGGCGCAACAATGGAGATTGGAGCTCTATCGCCAACGATGGAGACCCAACGGTCTCTAGACGGAGACTTGGCCTCCAACAATGGAGACCTATCTCCATTGATGGAAATGGATTTATCCATCCATAGAGATAGTTGGTGGAGATCCACCTTCATAGGGTCTAACGGAAAAAGACTTCGTCGCCCAAAAAATTCCAATTCCACCATCAAGCAGCATAATTATGTTTTGAGGCTGTGTTTCATTCTGTAATAAACGGTTCAAAACACCTTGTTCAATCTGGCGTGAATCTTCTCCACCACTAATATAGTTATAATGGAGGTCTATCTCCACTGATTTTTGAATGGAAATCCTAGATTCGATCCGATCTAATGGATTTTAGAATTTAGGATCTAATATGTTCCATTCATATCCTTAACCTTGTTCCAATCCGATCCATTTATATCCTTAACCCTGATCCAATCCATTGGATCAAATCAGATCCACTGGATTGGATTGGATTAGAGCATGTACATTCTAAATTGGTGTGGTGTGTGTCCTCCATTTTTTTTTTGTATATAGTACTTTAACTTATATTCATTTTCCATATTTTATTGAAATATTCATCTTTCATTAATGAATTAGATAAAACGGTCATTTTGATAGAAATGTATAGATTTAAATTTTAAATCGTGGTATTATGGTACTTCCAATATTTTTGTTAAATCAAATGGTAAAAGTAACGGACTTTTGACTATCACAAGGATCAATTAGTAACTTGTGAAAAGTTAGAGACCAATTTGGTGCTTGTAAAAAATATGAGGAGACCAATTGGTCAAAAAATAAAAAATCGTAAACAACTAAAAATTAATTTAAAATAAAGTCATGTATGTAATTGGTATGGATTTGAATCACTTGTCAAAAAATTGTATCTTAATTTATGTCTAATTAACCAAATTAGGTCATGTCTACACATTTTTTTTTATAAATTAATCGTAAATCACATGTCTCAATTTAGTTGGTTAGATACAAATTGAAACACCATTTTGGCGGATGATTTGAATCCAACAGGTATTGCCTATTATATTTTACGTTTTTTCTATGAAGCCAATTATAATTTAGTTTAGTTGGACTATGTTGACGTCGATTTCTCGATGGTTAAGAAAGTCAACAAGCTGGGTTTGATTATGACATGTCAAAAGATAAAGATAAAGAGAAAGATAATGCAATTGAAGTTATTATGACACAAGTATACTTTGTAAAACTCCGGTGTTCGAATAAACATTCACGGGTGGTTGAGTGCACAACCAAGCCAAATCCACTATTGAATGATAAATTACACCACTATCTCTCTTTCCTCTCTTTTTTAGTGATTCTATTTTGTCTCTATTTCGTCTCAGTATTCATATCTATTTTCTTTAATGGGATTATGGGTCTATTTATCTGTGCATAGAACCTTAATCTTTGTTATACAAGTAAGGAAAACTGATTGTATTTGACTAGAATTTTGATTACTTATCGTGGACGTTTTTGTCTTCTTTTCTATTTCTCAAATTTTGTGTATTAAAGTAGAATCTTCGTAGGATTCTAGTTGAATAGTCTGTTTAGGACTTATTTCCTGATCGGCGTGTAGTCTTCTAGAAGAGTAGGGTTATTGCCTGATTTGGACTCGCTTCCTGTTTGGTGTTTTATCCTTCTAGAAACTCTTTAAATTCTTTCCTCTTCTGATATGGGGAATGAAATAGAGTATGATTCCAGATTACTTCTCGAGCTTATTCACTTATGTGGGTCACGTATTGAACTTCTTTTCTCGGGCATCTCGTATTGTCCCGAGTAAAACTGAATATGCTAAGTACCTATATTCGAGTCTACTCGAGTTTTTGTTTCTTAGTAATGTTACGAATGGTGTCTTTTAGATGCCAGCTTGGACGCTCATCTGACAATCTATTTAGGGGATTGTCTTACCTGTCAGTGACGTGTACATTCAATAAAATATACATATAACATACTAGATTATATAATTATTTAAAAAATAAATAAAAAATTATCCAAACAGGTAACAGCTACGGTAGAGATTTCCTAAAACGAAAATTTTCTTCATTTACAAGTATTTGTTTTAGGAAAATCTAGGTAACTTGCAGTTGAAGAAAAAAAACAAAGCTGGGTAAAATTCTTGTTTGGAGAGTGTGAGTGATCATCTCTTAAATTTTGAGAGTCTTGTTTTTGGTCTGACCTCATCATCTTTCTGCGCGCATGGAGGTGATAACAGGATCTTGCATGAAGCAGAAACTGGAATTTCTCTATACTGGTGACTCTGAAGCATCTAGGGCTGCTATGCTGAAAAAGAGATTTTCTAAGACTATCTTCAAGGCGCAACAATATAAACTCAACAACAAAGAAATTGATTCGGTGTAGAAAACAAGCCATTTTCTAACGGAGAGACCAGAGAGAAGTGCTGTTGCGAAGGATGTGCGGCAAAGGTTGGAGCTGATATGAAAATTTATGTGAAGGCGGAGAGATTGCGGAGTGAAGAAAAACAAGGTTTGAAGCCCTAAAACAAGAGGATTTGAGAAGTGAAGTCAACGAGAAATCATGGAAGAGCCAGCCGAGAGAAGAAAAAGTGATGAGGATTGAAACCCAAACACAAGCTGCTTTGAGAAGTGAAGTCAAGAAGAGATGGTGGACGACTCGATGTGAAAAGAAAGCAAGGTTTGAAACCCTAACACAAGCCGATCATCATTTGAAAAGTGAAGTCGATGAGAGATCGCAGCAGAAGAGCAGATCATGTGAAGAGAAGAAAGTGACGTTTGAAACCCTAAAACGACAGCAACAAAGGGATAGTGAAAGAGTTGTTGCTAAGATTAAGTTGCAAAAGATGGAAAACAGTGTGGGAATTGAAGTAAACCTTGAGAGTTTCAGGCAACTGAAATCTCTAAGGGGGTGTACCTTGTCCTTTGTTTGTCTCCAAAATCAAGTTGTCAGCATAGCATTTCAGGGTATTCGCTTTTGAAACCCACTCGACAAGTTTGGTCTGAAAATAAAGGACGACGACGACGATGCGATCATGGAGGTTTACTAGAAGAAAGCTAAGATTTTTGTTGAAGAAAACTGATTCATTCAGGACATAATTTGTAAATGAAATTGTATGTCATGCGTGGTGGGGAGTGGGCTGAGATTTGCAGACTTTCCAGGCAATTAGTTTTTCAAAATAGGTAGATGGATTAGAGATTCTTACTTCAATTGATATGTAAGATTGTTTAAACATATCAATAAAAATTATCATCTTCAGTCTTCACTTTTGCTTTAATCAATTAAGTAAACAAGCATCAATTACAGTGTAAGTGCACCCATAATTAATTTAGTAATTCTGAAGTTTTCATTGATCAATCATTGTAAATATTACACAATGTGTTCATATTATTTGTTACAAGGCTGAGACGGATCAATCCTTGATTATTGGTTTTTTTTTTAACTGAAACAGTTGTCGGTAGATAGAGATCTGTCGGGACCTAGTGAGATTAGACTCGTTAAGCTGACTCCATTAGTGAATTAAATACATACAGAAGAATTAATTGATTGCTTTGACTGCTTTGGGTCTGAAGTTTGGCTCTTATTCGAGTAGTTGGCCCAATTTCATGAACACGACTGTTGGATTGTCTTTCAATAGACTAACATAGCATTGGGTACGATGTATTCTCTAATATGTGGCAACCATGCATATATAGCAATGTGTTCATGAATAGTTGAATACCATTACAGATAAAAAAACCAATAGTGCAATGCTACTCATGAGTTTGTGTAATGAATTGTTTCTCTAACATAATTTTTTTTAATACGCTAATGTAATATGTAACTGGTGAAGATAGTTATGATAATTTTATACATACATAGTACGAATTTATTCTAGCTTTTACATTAAGTGACATTTTTTTTTTGAGAAAACGTATCAGTTGGTTTGAAGCCATGTCTGACTTCTCTCCATTCTTAAGTCTCAATATTATGTACATAAAACTTTCATCAAAGTGGAAATATAGCAGACATTAATAATAAATGATGATTAGCACTAGTTATGAAGTTCCTCTCATCCTTTATGTGATATTATCAAATCTTATAATTGGAATAAGTATTGTTTTCTTTTACATGTATAAATACAGAGAGTAAAATTTTCATATCATTGGAATACGTATTGTTTTCTTTTACATATAAAAATATAGAGAAAGTAAAACAACGTTCTCTGTACCTGCATATAACTAGGTTATGTGTTTGGGTATTTGCGACATGGAACCGTTAGGGTTGTATGTTCGAGTAATATCTACACACCATCGCCGGAGATCCGTCCTTGACAGGAGTATCATGAGACCATCACGATATAAGTCTCCCATGCTATGGTATGCCGCTCTTATTTTTCCTTCAATTATTATAAGTATGATCATTTTAATTTGTTAATTAATTACTTTAAAAAATATTTATTCAAAAAATTACTTTAAAAAATATCGGGTATTGTTTTACCATAGTGTTTATGTTGCCCGAACAACGGTAAATTAAGTAATATGCTTATTATTATTATTATTATTGCTTTGATTTTGTTTTTGTTAATATGATGGCACCCCTCTACTAACCTAACGATGCCTTACTTTTCAAATTATTTTAGTATTTTCTCTTCTATCAAAATTATTAAGAGAGGCATTCAAATTTTTTTAAAAAAATCGTACGCAGTAAACCTAATAAAACCCCACATTCCTTTAAAAAAAAAAAACTTACGTCCACGTAATTTGTTTGTTTCAAATTTTTTCTTAACTCTTGAACCCTATAATTTTCCTTTTACACTTACAGAATAGTGGAAATTGTGGGAAATATCACTCCTTTTATGTTAAATTTTGAGATTATCAATATCTTAATAAGTAAAGTTTAAACCAATGGATTAAAATACCCATGATCGAGCCACGATAACACTAGTCCTATGCTTATTGCTCACTTCTCTGGGTAAAATCGAGTGTTTAATGGCTCGATTGAGTGTTTTTTGAGAATTTGGTATCAGGGGCATCATTTAGGTAAAAGAAATTAAGTTGGGATCCAAAACAACTCAAAACTAGAAGCAGGAGCCTAAGGGGACGAATATCACGGTCTAGGTGATGTCTTGGTTCACCACGACACTTCTAACGACAACAACTCTCGCTCCCTGAGTGATGTTGCTGATGTCGCTCGAGCCACATGTGAAAACGAGGATTACGAACGTCACGGTCGAAGTGTCATCTTGGATGACCGCGACATTCAGGGTCGCTACAACACGCTAACATGTTTTCCAATGTTGATTTTTAACCTATTTGGATCCCGTATAAATACCCTTATTAAATTTTGTGCTTTAAAAACATCAGCCACACAGAGAATATTCACCCAGAAGCCTTTCATATTCTCATATCACTATTTATTTACATACTTTTTCTCTCTTACATCTTTCATCTTTCATCCATCCTTGGAGTTTTTGAAGCAAGAAGAGGAAGCATACAAGTCAAAATGCCTTAAATGACCAACTTGGGTTTCTTTTTGAACTCTTCTATGTTTTCTTTCTCTTCCTTGGTATGTAACTAATCTTCTAAGTTAGGAGATTTATGTAACCGGTTGAACAACTCTTTGTAATCCAATAGTGTAATATTTTAATTCAATTCATTATTAGTCTCATTTATTAAAATACTTGCTCTAATTCTTTTACTCATATTCACTTGTGACCTCAATGAATGTGTGTGTTAGGATTAGTTTATACATGAGGTTGAGGATTAAATGTGAGTGGCCATCCCATTCAAGGCTTAACCATAAGCTTAATAATTGAGAAAATTTTCATATGCATGACATTGTTATGCTTAATTTGGTTTAGAGTTTTAATTAAAAGTGATTCTAACCATTTGTCATTACATGACCGTGTGTGAGTGGTGGATTGCATTGAGTGGTTTAATTAGGTTGCATTGATTCCCTAGCATTTCTGTACATATTCATATTCTTGTGTGTGCTTTTGTGATAAGTTAGTTTGTTACCATATGCAAAATTAGTTAATCAATTGTCTTTTCAGAAACAAGCATTATGTCATTTTGTTTTCGTACACTTATTTTAGTATTTAATCATATTAATTAGTTTTAACCAATAGAATCAACGATCACAGTGACCGAACTTTTCTTTTAAGTTGAGTAGAGATAAAACATTGTATCAATTTTGGCCCGCTGCCGTGGAACGGCATAGATTCATTAGTTGAATCTAGTTAATTTGGTTTAGGTAGTGTTTGTCCTTTTTTTTGTTAGTTTAGTTTGATTTTATTTTTAGTTTCTTTTTACTTCGTTGGTTTTTTTTGTTTTTGGTGTTTCAGGGCCACAGGTGTATGCACAAACGCCGTTTGCTTAGAGGACATCTGTTTCCAGCTAATGACAACATCAACCGTGTTGGCCAACTTGCTAAAACATTTGAAGGTTTTTACATCTTTGTGGATTTAGAGGGTGCATCTATTCTGTAAATGCCTGAGCAAGAAGAAAATTTGGGTCCACTGGGTCACCTACACATGAGGAAGACTAGGGTATTGTAGCAATGAGAGAGTCTGGTCAACTGATGATCAAGAACCAACCATCGCCTATAGTGTTGAATGTGGGGGCTAGGAGTTGTTGTTAGGATTATGTTCAATAGCAAGAGTGCAATAATGTATTTGACAATCTTTTCATATTAATAAAGTGATTTATAGTTTAATAAATCTTATTGCATTTATAATTTAATTATTAAAATTGTCAAAATTAAATAATCATAAGGTCAAAAGACTATGAGAAATGAAGAATTGTTCGTACATCTAGATATGTATGAGGTAGACACAATTCTTTAGTTAGTCTTGAACAATATTCACAACATAAGATAAAGGTTGGGTGTCTTTACCTTGCTAAAGTTGTATATCCTTTTGCTAACATTTGAGTAGGATCAAATGTATTATGATGAGTCTAAAATCATCAAAGTGTGGTGTCTTTGGGTAAAAGAATCTAGTGCACTAGGTACATTGAATAGGATCACAGTAAAATACTTTATCTAGAACCGTTAATGGATAAAAGTTTTCACTTGAAGATAATCGGAGAGTTTATTTCAATCTTGAGATAAATGATGGACTTATGGTTGCAAATGTTATCATTTGAGCTATCAATGAATATGATTATATAGCATAGTCTATCCTCGATAGTTTGGTGGTATTCATTTGTTAATCGATAGAGGACTTCATTTATATATATGGACATCATGGCTCCGTTTATAAAATGTGAGTAGAATATCATCATATGATTATTTTAAGGTATTGGATATTAAATCTTAACGTTAAGTTTTCAATAGCGTCTATTGAAATATGGCTTCTGGACAAGTCAAAATATCCAAGTTCAAAATATGGTCATATGAGTAAATATGGTAACTAGGAGAGTTTTAGGCGGTCTATGAGCTCTTGGCGATTACTGGTATTTTTCACGAGGATACACTATCTCTATTAAGATTGTCTACGGTACGAATGAGGAATATTAACTTATTTTATCTTTATTTAAGAGTTCAGTTTTAATTCTTTACTAAAATTAATAGATCAGACTTAAGTGAATCATTTGTTGATTGTGATTAGGTTATGTCTATTGGAGCTTAAATTTAGATAGCCTGCCATGATCCCTAATTCACACGAACTTGTATGGATCACTTTATATATTCAACCGAACCAATTTATGGGTCCATCTAGAATTGTATTAAAGCATGTGGACTTGCTTCCTTTAGAAAGAATGGGTCTAGTTCACATGTGAACCTTTTACTGAGATTCAATGGATTTAATAAAATAGGAAAAACAATATATATGCCCATGTATGGACTTCGGTGGCAAGGCTGAATATAACAACCTATTATATTGTTTTTATTTTATTCTTTAATTAAATGGAAATTAATTAATTTGTTAATTAATTAATTATTCAATTAAAAGTCAATTTTTTTCCTAGTAGGAGAAGGTATCCTAGTGTCATACTATTGCTAGTAGTATGATAAATATCGAATACTATATTTGATAAGCAAATAAATAAAAGAAATTTATTTATCCAGTCAAATTATGAATTATTTGATTTCTATCAAAACACTAATTGACAATTTGTCAAATAAAGAAGTTTTGATATTGTCACAATTTGATTTATATTCAATAATCGGTTATTGAATAATACACTATTGAGTTTGATTAGGAGTCTTGGTGTGGAAAAGAAATATTATTTGAGTGAGGATTCTTGGACACCAAGTAAATCCTCATAGTGAGAGGATTTTTGCTCACCCAGTAAATCCTCTTTAGGAGAGGATTTGGTCTCCTATATATATGGTGTTTAAATTTCAGCCAAGGCCTAGTTTTTCTAAGAGAAATTTTGGCCAACATAGAATTTTGAGAGAGAAAATTTTAGTTTTTGGCCTAGTTAAAATCCGGCCAACTCATTGAAATAGTGTGTAGAATTCAGTCAAGCATAAAGAAAAGAGGGAACATTTTTGTGTTTGATAGTGTACTATTATCCTTTGCATCAAAAGGGTTTTGTGTACAAAAATCGAATCGAGTTCACACGAGTTTCAATCAAATAGATTGATAATTCACAAGTGACCAAACGTTCTTGAATTTTCTCTTGGAAGATTATTGTACTAGCAAAGAAAAAAGATTTTGTTTGTTTTCATCCTCAGATTAGGTCATTCACGTTCGTGATTGGATTGAAAGATCTTACGGATTCAATTCGGCGCAACTTCAATCGCCACGAGAAAAAGGTACGATACTTTTAATATACATTAATTAATTAAGGGTTAAGGTTCTTTCTTTTTTTATTGAAAATTTTAAAATATACTCAAAACCCTTTTTCCGCTTTTGATTTGATTTTTCCCTACAATTGGTATCAGAGCCTTGTTGCACCCTTGATTAATTGATGTATATATACATGAATCTATTTCTTTTTATTGTAAATTTACATGTTTTAGAAAGAGATGACACTCTAGGTATTCATATATATATTACAATATAGTGTATGGATATATTTGTATATATATATATATATATATATATATATATATATATATATATGTTTTTATAATGTGATTTGTTATTGCTCAATTTTGGTCCTAAAATTTCAATGTTTTTTTTTGTTTTGGAATTGTAACAAGAAGGGTGACCTATCATCATCATAATTTCTTTCTTGGTAGTTGCTCAGTTTTTTATTTTATTTTATTTTTTTCTTAAAAAAAATGTTTTTATTTTATAATTTAAATAAACGGAAATTAATTAATTTGTTAATTAATTATTTATTTAATTGAAAGTCAAAATCTTTTTCCTAGTAGGAGAAGGTCTCCTAGTGTCATACTATTGTTGGTAGTATGATAAATATCAAATACTATATTTGATAAGTAGAAAAATAAAAGGAATTTATTTATCTAGTCAAATTATAAAGTATTTGATTTCTATCAAAACTCTAATTGATAATTGGTCAAATTTGAAAGTTTTGATATAGTCACAATTTAATTTATATTCAATAATTGGTTATTAAATAAATACACTATTGAGTTGGATTAGGAGTCTTGGTGTGGAAAAGAAATTTTCTTTGAATGAGGATTATTGGCCACTAAGTAAATCCTCCTAGTGAGAGGATTCTTGCCCACCAAGCAAATCCTCTTTAGGAGAGGATTTGGTATCCTATATATATGGCATGTAAATTTCGGCCAAGCCCTAGTTTCTCTAAGAGAAATTTTGGCCAACAAAGAATTTAGAGAAACAAAAATTTAGTTTTTGGTCTAGATAAAATTTGGCCAAATCATAGAAATAGTGCGTAGAATTCGGCCAAGCGTAGAGAAAAGATGGAACGTTTAGTATCCTTTACATCTAAAGGGTTTTGTGTACAGAAATCGAATTGGGTTCATGCGAGTTTCAATCAAATATATTGACAATTCACAAGTGACCAAATGTTTTTTTGGGTTTTCTCTTGGAGGATTATTGTGACTAACGAAAGAAAAAGATTTTGTTTGTTTCCATCCCAGGTATACAATTCAAAGAAAGGGAGCCCCCACGCCTAGGTGATTGATGTTCGTGATTGGATTGGAAGATCTTACGGATTCAATTTGGCACAATTTCAATCATCACGAAAAAAAGGTACGATACTTTTAATATACGTTAATTATTCAAGTGTTAAGGTTCTTTGTAATAAAGAGAAAATTTTAAAATATACTCACAGCCCTTTTTCCGCTTCTGCCACTTTTGATTTGATTTTTCCCTGCGGTTGTGAGTTGAAGGGACTTCATGTTGCCATGCTGACCGAGCTATTTTTGTCATTGCACAACGCTCGTCAAAAAATATTTATAAAACCTCAACAATGCAAAAAATAAGGCCACTTAGTGCATGATGGGGACCGTCAAGGTGGAGAGATGGTGTCATTTGAGATGGAGGATGCCCAAGTCCTAAACTTTCAAAGAGATCCGTATTCCAACTCATACAAATTAGGGTGGCGTAACCATCCTAACTTCTCATGATCTGATTCTAACAATGCTTTGAGCAACCAGTAGAATACTCAAGGAGGTAATCAAGGTGGATTCAGTAGGGGGAATTACTAAGACCAAGAATTAAGTGGGCAGCAATAGAACAAGTCAGGGAATAGATATGTGCCTTTATACCAGCCTAGAAAGCCTTCTTTGGAGGATAAAGTTGCTACTTGCTCAGAGTTCACAACAGATAGATCATAACTTGAACAACTTCATTCAAGTAAGTGGGCATAGGTTTACCAACTTAGAGGCATCAATGGAGAAGTAGGGGAAACAGTTAGGGCAAGTAGTTGACACGATTCATAAGATTAAGCTGGGTAGACTTCCTAGTCGGTCTGACCAGGCAAGGGCATTGAAAATTTTGAGAAGTGGCCGGGTTCTAGACACCGGAGATATTGGTGAGCCTAAGAGAAAAAAGGCCAAGGAGTCAGAAGAAGAGGTTGGGGAGAGACTTTAGTAGAAGAGGAAGAGGTAGTAGTTGAGAAATTTCCCAAGAAGACATCACTTTTACATAAGTCACCCAACCCATTTATTCCACCAGTTCCATTTCTAGGGAGGTTGAAGAAGGACAAGATGAACAAGGTGTTCAAGGAGTTTTTTGATGTCCTATACAAGATAAAGATCAATCTACCTATTGGCCAAAAATTTGCTTAAGGTAAGGAATTTCAGTTAACACCCTCAAGACCGCTACCCCGGTAGATCGTGGTCGGGGTTTGGTACCTTCGGTACCGGGTGCACGTGTATGTTTAATAAGAAGATGGGAACAAATGAAATGGTGGACTAAGCAATGTTCATTTTATGATCAATAAGTCAAGATATAATCTCTAGTACAACGAAATTGGCCACTCAATCACTCAATCTATATTTCGCTTCAACGAATGGAGATGGTGAACTCATTTCTATCAATAAGTGGATACTGCTCATAATGGCGATGGCTCTTAAGGCCTTTTTGAGTCCCCCATTTGTTGATATTCTCCTCCTATTTATACAAGAGGTCTACGGTTTTCTCTTGGAGAACTAATCAGAGGTCAATGGATTGATCTTCTTTCCCCGTTTGATGGGATTTTCTGTTTAATGCTATTGATCTTGTAGAATAGGCAGAAAATATCTTGGTGGGAAAGGGTGTTTATTTCCTTTTTAAACTCTTCAATTATGACAGTGTACACGTGGAGTTTAGCCATAGTGTTTGGCGAATAATTTGATGTCTTCTATTGGTGGTGTAGCACCTCAGAGCGTTGACTTGGTGATGCGTAGGGGTACCAGTCTGTTGTCGAGGGTACTCTGAGGTATCATCTTGGTAGCGCTTGATCAATAGAGATTGCGAGGTACTTCAAGGTACCACCCTAGTAGCAAGGTGCTTGGCTGATCTTACTGGAGCTTTACAGGCATCTTTCTTTCTGTTGGAGTGGTTGGATGTGTACCTCGGTGGGTTAATGAGACATTGTCAAGGTAACATGGTGGCAACTGCTAGGTTTGTAGAGGGGCGAGAGCTTTATCAAACTCCGACCGCGATATCGAAGTACCTAGATCGTGCTGGACCCAGTACTGCGAGGTATACCACCATGCACTGTACCTATGTAGTACATGAAGATTTTTTCAGGCTCTAACTAGGTAAAAAATTTCCCATTGACCCCTTGATAAAAATGGCTATTAACAGAAGTCCCATCTGACTAGAACACCGGTGATTGATTTGGGGTTGGAGTCAGATTTCCTATCTCGCTTGGGAAATTTTCCGTTTTCGAATAGGTCACTAGAATCTGGGAAGAAATCCTCTCATTAAATGTAGCGGCCACATGTAAAGCCAAGGGGAGGTTTCCTATTTGAAAAAGGCGATGTTTTTGGCGGCATGTGGGTATCGAGGCAAAAATCTCATATATTCAATCACATTATCGTCATTGATCGCCACTTTATCACTTCTATATAATTCGGGCCTCTTGTTTACTTTTCTCATGCTTTCAAAAATCCATTCTTTCAAATTTTGAGAAGGCCCACAGCCCTCGCGTTTAGTCTCCTTCTATAGTTCTTAAGCTTCCACTATACTATTACCATGTCGATCTCCGACCATGAAAGTGTTGAAAGATTGGTGAAGGGTGATTCCTTAAGCCACACTGGCAAAAAATGAGCTCGAGAAAAAGACAACGAGGAGAGTAACACCAATCCTCTACAGTTGCACTGTCGTTCTAGTCACAATGTTGATAATGGGACCGGTTTCTCTAGTAGGTCTGATTCTCAGTGGAGATAATAGAGGGGCAATCAGGCAATGACTCTAACGAGGTAGGAGGTTAGGTCACAACCGCAGCTATCTCAACAAGGGGAGTGCTTACTCTCCCATATGATTTCAAGATCAGCTCTGACTCCACTGCTATAAACGATTCCATCAATCGCTTAAGAGAGAGATTTGGGATTTTTGATAGCTTCTCCATCGCTGTTCCCCACAAGAATTATGATGTGTATAGCCCTCATTCTGATGTATTGCCTATCCATACCACTGCTTTCAAGTGCGGGGTCAGGCTGCTTATTCATCCCTATTTTTATAGAGTTCTCTATGCTCTATAGCTCGCACCTTTTCAACTGACACCGAGGTTCTAAAGGCACTTGTTAGGCTTCCTCATGTTATGGAAAAAGCAATACGAGAAGGACGGTGTTGACAGGAAACCAAGACCTGATGAACTGGGTTTCCTTTTTCAGGTTACTGTTAACTCCCTTCCTCCAAAGGGGTAGTTTTACCTCCAGACCAAGAATAGTTTGAATTTTATAATCCCTGGTGCCACCAAAAGGATAATCTGTGGAAGGAGGAGTGGGTGGTGGTCAGCAGGGACTGGGGATGCCTAGTCAACATCGCCAACATAGAGTGCCAGGCCTCCACCCAGTTCACTAGTAAGCCAACTTAGGGGAAAATTACCCTTGCTGCTGAGTCCAGGGTGATTTTTGAAGTGATCGTTGTGTGAAATTTCATCAATATAAAGCATCCCACTTCGGATGCTTACGATCCCTTCTGGGTGGACCAGTACCTGAGAATCTCTGCTGCTTCTCCTGGTATATCAAACCTCTCAACCCTTGTTGACTTGATTTTTCTACTTTGCTAGTTGCTTATTCTAACTTGTTGATGATTTGTAAAGTTTTAGCTACTCCTTTACTAGCGCAACATAAGCCTAGGTCACTGGAAGATACTCTTCCTTCTTTAAGTCCTACCCCACCTAGGTCCACTTCCACTCAAGCCGCCAAGACTCCTTCTCTTCCTACTACGATTAGGGGTAATGGCTGCATCCCTATTGGGATCCCCATGGTACCTCCTACCATTCTCCATGGTCTTACCTCCAGATAGATGTGTTTGCTTTTCGGCTGACCAGGGTGAGAGGTCAAGGTTCCGCAGCTCCAATTACTATTATTCTTTCTACTGCAGCCGTCTCTACTTCTACTGTTACTGCTACTGCTTCAATTCCACTTCCTCTGCCTATTTCAGTGCCTTCCCGAGCTGAGTAGGGTCCTGAGACAACTTCTGTTACCACTTCTGTGACTTCCAAAGGGTGAAATTAACCTCGGTCGAGGATTACGGGCAAGAACAAGGTTATAGATCGGTTCATCCTGTCCTGTCCTGGTGGAAACATTACTGTGATGACCTTGATGCTCTCTAAGGTTCTACTCACCAAGGATGCTGCCCTTATTGTCAAGGTAAGATGAGACTTGTATTCTGTTTTAATATTGCTTTAATGTAGACGTGGTTGGTACTTAGGTAATGATTGACTGGGTTTTTGTGTCTTGTAGACTTTCAAAAACAACGTTGCGATGAGCCACGAAATGTCTGCATTAAAGAGGCATGCTGAAAAGGCCAAGTCTGAAGTTGAGACGGAGAGAGGGAAACTCGCTGAGACTTAGGGTGAAATGTAGGTGCTCAACCTCAATCTTGAAACGATCGAGAAAGCACTGAAGGAGACTCACTGTGACCTGGGGTGGTAGAAGCGCTCTTTTGATCAGAAGACCCTAAAATCGGAGAGACGGGCTACGAAAAGGAACATTTGCAGAGGGAAAGCTATGGAGTTGATAGAGAAGAACAAGGCTCTGCGCGATCAAGTAGCTATCTTGGAAGCTGAGGTGGACTCTTTTTTTTTGTGATGAATACTTCTACGCTGCCTTCCAAGCTGCACAAGCGTTGCGTCCTCCCTTTGACTTGTCCACCATTATAGACTGGAACCATGATGAGATTTGAAGAGGGCTAGGAAATTACCCACCCAGCTAATGATGTGGCAGGCCTCTCTAGGACTGCAGGCGCTGATGTAAATGCACATGTTAAAGAACAACAATCTGGGATTGTGGAGGTCTTGCCTGCTTCCGAGATGGGATCAGAAGGATCGCCAACTATTCAAGAAGTGGTGAAATATTAGCCTGCCTCCAAAGAGGTAGTAGAAAGCCAGGCTGATCTAGCTCTAACGGAGGAGAAATTTGAGGCAGGGGTGACCCAGGCTTCCAAGGTCGAGATAGTTCCTCCTAAGATCCTGGTTGAGGTTGCCCAGGTGCTGATCGAAGAGCAAGCTATGGAATAGGAGGAAGGCGAGCAACCACTAGAGGAGGGAGCGATTAGAGGAGACCATTAGGAGGAGGCCAACGTATGAACTTGATCCCACTTTTGTTTCTGTTGCCCGGAAAAGGGGGTGGGCACCCTGCTTGATCATGAACCGGGCCTTATAACTCATATTTCCCCTTTTTTATTCTTTATTTTTTATGTAGCCCGAAACCAGGGGATAAGCTCCTTACTTGACCCGATGTAGCTTGACAGAAGGGATGAGTTCCCTTGATTTTATGAATGATATCATCTTCCTTCTTCATGTCTATATCTAATTGATCTTTACCTTGATCAACTTTACGTACACATGACTTAAATCAACATCTGGTAAAGCTAGAAAGTTACAAATCTTGCTAAGTGTAGAGGATCAGCATTTATTAAGTGATTGATATCCCTTCTGGGTACTTAGTCGGGATACTGATCTTGCAAACCCCATGGCCGTAAGACCTCTTATTTTCTTGGTTTCCCGGTACCTTGAGGACACTGCGTTTATACCTTGAATTGTTCACGTAGCAAGACTTCGGTGAAATGGCATGCAGCAAACGCTTATATACCCGGGACCCTCTAGCAGTCGCTGTACCTTGGTACCCAAGCAATTATTTATTTGAAGCGTTCACAGCCGCTAACTTGAGTCCCCAGTGTGTGCTTGGTTTAATCGGGACCTGACAACACAAAACAATGTGAAAATGTTAGTAAAAAATTAGGTAGGAGTAGACAAATTATTTGTACCAGTTGCTGAGGTACTTTGGTCGAGGTGCCTCACTTAGGGCCCTTTATTGCCCCGATTTCCTTTTCCTGGTGAATCTAGGAACTAGGTATCCTTGCTTTTTAGGATTCTTCTTCTTTGGAGAAATACCTTGGTTGAACTGATCCAGGTACCTTTCTATGGCTAGCAGGCAACTATACACTTACACCTAAATTTGTCTTGGGGGAGTTGTCTCGATCAAGGCACCAGTGATGGTGAATGGGTCCCAATAACTGAATCCCTGGTCTTGAGGTCTGGCAGGCAACTATTCCTTATTAAGCAGACTCTTCTTAACGGGGGGTGGTGCCCAGCCAAGGCTTTAGAGATGGTGAGGGGGTTTCCCCGACCGGTCTTTGGTCTCATGATTTAACTGGCAACTGTGCTCTTACGTTCAGATTTTTCTTGATGGGGGTGGTACCCAGCCAATGCGTCGGGATGGAGATGATGAAAACTTGGAGAAAACTAACTAGAAATTTTATTGATGGTCGAAATAGGAGTACAAAAATGTTTAAAGGCAACTAATATGGCATTTAGTTAGAACCAAATAGCTTAAGTCACCTGCTTTTGGGAAAAACCTCTTTAGGTGAACTGCATTCCATGTATGGTCGATGGGTATGGTCGATGGGTTATCCATCCATATCTTCGAACTTGTAAGCCCTACTCCTGACCACTACTTTTATCAAGCATGGACATTACCAGTTTGGTCCCAAGACCCCATCTGACCTGACCTGACCCTTGTGTTTTAGGTCACCTTTTGGAGTACTAAGTCTTCTTCTTTCAATCACCGGGCTTTCACCCTCCTTATGAAGTACCTCATAATCCGGCTTTGGTAGATAACTACCCTTTCTACCGCTTTATCCTATTTTTCTTCTAGGATTTCTAGTGTGGCTCTGAGTTTAGCTTCATTGCTATCCGGCTCAATGTGCTTGACCCAGAACGAGGTCTGCTTGTGCTCGATAAGTAAGACCGCTTCTACCCCAAAAGCCAATGAGTAAAGGGTTTCCCCAGTTGCGACCCTTTTGATGGTCCGGTAGGCCCAAAATTCCTCGAATAGCTCCTCTACACACTAGCCCTTTTTCTGATGGAGCGTCTTCTTTATGAGCTTCTTGATTGTTTTGTTGGTAGCCTCCACCAGGCCATTGGTTTAGGGATGGGCCACTGAGGCAAAGCTAAGGTCGATTCCCAAGTTCTCGTAGAAATTTCTGAATAGAGCATTGTTAAACTGCTTCCCGAGGTCGGTGATGATGGTGATCAAGGTACCAAACCTACACACTACATTTGTTTTAACGAACCTGACAGTGTTTTCATCTGTGATTTGGGACAGTGGCTCCGTTTCCACCCACCGAGTGAAGCAGTCAATCACAATGAGTGCATGCTTGGCTTAACCTGGAGCGGTAGGAAGAGGTCCGATCAAATCAATCCCCATATCCATATGGGTATGGCGAGATGATTAATGATAGGCGTTTTGGTGTATGTGGTTCAAGCTCGAAGCCTATTGGCACATTCCACATGACTATACAAACGACTTTGTATCCTAGTGTATTGTTGGCAGTTGTATCCCATGAGAAGCACCTGGTATGGGGTGAACCTCTTTTAGTGCCCAGTTGGCACCATTAGGGTGTAGCCACTGGAGTAAAGGGAGAGATTTTCCCCACCTGTAGAGGTACCTTTCTACTAGGCAATAGCAAACAGAGATCCTTTTGACTTTGTGAGCTTGGTCAGGGTCCTCTAAAAGCTTTCCCTCTTGGAGGTAGGTGGCTATGGGATGGGGTCCATCCAGCATAGAGATCGATCAATTAGGCAGATTTCTTTACCTACTGCTATGTTGGATTGGGAGATCATCTGGAGAGGTACTCCCTTAGGTAGACCTTGCCCGCCCATTGGCAGCTATATTTGCTAAGACGTCTGTTGTATGATTCTATTGGCATGGTATCTGCTCAATCTTGTATCCCTTGAGATAAACGGTCATGTTATCCCCCTTAGCCTATTATAGATTGGTGACCTAGTTGATGACGAGCTGGGAATCGCTATTGACATGCAAGTAGTCTACCCCGAGCTAGAGGGCTATCCTTATTCTTGCCAGGTGGGCTTTGTATTTCGCCTCATTGTTTGTGTTTTGAACTAAAATCTAAGGCAATGACAATATTATGCTTTTCCTGGATCTATCATGAAATTACTGAAAGGAAAATCGCGTAGCGGAAGCGTGAAAAATTTATAAATTAGGGTTTCGGTATAAATAAAAATTTTCTCTTTATAATAACAAGAACCTTAACCCTAGATTAATTGATGTATATAAAAGTATCGTACCTTTTTCTCGTGACAATTGAACTAGTGTCGAATTGAATCCGTAAGATCTTCTAATCCAATCACGAACGTGAATCACCTAGGAGTGTGGGCTCCCTCTCTTTTAATTGTATATCTGAGGATGGAAAAAAATAAAATCTTTCTCTTTGTTTGTTACAATAATCCTCCTAGAAGAAAACAAAGAACGTCAGGTCACTTGTGAATTATCAATCAATTTGATTGAAACTCTCGTGAACCTTGATTCGATGTTGTACACAAAACCTTTTAATGTAAAGGTTACTAGTGTACTATCGAAAACTAAACGTTCTTTCTTCCTTTTCTTCTTTGACGAATCTCACTCTATTTCTTAGAGTTGATTGAGTTTTGTCTAGAGTAAAACAAATTTTTCTCCCTCAAAATTCTATGGTAGCAGAAATCTTCTCTCAAAAATACTAGGGCTAGCTGAAATTTCTCTCCAAGTTCAATTCTTATGGCTGGCCGAATTTTCTCTTGGAAATATATCAGGATTTCAAATCTGTAAGGACCTCAATTTTATGATTGACTTATTTCATAGCAAACCACACCACATTGGGGATGATTGTGTAATGGATAGCTTTGGTCCTCAATGGCAAGCTTCTAAGCATCTCCATGAGTTTAAGAGCAAAAGATATATTCACTTGACTTTGCCTCTTGAAGAGTTTAGGTGCACACACACACACCTCATGCATGCCTTGTTGATCTTGCATTTGTGTTGACATTGTTTATATGTGTGCATCTCTTCACAATCACACTTGCACTTCATTTATAGATTTAAGTGTGGTATTGTGTTGTGTTCAAGCTTGCACGATGATGTGCTTGCTTTAGCGCATTGAGTGACCATATGAGAAGGTCACATTATTCTCTTGATTTGGTTATATGGAGTAATGTGTCTAGTTTCAAAAGAGTGTATTTCAATGATTTAATGTTTTTCAAAACTGACCTTTGTATGGTCTTGTGACCATATCTTTTTATAAAATGATTCAAAATGAGTTTTGAAAATTTATGTACAAAGTAGACACCCATACCTTGACAACGGTATATTATTCATAATATTTCATGACCGTTTGGATTGGTTTTGAAATCTCCAAAGTGACCACAAAAACAGGGCATCTCTGTTGTTGTCCGTTTCTGACCTTTGATCGCTAAAATGACCATAACTTTTCTACAGACATCCAA
Source organism: Dipteronia dyeriana (assembly GCA_032871835.1). NCBI lineage: Eukaryota > Viridiplantae > Streptophyta > Magnoliopsida > Sapindales > Sapindaceae > Dipteronia > Dipteronia dyeriana. The sequence goes on along the minus strand of CM065296.1, from coordinate 18,058,921 downwards.
ATCATATTTTTTAAATAGGAGTAGAAATAAAACTTCATACCTTTCCAATGGTATATTATACGAAAGGTTTGGATGTCGTTTGGTCATGTTTTGGGTTGCTCGAAGCACGAGTTGTTGTGCTGTTTGGCGTGTACCGCGGCCTGGACCACTTTTTTTGCCATGCCTAGCCAGTGACCTAGGAAGCGGTAATGTCCAGCCATGCCATGCTCACAGACCGCGGTCTAGACACTTGCCTAGGCCGCGGCATGTACAGCGGTCGTGACAAAACTTTGTTTCCTTCATCCAAAACGATGTCATTTCACTTGGGCATTATAAATTCATCCTTAACTCATCTTCTTCACTTGAATGACTCTAAAAAACGAACCCCCCTAGAGTGTAAGAGAGAATTTCTTGAGAGAAAAAGCTTCATTAAAGCTTGATTAACTCTCCAAACCCAAAACCCATCTCCATCTTGCATCATTCTTCATCATATGAGCATGGGTGTTCTTGGTTTCATGATTAGGTAAGTAAGAACTTCATTGAATATCTTTTATTGTTCTTCTTACTCTAGATTAGGTGTTTATTGCATGATTAAATACCTAGACTCTAGTTATTGCATATATTTAAGAGTTTTGATAACATGATTGGGTTTGCTTGTTGATAGCTTGAATTTAGGATATATTTCCCCATCTTGCTAAGTCTCTATGCATTGCATTTAGAAATTATTGGTTAGGTTATATTGATTGCATTTTGATGATTGCATTTAATGGCCATGCCATGCTTAATGACAACATATGTTGAAATGGCTTTGTTTGATAAATATGATATAATGTTGTGTAACTATATCTAGTTAAGTCTTCATGAACATTCAATTAGACATTGATATCTAGGAATTGTACTTAGTGACATTCTTAAATTCCTAGATAAGCATTTAGTGTTTTGCCTAGCATTATTTGCATGTTTGAATATTTCATCATATTCACATAGGTTGTTGTACTCTTTATAGAGTCAAAGTCTTGTGGCTTCTAGATGAAGTTGCACAAGCAAGTCTAGTCTTGCAACCAAGGGTAGGTTCGCAAGCAATTGGTTGGGTATCCACTATAAAAGGTCCAAGGGGTAGAGTAGGAGGTGCTCACGCACAGAGTAGTGGATCAGAGGATAGCACTAGGGATTGAACCAAGAGTGGTGAGTGGCCGTATCCATAGCCTGAGGTTGTCGAGAGTGAGAGTGTGAGTATCACTTGAGGGTGTAACCTTTTATTCATATAGTGGATTTCTGTGACCAAGTGTGGCGCATTTAATAGTGAAATTCCCTTGATCTTTATAGTGTGAATATACCTAGAGTGGGGGGGGGGGGGGGGATAGGTATATGCTCCAATTTTTATCTTCTTTTAAAACAATGCAATTCTAATAATGCTTAATGAAAAGTGCAAACAATAACACACAATATTTACGTGGTAAAACCTCCAAAGAGGAAACATTCACGGGTTGATACCACAACCACCGGTAAAAGCAAATTCACTATTTCAAATAGAGTTACACATTCAAGCAATCACACATGCTCTACAAGCTTTCACTCTCACTCTATCTTGAACCTAATGATCTGCAAAGCTGACTTTCTATCCAAGACCCGCTGTCCCTAGGAAGATTCCTTGCTCACCTTTCCGGATCCTCCCGATCCTAGGCAAGACTTCTTGCTTGACTATCCAAGGCTTCACACCTCTAGCCAAGACTTCCTTGCTTGACAATCCGAGGCTTCACACCTCTTGCCAAGACTTCCTTAGTCAACAATCCGAGGTATCACACCTCTTGTTGAGACTTCCACTTGCTTAGCCATCCAAGTCCTCCCGACTCTAGCTAAGACTTACAAATGCTCAAATTAAAGAATCACTCTAAGATATGAGACTTTCTACCTCTTCACAAGGCATCTAAGTGATCATGAATGCAAATCGCAAACAAGCACTCAACATAGAAAATGATGATCAACAAATTCTATGGACATGCAAATAGATAGCTAGATTATGCTTTCAAAGATCAATCACAAATGCATCTAGACAACCTAAGCATGTTATCACTTAAGAACTAGATATAAAGATATCATCAATTGAAACAAAACCTAGTTCTTAGAAAATGAAATTAGATCTAGAAACAAACAATTAAGCATAAGAACACTGGATTTCTAGAAACAATTTCATGTTTATCAAGTTTAGCACAAATCATTCAATATATCACAAATCTAGCTAAACTTGAAAATCAAATCAGCAAACCATAAAATGATATCAAAATCATCCTAGTCATACTTGTTAATCAAATAACATCAATCAATAAGAAGATCTAAGAAGAAAACTAAGAAGAAGATGATTTTACCAACAAGGATGCAATCACGAACTGAAGATCAGATCACAATGAAAAGTGTAGACATTCTTTGGTTCTGAAAATGCTTGGGGTTTGTATAAATCTTCCAGATACTCAAAATCGGCTTTTGAATCAAGTGATTCGGAGTAGAAATGAAGAAGTTATCACAAAAACAAAAATCAAAATGTTGAGAGAAAAATTCTGCATTTGTTCTTCAATTTCTCAACTTGTTCTTATCTTTTGAAATGAGAGGGAATGAGAGGTTTTAAAGAGTGAAAAGACCAAATGACCAAAACACCCTTCTTCCTTAGTGTCTTCCCGAGATGGCGCGTGGGCATCTCGGGGCAGAACACACTTGGGGCCGAGATGGCCACGCGCCATCTCGGGTTGGTGCATGTTGATGGCTTAAGCCATCACACCTCACCCCTTGTGCTCTCCTCGCGTTCTTCGACCATTCTTTGAGGTTTAAACTCTGAATTCAAATCCGTTTGAAGATTACAAACCGGGAATCCCTCACGGACATGTTCATATAAGATACTCATCCCATAAAATAATTATTTGACTCGTTATACGAAGACGAAGACAATGTATGCAACATGAGTTGAAAGTGTAGTATCTTTTGACTTAAAACTCGAAATCAATAGTATGAGTAGCCAAAATGAATGGAACTCAATCAAGAATGATTTAAGACTAAATTCAAGTTCAACATCCAAGTTATACAAACATTTAAACAAACAAACACATTTAACACAAGAATGCAAACTACATAGAGATAGTCTCCAATCATGCATTTTCGAAAACATGTTACTTTCATACCAATGCATGAGCATTCGATCTTCAAGTGTGTGAAAGTGTTATACGAAATGATGCACTATGATGCAGGGACACAAATGTATGAATTATGTGTGTGTGTGCATATAATAATACACAACTAAGTAGGGACACATATGAATTAATTATGCGTGTGTGCGCCTACGCCTTGCAAGCGGAAGAAGGATCTCGATACCTTAACATCCAAGAATAATACCAATCCTCTTGAAGACGAACATTGCATCATGAGAAGTTGCTTTTCTTCCTTAAAGCTCTTATCATCATGAACCACTTAAGCAACTAAGCATTACAAAGAAATGAAGTTTTGTTATGGAATCAAGCCAACACAAATCTAGGACCTAACAATCTCCCCCTTTTTCTATTCCATGACAAAACCTCAACCTCACCATACAATGATCTCTCATAATCAATGTTGATTGCATTTTCACATCCTCACATTATAAAGAGATATTCCTAGACTAAAATGTCTTCATGAGTCTTTATGAATATCTTCACACATTCAAAGCACCTGTGGGATAAGAACAACCAAAAGAAATCTTCTACAAAGAAGATAAGTGAGATAAACAAACAATATACAAAAACCAAACAAAAGATCCCTTAACACTTCTTATCTCATGCGAACACAAGAATGTTCTCCCCCTTACTTTCTCCCCCTTAAGCCAAAATTTCTCCCACTTAATGGATTGTCTCCCCTTTTATATCAAAAGCAAGTAACATGGTGAGGAAACACTTTCTCCCCCTTTTTGACAAGGAATAGACAAAAACATATTACACAACCTAGAGAGATAAATGCCAATTGAAAATGTCTACAAGGGTATAAGGGATGCATAATGAAATCATGAGATAGTGAGCAAACAAGTTGTATAGAGAACTATGTTTAACAAACTAAGCTCCCCCTTAATATATGCTCCACATATTAATAAGCAAGGTAATTTGTTCACAAGGGAATAACACAATCACACATTTCAAGCAATAAAAGATAGTAAACCATTATTTTTCAACATTAACAAGAGAATCATAGATTTTCATTGTTCTCTCAAAAATAATCTCTCATTGCTAATGAATCAAGCACATTAAGGAAAAATGTGTGTGTGTGAAAAAGGCTTCAAGCATATATAAAAAGAGTGATTGTGATATCAATATGCAAACCACTTTAACACATATTCATCTAAAGCTTTTCCAATCAAGGTCAAACCGATTATCATCCGGATTTTTGCTTTAAAGAGAATAGATTTCAACATGTGAGCTTATGTGTGCATGTGGCTCGTCATTCCATTTATGTTTTTCAACCATAGCAATCACAATTTTCAACTATACTCCATTTTAAGCACTCCTCCATTTCTTTTTAGGCTTTGTATCAAAGATTTTTTTTTGAATGATTCTTTTTCAACACTTCTTTGATTTTTCTAACATAAACATATTCTCTTCATGACGGCTTTCATTCATCACAATGGTGTATCCCTTTCCTACATTGGGCGGCTTCACAACCAAGGTGTGTAGCCTTTTTCCATGAAAGAGCTCGTTGAGTTATATGTAGTGCCAAAGCAAAATGGATACTAATCATAGGTCATCTATCATGTACTAGACAATGAACTTCAAGATGCATCCATAATCTATATGCTTTCAAACTCAACTACTCAAATTTAAACATATAAGAGAAGCATTGGTGCACTTTTAAAAACAAGATTTTCAAAGACTTAAGTGCATGATCTAGAAGTGATAAATCTATTTTATCAAGATCATTACTTCTCACATGAGTAGCTCTCAAAGAAATAGATATACAATATAGTTTTGCTTATCAAGCCACTCATAACCACACACAATCATTAATCAACACAAATCATGCCAATGGATCTTCTAAGAGATACAAATCTCTCTTTATCCAAGGGCTTTGTGAACAAGTCCGCAAGTTGATTCTTAGTAGGCATATGTTAAAGAGTTACTATTGAATGTTCAACAAGAGTTACTATATGCTTTGTGCATGAGTGTTGAACCGGATTTTTAGAGATGTTAATGGCACTCATATTTTCACAATAGAGAGTCATTTTACCTTGATTTATCTCATAATCCTTGAGAATTTGTTTCATCCATAGAAGTTGTGTACAAGCACTTCCGCCCGTAATGTACTCGGCTTCGGATGATGAAAGAGTGACAGAATTTTGTTTCTTGCTTAACCAAGCAATCAAATTATTCCCCAAGTAAAAGCAACCGCCCGATGTGCTTTTACGATCATCAATGTTTCCTACCCAATCCGCAACACAATAGCCAACAAGAATATCATTAGTATCAAAGGAATAGAATAAACCAAGATTATGTGTTCCTTTTATATACCTAATGATTCTTTTAATGGCTTTCAAGTGAGATTCTTTTGGATTAGCTTGAAACCTAGCACACAAACCTACACTAAAACAAATATCCGGCCTACTTGCCGTTAGGTAGAGAAGGCTACCTATCATGCTCCTATAGAGACTTTGATCAACATTTTTTCCATTTTCATCTTTGTCAAGTTTTAATGTTGTACTCATAGGTGTTTCAAATTCTTTTCCACTTTCAAGGCAAAATTTCTTAACAATATTTCTAGCATATTTAGATTGAGACAACATGATACCATTGCTAGATTGTTTCACTTGCATGCCTAGAAAGTAATTAAGTTCACCTACCATACTCATTTCAAATTCTCTTGACATAACATTCACAAAATCATCAACCTTGGTTTTACATGTAGACCCAAACACTATATCATCAACATATATTTGTGCAACAAAAATGTCATTGTTATAATGCTTTACAAATAATGTTCTATCAATACCACCTCTCCTATATTGGTTGTCAATAAGATATTGAGTCAACCTATCATACCAAGCTCTAGGGGAAGGCCATAAAGAGTCTTTTTCAACTTAAACACATGATTAGGAAAGTGTGGGTCTACAAAACCCTTAGGTTGTTCAACATACACTTCTTTTTGAAGGTATCGATTGAGAAAAGCACTTTTGACATCCATTTGAAACAATTTGAATTTCTTAAGACATGCAATGGACAACAAAAGTCTAATGGACTCAAGATGTGCAACGGGTGCAAAAGTCTCATCAAAGTCTACACCCTCAACTCGAGTGTATCCTTGAGCCACTAGTCTAGCTTTATTTCTCACTATCTTGCCACATTCATCGGTCTTATTCCTAAACACCCGTTTTGTACCAATCACATTGATATCTTTTAGTCTAGGAACTAATGACCACACTTCATTCCTTTCAAATTGATTTAGTTCTTCTTGCATGGCATTAACCCAATATTCATCAATAATTGCTTCATTAATATTCTTGGGCTCAATTTGAGAAATGTAGCAAGCATATGAAATTTGGTTAGCTAGTTGCCTTCTAGTTCTAACCCTTTCATTCAAATCACCTATGATGTCTTGTTGGTAATGCATGTTCCTAAGTCTAGAATTAGAATTTTCAGCATCTTGTTGGTCATCATTCAAACCATTTTCTAACTCTTGACTTTTTTCTCTAGCAACACTACCATTATCATGATTATGACTATATTCACTTTCATCACAACTAGTCACATCAATAGGTGCTTTAGTGTCATTCAAAAAATGTTCTTTAAGTTTATTGGCACCATGATTATCACACAAATCAAGCATGCTAAGATCATCTATTTTGACATTAATAGACTCCATAATAGTCTTAGTTTTCAAGTTGAACACTCTATATGCACGACTATTATTAGCATACCCAAGAAAGAGACCAATATCACTTTTAGCATCAAACTTTTCTAAGTGATCTCTATCATTCAAAATAAAACACTTACTCCCAAAAGTGTGGAAGTAACTCACATTGGGCTTCTTGCCCTTCCAAAGTTCATAGGAGGTTTGTTTTGTGCTGGGCCTTCTAAAAACTCTATTACTGACATAACATGCGGTATTGACCGCTTCGGCCCAAAGTTTTCTTAGGACTTTCTTGCCATTGAGCATGACCCTAGCCATCTCTTGCAAGACACGATTCTTCCTCTCAACAATACCATTTTGTTAAGGAGTTCTAGGAGCCGAGAACTCATGTGAAATCCCATAATCATCACAAAACTCACTAAATCTAGCATTTTCAAATTCACACCCATGATCACTCCTAATTCGACATATTTTATTGATTCCAAGACCTTTTTCATTTTTAACTTGATTACAAAACTTCTTAAAGTAACCAAAAGTTTCGGTCTTGTCTCTAAGAAAATATACCCAAGCAAACCGAGAAAAATCATCAACACATACAAAAATGTATTTCTTGCCATTTATGCTTTCGTTTTGAATTGGTCCCATTAGGTCCATATGCACAAGTTCTAAGGGCTTCTTGGTAGCAAAATTAGTGTTATTTTTATGAGACACTTTTGTTTGTTTACCTAATTGACAAGGTTCACAAACACCATCAAGTTTTTTACCAAGACTAGGAAGACCTCTAACAATGTTATATTTCTCAAGCTTCTTTAAATCTTTATAATTCATGTGGCCATATCTTTCATGCCATAATTCAAGCTTGTTGCACTCATGTGCCATATTACATGTTAGTGGATCAACCTCTAAACAATAGCAGTTGTCCAAAGACCTTTTGACTATCAAAACAATTTTTCCCTTTTTATCAATTATCATGCACACATCCTTGTTAAAGCAAACTTCTTTAAAAATTTCACACAAGTGAGTGATGCTTATTAGATTAGCTTGTAGACCATCTATATACAAGGTGTCACGAAGTTTAGGCAATCCGAGGATACAAATTGTTCCCTTGCCTAGAACTTGCTTTTTGGTACCATCATCAAATGTAACCCATCCACCATCATTCATAAAAATATTCTTAAAGAATTCCTTGTTACCGGTCATATTCCTAGAGCAACCGCTATCTAGGTACCAACAATAGGATGAATTAGCTCTTCAAGCATATTGTGCAACCAAACATTGTGTTGTGTTTTTCTTGACCCAAATTTTCTTGACATGTTTCTCATTCCTACTTTTATTAACATGTTTGGACTTGTTTTTAGGCACATTGACTCCATTAGTCACATTTTCAAACAAATCAAACAAAGCATTATCAACTTTCGTATGCATAGTAGAACGAGGCACAACACAAGATTTAACAAACAAATCATCAACAAGTTTATTCTCAACATGCTTTTCCAAGGTCTTCTTAGGTCTAATTCAAGATCCATACATGGATGATTGCCTAGGACCATTCAAAGACATATCATGCAAATCATTGGTGATTCTACATTTACGAATGTATTCATAACATCTAGGTCTTACGTGTCCTACCATGTTGCAATAATGACAAATAGGTATGAATTTGAGAAGTTTACCATTTGCTTGAGCATTCAACTCATTTTGCCTTCTCACATTTTTACCTCTTTGGCGTGCAACACTAGATGTCTTGCCTTTTGCATTTGATGATGATGTAGCTTGTCTTTGGCATTGTTGAGTCTTTTTCTTGACTTTCATTGTTGATGTTGAGGCACCTCCGGTAGCATTCTTGGCTTTACCGTTAGAGAGTATACCTACACTTCAATTGCGACAAGCTTTGACAAAAGTAGATTTTTTAGATGAAGAAGTTGATATTTCATTAACATATCCTAAACCTCTTTTGTCACTTGAAGGCTTTACAACCTTAATGAGATTTTTCACTTTGTTAGAGCTAGATAACATCTTGTTAATCATCTCTTTAGCCTCATTAAGTTTGTCATTAAGCACTTTCTCTTGATTCCCATGCTCTTTTAGTTTTGCTCTAAGCACATTTTCAATTCTCCTAGCACGATCAAGAGATTCATCTCTTTGCTCAATTTCATGCTTCAAAATACTTAATCTATCATTGCTATCAATCAAGTTTTTCTCAAGATTAAGAATTTTGTCATTAAGATCAATAACACATTTTTAGCTACAATCATGATTTTCTAACTTCTTAGTGAGAGACTTATTGATCTTAGAAATTCTTTCAATTTCTTGAATAAGATCTTTGATCTTTTGATCATCTAAGTCAATAGACTTCTTTTCAACAAGAGAAGTCACAAAAGAATACATTTCTTTAATCATGACGAAACAAATGAAGATAACAAAACACTACAAAGAAGATCTATCTAAGTGTGTCTAGACACCTGCTCTGATACCAATAGAAATTCCCTTGATCTTTATAGTGTGAATATACCTAGAGGGGGGGGGGGGGGGGGGGGGTCAATAGATATATGCTCCAATTTTTATCTTCTTTTAAAACAATGCAATTCTAACAATGCTTAATGAAAATTGCAAACAATAACACACAATATTTACGTGGTAAAACCTCCAAAGAGAAAACATCCACGGGTTGATACCACAACAATCGGTAAAAGCAAATCCACTATTTCAAATAGAGTTACACACTCAAGCAATCACACATGCTCTACAAACTCTCACTCTCACTCTATCTTGAACCTAGTGATCTACTAAGCTGACTTCCTGTCCAAGAACCCCTTTCTGTAGGAAGATTCCTTGCTCACCTATCTGGATCCTCCCGATCCTAGGCAAGACTTCTTACTTGACTATCCAAGGCTTCACGCCTCTAGCCAAGACTTTCTTGCTTGACAATCCGAGGCTTCACACCTCTTGCAAAGACTTCCTTGCTCAACAATCTGAGGTCTCACACCTCTTGTCGAGACTTCCACTTGCTTAGCTATCCAAGTCCCCCCGACTCTAGCTAAGACTTACAAATGCTCAAATCAAAGAATCACTCTAAGATATGAGACTTTCTACCTCTTCACAAGGCATCTAAGTGATCATGAATGCAAATCGTAAACAAGCACTCAACATATAAAATGATGATCAACAAATTCTATGGACATGCAAATAGATAGCTAGATTATGCTTTCAAAGATCAATCACAAATGCATCTAGACAACATAAGCATGTTATCAACTAAGAACATAGATATAAAGATATAATCAATTGAAACAAAACCTAGTTCTTATAAATGAAATTAGATCTAGAAACAAACAATCAAGCATAAGAACAAAGGATTTCTAGAAACAATTTCATGTTTATCAAGTTTAGCACAAATCATTCAATATATTACAAATCTAGCTAAACTTGAAAATCAAATCAACAAACCACAAAATTATATCAAAATCATCCTATTCATACTTCTTAATCAAATAACATCAATCAATATGAAGGTCTAAGAAGAAAACTAAGAATAAGATGATTTTAACAACAAAGATGCAGTCACGAACTGAAGATCAGATCACAACGAAATATGTAGACATCCTTTGGTTCTGGAAATGCTTGGGTTTTGTATAACTCTTCAAGACACTCGAAATCGGTTTTTTAATCAAGTGATTCGGAGTAGAAATGAAGAAGTTATCATAAAAACAAAAATCGAAATGTTGAGAGAAAAATTCTGCACTTGTTCTTCAATTTCTCAACTTGTTCTTATCTTTTGAAATGAGAGGGAATGAGAGGTTTTAAAGAGTGAAAATACCAAATGACCAAAACACCCTTCTTCCTTAGTGTCCCCCCGAGATGGCGCATGGGCATCTCTGGGCAGAACACACTTGGGGCCGAGATGGCCACGCGCCATCTCGGGTTGGTGCATGTTGATGGCTTAAGCCATCGCACCTCACCCCTTGTGCTCTCCTCGCGTTCTTTGACCGTTCTTTGGTCTCAAAACTCCGAATTCAAATCCGTTTGAAGATTACGAACTGGGACTCCCTCACAGACATGGAAATATATGATACTCAACCCAGAAAATAATAATTTGACTCGTTATATGAAGACGAAGACAATATATGCAACATGAGTTGAAAGTGTAGTATCTTTTGACTTAGAACTCAAAATCAATAGTATGAGTAACCGAAATGAACGGAACTCAATCAAGAATGATTTAAGACTAAATTCAAGTTTAATATCCATGTTATACAAACATATAAACAAACAAACACATTTCACACAAGAATGCAAACTACATAGAGATAGTCTCCAATCATGCATTTTCCAAAACATGTTACTTTCAAATCAGTGCATGAGCATTCAATCTTCAAGTGTGTGAAAGTGTTATACGAAATAATGCGCTACGATGCAGAGACACAAATGTATGAATTGTGTGTGTGTACGCATATAATGATGCACAACTAAGCAGGGACACATATGAATGAATTGTGTGTGTGCACCTACGCCTTGCAGGAGGAAGAAGGATCTCGATACCTTAGCATCCAAGAATAATACCAATCCTCTTGAAGACTAACATTGCATCATGAGAAGTTACTTTTTTTCCTTGAAGCACTTATCATCACGAACCACTTAAGCAACTAAGCATTACAAAGAAATGAAGTTTTGTTATGTAATCAAGCCAACACAAATCTAGGACCTAACAATCTCCCCTAGGACCTAACAAACAGCCCGTGGTTTTTCCCATTTGGAGGGTTTCCATGTATACATCTTGTGTTATTTATATTTCTGCACCTTACACTTGATGTTGTATGTTTGTTTTATTGGGTGAATTTTGAATATTGACTAACCAAGAAAAATTGGTAATTGACTTTCTTAGGGAATTTTCAGTATCCTTTCCTAAGAAGGATTTACTTGGTTGTTAAAAATCTTTTCCTTAGGTGGATTTACTTGGTGGTTAAGAATCCTTTTCAAAGAAGAATTCTACTATACACCAAGACTCCTAATCCAACTCAATAGTGTATTTGTAACCATATTAAAGATTTCCTAATTTGTCTAGATAAATAATTCCCTTTATTTATCTACTTATCAAATATAGTCTTCAATATTAATTATACTACCAACAATAGTATAATATTAGGAGACCAACTTCAACTCGAAAAAAGATTTTGACTTTTAATTAAATAATTAATTAATTAGCAAATTAATTAATTTCTATTTAATTAAATAATAAAATAAAAAAACAATATATTAAGCTATTTTATATAGCCTTGCCGCCCAACACATATATGGGCCAATATATTATTTTTCATATTTCATTAAATCCATTGGACCTTAACAAAAAGTCCACATATGAACTAGACCCATTCTTACAAAAGAAACAAGTCCACATGCCTTAATACAATTCTATATGGACCCCTAAATTGCTCCGAAAGAATATATCAAGTGATCCATTCAAGTTCGTGTGGATTGGGGATCTTGGCGGGCTATCTAAATTTAAGCTCCAATAGACACAACCCAATCATAATCAACAAATGATTCACTTAGGTCCGATCTATTAATTATAGTTCATTCCACTAAGGAACTAAAATTGAACTCTTAAATAAAGATATAATAAGTTAATATTTCTCATTCATACCCTAGACAATCATTATGGAGATGGTGTCTCCTCGTGACGAATACTAGTAATTGACAAGTGTAGGAAAAAAATGGTTTAGAAACAAAACAGAAGCGTGAGAAAAAGGAGATTAGGGTTTGCGTATAAATAAAAAAATTTCCGTTTTATGCAACGTGAACCTTAACCCTAGATTAATTTTTGTATATAAAAGTATCGTACCTTTATCGCGTGACGATTGAACAAGCGCCAAATTAATTCCGCAAGATCTTCCAATCCAATCACGAACGTTAATCACCTATGAGTGTGAGCTCCCTTTCTTTAAATTGTATTCCTGAGGATGGAGACAGAAAATATCTTTTCTTTGTTAGTTACAAATATCCTCTAAGAGAAAAATCCAAGAACATCCGGTCAATTGTGAATTATCAATCAATTTGATTGTAACTCGCGTGAACCTTTATTCGATGTTGTACACAAAACCCTTTTGATGTAAAGGATATTAGTATACTATCGAATACAAAAACGTTCCCCTTTTTTCTCTGCTTGGCCGAATTCACACACTATTGCTTAGAGATTATTGAATTTTGTCTAGAGTAAAATCATATTTTTCTCCCTCAAAATTCAATAATGGCCGAATTCTTCACTAAGAAAAATATAGCTTGGCCGAAATTCACCTCTAATGTCTTAGGGCTGGCCGAATTCATCATCCACATATATATATAGGTTCATAAATCCTTTCCTAAGAAGGATTCACTTGGTTGGCAAGAATCCTTTCCTTAGGTAGATTTATTTGGTAGTTAGAATCCTTATCTAAAAGGAAAACTATCCTATCCTATATTACATGTGGTGACCGAATTTCCCTTGTTTGAAGTAGATTAGGAGTGTTTTAATCTTTCCTAAGAAAGATTACATAAAGGACAAGAATCCTATCCTTAGGTAGATTAACTTGGTGGTTATGAATCCTTTTCAAATAAGAATTCTACCACTAAGTAGTTTTACTTGGTGACCAAGAATCCTTTTCCAAAAAGAATTCTTTCCTACACCAAGACTCCTAATCCTACTAAATAGTGTGTCTGTAACCATATTAAAGACTTACTAATTTGATTAGATAAATAACTACTTTTATTTATCTACTTATCAAATATAGTCTTTAACATTAACTATACTACCAACAATAGTATAGTTTTAGGAGACCATCTCCTAATAAGAAAAGATTTTGACTTTTAATAAAATAATTAATTAATCAACAAATTAATTAATTTCCATTAAATTAAATAATAATAAAATGAAAATAATAAATTAAAGCTATTCACCATAGCCTTAGCCGCCCATACCTAGTATAAAGGCCATATATTATTTTTCTCATTTTATTAAATCCATTGGACCTTAATAAAAAGTCCACATGTGAAATAGACCTATTCTTACAAAAAGAAACAAGTTCACATGCCTTATTACAATTCTAGATGAACCCCTATTGGTCCGGTAGAATATATTAAGTGATCCATGCAAGTTCGTGTGGATTGGGGATCTTGGCGGGCTATCTAAATTTAAGCTCCAATAGACACAACCCAATCACAATCAACAAATGATTCACTTAAGTCCAATCTATTTAATTAAGTTGATTGCACTAAAAAACTAAAATCGAACTATTAAATAAATATAGAATAAGTTGATGTTACTCATTCGTACCCTAGACAACCGTATTGGAGAAAGTGTATCCTCGTGAAGAAAACCAGTAATCGCCAAGAGCTCATAGACTGCCTATAGGTCTCGAAGTTACCATATTTACTCATATGACCACATTTTAAACTTAGATATTTTGACTTGTCCAGAAGCCATGTTTCAATAGACACTATTGAAAACTTAACGTTAAGATTTAATATTCAATACCTCAAAACATCCATATGATGGTATTCTACTCTCATTCAAGAAATGGAGCCACGATGTCCATATCTATAAATGAAGTCCTCTATCGATTAACAAATTAATACCACCAAACTATCGAGGATAGACTATGCTATATAATCGTACTCATTGATAGCTCAAATGATAACACTTGTAGCTATAAGTCCATCATTTATCTCAGGATTAAGATAGACTCTCCGATTGTCTTCAAATGAAAACTTTTATCCATTGACGGTTCTAGATAAAGTATTTTATTTTGATCCTATTCAATGCACCCAGTGCACTAGATTCTTTTGCCCAAAGACACCACATTTTGATAATTTTAGACTCATCATAACACATTTGATCCCACTCAAATGCTAGCAAAAGAATCTACAACTTTGACAAGATAAAGACGCCCAACCTTCTATCTTAAGTTGTGAATATTATTCAAGACTAACTAAAGAATTGTGTCTACCTCATACATATCTAGATGTATGAACAATTCTTCTTTTCTTATAGTCTTTTGACCTTATGATTATTTACTTTTGACAATTATAATGATTAAACTATAAATGCTATAAGATTTTTTAAACTAGAAATCACTTTATTCATATGAAAATATTGTTAATTACAATATTACACTCTTTCTATTGAGCATAATCCTAACAATCTCCCACTTGCTCTATAGCAAATGTGTCATATCTCTCATCTCCATGTTCTCTAGATGCCCATCAAAACTCTTTTGAGGAAGAGCTTTTGTAAAGGGATCCGTTAGATTTTCTTCTGACGTGATCTTGGTAATCGTCACGTCACCCCTATGCACAATTTCCCTTAGAAGGTGATACTTTCTTTCAATGTGTTTCCCTCTCTTATGACTTCTTGGTTCTCTCGAAATATCCTTAAGTGCTGTAAACTAGGCTTTCGCCCAGTCCACAACTCATGGGGTGTTTTATGAACCGACTTAGATGGTACATCGTTTAGAATATACATGGCAGTTTGTAAAGCATATCCCCAAAAAGAACTATGGAGCGTTGAATAACTCAACATAAACCTAACCATATCCAAAAGAGTTCTATTTCTCCTTTCAGCCACCTCATTTTGTTGTGGTGTGCCTGGTGCAGAAAGCTGAGAAATTAGTCCATTATCAATAAGATATTACTGAAACTCACCAGATAGATATTCTCCACCACGATCGGACCTCAAGATTTTTATGCGTTTCTCAAGCTGATTTTCTACTTCAGCTTTAAATGCTTTGAACATATCAAAAGCATCCGACTTATGTCTTATGAGATACACATAGCCAAATCTTGAGTGATCATCCGTGAAAGTGATGAAGTACTCATATCCACCTCTAGCTTGAATGCTCATAGGTCCACAAACATCAGTTTGTGTTAATCCTATACATTCAATGGCTCTTGCGCCTTTGGTCGTAAACGACCTTTTGGTCATTTTACCTTCCAAACAAGATTCACAAGTTGGTAGATCATCAACCTTTAAGTCACTTAGAGGTCCGTCACATACCAAACTTTTAATCTTATTAAGGTTAATATGACCTAGGTGCAAATGCCATAGGCAGGTTTCATCTTTTGATAATTTTACTCTTTTATGATTGGGTTCCATTGATTCCGTGTCAAACAAGTGAGAGATATTTCCATGCAAATAGAATAAACCGTTTTCCAATGTACCTTTGCAAACAAATTTGTTATTCTTACTAATAATAAAACCTTTTATTAAAAGTAACCGAATATCCAAATTTATTTAAACAAGAGACCGAAATTAAATTCCTATTGAATTGTGGTACATAATAAACGTTTATTAAATCTAAATGCCTATAAGAATCGAAATTGATTCTAATAACTCCCACTATACTAGTAGACACCAACGATCCTTTGCCTAATTGCAAGTTGAATTCATTCTTATTCATTCTATTTCTTTTGACCTATTTCACCACAAAGGAAACACTTTCCTTTGATCTTGGTTACTTTCTTGGTCTCCTTCTAAGAAGGCCCAGGTTGCTTTTTCCTCTGTTATTACTTGACCTTCTGACAGGTCTTAACAATAGCAACTTTACCAACCATATGAATCCCTTTCTAGAGACATCATAATATCGGCAGCAGTCTCTATTCCTTCATGTTACTGTTGCAACACGTTGGAAATGATAGCCATAATGTAACGACATTTAGCCATCTCATCTAAAGACTTCCACTACTGATACTCATCTCTTTGCTCCTGAGTAGATTCCTTAGTTTTGGTGGTTAAGGAATATACAGAATGAACTTAAACTTTTCAATTTGCAACAACAACCCAATATTCCTTTTCCATGTGACATAATTATCATCAGTTAAAGTATTATCTTTTAGGATATTGATTAGGGATGGGGTCATGATTTCTTTTTAATAACAAAAATTATATAAGTAAAAAATCATGATATAGCACTTTTGAATATTTATTTTGAATTAAAAAAATAATTCAATCGAAAAAATTCAACGGTGATCCAACACTCATAAATGTCACGCCTCCTTTGGGAGTTCGCAATATTTACTAGTTGGACTAGGTCCCACCTGATTATTAACAAAAAAAAAACAACGTTTTATTTTTAACCTTGTGATTTTATTAACAAGAACTCTTGGGAGGATATTAATAAACTCACATTGAGTGTGTTACCAAGTTATCGACCTTCAATATAATCCCTCACGAATATCCCTCATTTGGGAGTAGATATCGTTTGGGCTAATTGTCTAGTATATCCTTGTAAGGAAGTATCTTGCTAAATTCCATTCATGAATACCTCTTGGGAGGTTATTCATGAAACATAAAGCTCAACTAAACTTGGAGGCCGTAGGTTTTCCAAAACACCTTCTCCCACTCAATTGTTTAAGGCGTGTGATCGAATTCCAAGGAATGATTTAGCAAGTTATCTATATGCCAATTTAGATACTTAAACCGTTCAATGCATGTTCATACCAAAAAAGATATATGAGTGGCACTCCTATTCTATATGACATGTTATCAAACAATGACAAACATTGCAATATTTACAAAAATATAAATAGCTACAATTTTGGTCCATCCTAGAAAAACAAGTAAATTACATTTATCTTGGAATACAAGAACTCTTTCTTGGCGAACAAGTCTTCACGTGACCTTCATCTTTCGGACTCCCTCGGCTACCTCCCATGGGCGTGCGCACCCCTTTGCCCTTACCCATGGGCATGCGCATGTCACAAGCCCATAAAGGGCTGCCATGCGCATCCCATGGCTACAACAAGGGCTGCCGTGTGCAGCCCATGCCACAACAAACGTGGCTACGTGCTCTTCGCACGCACGTTCATTGTTACCGCTCGCACGGTCCCAAACTTGTTCCGGTTACTCCTTATTCTTCAAACCTTCGATTCTTCGAAACTTGAATGTATTACAGAAGAATTTACATAACAAAATACTGCAATTTTTTTTATTACAACAACAAAATAAAAAACTTAGCAACTACCAAGAAGAAAATTATGGCGATAATAGACCACCCTTCTTGTAACAATCCTAAAACAAAATTACATTGAAATTCTAGGCCCAAAATTGAGCAATAACAATCCACATATAAAACATATATATATATATATCCATACATCCCAATGTAAATATATATCTGAATACCTAGAGTGTCATCACTTTCTAAAACATGCATATATACAATAAAAGAAAAAGATTCAAGAACACATACGTCAATTAATCAAAGGTACAACCAGGCTCTGATAAAAATTGTAGGGAAAAAATAGTTTAGAAACGCAACGGAAGCGTGAGAAAAATAAGATTAGGGTTTGCGTATAAATAAAAAAAATTCCCTTTTATGCAACGAGAACCTTAACCCTAGATTAATTTATGTATATAAAAGTATCGTACCTTTATCGTGTGACGATTGAACAAGCACCAAATTAATTCCGCAAGATCTTCCATTCCAATCACGAACGTGAATCACCTAGGAGTGTGGGCTCCCTTTCTTTAAATTGTATTCCAGAGGATGGAGACAAAGCAAATATCTTTTCTTTGTTAGTTACAAATATCCTCCAAGAGAAAACTCCAAGAACATCTGGTCACTTGTGAATTATCAATCAATTTAATTGTAACTCGCGTGAACCTTGATTCGATGTTGTACACAAAACCCTTTTGATGTAAAGGATATTAGTATACTATCGAATACAAAAACGTTCCCCTTTTTTCTCTACTTGGCCAAATTCACACACCATTGCTTAGAGATGATTGAATTTTTTCTAGAGTAAAATCTGAATTTTCTCCCTCAAAATTCTATGATGGCCGAATTCTTCACTAAGAAAAATATAGCTTGGCCGAAATTCACCTCTAATGCCTTAGGGCTTGCCGAATTCATCATCCACATATATATAGGTTCATAAATCCTTTCCTAAGAAGGATTCACTTGGTTGGCAGTAATCCTTTCCTTAGGTAGATTTATTTGGTAGTTAGAATCCTTATCTAAAAGGAAAACTATCCTATCCTATATTACATGTGGTGACCAAATTTCCCTTGTTTGAAGTAGATTAGGAGTGTTTTAATCTTTCCTAAGAAAGATTACTTGATGGACAAGAATCTTATCCTTAGGTAGATTAACTTGGTGGTTATGAATCCTTTTCAAATAAGAATTCTACCACTAAGTAGTTTTACTTGGTGACCAAGAATCCTTTTCCAAAAAGAATTCTTTCCTACACCTAGACTCCTAATCCTACTCTATAGTGTGTGTGTAATCATATTAAAGACTTCCTAATTTGATTAGATAAATAACTCCTTTTATTTATCTACTTATCAAATATAGTCTTTAACATTAACTATACTACCAACAATAGTATAGTTTTAGGAGACCATCTCCTAATAGAAAAGATTTTGACTTTTAATAAAATAATTAATTAATCAACAAATTAATTAATTTCCATTTAATTAAATAATAATAAAATAAAAATAATATATTAAAGCTATTTACCATAGCCTTTGCCGCCCATACCTAGTATAAAGGCCATATATTAATTTTCTCATTTTATTAAATCCATTGGACCATAATAAAAAGTCCACATGTGAACTAGACCTATTCTTACAAAAAGAAACAAGTTCACATGCATTATTACAATTCTAAATGAACCCCTGTTGGTCCGGTAGAATATATTAAGTGATCAATGCAAGTTCGTGTGGATTGGGGATCTTGGCGGGCTATCTAAATTTAAGCTCCAATAGACACAATCCAATCACAATCAACAAATGATTCACTTAGGTCCAATCTATTTAATTTTAGTTCATTCCACTAAAGAACTAAAATTGAACTCTTAAATAAAGATTGAATAAGTTGATGTTACTCATCCGTACCCTAGACAACCTTATTAGAGAAAGTGTATCCTCGTGAAGAATAACAGTAATCGCCAAAAGCTCATAGACCGCTTATAGCTCTCCATGATACCATATTTACTCATATGACCATATTTTGAACTATGATATTTTGACTTGTCTAGAAGCCATGTTTCAATAGACACTATTGAAAACTTAACGTTAAGATTTAATATCCAATACCTCAAAACATCCATATGATGGTATTCTACTTTCATTCAAGAAATGGAGCCACGATGTCCATATCTATAACTGAAGTCCTCTATCGATTAACAAATGAATACCACCAAACTATCGAGGATAGACTATGCTATATAATCGTACTCATTGATAGCTCAAATGATAACACTTGCAACCATAAGTCCATAATTTATCTCAGGATTAAGATAGACTCTCCGATTGTCTTCAAATGAAAACTCTTATCCATTGATGGTTCTAGATAATGTATTTCATTTTGATCCTATTCAATGCACCCAGTGAACTAGATTCTTTTGCCCAAAGACACCACACTTTGATAATTTTAGGCTCATCATAACACATTTGATCCCACTCAAATGCTAGCAAAAGAATCTACAACTTTGACAAGATAAAGGCGCCCAACCTTCTATCTTAAGTTGTGAATATTATTCAAGACTAACTAAAGAATTGTGTCTACCTTATACATGTCTAAATGTATGAACAATTCTTCTTTTCTCATAGTCTTTTGACATTATGATTATTTACTTTTGACAATTATAATAATTAAACTATAAATGCTATAAGATTTGTTAAACTAGATATCACTTTATTTATATGAAAATATTGTTAATTACAATATTACACTCTTGCTATCGAGCATAATCCTAACACCAAGAGCTCATTAACCACCTATAACTCTCCAAGTTACCATATTTACTCATATGACCACATTTTGAACTTGGATATTTTGACTTGTCTAGAAGCCATGTTTCAATTAACACTATGATTCAACGTTAAGATTTAATATCCAATACCTTAAAATATCCATATGATGGTATTCTACTATCATTTAATAAACTGAGCCACGATGTCCATATATATAAATGAAGTCCTTTATCGATTAACAAATGAATACCACCAAACTATAGAGGATAGACTATGCTATATAATCGTACTTATTGATAGCTCAAATGATAACACTTGCAACCATAAGTCCATCATTTATCTCAGGATTGAGATAGACTCTCCGATTGTCCTCAAATGAAAACTTTTATCCATTAACGGTTATAGATATAGTATTTCATTGTGATCCAATTCAGTGCACACAATGCACTAGATTCTTTTGCCCAAAGATTCCACACTTTGATGATTTTAGACTTATCATAACACATATGATCCCACTCAAATGCTAGTAAAAGAATCTACAACTTTAACAAGATAAAGGTGCCCAACCTTTATCTTAAGTTGTGAATATTATTCATGACTAACTAAAGAATTGTGTCTACCTCATATATATCTAGATGTATGAACAATTCTTCTTTTCTCATAGTCTTTTGACCTTATGATTTTTTACTTTTGACAATTATAATAATTAAACTATAAATGCTATAAGTTTTGTTATATTGGAAATCACTTTATTAATATGAAAAGATTGTCAAATACATTATTATACTCTTGCTATCGAGCATAATCCCAACAATCTCCCACTTGCTCTATAGCAAATGTGTCATATCTCTTATCCCCATGTTCTCTAGATGCCCATCAAAACTCTTTTGTGGAAGAGCCTTTGTAAAGGTATCCGCTAGATTATTTGCTGACGCGATCTTGGTAATCGTCACGTAACCCCTATGCACAATTTCCCTCAGAAGGTGATTCTTTCATTCAATGTGTTTCCCTCTCTTATGACTTCTTGGTTCTCTCAAATTAGTCACTGCTCCACTATTGTCACAATAGAAAGTGATATGCTTATTCGTATCAGGAACCACTTCCAAGTCAATAAAGAATTGGTGGAGCCAGTTAGCCTCGCATGCGGCAACATACACAGCTTCCATGGTGGAATTAGCAATACAAGATTAAATGATACTTCTCCATATGACTGTCCCTCCTCCAATAGTAAACACAGATCCCGATGTTGATCTCCTAGAGTCAAAATCTGACTGAAATTTAGAATCTGTATACCCAATGGGGAATTAAATACCCTCTAGAGTATACAAGCATATAATCTCTCGTTCTTCTAAGATACGTTAAAATATGCTTGACAGCCGTCCAATGATCAAAACCAAGTTTCGATTGAAACCTGCTAACTATGCCCCCAACAAAATAAATATCGGGTCTAGTACAAAGATTGCATATATGAGACGTCCAACTGCCGATGCATATGGAACCCTACTCATAAATTATTCTTCATGCTCATTCTTATGAACTTGTTACTTAGAAAGTTTGATTCCATGTCTGAAAGGTAACATACCATTCTTGGAATCTTGCATGGAAAACCTAGAAAAGATTTTATCTATGTATGAAGCTTGGGATAATGCAATCGTTCTATTATTTCTATCCCTTATGACTTGGTTACCAAGAATATAACTTGCTTCTCCTAAGGCCTTCATATCAAACTGTTTTGCTAACCATTCTTTTATTGATTTCAAAACACCTACATCGTTTCCGATGAGTAGTATATCATTTACATAAAAAGCTAAGAAAACCAACTTGTCGCCTTTAATCCTTTTGTATGCACAAGGTTCGTCAAGGTTTTGAATAAATCCAAAACTTTTCACGGCTTGATCGAACCTTATGTTCCAGGATCTGGATGCTTGCTTCAATCCATAAATGGATCTTTGCAACTAGCATACCCTTTCCTCTTGGCCTTTTTCAAAGAATCCTTCTGGTTGCATCATGTAGATGCTTTCGTCAAGACTTCCATTAAGGAAAGCTATCTTGACGTCCATTTGCCAAATCTCTAGGTCTAGAGATGCCGCAATGGATAAAAGTATCCTTAACGATTTAAGAATGGCCACAAGAGAGAAGGTTTCTTCATAATCAATACCTTTCTTCTGCGTATAACCTTTAGCTACCAATCTAGCTTTAAAGGTTTCCACCTTTCCATCCAATGTACCTTTGCAAATAATTTTGTCATTCTTACAAATAATAAAAGCTTTATTAAAAGTAACCGAATAACCAAATTTATTTAAACAAGAAACTGAAACTAAATTCCTCTTGAATTAAGGTAAATAATTAATGTCTATTAATTCTAAATGTCTACAAGAATCTAAACTAATTCTAATATCTCCCACTGAACTAACAGACACCAACGCTCCATTGCCTAAACTCAAGTTGAATTCGTTCTCATTAAGCCTTCTCCTTTCCTTGAACCCCTGTAAGGAAAAACAAACATGATTAGTGGCTCCAGAGTCTATGATCCAAGAATCCGCCAAAAAACATGTTTCAAGATAATTAATATTACCTTCTTCCTTCTTGTCTTGAGACTTTGGGCAATTTCTTTTCCAATGTCCCTTTTAACCATAAAAGAAACACTTCCCTTTGATCTTGGTTACTTTCTTTGTCTCCTACTTCATAGGTCCTAGTTGCTTTTTCATTTGTTATTTCTTGACCTTCTTACAGGTCTTATTAGGAACAACTTTACCTACGGTATGAATCTCTTGACTCTTGCCTTTCACAAGGATTTTTCCGCGCTTTGAACATCTTGCATCAGGCCTTGTAAGGTCTATTCCTTATTATTCAAGGTGTAGTCCAACTTGAATTGATCAAAGAAATCCGATAGTGAGTTTACAATCATGTCAATTTTGGTCTCACCATCTATCTCAACATCATTCAGTTCAATGTTGAGATGTGCTATGACTTTCATCATGTGATTTTTCACACCCTGTCTAGGTTTCATCCTAAGATTCATAAAAGCAGTCACTGCCTCTCTCTTAGTCATCCTAGACCTCATAGCAAACATCTTTTCTAGAGACATCATTATATCAGCAGGAGTCTTCATTCCTTCATGTTGCTGTGGCAACACGTCGGAGATGGTGGCCATAAAGTAACATTTAGCCATCTCATCGGAAGACTCCCACTGCTGATCCTGAGTAGATTCATTAGTAGGAGTAGGTGGTTTAGGAGTGCACAGAATGAACTTATGCTTTTCGGATTGCAATAAAATCCCAATTTTCCTTTTCCATGTGACATAATTATTACCAGTTAAAGTATTGCTTTTAGGATGTTGATTAGGGATGGGGTCATGAATTCTGAACAATAACAAAAATTATATAAGTAAATAATCATGATAAAACACTTTCAAATATTTATCTTGAATTAAATAAAATAATTCAATCATAAAAATTCAACGGTGATCCAACACCCATAAATGTAACGCCTTCTTTGGGAGGTCGCAATATTTACTATTTTGACTAGGTCCCACCTAATTGTTAACATAACAACCAACGTTTTCAATTTTAGCCTTGAAATTTTATTAACAAGAACTCTTGGGAGGATATTAATAAAATTACATTGAGTGTGTTACCGAGTTATCGACCTTCAATATAATCCCTCACGGATATCCCTCCTTTGGGAGTAGATATCGTTTGGGCTAATTGTCTAGTCTATCCTTGTAAGGAAGTATCTTGCTAAATTTCATTCATGAATACCTCTTGGGAGGTTATTACACAAAACATAAAGCTCAGCTAAACTTGGAGGCCGTAGGTGTTCCATAACACCTTCTCCCACTCAAATATTTAAGGCGTGTGATCAAATTCCAAAGAATGATTTACCAAGTTATCTAGATGCGAATTTAGATACCTAAACCATTTCTATGCATGTTCATACCAAAAGAGATATATGAGTGGCACTCCTATTCTATATGACATGTTATCAAACAATGACAAACATTGCAATATTTACAAAAAATATAAATAGTTACAATTTTGGTCAATCCTAGAAAAGCAAGTAAATTACATGTCTTGTAATATAAAAAACTTCTTTCTTGGCGAAACAAGTCTTCACGCGACCTTCATCATTTGGACTCCCTCGTCGCAGCCCATGCTACAACAAAAGTGGCAGTGTGCTCTTTGCACTCACGTTTGTTGCTACACCTCGCACGGTCCCAAACTTGTTCCGGTTGCTTCCAATTCTCCAAACCTTCGAGTTTTCGATACTTGAATGTATTACAAAAGAATTTTAAATAAAAAAATACTGTATTTTTTTATTACAATAAAGTGCAGTTTTTTTTATTACAAAAAAAAATAAAAAATTAGCAACTACCAATAAGGAAATTATGGCCATGATAGACCACCCTTCTTGTTACAATCTCAAAACAAAAATACATTGAAATTCTAGGACCAAAATCGAGCAATAACAATCCACATATAAAACATATATATATATCCATACATTCCAATTTAAATATATATGTGAATACCTAGAGTGTCATCTCTTTCTAAAACATGCATATATACTATAAAAAGAAAAAGATTCACGTACACATATATCAATTAATCAAGGGTACAACCTATCTCTGATACTAATTGAAGGGAAAATCGTGCAGCGGAAGCATGAAAAATTTATAAATTAGGGTTTCGGTATAAATAAATTTTTTCCCTTTATAATAACAAGAACCTTAACCCTAGATTAATTGATGTATATAAAAGTATCGTACCTTTTTCTCGTGACGATTGAACTAGCACCGAATTGAATCCTTAAGATCTTACAATCCAATCACGAACGTGAATCACCTAGAAGTGTGGACTCCCTCTCTTTTAATTGTATACCTGAGGATGGAAACAAACAAAATCTGTATCTTTGTCAGTTACAATAATCCTCCAAGAGGAAAACAAAGAACGTTAAATAACTTGTGAATTATCAATCAATTTTATTGAAACTCGCATGAACCTTGATTCGATGTTGTACACAAAACCTTTTAATGTAAAGGCTACTAGTGTAGTATCGAAAACTAAACGTTCTTTCTTTCTTTTCTTCTTTGTCGAATCTCACACTATTTCTTAGAGTTGATCAAATTTTGTCTATAGCAAAACAGAATTTTCTCCCTCAAAATTCTATGGTAGCTGAAATCTTCTCTCAAAAATACTAGTGATGGCCGAACTTTTACTTATATATATAGGGTTGGCTGAATTTTCTCTTGGAAATATATTAGGATTTCAAATCCATTCCTAAAAAGGATTTACTTGGTTGTTAAGAATCCTTTTCTTATGTGGATTTACTTGGTGGTTAAGAATCCTTTTCAAAGAAGAATTCTACTCTACACCAAGACTCTTAATCCAACTCAATACTGTATTTGTAACAATATAAAAAGATTTCCTAATTTGACTAGATAAATAATTCCTTTTATTTATCTACTTATCAAATATAGTCTTTATTATTAATTATACTACCAACAATAGTATAATATTAGGAGACCAACACCTACCAGAAAAAAGATTTTGACTTTTAATCAAATAATTAATAAATCAAAAAATTAATTAATTTCTATTTAATTAAATAATAGAATAAAAAAACAATATATTGAGCTATTTTATATAGCCTTGCCGCCCAACACATATATATGGGCCAATATATTATTTTTCTAATTTTATTAAATCCGTTGGACGTTAACAAAAATTCCACATGTGATTTAGAGCCATTCTTACAAAAGAAACTAGTCCACATGCCTTAATACAATTCTAGATGGACCCCAAATTGGTCCGCTAGAATATATCAAGTGATCCATTCAAGTTCGTGTGGATTAGGGATCTTGGCAGGCTATCTAAATTTAAGCTCCAATAGACACAACCCAATCACAATCACAATCAACAAATGATTCACTTAGGTCCGATCTACTAATTTTAGTTCATTCAACTAAAGAACTAAAATTGAACTCTTAAATAAAGATAGAATAAGTTAATATTTCTCATTCGTACCCTAGAAAATCTTAATGGAGATGGTGTATCCTCGTGAAGAATACCAGTAATCGCCAAAAGCTCATAGACAGCCTATAACTCTCCAAGTTACCATATTTACTCATATGACCACATTTTGAATTTGGATATTTTG
The DNA here is from genome assembly GCA_032871835.1 of Dipteronia dyeriana. NCBI lineage: Eukaryota > Viridiplantae > Streptophyta > Magnoliopsida > Sapindales > Sapindaceae > Dipteronia > Dipteronia dyeriana. Next base: position 18,032,205 of record CM065296.1, on the reverse strand, counting down.
ACTTGTCAAGAAGCCATGTTTCAATAGACACTATTGAAAACTTAACGTTAAGATTTAATATCTAATACCTCAAAACATCCATATGATTGTATTCTACTCTCATTTAATAAATATAGCCACGATGTCCTTATCTATAAATGAAGTCATCTATCGATTAACAAATGAATACCACCAAACTATCGAGGATAGACTATGCTATATAATCGTACTCATTGATAGCTCAAATGATAACACTTGCAACCATAAGTCCATCATTTATCTCAAAATTGAGATAGACTCTCTGATTGTCTTCAAGTGAAAACTTTTATCCATTGACGATTCTAGATAAAGTATTTCATTGTGATCCAATTCAATGCACCCAGTCCACTAGATTCTTTTGCCCAAAGACACCACACTTTGATGATTTTAGACTCATCATAACACATTTGATCCCACTCAAATGCTAGCAAAAGAATCTACAACTTTGACAAGATAAAGGTGTCCAACCTTTATCTTAAGTTGTGAATATTATTCAAGACTAACTAAAGAATTATGTCTACCTCATACATATCTAGATGCATGAACAATTCTTCTTTTCTCATAATCTTTTGACCTTTTATTTATTTACTTTTGATAATTATAATAATTAAACTATAAATGCTATAAGATTTGTTAAACTAGAAATCACTTTATTAATATGACAAGATTGTCAAGTACATTATTATACTCTTGCTATCTAGAATAATCCCAAAAAATACCGGCCTCTCCCCTAACTTATCTAGATGCCCCATCGGTGAAGAGGATCCAAGGATTGTAGTCGACCTCTCCCCTAACTTTCTCTGAATTTGGACACGCCTTCACTGGAGCATCAGAGTTGAGAGGTGCTGAGAATTCTACTCCGAAGTCTTCTAACGCCTAAACTTTGATGGTGATTCTAGCTTTGTACTTCAAGATGAACTTAGTGAGATTGATGGCTCAAATAACTAACCTTCTAGACACATCAGCCTCCGCAGGAACTGGCGGAGAGGTTGATCAATCACTACCACTACTGTATGCGCCTGGAAGTAGGAGCAGAGCTTTCTCGTTGAGGTCACTAAGGCAAATGCGAGCTTCATGAGGAGAACATAATTCTTCTCGGGCTTGGTTAATAAATGACTCATATAATAGATAGGTCACCGAACCCCAGCCCTACATTTTTTAACCAAAGCCCCTCTTACAACTGCCTCGGACACAGACAAACAAATTTACAGCTCTTCTATGGAGTCTGGCTTGACCGGCAATGGCCGGTTGGATAAATACTTTTTTAAAGCCTGGAATGTCTATTTGTTGTTCTGGTCCCACTTCATATTTCATCCCTATGTTGATCACCTTGAAGAAAGGAAGGCATTTGTCAGTCTATCATGAAATAAACCAGTTTAGCACTGTTACTCGCCTAGTTAATTCCTATATTTTTTTTAGTGAGGTAGGAGACTTTAGGTTCAAGATAGCTTGGATCTTTTCCAGATTGGCCTTAATACCTCTCTCATGAACCATTAATCTGATGAACTTTCATGCGGTTACCCTTAATGCACACTTAGTGAGGTTCAGCAACATTTGTTTTTTCTTAAAATTTAGAAAGCTCGGTAGAGATGGTCCCAATACTCCTCTGCTTTCTAGGATTTGGTGATCATGTCATCAATATATACCCCCATTGCCTTCCTATCTCTATCTAGAACAACCGGTTAACTAGACGTTGATAGGTGGCTCCAGTGTTTTTGAGACCGAAAGGTATCACCTTGTACCAGTAGAGACTTTGCCCGGTGATGAAACTGGTTTTGTCTCTGTCCACGCGGTGCATCATAATCTGGTTGTACCCCAAAAATGCATCCATAAAGCTTAGGATCTTGTTTCCCGTGGTAGAGTCCACGAACTAGTCGATTTTTGGCAGAGGAAAGCTATCATTCGGGTAGGCGCGGTTGAGGTTGGTGTAATCAATGCACATGCGCCACTTCCCGTTTGCTTTAGTGACCTAGACCACGTTCAAGATCCAATCGGGGTATCGTGATTCCCTGATGAAACTAGATTTTATCAATTTATCAACCTCCTCCTGTATGGCAAAATTTTCTCGATGTTGAAGTGTTGCTTCTTTTGCTTGATCGGCTTGAAGGTTGGTTCAACTGCTAACCTGTGAGCCACCGAGGAGATGGGAATCCTTAGAATCTCGTCATGACTCCAAGTGAATATGTCATTGTATTCTTGGAGAAGCTCAATGAAGAATTCTTTCACCCCTAGCTCTCTGGATGGGTCATCTCCTCTGATTGGGATCTCTTATAACTTATCTATGGGATGCCTACTAGCCTATCCCCGATCTTCTTCTACTTCGTCCTCATCTTGTACATCACTTTCTGGTTAATCTGTCAATCATTCAGCAGCCCCTAGGAGCCTGGATTCTATTTATGGTGATTCTTGCCCTCATACTATGCCTACTTGTGCATACTGTTTCGCTAGTGTTGTGGGATTTGTAGATACTGCACAGCACTTACGAGCAGTCTGCTGATCTACACGCAATTCTCATGCCTTATTCCTTACCGAAAACTTCAAGATGTTATGGTAGATAGATAGTACCCCCTTGAGGGCTAACAAGAAAGGCCTTCCCAAAATGGCTTTGTAGGCCGATGAGGTGTCCACCACATTGAAGTTAGTCATGATATTCTACTGGAGAAGTGCAGTCCCAATGACCACTGGAAAACTCTTCTATCCAACTGGCACAATTGAGTCCCCGGTGAAGCCGTACAGGGGTGGTGCAACTGTTGTAGCACCACTGCTTCAAGTTAAGCTTCTCTAGGGTGTCTTTGAATAGGATGTCCACGCTACTACCTGTGTCGACCAGCACATGGTAGACCAAACATTTGACGATTTGCATTGTGACCATCGTGGGATCATCATATGGTTAAATGGTGTTGTATACATCAGCTTTGGTAAAAATGATTTGAGCGAACTGGAAGGTCGCTATAGAGCTTCGATCAACCTTAAAAATCCTCTGACCTTTTTCGATCCGAGGTATCTTTCTGGCGTGGTTCTTTCTGAAGTTATTGTAGGTTCCTGTCAAGGTGGTGCCTCCACTGATTATAAGTACGACCTAGATTTGTTGCATCAGGTCCTTTTGCTCTTCTTTCCTTTTCTCAGCATGGTCCCGGATCTCTGCATATACCTCTTTTCCTATGTGGATGCTTTCGTAAACTTGCTGTAAGAATTCTACCATGTAGCCACATCTTACCAGCGCTTCTATCTGATTGCGTAGACTGAAGCACTCTGAGGTGTTATGCCCTACATCCTTATGGAAATCATAGTACTTGTACCGGTTCCTTGTATCCCCTGGTGCTTTCATGGGACAAGGTTTTTTGAACTGTCCCTTATCATGGATGGTGATCGTCTCACGAGATGCATTCAGTAGGGTGCAAGGGTTGTAACCCATCTCATCTTGTGTTACAATGGCCACGACTCTTGGTAGAGGTGATGCTCGAGGTAGTGTTCACCTTGCTGGGTACCTCTCCCGCTAGGTTTGAACAAGTGGAGAGCAATACGTAGACCGATTGGGGGGGTCTATTCCACATCTTCAAGGCTCGTACTGTTTTGGGCACCACCTTCTTTTAGCGCTTAGTGGTCCTCAAATTATCATGCTTGATTTTGACCTTGAGCTATTAATCTATCTCGACCTGCTCGAGGGCTTTATCATAGGCCTCTAGATTGGTCTTAGGAGGGCACTTGGCAAATGATCGAAATAGTCTCTTTACCCACAGGTTCCTGTGAAGGTTGGCCAAGATCTCCTTCTCAGTAAAGATTCTCATCTAGATCACCTCTTTATGGAACCTTTCCATGTAGGACCTGAGTGTTTCCCCTCGCTCCTAGATCACATACTGTAAACGGGTTAGATCTATGATTCGTGGCTTGACCCCTTGGAATTGTGAGCAAAAGTCGCTAGAAAATTTGGTGAAGCTATCTACACTGCCTTCTGATAGCTTCTTGAACCAAGTCTTGGCATAATCAATCAGTGTAGTCAGGAACATTCTACACATAGTTGCTCTTGTCGCATTCTAGACCTCCATCTACATGACGTAGCTCTCCAGGTGGCTCAAAGGATCCTCGGTTCTAGAAAACTTATCTGTTGGCATTTTAAATTTTAGGAGAATCTCTGATTCCGTGGTCTTCCAGGAGAAGGAGAAATTCATCTCACCAAAGGGGTTCTTTCGGTTCTTCTTGTGATTACCCCTCTTCAACTCTTGGATCTTCTTCAGCATCTGTACTAGTTGATCTCGCATGCGCTTATTTCCATAGTTCTTAGACTTGACCTCAGAGCTCTCATTGTCTGATCCTTTTGATAAAAAAGGATCCCCACCCTGATAGTCTTTTTGAGAGGGGTTTTTCCGATGACTCATTCTGCTACATCCTACATCAGCTCGGGGCTCCCTTCTGATGTCCACTGGTTGTCCTAAGTGGCTGGAACCTTTTAGCAGTATATCGATGACTGATTTCATTTGCTAGGGCATGTAACTGGTCTTTCCAATCAGATCTGGGGACATTGGCCCTAACTGATCCTGGATTAAACATAGGGGCCCTAACATGTCATGACCTGGTATCGTTTATTGTGACCCAACCCGTCAAAAGCAGTGGTCTTGACTCCTAGCAGGTTTGGGTCCTCGTAGACGTTTGGTCATACCGGTTGAATGGTGATTCCCTCTGCAACTAGTCGTTGATGGATACTTTTAACGAAAGCCGCAATCTACTGATCAAGAATGGTTTGGCCCATCACTAGGGGAGCAGGAGCTTGAGCGATATTAACCGATGCTGGAGCAAGATCTGGGTGCTCGATCTCTTGCCTTTCTTTTGAGCCTTCTTGGTGGAAACTATAGATTTGTACCCAGATATCTCGACCGGCCCTTAGGAGGATCGAAGCTTCATAGCATGAACGTATACACAAAAGAAAACTCAAACACGTGATTTTAAAAAGGGTATGGATTGTCCCCACAGACGATGCCAAAAAGTGTTAGCCAAAAATTTACTCAAGGTGAGAAATTTCAGTTGACACCGCTGCCCTAGTGGATCGCTGTCGACGTTAGGTACCTTCGGTACTGGGTGCACGTGTGAGTTTGATAAGAAGATAAGAACAAATGAAATGGTATACTAAGCAATGTTCTTTTTATTATCAATAAATCAAGATACAATCTCTAGTACAATGAAATGGGACACTCAATCACTTTCTCTGTATTTTGGTTCAATGAATGGAGATGACTAACTCGTTTCTGTTGATAAATGGATACTACTAAAAATGGTGATGGCTTTGAAGGCCTTTTTGTCTCTCGATTTCCCCTTTCGTTGATATTCTTCTCCTATTTATACATGAAGTCTAGGGTTTTCTCTAGAAGAACAATTCAGAGGTCAATGGATTGATCCACTTTCCCCGTTTAACAGGATTTTCTGGTTAATGCAATTGATCTTGGAGAATAGTCGGAGAATATCTTGGCTGAAAAGGTGTTTGTTTACCTTTTAAACTCATCAATTATAACGGTGTACATTGAGTTCACCCACAGTGTTTGACGAATAATCTGATGTCATCTATTGGTGGTGTAGCAACTTAGAGCGTCGACCTGGTGATACAGCGGGATACCTCAGGGTACCTCAGGGTACTAGTTTATTGTCATGGTACTCTGAGGTATCATCTTGGTGGCACTTGATCAATGAAAATTGTGAGGTACCTTGAGGTACCTTCCCAGTAACGAGGCACTTGGTTGATCTTACTAGAGCTTTTCGGGCATCTTCCTTTCTACTGGAATGGTAGAATGTATGCCTCGGCAAGTTAACAAAAGAGTGTAAAGGTAACTTGGTGCCAGCTAGGAGGTTCGCAGAGGGACGGGAGCTTCAACCAACTCCTACCACTACGTCGAATTACAAGGATCGTGTTGGACTCGGTACTGTGAGGTATACCACCGCGTCTGGTGCCTATGTAGTACATAGAGGTGTTCTCAGGCTCTAACCAGGTGGATAATTTCCCTTTGACCCTTTGCCAAAACTGGCTATTAACATTACCATTGCTAGATATGATAGAAAAGATGTCGGCATATGCTAAGTTTTTCAAGAGACTTTATACCAACCGGTAAAAGTTTGGGGCAAATCACCAAGAGTACATAGCAGGTAGTGCTAGTGTAGTTTTACAGAAGGAGCTTCCACACAAGCTAAAGGATCTGGGGAGTTTTTGTATAAACATCACAGTTGGGGGTTCCAAACTTGAGAAGACTATGTTAGACTTAGGTGCTAGCATCAATTTGTTGCCTTTCGCCAATTAGAAGCATCTTGAGTTGAATGAGCTCAATCCAAGTACGATGTTACTTTTGTTACAAGATGGTTCAGCAAGGTACCCTAGAGGGATTGTGGAAAATGTGTTAGTGCAAGTTGACAAGCTTATCATCCCAGCAGATTTTGTAGTCTTAGACATGGAAGATGTAAGTGGTGAAATGAATATGAGATCTATCCTTTTAGATAGACCATTCATGAAGACTGCAAGAACAATCATTGATGAACATGATGGAAAACTTTCCATGACCGTCTTGGATGACACTGTAGAATTTAAGGTTTTCATGTCTAACTTAGTTGACTGTTTAGCAGTGGATATGTTTTAGTCAAAAGATGATTTAGAAAATACAAATGAGTATTTAGATGAGATCTTGGCACCTTTAGGGGTGGGGAAGGTGATCAAATTGGACATACATGTAACAAACAAGCATTCTTGGACATTAATGAGCTTATGAGTAAAAACACGGACTTGATGAAGAAGATGGATGTCCTTGAGAAAGAAAGGGACAAAGAAATCAAGAACGCGGAAGATCTTGTAAGATTAATAGATGAGCAAGAGGAAAATTTTGTCCGAAGAACTAAGAAATTACAATGGCAAGTCGAGCAGAAAGACAAGACAATCGATGCCATTTATGAGGATTTGAGTTGGCAGGAGAGTGCCTTGAAAGTGGCAAGAGTAAAGGAATGTAATTTCTTGGTGGAGCTTGAAAGAGCCGAGCGAACAATTGAAACCTTGACCTAAAAACAAAGCATAAATACTATCGAGAGAATTTCAAACCATCCAAAGCCAAGAGTTGAGTAGATAGAAGGTGGCTCCTCTTGTTTTCCTCACAAATGTCATTTTTACCACACTAGCGGTCAAAAAAAGGCCCAATGTTTTGAATTCATGGAAGTGTGCAAAAAAATACGAAGGATGCCTAAGGGAAGGCCAAGGGAAGTTCGACAAGTTTGGGTTCGAAAGGACAAACTTGACCAAGTAAGAGACACCACCGTTTGTGGTAAGGAAACTCTTCACAGTGAGGAAATTTCAAAACTTTTTGTCATAAATTGTGGAAGCTCCAATTAAGACATCACTAAGTTGGAGGAACAAGTGCTTTAACAGCCGTAGTGCTATCACCATGTCTTGCCTAGACGTAAAATAGTGCACTTGGTGGGAGACAACCAACCAAGGTATCCTTATTTTCAATAACTTTTTCAGTTTGAGTAATAATTATGAATGGTTATGATTCACTTCACTCCCAAGTCTATATTGATCCACACTTTATATTTTGAAGCTAAGTCATGATTTTCATGCAAGGTGTAGAAAAATATAGGTTTGGGGGTGATTTTAATTATATTTTCAAGTCTAATAGCTAAGACAGCTTTACAAACTCAATATTTTCAAGCAAATGCCTTTGATATGTTTGATGTTGAGTATGTGTGTAGATAAGGAACATTAGGTATGTTGGCAGCCATCCAAAAGATATTTTCTAGGTGTGTCACGGTCAGGATATCGCCTTGGACGACCGTCACACTTACCATACGAAGATTGCGGTCATTGATGAGTCACTTGAAGTGTCACTTGGAGCTAAACCTCGACAACGCAAAGATGAAGTTGAGGAATGATATCATGGTTATGATTCCATCTTGGAAGATCGTGGCATTAGCAACACTAGAATTTTTGTTGCTAAGGCATCGCTCGATGTATCGCTAGGTTGATCAACCATGACAAATGGATTTTTAAGAGAAATGACATCGTTTAGATGTCACCGTCATGATTTCTGTCTTGGATGACCATGACATATCGATCGCGATACAACGATACTATATAATTGATAGTTCTTAGTAGGGCACCACTTCACCATAATTTCAAGTTCAAAATGCCTCTCATTCCCCCCTCGTGAAGTTGAAGACTTCCAGCCCACATAATAGGTAATTTCTTCTCCTTGTCACTTGTTTTAGACCATTGATAGTTCCAAATCCCTTTTCTCTATTCACTTACATATTCTAGGGTTAGTTTGTGTGATATATGGATTTTTTGAATGTGAAGAGGTTTCAATGCTTAAATGTTAAAATTGAAGTGTGGGTTTGTGTTTCTAGAGTTTATTAACTGTTTTCATTGATAATCTCATGATATTGGAGGAGTATTGGTTGATTAGAGTGAAATTAGGGCTAATTTTGGGTGAACTTTGGATTTTTCTTGACTCATTGGTGTAGGTGTTATTATTATTGCTTGTGATTGTGATTGTGGCTATGTGGTATATGTGGTGCATCGGATTGCCATGGTTGGTAGAGATTGTGCCGAAGTGTTGCCAATGTGTGTTGAAATTGTTCAAGTAACACAGTTTTCTGAGTGTTTAATATGGTAAGAAAAAATCAGACAATTAGGGTAGTTGAAGAAGAGGATTTGAGCCGGAGGGAGAGGCCGAGAAGAAGCCAAGATAAGAGAAAGAGATAGGTTCCAACGTATGTAGAAAATCCAGATTTCCCGATCATGATAGCCAAGTACTTAGGTTAGGGAGCAGGTTAATCTTCAACAAACAGAACTCCCTCCTTAACCTGACTCATCTCATACCCAAGCCGATTACCCTATAAGTCAACCTCCAACTAATCTTCCTACACAACGTGCTAGTAAAGCCCTAATGCAATTTATAGTTAAACGTCAGATAGTCTGATGGTGGTAAGACTGACCTTGCTAAGCCTATTGCTGATGACATTGTGTTCGACCATTTCTTAGATCAAGTTGACAAGGCATCCATAAGGTTAGGATGACCATCCAGGGTTTTATTAGATGCTAAAGTTACCCCCACGGTAGGCGATGCTAGTACCAGCCTGGCTGAGAGCGCCACCCAAGATCGATTTGCCTCAATCCCACTGATGTAACTACATACATTCCTCATGTTGGTGAATGAGGTAATGTTCAGGCAACTGAGGCGCAGAAGGAAGCGAACCCTCCACTATGCCTTCAAGCTGGAGAGGCCGGTGGAACTCCCAGTACAAGTGTTGTTGCAGACCCGACCCCCTCAATAGTGTCCCCTATTAGGGTTTAAGCCCAAAAGCTTATAATTTGTAAATGTGACTGAAGCATTAATAAAAGAAGAAGTATATATCTTTCTCATACATTTATATCATGTGTACTTAACATCCAAGACTGCCGAATCTAATCTCCAACTGAGTATATGAGTGTCATATATAGAGGTATTTAGTTTGAGATCATCAAACTAAAGAATATATAGATAACAAGTAGAGTTAGGTACTTAATTTATGGTTAATCTATAGCTGCGAGCCATTCTGTAATGTACAGTGGTCATAACCTAGACTATTCATATAGGGACATGAGAATGGAGGCACCTTATATGATGTGATCATATAGGACTGGACCACGATCTATATGAATCTCACATTAAGATTCGTTCCATGATTTGATTCATATGTATATCGACTAATGATGGCTATATATGGGTGATCTTAATTCTGAGTGTCTTATCAACTTCTTTAGGTTAGATCATAGTTTTTGATATACCATGGGTGAGATCGAAGTTGCATTCCCGTTCAATAAATTTGTATGTTGGAATAACGGTTTGACTTGTGGCTAGGAAAGTCTGTGCACAATAGTGGAATCCACTCTTTCTTGTGAGAAGTAGATAGTAGTTCTAATAAGGGTTGATTCGGGGCTTGAACAACATGAGCGCTCTCCTTCTTTCGTAAAGGAAGTTAGGATTTAATGTTCATTAGAGAATCAATGGTACTTAATGTCAAAGATATAACTAGATAGGTATAACAGACTTTATGACCTTGATCTAATTATGAACTACTTGTGGACGATTATACCATATGTAATAGTTATATCGATGGACAACAATAATTTTGATTTGTGTAATACATCTACAGTTGCGAGAGTGCAACCTTGGGTTTTCAATAGAATAACTTCGAGGTTAATAATCACGAAATATTAATTAAAGAGTTTAATTAATTATTTCTAAGTATTATTAGAGCTCAAAACCGTGGGTCCATTAGATCCTCTTGCTAGCCCGATTGATTAAAGGTAACAAGGGTCACGGTTAATTAGTTGGATTGTCCAATTAATTGTGTTACGAAAGTGACACGTATTTATTCAGGGATTAATTGAATAATGAAATTATTTAATTAATATATTAATAATTAAATTAATTAGATAATTAGATTATTTAATTAATGAATTAATGATTTTGAATTAGTAATTAATTATTAAATGGAGGTTGCAGGTTCAAATCATGACTGAGATAAAAAATAAAAATAATTAGATTATTTTATTCTTTACTTAGTCTAGTATTTAAGTTTAAGTCAACTAGGGTTATATGAGAGTTAGTTCCCTATTTTACCTAGAATACTTAAATACTAATATCCTTTTATATATGAAAATATATTTGGAAAAGGATTTGTATTTAGTTATGATATATATATATATATATATATATATATATATATTAACATAACCGATACATAAGCGACTAATTGTGATTCTTTGAACCAAAAACACAAAAAACAAAACCTTAGAAAGTCTACAAAGATTTCGACCAAGAAAAAAAAAATAAAAAAAAAATTCTTGCTTGTGGTGGCTGAGTTTCCCAAGAAGAAAAGAAAGAGTTCTATTCTTCAAGCCTTTGCATCCTTCTATACGTTCTTGGAAGATCAAGACGTGCCCACACACAGTTACCGGATCATGAGATATAGCGAGGAAGACTTGGTGGTTCATAATCGGAATAAAGCTTAAAGAAACAAAGGATTTAGCATCAAGGGTATGATCTAAATCCATCTTTACATTTTCTTACATATTGTATACGGTTACAAGTTGCATAAAATTTTTAAAGCCTCATTGCCGTTGCGCAACGTAAATTCAGGTATTGGTATCAGAGCCCTATTTTACAATATATAAGAATAAAAGTTTCTTTTTCCCAGTTTTATTCTTTGATTTGCATGTATGGTATGTCTAGGAACTTTCTAATGATAGTATGATATTTATATTATTTTTATAAACATGATTGATCGTTAATTGTATGCTACAATGGGTTTACGGTTCATTTTAAAGGTTGTAATATTTTTGCTCATGTAAAATTAATGTCGGGATGTATTTTAATATTTTTTTTCTGCTGTATATTCTTTGTTGTATTTTTCTGCAATATATTTTATTGTAAAATATGTTCAAAGAAATCAGGCAAAAAAGACGGAAGGCGGAAGAGCAAAATCGGATATGCGCGTGAGCGTGAGTCTTGCGTAAGCGTGTGGCGCAGACAGTGGCACAACAACCAGGTAGTGCGCCAAGGCAGGCTACGTGCATAACAGCTAGGCCTTACATCTGCGCGTGCTGGTGCACAACAACCAGACTATGTGCCTGGGGTGTTGGTAGCACGAGTCTGCTGCGTACGAACTTGCTCTGCGTAAGGTAGCCTTGCGCTGTCTTCGTGCATGGCAAGTTGTTCGTGCGCGACTGGCTAGTTGTGCGTGCTTGCCGCTGTGTGATTTTCAGGTGTGAGATAGCGGGCAACCCATGCGTATGAATTACAGCCACGCATGAAAGTGCTAGAGTTTTGAATTTGCAACGCCATGGTTTCCGAATTCAAGAAGGATTTTCAGCTAGATTTTTTTATATATGTCTTGGGCCTCCCAGAAGTGTTACAGTATAATTTGGGCTTTAGGTTTGATTCATGAGATGGGTCATGATATTAAAAAAAAAAATCTTATTTATTTAGGTTAGACTTAGATAAAAGCCTAGAAAAGAAGAACCCAAAAGAACTTGAAGAATATTGGAATTACTTCAAGACCACAGAATTCCTTGGAAAACTTTTGTAATTAGATATTTTTTTAGGTTAAATAACCCATTGTACTCGGTTAACTCAAGTATGCTTTTTATTATGAGATGATTAAAACATTGCCATTTATAAACATGTCATTTAGAATAGGTGTGTGTTAGGTTTTAGATTGTGTTGGCATTAAATCCGTATCAAAATGATGTTTACTTGTAATGATTTATTTGTTTAGATTCATGATGATTCAAGCTTCAGAGAAGAAGGAACAACTAGTCAAAGCAAGTTCAAAGTCTTCAAAGAGAAAAGATGCAATATTGTTTTACAAAGGTATACTAAGACCTTATCTTTCTCTTACAAGGCTTAGGCACACACATAAAATTCATTCATATATGTCCCTGCATCGTTGTGCCTATTTTTAACACATTCACACTCTTGAAGAATAATGCTTATGCATTGGTATGAAAAATAACATGCTTTGAAAAATGCATGATTGGAAACTATCTCTACGTAGTTTGCATTCTGGTGTGAATTGTGTTTGTATGTGTATATGTTTGTATAACATGGATATTGAACTTGATTTTAGTCTTAAGTCATTCTTGATTGAGTTTCGGTCATTTCGGTTACAAATACTATTGATTTCAAGTTCTAAGTCAAAAGATACTACACTTTCAACTCATGTTACGTACATTGTCTTCGACTTTGTATATCGAGTTGAAATATTATTTTATAGGTTGACTATCTTATATGTCTAAATCCGTGAGAGAGTTATGGTTAGTAATCCATAAATGGATTCAAATTTCGAGTTCAGAAGCCAGAGCACGGTCGAAGAACGCAAGGGGAACACGTGAGGAAAAGAAGTGCAACCAAACACTCTTTCCCGAGATGGCACGTGGCCATCTCGGGCCAGAATCCTTGCTGCCCTGAGATTCCCACGTGACATCTCGGTCAGTAAGCATGATTGGTGCACTTAAGGTTATTTTGGTCATTTTAGACTCATTCTTTCCCTCTCCTTTATATATCCCTTCCCTCTCACATTTCATTCTACGAAGAGATTCAAAATTTGAGTGCAGAATTTTCTTCCAAATTTTCTCACCTTCCAAACACCATAACTTCTTCATTTGAACTCCGATTTGAGTGATTTGAAGTTAAAGTTGTTTGCCTATTCATCCTCCATCTTTTCTCTGAAGGTTTGAGTTACTGTTATTGTTCTTTTTGGAGTCTAACCACACAAACACGGGACTGCACCAAATCAACTAAGGTATTGATTTTCTCTCAAAGTTTTCTTTTAAAACTTGGTCAATTGCTTTGGGTTTTCTTCTTCAACATATATATGTGTCTTGTGATTGTTTTGATTTGAGTTTTGAACTCATTTAAAGCTAGATTGGGTTTCAATTGAAATCTTACATGTTGAGTTAGGTTTTGATTTTGCCTATGTTTTCACATGTTTGGGATTGTATTGTGCTAGCTTTGATTATAGGACAATTTGATGATCCTTAATTGATTGATTTTGTGAAACATAGTTCCTCACATGTATTAGGCCCTCTTTGGCCGAAATCTCACTATAATACATGTGCTTGTGTTCTTTTGAGCTATTCACGTGCTTTGATGAATCTATGAATAGGAAATACTCTAGAACTATTGCTTTAATCTAAATGACTTTGTCGCATGATTTTAGCATATTTTTGGTATATGAGATTTAAACTTGATTATGTATTACTTGAACATATCTTGTGACTCAAGTTTTAGATCTATGCATGTATCTAGGTTGTAATTAATGTTGAACATATCTTACATGGTCTAGATGGATTAAACATGTGTGATTGACTAGACTACATTTGTTTTGTGCATTCATGCTCCTGTCTAGTATTTTCCATAGGATGTGTTGATCATAACATTCTATGTTGTGTGCTTGTTTGCGTTTTTCATTCATGATCACCTAGATGCCTTGTGAGTAGAAAGTCTTGACAATAGGTGTGAGACCTGTGTTGTTGAGCAAGTAAGTCTTGGCAAGAGGTGTGAGACCTCGGAATGTCAAGCAAGGAAGTCTTGCCTAGGGTCGTGAGGATCCGGAAGGGTGAGCGAGAAAGTCTTGACAGGAGATGTAAGGCCTCAGAATGTTAAGCAAGATGGCGACATCTTTATGAGTAGAATAAGAGGGTAGTTTCTAGGTGAAGGGGTCACTTGAGAGATTGTACTTGTCTTATCTACTAGTGGATTTTGTTTACCGGTGATTGCTAGCCCGTGGATGTTTCCTCTTCGGAAGTTTACCACATTATATCTTGTGTCAACTTTTCTCTATCCGTATCTCTCTTATATTTGTATTTGTTATTTGAATACTATGGATAGAACTTTATATGTAAGTTGACTTCCATACTATAATATCAATTGTGTATATGTGATGGTTGCTTGTTTATATCACACTTTACATGTTTTATATATTGATTAAGTATCTTTAATTGATATATATATATATATATATATATATATATATATATATATATATATATATTGTGATACAAGCAATCTAGAGGGACAAACTCTTGTTTGTTTCTAAGGGAGTCGAAAAAGGTGTCTAACCTATTCACCCCCCTAAAGTTTAGCCTTGAGCATTTAACCATGTTTGTATTTTCAGCGTGCCTACACATATGAATATATATTCTGGATATATCATACTTGCATAATAGCCATTAATAATTATGTGTTTTAATTTTCTAATTTTTTTTAATTGATTAAAAATTAGTGTAATTCATATAATTGGCTATTAAATAATGAGATTAGTTTTTAGAGTAAAAACTTGGTAATTCTCATTACTAACTATATTAATTAAATTGCTTTATTAGTTAGATTAGTTATATATGTCACTTAATATTAGGTTTAATTAGAATAAAGCCCTAATATAATTGGGCCTAATAATGTGATTAGTTTTAATAGTTTAAACTTGATAAATCGCATTAAATAGGTTGAGTCTTAGTAAAATTGTTTACATAGATTGGATTTGAATGACTAACTAGATTTTTAATTAGTTAATGATCAACTTAGTTCATTTGTTATTAGAGTAAGATTCTACAATTTGTTATTAGAATAAGAATCTAACAGTCTGTTACATATGCTCTAGAAATTTAAATTGAAATTAGTCATTCAATCTTAGTAATATCTAGGTGCATTAATAATTGAAAACCCTAACTCTAAAATAGTGAGTTGGAGAGGGATATATAGCATTGTATCCCACAGTCTCCACCATTAGTTCAACACCGTGAGATTCAAGTGGGGCCTCGAGACATCTTTGTTTTCGTCCTCCTTAATGAGGGTCTCCATGAGAGTCAATACTAAGGTTGACTTCCTAAAGGATAGGGTTTGTGAGTGTATTTTGGGTTTGACCAACCCTAGGGTGGCAATTCTCAAGTTAGGAGATCTAAACTGGTGAGCTACACTCACAAGGTTTTAATTAAATTTTTAAATTATAAACCTAACTGAAATAATCGATGGTTGAATGATATAGGAATAAGAGTTATTTTGGTATATCATTTGATTGAGAATGTCTCGATCAAACATGCAAGAATTTGATTGACCCTTAGGCGACATTTGCTTGTGGTATGTTGGATTGTTGTAGTTTAGAAACGGTTTTTTAGGGATTTTATTATTCATTAAATATGTTCATACGTCATATATAATTTTATGCCAAACATTTACACGTGAATTAAATGTATGATTGAACGAATTCTTTATTTATGTTTTTTCCAGTAATGTCTTCTGCACTATTACAAATCCATACTAAAGACAAATTAACCGGAAAAAACTATACTTAGTGGAAAAATAATATCAATGCAATCTTGGTAACAAAAGACCTAAAGTTTGTGATTACGGAGGAGTGTTCTCCATAGTCTACTGCCAATGCCGCATGAAATGTTCATAAGGCATACCAGAAATGAGTCTCATCTGATCAGAAGGCTCGAATTTATCTGTTACCAAGTATGAAAGAGGTTCTTGTTACAGAGCATGAAATAATGGCTACAGTATTCAAAATCATGGAGAAATTGCAAACTCTGTTTGGGCAACCCTCTGAGCAAAAGCGGCATAAAGTTGTTCATTCTACAATGCTTGCTCGAATGTAAGAGGGCACATCTACTAGGGAACATGTCCTGAGCATGATGTCCCATTGCAACACGGTAGAGGTCAATGGCGAGGCTATTGATGAACCTAGCCAGATGAGCATCATTTTGATGACTCTTCCAAAGAGCTTCGATCAATTAAAGCAACTATGAGATGAACGAGTTGAGATTCAATCTGACTCAGTTGCTTAGTGAGCCCACTACCTTTGAGTCAATGATTAAGGACAACAAAGGTAAGACCGGTGAAACAAACAATACTGAAACATCTTTCTCAAGATTTAAGAACTGAAAGAGGTCTGTTGGCAAGGCTAAGAGTAAACCCATAACCAAGATAGCCCAAAGCAACAAGAAGGACACCTCTGCCGACAAGGATGAAGACAAAGGAAAATGTTTCCACTACGACAAGATTAGTCACTGGAAGAGGAATTGTCCTGAATATCTAGAAGAGGTTGCCAAGAAGAAAAAGGCAAAAGGTAAATGCAATTTACTTGTTATTAATCATGTTTAGTGAAAGATGATTCTTTACCTTAGATATTTGATTCAGGGCCACTAACAATGTTTGCTCTATTAGGATTATGCTTAATAGCAAAAGTGTAACAATGTATTTGATAATCTTTTCATATTAATAAATTAATTTCTAGTTTAACATATCTTATAACATTTATACTTTAATTATTATAATTGTCAAAAGTAAATAATCGTAAGGTCAAAAGACTATGAGAAAATAAGAACTGTTCATACATCAAGATATGTATGAGGTAGACACCATTCTTTAGTTAGTCTTGAACAATATTCGCAACTTAAGATAAAGGTTGGGCACCTTTACCTTGTTAATGTTGTAGATTATTTTGCTAGCATTTGAGTGGGATCAAATGTGTTATAATGAGTCTAAAATCATCAAATTATGGTGTCTTTAAACAAAAGAATCTAGTGCACTAGGTGCTTTGAATAGGATCACAATGAAATACTTTATCCCGAACTGTCAGTGGAAAAAAAATTTCACTTGAGGACAATCGGAGAATCTATCTCAATCCTGAAATAAATGATGGACTTATGGTTAAAAGTGTTATAATTTGAGCTATCAATGAGTACGATTATATAGCATAGTCTATCCTCGATAGTTTGGTGGTATACATTTGTTAATCGATAGAGGACTTCATTTATAGATATTGACATCGTGGCTCCATTTATTAAATGTGAGTAGAATATCATCATACGGATATTTTGAGGTATTGGATATTAAATCTTAATGTTAAGTTTTCAATAGTGTCTATTGAAATATGGTTTCTGGACAAGTCAAAATGCCAAGTTTAAAATGGGGTTATATGAGTAAATATAGTAACTAGGAGAGCTATAGGCGGTCTATGAGCTCTTGACGATTACTAGTATTTTTTACAAGGATACACTTTCTCCAATAAGGTTGTTTAGGGTACGAATGAGGAACATTAACTTATTCTATCTCTATTTAAGAGTTCAATTTTAATTCTTTAGTGGAATGAACTAAAATTAATAGATCGAACCTAAGTGAATCATTTGTTGATTGTGATTAGGTTATGTATGTTGGACCTTAAATTTAGATAGCCCACCAAGATCCCCAATCCACACGAATTTGTATGGATCACTTGATATATTCTATCGAATCAATTTCTAGGTCCATGTAGAATTGTTTTTGGATTTCGGAATTCAAAAGATTTGGAAATGTACAGTCATGTGTGATCAAGACATTCAGTAATTCTTCAAGTAACTAGAATGAGCGGCCAAGGACATAGGAATCCTTAAGCGGCCCTAATGGGGTGCGATTAGCATTCCATTAATACATTAAGAATATAATTTACACATTTTAATTAAATAGGCCGTTAAAAAATATTAGTGTATTTATTTAGGACATGTAGACTTGTTTTTTTTAGTAAGAATGAGTCTAGTTCACATGTGAACTTTTTATTAAAGTCAAATGGATTTAATAAAATGAAAAAAATAATATATTGCCCATATAATAGGCTTGGGCAGCAAGGGCTAATATAATAGCCGAATATATTGTTTTTATTTTATTATTTAATTAAATAAAAATTAACTAATTAATTAATTATTTGTTTAGTTAAGAGTCTAAATATTTTTCTAAGTAGGAGAATGTATCTTAGTGTCATACTACTGTTGGTAGTATGATAAGTATCAAAGACTTTATTTGTTAAGTAGATAAATAATATAAATTTATTTATCTAGTCTAATAAGGAAGTTTATGATATCTATCAAAACTTTAATTGATAGTTTGTCAAATTAGAAAGATTTAGTCACAATTTAATTGGCATTCAATAACTAGTTATTGGATAATACACTAGTGAGTTGGAATATGGTAGAATTCTGAAAGTTGATAGAAGTTGTGGTGGAAAACAAATCCTCCTGATGAGAGGATTTTTGGCCACAACACAAATCCTCCTTGTGTGAGGATTACGCCACCAATATATATACCTATTGAGAATTCAACCAAGCCCTAAGTTTTAGGTGTGAGAAGTTTTTTTTATTATGTTTTCCTTAATAATAAAAAAAAACCTTATCCAACTCATTGTGTGAAGAATTCTGCCAAGCATAGAGAAAAGAAATAAAGTTTTTATTTTCGATAATGCACTAGTATCCTTTACATCAAAAGGTTTTGCTTACAACATCGAATCGGGTTCACGTGAGTTTCAATCAATAGATTGAGAATTCACAAGTGACTAAACGTTCTTTGTTTTTCTCTAGAAAGATTATTGTGACTAACAAAAGAAAAAGGTTTTTGTTTTCCATCCTCAAGTACACAATTCAAAGAAAGGGAGCCCATACTCCTAGGTGATTCAAGTTCGTGATTGGATTGAAAGATATTGCAAATTCAATTCGGCGCAACATCATTCGTCACGTGAAAAATGTACGATACATTTTATTTATATATTAATTAATCAAGGGTTAATTTCCATTCTATTAAAGAAAAATAAAATAAAATATACCAATCTGAATTTTCCGCTTCTACCGTGTGTTTTCTTCTACATGCTCTTCCTTGTAATGGACTGTGAAATTCCCTAGAATATGTAAGCCTATAAACCTAGAGGGGGGGGGGGGGGGGGGGGGGGGGTTGAATAGGCTTATAATAGTGATCTTAGACCAACTAGCTTTTGCACTTAACACTTAGTCACAAAGCTTAACAACCATGAAGAGAGCATGCAACCTATGTGAATATATGAAAATATTCAATGTGCAAAAATTCTAGGTAAATACATTTAAGTGTATCTAGGAACATAAGGATGGAAATGAATGCAAAATCCTAAATATCAATTATCTAAATGAACATGAAAATAGATTTAGCTAGAAGGGAACAATTGTCCTAAACCCTAGCTATCAGAGAACACTAATCTCAACCATCAACCAACAACCCAAGCATGTTATAAATGCAATTAAACTAAAAAACATGCATTTAATCAACAATAAATGTTAAACCTAGGCAAACATGTCATAAGAAACGAACAACAAATTCTAGAGCATGTAGAGTTTACCTAGTCAAAGAATAACAAGAAGAATCATGCTTGGAAGATGCAAAGATGTTGCTAGATGCTAATTTACTGATGTTTGGTTGAGCCAAAATAGTTTTTTGGAGCTTCTCTCTTAAAGGAAATACTTTCTCTCACTAAAAAATGGTTTGGAAGCTCTTACAAAATTAGTGAGGAAGAAGATGACATATATATATATATAAGAGCCCTAAAGAAAAACGGCATCTTTTTAAACATGGGAAACAAAAAACCGTCACAGCCGATGTGCATACCGCAGTCCAGGAAATTGTCCTGTCTACGATTCATGCAGCAAGGCAAGACTGGGAAAGTCCGCTGTTGGGACCGCTGTAGAGACAAGTGCACAAACAGCAGTCCAGACAGTGATATACCACAAAGGCATGGCTGGAGAACATTGCTCCATGTGCCGCGGTATAGGCAAGAGCATATCTAGCGGACTAGGCCGCGGTAAAAGGTAGAGAGATCTCTTAAGTCCTACACGCAGAGAAAAGACCAATCTAGAGAGAAAAAAGACCAATCTAGAAAATAATAGGCATTCTCTTAGGGTCAACCACACTTAGTCTATGTGCTTGTGTGAAGTGTAAAGCAAACACAACAAGCAATCCAAGCAAGCAAGAGATATGAAAAATAAGACACACCAAAGAGCAAATGAACACTAATGAAAGGTGATTAAAATATGCATGAGAGTGAGTGTATGCACTAAATATCTTTAAAAGAGGTTAAGCATAGTGCTAAGAGATATACCTTTGAAGAGCTCTTGAGCTTGTTCACGAACAAAGACGGCCTAAAGTATCCTTACATATATAGCCTCAAATGTGGTTTGTCAATGAAATAAGCCAATCAATCCACGAGGAACTTACAGACTGATTCTTGGACAGAGCATGTGGAGGGAGCCTTCTCTATATGTGTTGGGTCAAGGAATGACGTGTCAGCAAGAGCAATGAGAGTATTTAGGTTCCAGTTTGAAAATTGTTTTCTTATTTTAAATTCTGTTTATTTTATTCCTGGATTCATAAGGAATTTGATTTCTTTGTCCGAAATGTTAGAATATTTATATTCTGTTTCTTTTAATAATAAGTCAGTTATTATTTCTCAAAATGGTTTAAATATTTATTCAGGATTGAATGAAAACAACTTGTGTGTCTTAAGACCGTTAATTCATACATCACTTATCAATGCTGAATTGTTTAAAGTTGAAAAACCTAAAAAAAATTGGCTTAAAATTTCACCAAATAATGAAACGTATCTATAGCATCTAAGACTTAGCCATATTAACCTTAACAAGATAAACAAACTAGTAAAAGTGGACTTTTAAGCAAGTTAAAGGTTGGCACCTTACCTGTCTGTGAATCCTGTTTATATGGTAAAATGACCAAGAGACCTTTTACTAAAAAAAGGCTTAGAGCTACAAAACCACTAGAGCTTATACATTCAGACATCTGTGGACCAATGAATGTTAAAGTAATGGGTGGTTATGGGTATTATGTCACCTTTATAGATGACTACTCTAGATATATACATTTCTACCTAATGCAACGGAAGTAAAAAACTTTTGAAAAGTTCAAAGAATTTCGAGCTGAAGTTACCAGCCAAAAAGGAAAGACCATCAAGGCTTTACGATAGGATCGTGGCGGTGAGTACCTTAACCAAGAGTTTGAAGACTACATGGTTGAACATGGGATCATATCCCAACTAACAGCTCCAAAAATACCATAATAAAGTAGTGTTGCTGAGAGGATAAATAGAACCCTGATGGAAATAGTGAGATCTATGAATAGTTTCTCATTATTACTAAATTCCTTTTAGTGATATGCACTACAAATGGTGACCCACATTTAGAATGTAGTCCTATTCAAATATGTTTCTAAGACTTCCCTAGAGTTGTAGAATGGTCGTAAAGCTAGTTTGCGACATTTCCGCATATAAGGGTGTTCAGTACATGTACTAAAGAATAGAACTGGAAAGTTGGGCCCTAAGTGGATACTTCTACAGTACTGAGGGGAACAAAGTATTTGTATTGAAAAATGCAATGTTTTGTGAGGATCGCTATACGAGTGATCATATGTTGGGGGTTTTGCCCTAAAGCTTGTATTTTGTAAATTATGTTAAATTATAAATAAAAGAAGTAGTCTTTTCATTTTAATTATATGTCACATGAAAATGCCCTATGAAAGCTTGTGTCGAATAACCTAGTGGGGGGGGGGGGGGTGAATAGGTTTTAATCAAGTTAATTACCAATTTTTCTTGATTAGTCAATATTAGAAATTAACCTAATAAAACAAACATACAACATCAAGTATAAAGTGCATAAATATAAATAACACTTGATGTTTAAGTGGAAACCCTCCAAATGGAAAAAACCACGGGCTATTCTGCTACCACACACGATCACAAAAATCCACTATATGAGAAAAAGGTTACACCCTAAAGTGATTCTCGGACTCTCACTCTCGACAACCTCAGGCTATGGACACCACCACTCACCACTCTTGGTTCAGTCCCTTGTGATATCCCCTGATAAACTACTCTTTGCATGAATGCCTCCTACTCTACCCCTTGGACCTTTTATAGTGGCACCCGACCAATTTCTTGCCAACCACCCTTGTTTGCAAGACTTGAATTGCTTGTGCAACTTCATACCGAAGCCACAAGACTTTGACTCAATCAAGAGTTCAACAACCTATATGAATATGTGAAATATTCAAAATTCAAATAATGCTAGGTAAAACACTAAATGCTTATCTAGGAATTTAAGAATGTTACTAAGTACAATTCCTAGATATCAATGTCTAAATGAATGCACATGAAGAATTAACTAGATATAGATATGCAAGTTTAACTTCTAGTTATCAAACAAGTGCCAATCAACAAGACTTGTCATTAAACATGGCAAGGTCATTAAATGCAATCATCAAATGCAATCAATATGACCTAATTAGCTAGATGGTAAATATGTCCTAAATGCTAGCTATCAACAAACAAACCCAATCATGTTATCAAGACTCATAAATATATGCAGTAAAGTAGAGTCTAGGTATTTAATCAAACAATAAATACCTTATCTAGAGTAAGAAGAACAATAAATGATGTTCAATGAAGTTCTTACTT
Source organism: Dipteronia dyeriana (assembly GCA_032871835.1). NCBI lineage: Eukaryota > Viridiplantae > Streptophyta > Magnoliopsida > Sapindales > Sapindaceae > Dipteronia > Dipteronia dyeriana. Next base: position 18,009,384 of record CM065296.1, on the reverse strand, counting down.
ACCTAATCATGAAACAAATAGCACTCATGCTCATTTGATGAAGAATGATGTAAGATGGAGATGGGTTTTGGGTTTGGAAAGTCAAAAACAAAGCTTGAAGCTTTCTCTCTCTATTGAAGGTTCTCTCACTCTAAAAATGTGTTCTTTAAACTCTCTCTCTCTAGGAGTCAATTTATCTCTCTTGGGGATTTAATTTCAGAGCTCTAGGTCTGATTTGGGAAGAAGATGATATATATAAGGTCTAAAAACGAGATGCACAGGAAAAGACATTTTTGCCCAAATCAAGTTTTTCGCTACAGGTTTCGCACCAGGAGGGGGCGAAAAGTTCGGAAGTAAAAATTTCTGCCAAGTTTTTTGGGGCCATCTTCGTACGTGGATGGGGTGAAATTTTTGGAAGTGAATATTGCTGCCAAGATTTTCGGGGCCATTTTCGCTCGAATTCTGCTCTCATCACACCAACTTGAAATTCAAGTGGATCAAAACATAACCAAACGACATCGAAATCTTTCGTATAATATACAGTTGGAAAGATATGGAAGTATAAATTCTAATAAAATTAACAAAATATGATTTGGATATCTGTAGAAAGATTTATAGTTATTTGAGTGACCAAAGGTCAGAAACGGACAACAACAGAGTTGCCCTGTTTTGTGGTCACTTTGGAGATTTCAAAACCAATCCAAATGGTCATGAAATATTACGAATAATATACCGTTGGAAAGGTATGGCTGTCTACTTTGTACTTAAATTTTTAAAACTCATTTTGAAGCATTACATAAAAAGATATGGTCACAAGAACATACAAAGGTCAGTTTTGAAAAATATTTAAATCATTGAAATCAACTCTTTTAAAACTAGACACCTTACTCCATATAACCAAACCAAGAAAAGAATAAGACCTTCTCAAATTGTCACTCAACATGCTAGGATTAGCACACCATCTGCAAGTGTGGACGTTTCCGATCAAATAACGGAAAATGAATAAAACACACAACAACCACACTTAAGACTAAGAATGAAGTGCGAGTGTGATTATGAGTAAGGATGCACACATAAGCAATAGGACACAAATGCATGTCGATACAAATCATGCATGAAGTGTGTGTGTGTACCTAAACTCTTCAAGAGGCAAAGTCAAGTGAATATACCTTTTGCTCTTGAAGTCATGGAGATGCTTGGATGCTTGCCAATGAGGACCTAAGCTATCCATTACACAATCGTCCCCAATGTGGTGTGGTTTGTCATGAAATAAGTCAATCATAAAATCAAGGTCCTTACAATCTCCCCCTTTGGCTATTTCTTGACAAAATAACCACTCACAAATGAATCCTCACAAAACAAAAATAAAGCTATTGTCCTGGAGATTAATTCTACATTACAAAAGATATCCTACAATCTAAATCTTCAATATCTTCAATCTCTTTGTAGAAATATCATTGTACCTACACACAATAGCAAGAAGTACTTTCCAAGAACAAGTGCATGTGCGGTGAGCAAATATAAAAAGCAATTGCACTCAATAAAGCAATATAAACAAATGCATGTGCAATGCTCCCCCTAAACGGGTTACTATCTCTCATGATCTCTCCCCAAAGCATAACCAATGCTCCCCATATATTTCTCAAGACTTCTCCCCCTTTTTGTCATGAGATAGGCAAGGGAGCTTCCTCTACCGGGTTGCTTTAGCAAAGAGAGCTATTAGCACAATTATGATGCATAATCATATAAATAAAGTTTATGCAACACAAGTAATTGAGAGAGATTCAAGGAGTTTAATTTAAAGAAAAATGTATGACAAGGATGCTTTGCAAGCAAGACATGTTGCATTCAAATCCAACACAAATGGTATTTGGCAAAGCAAACATCAAAAGGGTTTCCAAACAAATTCAAACCAATTTGTACCCTTTTGTCATAAGCAAACAAGATACAGTTTAAAAAATTTGAAAATAAAGCAACTACATCAATCCTTAAAGGCAAATCAAGACATTAGACCAAGAGATCCTATTAGATTTTTCAGGATAATTATTCGTATGATAGTAGTCTTGTTTCACCATTAAGAAGAGTGAGAAGACTAATTTGGATATAAAATCCTTATTAATTGCATGGATACAAGATCCTTATTGATTAGTTTTCTCATTTGCACTCACACACATTTGCATTTAAAGTAATCAAACTCAATTCATGCATATCACTTTAAGCATGTCAAAATAAGCAAGTTCTCATGTCATGGAGATAAATTATAGGTCATTCAAATGTACTTTCCCAATTAAATCTCCTAGTCCAAAAATGCTTGTTTGAACATAAATATGACATGGATTGCAAGTAAAGCAATGTTGCACACTTATTAAGAAAAATATATAAGCATATATGTGCAACAAAGAATCTCAAGCAATTAATAAAAGAGCATAAAATTAATCAATCTTTTGCACATAGCAAATCATGCAAGTTTGCTCTCTTTGCTTGAGCTCCCCCAAAAAGGGTCAATTCCATCCAAGTAAATGGGAAGCATGAGTCCCTATAGGCTTACCAAGTCCAAAGGACCTAGTTGCATCTACGGGAGTCATATGGGCACTAAGGCAAGTGGGTTCATTCTTTCTAACCCACATAGGTTCCACTTTATCATTTTTAGTGTTCAAAGACATTTTTCTAAGTTCCCTAAGTTCACGCAAGCCTGCCCTCTTTTTCAACCGTTTATCTTTTATGCTCTCTAACCTACGCCTCTTAATGTATTTAAAGCAATTTGGTCTTAAGTGACCAATCATACCACAAAAATGACAAGTAGGTACAAAGTAAGAATTTATACCATTGCATTGTGATCTCATCCAGGCATCACCATGTTGATGAGGTTGTCTTTGATGGTGCATCGGTTTACTTATCATTGGAGCTTGAGCCGATTGGTAGCATCTTTATGGTATTGTTTGTTGAGGTGGTTGAGCCGGTTGAACTTGCCTCCTTGGTTGGTCATGTTTCTTGTGATCACCATCTTTCCTCATTGTTGACTTGTTGGAGGAGGTGATTGACTTCTCAAGGGATTGTCCTTCTTTCTTGGATTGCCTAGGATTTTATTGGGTTGTCGAAGCTTGGGTGGACTTTCCTTGAGTTAAAGGTTGCTTGGATGAAGCTTTCCTCTTGCCTTGAGCTTGAGGTTGTTTGACCTTAGCCTTATTTAATTCTTTAAGGCACCTCATCTCTTTTTCCTTGCAAATCTTCAAGGCCTTTTCTTTGTTGGCAAGCTCTTCTTTCATTGCCTTCATTCGTTGGTGGTAATCTTCAATCTCTTTCTCATATTTGGACACATCAACCATGTCCGTCTTCAATGAGTCATCAATGGATGTCTCCTTCTCCATGGTTTTCAATTTTGAGATAAGAATGGAGATGTCTTCCATTTGATCATCCATGATCTCTTTGTATCGATGAAGTTGAATTTGACAATTTTGCTTGCTTTCTTAAAGCGTACAGATCTTTTCCTCCGAGGAAATTTTCCACATTCTCAAGGACTCATTTTCCTTGGAGAGCCCCTTATTTTTCTTAAAGACTTTGAGAATAGTCACTTGACACTCATTAATTGAGTCAATTTCCTCATCAAGGCATTTGCCTCGATCACTATTTGCCACACCAACATTTTGTTAGGATTATGCTCGATAGCAAATGTATAATAATGTATTTGGCAATCTTTTCATATTAATAAAGTGATTTCTAGTTTAAATAATCTTATTGCATTTATAGTTTAATTATTATAATAGTTAAAAGTAAATAATCATGGTAAAAAAACTATGAGAAAAGAAGAATTGTTCATACATCTAGATATGTATGAGGTAGACACAATTCTTTATTTAGTCTTGAATAATATTCACAACTTAAGATAAAGGTTGGGCGCTTTTATCTTGTTAAAGTTGTAGATTTTTTTGCTAGCATTTGAGTGGGATCAATTGTGTTATGATGAGTCTAAAATCATCCAAGTGTGGTGTATTTTGGCAAAAGAATCTAGTGCACTAGGTTCATTGAATTGGATCACAATGAATTACTTTATCTAGAACCGTTAATAGATAAAAGTTTTTCATTCGAAGACAATCGGAGAGTCTATCTCAATCTTGAGATAAATGATGGACTTATTGTTGCAAGTGTTATCATTCGAGCTATCAATGAGTACGATTGTATAGCATAGTCTATCCACGATAGTTTGGTGGTATTCATTTGTTAATCGATAGAGGACTTCATTTATAGATATGAACATTGTGGCTCCATTTATTAAATGAGAGTAGAATATCATCATATGGATGTTTTGAGGTATTGAATATTAAATCTTAACGTTAAGTTTTCAATAGTGTCTATTGAAACATGGCTTCTGGACAAGTCAAAATATCCAAGTTCAAAATGTGGTCATATGAGTAAATATGGTAACTTTGAGAGCTATAGGCGGTCTATGAGCTCTTGGCGATTATTGGTATTCTTCACGAGGATAAACTTTCTGCAATAAGGTTGTCTAGGGTATGAAAGAGTGACATCAACTTATTCTATCTTTATTTAAGAGTTCAATTTTAGTTTTTTAGTGGAATGAACTAAAATTAAATAGATCGGACCTAAGTGAATCATTTGTTGATTGTGACTGGGTTGTGTCTATTGGAGCTTAAATTTAGATAGCCCGTCAAGATCCCCAATCCACACGAACTTGCATGGATCACTTGATGTATTCTATCGGGCCAATTTAGGGGTCCATTTAGAATTGTATTAAGGCATGTGAACTTGTTTCTTTTTGTAAGAATAGGTCTAGTTCACATGTGAACCTTTTATTAAGGTCCAATGGATTTAATAAAATAAGAAAAATAATATATGGCCCATATATATGTGTTGGGCGGCAAGGCTATTTAGAGTAGCTTAATTATTTTATTTTTATTTTATTATATAATTAAATAGAAATTAATTAATTTATTGATTAATTAATTATTTAATTAAAAGTCAAAATCTTTTTCTATTAGGAGATGATCTCCTAATATTGTACTATTGTTGGTAGTATAATTAATATTAAAGACTATATTTGATAAGTAAATAAATAAAAGGAATTATTTATCTAATTAAATTAGGAAATCTTTAATATGGTTACAAATACACTACTGAGTTGGATTAGGAGTCTTGGTGTAGGAAAGAATTCCTTTTGGAAAAGGATTCTTAACCACCAAGTAAATCCACCTAAGGATAGGATTCTTAACCACCAAGTAAATCCTTGTTAGGAGAGGATTTAGTCCCCTATATATAATACCTATTAAATTCGACCAAGAATGAGTTTTTGGTGTGAGAAGTTGTTTTTTATCTGTTTTTTATTGTTATATATATAAAAAAAAACTTCGTCCAACTCATTGTGTGAAGAATTCGGCCAAGCATAGAGAAAAGAGGGAACGTTTTTTTTTTCGATAGTACACTAGTATTTGTTAGGTTTTAGTTTGTGTTGGCATTAATTCCATATCAAAATAATGTTTACTTGTAATGATTTAATTGTTTAGATTCATGATGATTCAAGCTTCAAAGAAGAAGGAACAACTAGTCAAAGCAAGTTCAATCTTCAAAGAGAAAGGATGCAATATGGTTCTACAAAGGTATACTAAGACCTTATCTTTCTCTTACAAGGCTTAGGCACACACACACAATTCATACATTTGTGTCCCTGCATCATTGTGCACCATTATAGGCACACACATACAATTCATTCAGATGTTTCCCTGCATCATTGTGCACCATGTATAACACATTCACACACTTGAAGATGAATGCTCATGCATTGGTATGGAAATAACATGTTTTGAAAAATGCATGATTGGAGACTATCTCTATGTAGTTTGCATTCCAGTGTGAATTGTGTTTGTTTGTGTATATGTTTGTATAACATGGATATTGAACTTCAATTTAGCATTAAATCATTCTTGATTGAGTTTTGGTCATTTCGGTTTCTCATACTATTGATTTCAAGTTCTAAGTCAAAAGATACTACACTTTCAACTTATGTTGCATACATTGTCTTCATCTTCGTATATCGAGTCGAATTATTATTTTCTAGGTTGAGTATCTTATATGTGTATATCCTTGAGAGAGTTACGGTTTGTAATCCACAAACGGATTCAAATTTTGAGTTTGGAGGCCGGAGAACAGTCGAAGAACGCGAGGGGAGCTCGCGAGGAAAAGAAGTGCAACAAAGCACTCTTTCCCGAGATGGCGCGTGGCCATCTCGGGACAGAATGCTTGCTTCCTTGAGATGCCCACGTGCCATCTCAGGAAGAAAGCATGCTTGGTGCACTTAAGGGCATTTTGGTCTTTTTGCTTCTATTCTTTCCCTTTCCTTTATATTTCCCTTCCCTCTCACATTTCATTCTAAGAAGAAATTTAAAACTTGAGTGCAGAATTTTCTCTCTACATTTTCTCACCTTCCAAGCACCATAACTTCTTCATTTCAACTCCGATTTGAGTGATTCAAAGTTGAGAGTGTTTTTCTATTCATCCTTCATCTTTTCTCTGAAGGTTTTAGTGAGTGGGATTTCTGTTTTTGGAGTCTAAACTCACAAAAACGGGACTGCACCAAAATCAACTAAGGTATTGATTTTCTCTCAAAGTTTTTTTTTAAAACTTGGTCAATTGCCATGGGTTTTCTTCTTCAACATATATATATATATATATATATATATATATATATATATATATATATATATATGTCTTGTGATTGTTTTGATTTAAGTTTTCAACTCATTTAAAGCTAGATTGAGTTTCAATTGAAATCTCACATGTTGAGTTAGGCTTTGATTTTACCTCTGTTTTCACATGTTTGGGATTGTATTGTGCTAGCTTTGATTCTAAGACTATTTGATGATCTTTGATTGATTAATTTTGTGAAAAATAGTTCCTCACATGTACTAGGTTCTCTTTGGCCGATTTCTCATAATGATACATGTGCTTATGTTCTTTTGAGCTATTCATGTGTTTTGTTGAATCTATGAATAGGAATATGCTCTATAACTTTAGTTTTAATCTAAATGACTTTGTCATATGATTTTAGCATGTTTTTGGTTTATAAGAATTAAGCTTGATTATGTGATTAATTGAACATATCTTGTGATTCACGTTTTAGATCTATGCATGTATCTAGGTTGTAATTAATGTTGAACATATCTTACATGATCTAGATGGATTAAACATGCATGATTGACTAGACTACATTTCATTTGTGCATTCATGCCCGTGTCTAGTATTTTCCATAAGATGTGTTGATCATAGCATTCTATGTTGCGTGCTTGTTTGCGTTTTGCATTCATGATCACCTAGATGCCTTGTGAGAAGAAAGTCTTGACAATAGGTGTTAGACCTATGTTGGTGAGCAAGAAAGTCTTGGAAAGAGGTGTGAGACCTCGGTTTGTCAAGCAAGAAAGTCTTGACTAAAGTCAAGAGGACTCAGATAGTTGAGCAACAAGTCTTGCCTTGGGTCGTGAGGATCCAGAAGGGTGAGTGAGGAAGTCTTGAATAGAGTCGGGAGGACTCAGATAGTTGAGCAAGAAGTCTTGCCTTGGGTCGTGTGGATCCAAAAGGATGAGCGAGGAAGTCTTGACAAGAGGTGTGAAACCTCAGATTGTTGAGTAAGAGGGCGACATCTTTATGAGTAGGATAGGAGGGTAGTTTCTGGGTAAAGGGGTAACTTGAGAGATTGTACTTGTCTTATCTTCTAGTGAATTTTGTTTGCCGGTGGTTGCCAAACCGTGGATGTTTCCTCTTCGGAGGTTTACCACGTTATATCTTGTGTCAACTTTTCTCTATCCCTATCTCTCTTATATTAGTATTTGTTATTTAAATACTATGGATAGAATTCTTTATGTAAGTTGACTTACTTTCTATAATATAGATTTTGTATATGTTACAATTACTTGTTCGTATCACACTTTACTTGTTTTATATATTGATTAAGTGTCTTTAATTGATATATATATATATATATTGTGATACAAGCAATCTAGAGGGAGAAACTTTTGTTTGCTTCTAAGGGAGTCGAAAAAGGTGTCTAACCTATTCACCCTCCCCTCTCTAGGTTAGCCTTGAGAATTTAACCGTGTTTGTATTTTCAATTTGTATCAGAGCAGGACACTGGATTGTACTTAGTGAGAGTCCAGGTAATACATTCACTGTTTTTGCAAAGCTTTTGAAGTCATGGGTTTACAAGATGATGTAATGGCAGAAGGAGCCTTAAATACTAGGCCCCTATTACTTTTAAGCACTAACTATGGGTATTGGAAGTTGAGGATGAAAGCCTACATCCGCTCTATTGATGAAAGAGCTTGGATGGTAGTGGAAGAAGGTTATAGTCCTCCTACCAAGGTTCAAGAGGATGGAACCATGATACTCAAGCTAATGAGTGAATGGACAACGAATGAGTTTGTGGTTGCTAAGTGGCATCATCGTGCTATGAATGCCATCTTTGGAGGAGTTGATGGGCATCAATTCTCTTATATCCAAAATCTTGAATCCGTAAAGGAAGCTTGGGATACTCTCCAAGTTACTAATGAAGGAACCTTAGCGGTGAAGAAATCAAGGCTTCAAATGTTGGCATTACAATTTGAAGGTTTAAGTATGGGTGAAGACGAAAAGTTCGAAGATTTCCAATTCCGGCTTCTTAACACTGCTAACCAATGTCAAGCACTTGGAATACCTATCTCAAAAGCGTTTAAATTGGAAAATCCTTAGGTCTCTTCCTAAGAGATTAAAATCAAAGGTGACGGCCATTGAGGAAAGCAAGGATGTGGATAAAATGAACATTGATGAGTTGCTTGGGTCTCTCCAAACTTATAAGATGTGCTTGAATCCAAGGATTAAGAGTAAGGGAATCGCTCTCAATGCTATTGAGGAGAGTGATAATGAAAATGAAGAGATGGTTCTTTTGGTTAGAAAGTTCAAGAAGTTTCTAAAGTAGAATTCCAAGCCTAGAGGCAAGTCTTCAAAAGAAAAAGAAGTTAAGAAAACATCATCTCCAAGGAATGAGAAGAATAGTCAAGACATGAACAAGAAAGATGTCCAATGCTACAATTGTCATGGTTTCGGTCACTTTGATAGTGAGTGCACAGAAGCCATCTAAGAAGGACAAGAAAGGCAAAGTGTTGGCGGCAACTTGGAGTGATGATAACTCTACTGATAATGAGAGCTCTAGTAGTGAGTCTTCAAGTGATGAAGAGTTAGTGAGCAACTTTGTAGCTCTAACGGCTACTCATTCTCCACTAGCTTTTGATGGTACAATATCTTTGAACAAGAACTTTGATACAAATCATCATGGAAGCTCTAGTTCCATTCCTACTAATCTTGAGTTGTTAGCCAAGATAGAGAAGCTTGAAGAAGATAGAGATAATGCTCTAAGAGAGGTAGTTGAGAAGGATGATTTGATCAAGAAACAACTAGATGAGTTTGTGATTGTCACTCGTAGACTTCTTGGTGAGAAAGATGATGTTAAGAAGAAGTTTAGAGAACTTGAACAGATAAACCTTGAGAAGGATAATGTGATATCTTCTTTGAGGAAGAGAGAACAAGAATTAATGGAAGAAATAGACACGGCTAAGGAGGCCATCAAGGACTTAGTGAATGATTCGGTAAGTGTGTCTACTGTTAGGAATCTTGTTAACTCTCATAGTGGTGAAGACGACTTGGTAGTTGAAGAGGAGCTCTTGGAAGCACCACTTCTTATTCATTTTGATGAAGTCATGATTGATATTAAACAACACAAGAAGAGAAAATCAAAAGCCAAGAAGAAGTTGGCGAACAAGGTATCTTTGCAAACTCCTAGTGAAGCTAGTTCAACTCCAAAAGGTACAATATCATCTTTTATTCCAACTTGCCACTATTGCAACACAATAGGTCATATTAAGCCTAGGTGCTGTAAATATATTGAAAAATGAAAATTAGGAAATGAACCTAGAGATAAGGAGATTAAACTTCAACTTGAACATGCTAAGGATTTGAAAGTTGAAAACCATGATAATATTGCTAAGCATTAGAAGAAGTTATGGAGTAGAAAGAATACTAATCTTGTTCAACTTGACAAAACTTGTGTTAAAAATGTTAAGGAAGAGTGTGTTAATGATATTCTTGTTAATCAAGTCATTGAAGGACTTTACTCTAGATTTAACATTGTTGTCAAGAATGATATTGGAAATGTTTGTGTAGGTACACCCAAGAACAAGTGGTTCAAGGGTGAGTGCACTTATCACTAATATAAGAAGCACATGTGAGATAGCTTTGAGGCAATATATCAATTTTGTTAAGAATTCTTGCTTGCTAGCTTTGAATACTCCATGTATTGATATGAACTTGGTTATCTCACATCATGTTTGTTATGATGGTCAAAATTTGTTGATTAACTTTAGAGAAGTTCTTTTGATATATGTGTTGATTGAGTTGAGATATTATGCTTTTTATACTCTTGCTGTGAAATATCGTCAACTTGGTGACATAAGGACATTCAAGGCAAGAGTGCTCATAAAAAGGGCGGAAGTATGATATTTGGTGAATATAATATGCAAAAAGGTATCTCTATACTTTAATGCATGTTCTCTTAGATATTCATCTTTTGACTCAATGTTTGATATACATCTCATAGCATGTCATATTAGAGAGCTTTGTATAGCATACATATGGTTCTCATTGACATTTGCTATTTTAGGATCATATAGTGATATTGTTCACATTGATCTTAATTTTGATGATTGTTTGTGTATAGTATATTGAGTTGCATTACTTTTGAAAATATGAGCTTCATATTCTTTAAAAGCTACTCATTAGAGAAGTAATGATCTTGAATAAGTCTCTACTTGTTGCTCTTAGATCATGTGCTTATGAGCCATAAAATCTTGGTTTTCTAAAATTGCACCTTGCTTTTCTTATATGTTTTGCTAGTAGGTTGAGTTTACTAATATGTAAACTTTGGATACACCTTGAAGTTTTTGTACTTAAGTGCATTTAAAATGACCTATGGTTAGTATCTATTTTGCTTCGGCAAATACATAAAACTCAACGAGCACCTTCATGGAAAGGGCTACACACATTGGTTGTGAAACCTACCTAATGTTGGAAAGAGCTACACCATTGTGATGTGTGAAAGCCACCATGAAGTGAATTTAGTTCATGTTAAAAAAAATGGAAAAATCAAAGAAGTGTTGAAATGGAATCATAAAAAAAAATTCTTTGATTCCAAGCCTAAAAACAAATGGAGGAAGACTTAAAAAGAAGTATAGTTGAAAAATCAAATGAGCTCGGGTTGAAAAATAGAAATGGGATGACGAGCCACATGCACACACACGCTCATATGTTGAAATCTATTCTCTTAAGAGCAAAAAATTCAGGATGATAATCGGTTTGACTTTTTATGGAATAAGCTTAAGATGAATAGTTGTTGGAAATTGTTTGCATGTTGATTATCAAACTACTTCTTGATATATATTTGAAGCATGTCTCTCTCACACACACTTTGTTTATGAGTATGATGATATTTTAGCAATTGTTGAAGAATTACGAGAGAACTTGAAAAATCTTTGTGTATCTCTCTTTGCATATGAAGCTTATTTTGTTGATATTTCTTCAAATTGCTTGAATGTGTGATTGTTTGAACATCTTTGTGAACTTTATGCTGTCATTGATTTTAGTTATAGCATTTATCAAGGGGGAGCATTGTATGCTAGACATTATTCTCTTTTATGATATGTTCACATGCTTCATTTTGTTACATGTTGGCATATTTTGACTTAATGATACTTGTAAGATATTACTCACTATCTTTGTCTTGCATGATAATTCATTCTTAAGTCATATGTCTTTGTTTTTATATCTTTGTGACTAATATGCTTGTTTTGTCTTTCACTCACTTTTTTTGTATGTATATGGCATCTTATAATACAAGAACAAACGGGAAGAACCATGATTACCGAAAGTGGAAATCAATTGAATCCCGTTGTGAAAGCCAAGTCTACCTCAAAAGGATCCAAAGCTTCAAAGACAAAAGATTTAGGGATCTTTGGAACAAAGAAGATATTTCAAGAGAGAGACATTGACTTAGGTAAGTGTAAAGATTCTTATGTTCTTAAGTGCTTAAAGGATAGAAATTGGGAATCTTGGGTGAGCATGCTAGGATTTGTAAATGATACTCTTGTTAAAGAGTTTTATCTTGAATATAGAGAAAGTGCCACCTTATTGGATGCTTTAATGGAGATTAGGGGTGTTGTGTTTAGAGTTAACCCGGAAAACAATAACAAGTTTCTTGGGCTATCTAATGATATAGATTCTATTTTTCTAGATGTGGATGTCATTGAGAATCTTAATATCATGGGTATAACTCTTTGTGACAATGCTTCTTTTGAGTGGAAAGGTAGAGAATATATTAGTCAACATGAGTTAACTAAGGCTAGTGCATTTTGGCATCTATTCATTTGCACTAACATTATTGGATCTTCGAATTCAACCGAGTTGAATAAGGACAAGATTAAAATAGTGTATGCCTTGGTGACTAATTAACCTATAAACCTTGGAGATCTTCTCATGTTGATAGTGTATGCCTTGGTGACTAATCAACCGAGTTGAATAAGGGAACACACACACAATTCATTTATATGTGTCTCTGCATCGTTGTGCACCATGTATAACACATTCACACACTTGAAGATGAATGCTCATGCATTGGTATGGAAATAACATGTTTTGGAAAATGCATGATTGGAGACTATCTCTATGTAGTTTGCATTCTAGTGTGAATTGTGTTTGTATGTGTATATGTTTGTATAACATGGATATTGAACTTCAATTTAGCCTTAAATCATTCTTGACTGAGTTTTGGTCATTTCGATTACTCATACTATTGATATCAAGTTCTAAGTCAAAACATACTACACTTTCAACTCATGTTGCATACATTGTCTTCGTAATATAATTTAAACAACTCATTTAATTAAAATGTGCAAATTATATTCTTAATGTATTAATGGAATGTTAATTGCAACCCATTAGGGCAACCCAAGGATTCCCACATCCTTGGCCGCCCATTCCAGGTATTTTGAAGAGTTACCGCATGTGTTGGTCACACATGACCGCACCTCTCCAAAACTTTTGGATTTCAAAATCCACAAACAATTCTAGATGGAAACATAACAGTAGAATATATCAAATGATCCATGCAAGTTCATATGGATTGGGGATCTTAGTAGGCTATCAAAATTTAAGCTCCAATAGGTATATTCTAATCACAATCAACAAATGATTCACCTAGGTTCGATCTATTAATTTTAGTTCATTCCACTAAAGAACTAAAATTGAACTCTTAAATAAAGAGATAATAAGTTAAACTTCCTCAGTCGTACCCTAGAAAATCTCAATAGAGATAGTGTATCCTTCTGAAGAATACTAGTAATCGCTAAGAGTTCATATACCGCCTATAGCTTTCTTAGTTACCATATTTACTCAAATGACCACATTTAAAACTTCGATTTCTTGACTTGTCAAGATACCATATTTCAACAAACACTATTGAAAACTTAACGTTAAGATTTAATATTCAATACCTCAAAATATCCATTTAATGATATTCTACTCACAATTAATAAATGAAGTCACGATGTCCATATCCATAAATGAAGTCCTCTTTAGATTAACAAATAATTACCACCATACCATCAAGGATAGACTATACTATATAATCGTACTCATTGATGGCTTAGATGATAACACTTGTAACCATAAGTCCATCATTTGTCTTAGGATTTAGATAGACTCTTCGATTGTCTTCAAGTGAAAACATTTATCCATTGCCAGTTCTAGATAAAGTATCTCACTCTGATCATATTCAATGCACCAAGCATACTTGATTCTTTTGCCCAAAGACACCACACTTTGATGATTTTATACTCATTTTAACACATTTGATCCCACAAATGAATCTACACATTTAACAAGATAAAAGCGCCTAACCATTATCTTAAGTTGTAAATATTGTTCAAGACTAACTAAAGAATTGTGTCTACCTTATACATATCCAGATGTACGAACAATTCTTCTTTTCTCATAGTCTTTTGACCTTATGATTATTTAATTTTGACAATTATAATAAGTAAACTATAAATGCTATAAGATTTGTTAAACTAGAAATCATTTTATTAATATGAAAAGATTGTCAAATACATTATTACTCTCTTGCTATTGAGCATAATCCCAACAATCTCCCACTTGCTCTACAGCAAATGTTTCATATATCTTATCCCCATGTTTTCCAGGTACCCATCAAAACTCTTTTATGGTAGAGCTTTTGTGAAGAGATCCGCTAGATTTTCTACTGTCGCGATCTTGGTAATTGTCACATCTCCCCTATGCACAATTTCCCTTAGAAGATGATACTTTCTTTCAATGTGTTTTCCTCTCTTATGACTTCTTGGTTCTCTCAAATTATCCAATACTCCATTATTGTCACAGTAGTTAGTGATCTGCTTATTCACGTAGGGAACCACTTCTAAGTCAATCAAGAATTGGTGGAGCCAGACAATCTCATTAGTAGCTTCGCATGTGGCAATATACTACGCTTCCATGGTGGAATCAATAATACAAGATTGCTTGATACTCATCCATATGACTGCCCCTTCTCCAAGAGTAAACACAGATCCTGATGTTGATCTCCTGGAGTCAGAATCGAGTTGGAAATCAGAATCTGTATACCCAACAGGAATTAAATTCTTTCTGGAGTATACAAGCTTATGATCTCTTGTTCTCCTGAGATACTTGAAAATATGCTTGACTACCGTCCAGTGATCAGGACCAGGTTTTGATTAAAACCTGCTAATTGTGCCAACAATAAAACAAATATATTGTCTAGTGTAGAGCATTGCATACATGAGACTTCTAACTATAGAGGCATATGGAACCCTTCTTATGAATTTCTCTTCATGCTCATTCTTAGGAACTTGTTCTTTAGAAAGTTTGATTCCATATCTGAAAGGTAACATACCTTTATTTGAATCTTGCATAAAAAACCAAGATAAAATTTTATCTATGTAATGGTAGGTTGTTGTTCTTGTGTTGGTGCAGAACTTACAATTGGGCTAGGTTGTGAAACCTCTTGTGGAATTGTATCTCCTGAAAGCTCATTCAAGACAATTTTACTTTTTTTGCACAAAATTATTCATATAGTCCTTTTCCAGAAATTTAGCATTTGTCGAAATAAATACTTTAAGATCTGAAGGACTATAGAAATATTATCCTTTGGTTCCTTTTGGATACCCTACAAATATGCATTTTATGAATGAATGATATGATGCAAGTGTATGAATGGTCAACACAAACACACAAAATGCAACACACACCAAAATGAGCAAGGATCACCTATGTATGTCTAGGAACCTGCTCTGATACCAATTGAAACAAATATTACGGTGTGTAATATTAATCTAGAGAGGGGGTGAATAGATTTTAATTAATTTTTTACCCAATTTTCGTTAAGAGTCAAATTGACAAAAATGCCCCTAATTAGTCACAATAATATCACAAGTGTAATAAATGCGGAAATAATAAAAATACTTGAGATATACTTGGAAACCCTCCAAATGGAAAAAACCACGGGCTGATGAGTGCGCCACACTAGAACCTCGAATCCACTAATGGCAAGGAATTATAACCTAATACCGGTTTAATCCACCACCACTACCTAATCCCGGTATAAGTGAACCTAGTTCATCTTGCTTGTGCTTTAAGCTACCTACTCCCGGAAGAAACACAAGTCTTACTTCTCAATGAAGAGATAAAGTGTCCTAAGTGAATATATGATGATATTCAATGAACAAACAATGCTAGGAAACCCTATATGCTTATCTAGGATAATGAGATGACAATTAATGCAATCAAGTGCTAAATGACATGTTCAAATAGCTTAGCTAAACATAGATCGATCAATCCTATGAAGCTATCACAATACAACACTCAATCATGTCATCACAACAATCTATAATTTGTATCTAGAAATATTCTAAGAGAATACAATTAATTAAAGAGATGGTTTAGCAAGAAAAATCACTTAACTAGTAAGAAGATAGTGAAGAGCTTACCAAACAAGATGTGATGAAGCAACCCTATCCATATATGCACTCTAGATGAACTTAGAAGATGGAAGATGAAGATTTGATGCACATAGGAATGCTTTGAGTGATTAAAAATGAGTTTTTGGAAGTGTTTTTCCTTTAAAATGTGTTCTAAGGAAAATATATGATATTTTTAACTCTTACATGACCTTAAGTCAATGATATATATATATATATATATAAGATCCAAACAAAGTGATGTCGTCTTGGAAAAAACGTTCAAGCTTCTTCATTATGCGCTGGTGAGGTGCGCTGTTTGAGTAGCGCACCACTAGCGCACTGTCTAAAAATTTCAATAGGCGATGGTCGAGTGGCGCACGTCAGTGGCGCAACACAAGCACAAAACCACTAGAATGTTTGCGCTGGTGAGGCTGCGCTAGTCGAGTAGCGCATGCCCACTTTTTACATCTTTGCGCAGGTGCAGCAGCACAACCCAGTGGCACAACACTAGCGACAATCCACTGTGAATGTTGCGCTTGTGGGGTGCGCTAGTCGAGTAGCGCACCACCAGCGCAAGGCCTATTTTTTCAACACTCAAATGCACAAAACAATAAGTTCATGAGTGATGAAATTGCATCCTATTTTAATGCCTAGCATGACATACAAATTTCATAGCAAGATGCAAATAGGTCAACAAGAGTCATTTAAACTAAAATGCACATAAGAAAACACTCAACATATAAGATCAAGAGTTATACATGAATATATGAGTGTGTGCAACTATCTCTTCAAAGTAAGTAAGCACAAGAAGTTTACCTTTGGTGCTTCTCCTCTTGAGGTCTTGAGAGCCTAAGCTACCATTACATGAACCCCAACAATATGGTTGTTCACGAAATAAGCCAATCAACAAATGAGGACTTTTCAGATATCTACCAAAACTCTAATCGATAATTGGTCAAATTAGGAAGTCTTTGATAAATTCTCAATTGAATATTTATTTAACATTTAGTTATCGGATAAATACATTATTGAGTGAGTCTTGGTGTGGAAAAGAATTCTTCTTTGAGTAAGGATTGTTAGCCACCATGTAAATCATCCTAGAGAGAGGACTCTTGCCCACCATGTAAACCCTCCTTATTAGAGGATTTCGCCACCTATATATATGACCTTGAAGATTTCGGCCAAGGCCAATAGAAATCATAGAGAGATTTCATCCAAGGCTTGGTGGAGACTTGTGAGAAGTTTTTTTTTATTTTCTTATTATAGTTAAAAAGAAACTTCAGCCAACCCATAGTGTGTAGAATTCGGCCAATCATAGAGAAAATAGGGAACGTTTTTGTTTTCGATAGTGCACTAGTATCCTTTACATTAAAAGGGTTATGTATACAAAAATTGAATCGGGTTCACACAAATTTCAAACAAATATATTGATAATTCATAAGTGACCAAACATTCTTGGGTTTTCTTTAGGAGGATTATTGTGACTAACAAAAGAAAAGATTTTATTTGTTTCCATCCTCACGTATACAATTCAAACAAAGTGAGCACACAGTCCTAGGTGATTCACATTCATGATTGGATTGTAAGACTTGGGGATTCAGTTCGGTGCAACTTCAATCGTCACGAGAAAAAGGTTTGATACTTTATTATATGTTAATTAATCAAGGGTTAAGGTTTATTCTCTTAAAGGATTTTTTTTTTTAAATATACTAAACCTATTTTCCACTTCCGCCGCACGATTTATCTTACAATTGGTATCAGAGCTTGGTTGTACCCTTGATTAATTGATGTATATATACGTGGAACTATTTCTTTTTATTGTAAATATGCATGTTTTAGAAAGAGATGACACTCTAGGAATTCACATATATATTTACATTGGAATGTATGGATATATATATATATATTTATAATATGATTTGATAGTGCTCAATTTTGGTCCTAGAATTTCAATGTATTTTTGTTTTAAAATTGTAACAAGAAGGGTGACCTATCATCGCCAAAATTTCCTTCTTGGTAGTTGCTAAGTTTATTTTACTTTACTTTATTGTTTAATAAAAAAAAACTATTGTAATATATTCAATTTTCAAAGAATTGAAGAATTGATGAATTCGAATCAGAAAAAGTAGCAACGAAGTAACCCGAAATAGCTCTACAAAGGTTTGGGTGCGCAAGTGCCCGGACACAAGACCTTTGGATGGTGGTCGCTTGATGACTTGATCGCCAAGTTATGTTTAGTGTTTTGTATTTCAAACAAATGTAATTTACGTGTTTTTCTAGGACGAACAAAAATTATGGCTATTTACTTTTTCGTAAATATTGCAATGTTTGTCATTGTTTGATAATATGTCATGTAGAATAGGAGTGCCACTCATATAGCTCCTTTGGTATGAACATGCATTGAATGGTTTAGGTATCTAATTGGCATCTGGATAACTTGGTAAATCATTCTATGGAATTCGATAACACTCCTTAAACAATTGAGTGAGAGAAGGTGTTTTGGAACGCCTATGGCCTCCAAGTTTAGTTGAGCTTTATGTTTCATGTAATAACCCCTTTTATAACGCCCAAAGAGGTATTTATGAATGGAATTTAGCAAGATACTTCCTTACAAAGATAGACTAGACAATTGACTCAATCGATATCTACTCTCAACGGAGGGATATTCATGAGGGAATATATTGAAAGTTCTTAACTTGGTAACACACTCAATGTGATTTTATTAATATCCTCCCAAGAGTTCTTGTTAATAAAATCACAAGGCTAAAATTGAAAACGTTGGTTGTTATGTTAAAAATTAGGTGGGGCCTAGTCCAACTAGTAAATATTGTGAACTCCCAAAGAAGGCGTGACATTTATGGGTGTTGGATCACCGTTGATTTTTTACGATTGAATTATTTTTTTTAATTCAAGATAAATATTCAAAAGTGATTAATCATGATTATATATTCATATATAATTTTTTTTAATGTTCAGAAATCATGACCCCATCCCTAATCAACATCCTTAAGACAATACTTTAACTTGTGATAATTATGTCACATGGAAAAGGAAAATTGGGCTTCTATTGCAATCCGAAAAGCATAAGTTCATTTTGTGCACTCCTAAACCACCTACTCTTACTAATGTTGGTTGTTATGTTAACAATTAGATGGGACCTAGTCCAACTAATAAATGGTGCAAACTCAAAATGAGGCATGACATTTATGGGCGTTGGATCACCGATTGAATTTTATGATAGAATTATTTTATTTAATTCAAGATAGATATTTGAAAGTGCTTTATCATGATTTTTTACTTATATAATTTTTGTAATCTTTCAGAAATCAAGACCTCATCCCTAATAAACATCCTAAAAGATAATACATTAACTGGTGATAATTATATCACATAGAAAAGGAAACTTGGGTTGTTGCTGCAAGCTAAAAAGTATAACTTTGTTCTGTGTACCCCTAAACCACCAACTCTTACTAAGAAATCTACTGAGGAGCAAAGAGACGAGTATCAGTAGTGGAAGACTTCAGACGAGATGGCCAAATATTACATTATGGCTACCATCTCCGACCCGTTGGAACAACAATATGAAGGAATGGAGACTGTTGCGGATATACTGTTGTCTTTGGAAGAGATGTTTACTATGAAGTTTAAGACGACTAAGGGAGAGGTAGTGACTACTTTCATGAATCTTAGGAAGAAACCTGGATAGGTTGTGAAAGATCACATGATGATAGTGATAACACATCTCAACATTATTGAACTTAACGGTGTTGAGATAGATAGTGAGACGAAAATTGACATGATTGTCAACTCACTATCGGATTCCTTTGATCAGTTCAAGCAGGACTATACCTTGAACAATAAGGAATACACCTCGCAGGGCCTGATGCAAGATGTTCAAAGCACCGAGAAATCCTTTTGAAAGGCAAAGGTCATGAGATACATACGGTAGGTAAAGTTACTACTGTTAAGACCCGTAAGAAGTTCAAGAGACAAGAGACGAAAATGAAAATTGGACCTACCAAGAATGAGACTAAGAAAGTAACTAAGATCAAAGGGAAGTGTTTCCTTTGTGGTGAAAAGGGACATTGGAAAAGAAATTGCCCAAAGTCTCAGGACAAGAAGGAAGAAAGTAATATTAATTATCTTGAAACATGTTTTCTTGCAGATTCTATATATTCTTGGATCATACACTCTGGAGCCACTAATCATGTGTGTTATTCCTTAGAGGGGTTCAATGAAAAGAAAAGGCTTAATGCGAATGAATTCAACTTGCGCTTAGGCAATGGAGCATTGGGGTCTGCTAGTGTAGTGGGAGATATTATAATTAATTTAGATTCTTGTAGGCATTTAGATTTAATAGATGTTTATTATGTACCTCAATTGAAGAGGAATTTAGTTTCAGTTTCTTGTTTAAATAAATTTAGATATTTTGTTACTTTTAATAAAGGTTTTATTATTAGTAGGAACAACTAATTTTTTGCAAATGTACATTGGAAAACGGTTTATTCTATTTGCATAGCAATATCTCTCACTTGTTAAACACAGAATCAAAGGAACCTAAACACAAAAGAGTAAAATTATCAAAAGATGAAACCTTCCTATGGCATTTGCGCCTAGGTCTTATTAACCTTGATAGGATCAAATGGTTAGTGATGGACTTTTAAGTGACTTAAAGGTTGATGATCTACCAACTTGTGAATCTTGTTTGGAAGGTAAAATAACAAAAAGGTCGTTCAGGACCAAAGGAACAAGTGACACTGAATGTTTACGATTAATACACATAGGTGTATATGCTCCTATGAGGAGTAAAGCTAGAGGTGGATATGAGTACTTAATCACTTTAATGGAAGATTACTTAAGATTTGGTTATGTGTATCTAATGAGACATAAGTCAGATGCTTTTGACATGTTCAAAGAATTTAAAGTTGAAGTAGAAAATCAGCCTTAGAAACACATAAAAATCTTAAGGTCTGATCGTGGTGGAGAATATTTATCTGGTGAGGTTCAGCAATATCTTATTGATAATGAGATAATTTCTTAGTTTTCTGTGCCAGGTACACCTGAATAAATGGGGTGGCAGAAAAGAGAAACAGAACCCTTTTGGACATTGTTAGGTCTATATTGAGTTATTCAATGTTTCCTAATTCTTTTTGCAGATGTACTTACATACTACTATGTACATTCTAAATGATGTGCCATCTAAGTCAGTTCCTAAAACAACACATGAGTTATGGACTGGGTGAAAGTCTAGTCTACAACACTTAAGGATATTTGGATGTCCTGCATGTGTTAAAAGGAAAGACAAAAAAGATGGAGTCCCGTTTAGAAACATGCATATTTGTAGGGTATCTAAAAGGAATCAAAGGATATTATTTCTATATTTCTTCAGATATTAAAGTATTTGTTTCGACAAATGTCAATTTTTTTGAAGAAGACTATATGAATAATTTTGTGCCTAAAAGTATAATTGTCTTGACTTAGCTTTCAAGAGATAAAATTCCAGAATAGGTTTCACAACCTAGCCCAATTGTAAGTTTCGCACCAATACAAGATCAACAACCTACCGTTCCTCATCATAGTAGGAGGGTTAGTAGACAACCCGAGAGATATATCGGTCTAGGAGAATCAATAGAGAATCTCCCGGATGATGACGATCCTTACACATACAAGGAAGCCATGGAAGATATTAATTATCACCATTGGCAAAAGGCAATGCAATTCGAAATTGAATCTATGTTCAAAAACAAAGTCTGGTTTCTTATGGACTTGCTTAAAGGGGTAAAACTCATTGGGTGCAAGTGGGTATACAAGAGGAAGAGAGGAATGGATGGAAAAGTGGAAACCTTTAAAGCTAGATTGGTAGCTAAATGTTACACAAAGAAGGAATGTATCAATTATGATAAAACCTTATCTTTTGTGGTCATGCTTAAATCCCTTAGGATACTCTTATCCATTGTGGCATCTCTAGACATATAGATTTGGCAAATTGATGTCAAGGCAGCTTTCTTCAATGGAAGTCTAAACGAAAGCATCTATATGATGCAACCAGAATGATTCATTGAAAAGAGCCAAGAGGAAATGGTTTACAAGTTGCAAAGATCTATATATGGATTGAAGCAAGCATCCAGATCTTGGAATATAATGTTCAATCAAGATGTGAAAAGTTTTGGATTTTTTCAAAACATTGACGTGTGTATATAAAAATATCATTGACGACACGATGGTTTTCCTAGTTCTTTAAGTTGATGATATACTACTCATCGGAAACGATATAGGTGTACTGACATCAATAAAAGAATGGTTAGCAAAACAATTTGATATGAAGAACTTAAGAGAAGCAAGTTATATTCTTGGTATCCAAGTAATAAGGGATAGAAAAAATAGAACGATTGCATTATCCCAAGCTTCATACATAGATAAAATCTTTTCTAGGTTTTCCATGCAAGATTCCAAGAAAGGTATCTTACCTATCATACATGGAATCAAACTTTTCAAGGAACAAGCTCCTAAGAATGAGCATGAAGAGCAATTCATGAGTAGAGTTCCATATGCCTCGACAATTGGAAGTCTAATGTCTGCAATACTCTGCACTAGACCATATATTTTTTTATTATTGGCATAGTTGGCAGGTTTCAATAGAAACCTGGTCATGATCAATGGACGACAATCAACATCAGGATCTATGTTTACTCTTGGAGAAGGCACAATCATATGGAGGAGTATCAAGCAATATTTTATTGTTGATTCCACCAAGGAAGCTGAGTATGTTGTTACATGCAAAGCAGCTAAAGAAGTTGTCTGGCTCTGCCAATTCTTGATTGACTTGGAAGAGGTTCATGATGCGAATAAGCATATCACTATCTGTTACAACAATAGTGGAGCAGTGGCTAATTCGAGAGAACCAAGAAGTCATAAGAGAGGGAAACACATTGAAAGAAAGTATTATCTTCTGAGGGAAATTGTGCATAGGGGAGACGTGATGATTACTCAGATTATGTCAGTAGAAAATCTAGCGGACCCCTTCACAAAGGCTCTACCACATAAGAGTTTTGAGGGGCACCTAGAGAATATAAGGGTAAGATATATGACACATTTGATATAGAGCAAGTGGGAGATTGTTGGGATTACGCTCAATAGCAAGAGTGCAATAATGTATTTGACAATCTTTTCATATTAATAAAGTGATTTCTAGTTTAACAAATCTTATAGCATTTATAGTTTAATTATTATAATTGTTAAAAGTAAATAATCATAAGGTCAAATGACCATGATAAAAAAGAATTGTTCGTACATCAGGATATATATGAGGTAGACACAATTCTTTAGTTAGTCTTGAACAATATTCATAACTTAAGATAAAGGTTGGGCGCATTTAACTTGTTAAAGTTGTAGATTCTTTTGCTAATATTTGAATAGGCTCAAATGTGTTACGATGAGTCTAAAATCATCAAAGTGTTGTGTCTTTGGGCAAAAGATTCAAGTGCACTAGGTGCATTGAATAGGATCATAGTAAAATACTTTATCTAGAAACGTTAACGGATAAATTTTTTCACTTGAAGAAAATCAGAGAGTCTATCTCAATCCTGAGATAAATGATGGACTTATAGTTGTAAGTGTTATCATTTAAGCTATCATTGAATACAATTATATAATGTAGTATATCCTCGATAGTTTGGTGGTACTATTTTGTGAATCGATAGAGGATTTCATTTATAGATATGGACATCGTGGCTCCATTTATTAAATGTGAGTAGATTATCATTATATGGATATTTTAAGGTATTGGATATAAAATCTTAACGTTAGTTTTTCAATAGTGTCTGTTGAATATGGCTTCTGAGCAAGTCGTAATATCCAAGTTTAAAATATGGTCATATGTGTAAATACGTTAACTAGGAGAGCTATAGGCGGTCTATGAGCTCTTTATGATTACTGGTATTCTTCATAAGGATATACTATCTCCATTAAGATTGTCTAGGGTACGAATGAGGAACATTAACTTATTCTATCTTTATTTAATAGTTCAATTTTAATTCTTTAGTGGAATGAACTAAAGTTAATAGATCAATCTAAGTGAATCATTTGTTGATTGTGATTAGGCTATGCCTATTGGAGCTTAAATTTAGACAGTCTTTCAAGATCTCATATTCACACGAACTTGCATGGATCACTTGATATATTCTACCGGACCAATTTTCGGGTCCATCTAGAATTGTTTTTGGATTTTGAAATCCAAAAGTGTTGGAGAGGAACAGTCATGAGTGATCAAGACACGCGAGAACTCTTCAAAATACCTGGATTGGGCGGCTAAGGATGTGGGATTCCTTGGGTGGTTCTAATGGTTTGCGATTAGCATTCCATTAATACATTAAGAATATAATTTGCACATTTTAATTAAATGGGGTGTTTAAATTAAATTGATGTATTATTTTAAGGCATGTGGACTTGTTTCTTTTTTAGTAAGAATGGGTCTAGTTCACATGTGAACGTTTTTTTTTATTAAAATCCAATAGATTTAAGAAAATGAAAATAAAAACAATACTTTGTCCATGTATATGGCTTGGGCAAATGTTTAAATAAATGGCCTATTATATTGTTTTTTATTTTATTTTTTAATTAAATGGATATTTATTTATTTATTTATTTATTTATTATTTAATTAAAAGTTAAAATCTTTTTTCTAGTAGCAGAAGGTCTCCTAGTGTCATACTATTGTTGGTAGTATGATAAGTATCAAATACTTTTTCTGATAAGTACATAAATAAAGGGAATTTATTTATCTAGTCAAATTATGAAGTTTTTGATATCTATCAAAACTCTAATTGACAATTGGTCAAACTAGGAAGTTTTTGATAAAGTCTCAATTTAATTTTTGTTCAATAATTAGTTATTGGATAAATACACTAATGAGTTGGAATAGGAGTCTTGGTATGGAAAAGATTTCTTCTTTGATTAAAGATTCTTGGCCACCAAGTAAATCCTCCTAGCGAGAGGATTCTTCCCCACCAAGCAAATCCTCATCGGGAGAGGATTTGGCCACCTATACATATGCCTTTGATGATTTCGGCCAAGGCTAATAGAAATCATAGAGAGATTTTGGCCAAGACTTGGTGGAGACTTGTGGGATTTTTTGTTTATTTGCTTATTATAGTTAAAAAAACTTCATCCAACCCATATTGTGTATAATTCGGCCAAGCATAGATAAAAGAGGGAAGGTTTTTGTTTTCAATAATGCATTAGTATCCTTTACATCAAAAGAGATTTGTGTACAAAAATTGAATCGGGTTCAGACGAGTTTCAATCAAATAGATTGATAATTCACAAGTGACCAAATGTTCTTGAGTTTTCTCTAAGATGATTATTATGACTAACAAAATAAAAGATTTTGTTTGTTTCCGTCCTCAGGTATACAATTCAAAGAAAGGGAACCAACACTCCTAGGTGATTCACATTCGTGATTGGATTGAAAGATCTTGCGGATTCAATTTGGTGCAACTTTAATCGTTATGGAAAAAGGTATGATAGTTTATTATATGTTAATTAATCAATGATTAAGGTTCATTCTTTTAAAGGAAAAACTATTAAAACATACTAAACCTATTTTTCGATTCCACTGCGTGATTTTTCCTACAACATATCCACCTCTAGTTTGAATGCTCATAGGACCACACACATCAGTGTGTATTAATCCTAAACATTCAGTGGCTCTTGTACCTTTTGTCGTGAATGACCTTTTGGTCATCTTAGCTTCCAAAAAAGATTCACAAGTTGGTAGATCATCAACCTTTAAGTCACTTAAAGGTTTATCACTAACCAAATTTTGATCCTATCAAGGTTAATAAGACATATGCGCAAATGCCGTAGGTAGGTTTTATCTGTTGATAATTTTACTATTTTATGACTAGGGTCCATTGATTCTATGTCTAACTAGTGAGAGATATTGCTATGCAAATAGAATAAAACGTTTTCCAACATACCTTTTTCACCACAAAGGAAACACTTCCCTTTGATCTTGGTTACATTCTTGGTCTCCTTTTTGGTAGGCCCAAGTTTCTTTTTCTTTTATTGTTTCTTGATCTTCTTACAGGTCTTAACAATAGCAAATTTACCAACCATATGAATCTCTAGACCCTTGCCATTTACAATGATTTTATAAGCACTTTGAACATCTTGCAACAGGCCCTGCAAGGTGTATTCCATATTGTTCAAGGTGTAATCTAACTTGAACTGATCAAAGGAATTTGAAAGTGAGTTAACTATCATGTCAACGTTTGTCTCACCCTCTATCTTAACACCATTGAGTTTAGCAATGTTGAGATATGATCACTTACATCATGTGATCTTTCACAGCCTATCCAGGCTTCATCCTAATAGTCATGAAAGCGATCACTGCCCCTCTTTTAGTCGTCCTGGACTTCATAGCAAACATCTCCTCCAGAGACATCATTATATCGATAGTAGTCTCCATTCCTTCAGGTTACTGTTGCAACACATCGGAGATGGTGGCCATAATATAATATTTGGTCATCTCATCTGAAGTCTTCCACTGTTGATACTCGTCTCTTTGCTAATCAGTAGATTCATTAGTAGGAGTTGGTCATTAGGGGGTACACAGAACAAACATATGCTTTTCAGCTTGCAGCAATAACCCAATTTTACTTTCCAAGTGACATAATTATCACCAGTTAAAGTATTATCTTTTAGGATGTCGATTAGGGATAGGGTCATGATTTCTGAATAATAACAAAAATTATATAAGTAAACAATCATGATAAAGCACTTTCAAATATTTATCTTGAATTAAATAAAATAATTCAATCGTAAAATTCAACGGTGATCCAACACCCATCAATGTCATGCCTTCTTTTACAAGTTTGCACCATCTACAAGCTGCACTAGTTCCCACCTAAATGTTAACATAACAACCAACATTTTCAATTTTAGCCTTGCAATTTTGTTAACAAGAACTCTTGGGAGGATATTAGTAAAATCACATTGAGTGTGTTACCAAGTTATCGACCTTCAATATATTCCCTTAAGAATATCGCTTCTTTGAGAGTAGATATTGTTTGAGTCAATTGTATAATGTATCCTTGTAAGGAAGTATCTTGCTAAATTCCTTCATGAATACTGTTAGGATTATGCTCGATAGCAAGAGTGTAATATTGTAATTAACAATCTTTTCATATGAATAAAGTGATTTCTAGTTTAACAAATCTTATAGCATTTATACTTTAATTATTATAATTATCAAAAGTAAATAATCATAAGCTCAAAAGACTATGAGAAAAGAAGAATTGTTCATACATCTAGATATGTATGAGGTAGACACAATTCTTTATTTAGTCTTGAATAATATTCACAACTTAAGATAGAAGGTTAGGCGCCTTTATCTTGTCAAAGTTGTAGATTCTTTTGCTAGCATTTGACTGGGATCAAATGTGTTATGATGAGTCTAAAATCATCAAAGTGTGGTTTCTTTGGGCAAAAGAATCTAGTGCACTGGGTGCATTGTATAGGATCAAAATTAAATACTTTATCTAGAACCGTCAATGGATAAAAGTTTTCATTTGAAGACAATCGGAAAGTCTATCTCAATCCTGAGATAAATGATGGACTTATGGTTGCAAGTGTTATTATTTGAGCTATTAATGAGTACGATTATATAGCATAGTCTATCCTCGATAGTTTGGTGGTATTCATTTGTTAATCGATAGAGGACTTCATTTATAGATATGGACATCGTGGCTCCATTTATTGAATGAGAGTAGAATACCATCATATGGATGTTTTGAGGTATTGGATATGAAATCTTAACGTTAAGTTTTCAATAGTGTCTATTAAAACATGGATTCTGGACAAGTCAAAATATCCAAGTTCAAAATGTGGTCATATGAGTAAATATGGTAACCTGAAGAGCTATAGGCGGTCTATTAGCTCTTGGCGATTACTGGTATTCTTCAAGAGGATACAATTTCTCTAATAAGGTTGCCTAGGGTATGAATGAGTAAATATCAACTTATTCTATCTTTATTTAAGAGTTCAATTTTAGTTCTTTAGTGGAATGAACTAAAATTAAATAGATCGGACCTAATTGAATCATTTGTTGATTGTGATTGGGCTGTGTGTATTGGAGCTTAAATTTAGATAGCCCGCCAAGATCCCCAATCAACACGAACTTGCATGGATCACTTGATATATTCTACCGGACCAATTTAGGGGTCCTTCTAGAATTGTATTAAGGCATGTGAACTTGTTCCTTTTTGTAAGAATAGGTATAGTTTACATGTAGACTTTTTATTAAAGTCCAATGGATTTAATAAAATAAGAAAAATAATATATGGCCTTTTATTTTAGGTATGGGCGGCAAAGGCTATGGTGAATAGCTTAAATATATTATTTTTATTTTATTATTTAATTAAATAGAAATTAATTAATTTATTGATTAATTAATTATTTAATTAAAAGTCAAAAATAAATTCTTAATGGGAGATGGTCTCCTAAAACTATACTATTGTTGGTAGTATAGTTTTTGTTAAAGACTATATTTGATAAGCAAAAGAAATTATTTATCTAATCAAATTTGGAAGTCTTTAATATGGTTACAAACACTCTATTGAGTTGAATTAGGAGTCTTGGTGTAGGAAATAATTCTTTTTGGAAAAGGATTCTTGGTCACCAAGTAAAACTACGTAGTGGTAGAATTCTATTTGAAAATGATTCATAACTACCAAGTTAATCTACCTAAGAATAGGATTCTTGTCCATCAAGTAATCCTTCTTAGGAAAGATTGAAATCTCCTAATCTATAACAAAGACATGAAATTCGGTTATCACATATGCAATATGGGATATGATAGATTTCTTTTATATCAGGATTCTAACTACCAAATAAATCCATCTAAGGAAAGGATTCTTGCCAACCAAATGAATCCTTCTTAGGAAAGGATTTATGATCCTATATATATATGTGTAAGAGAATTTTGGTTATGACTAAGAGATTTGGAGGTGAATTCAGCCAAGCTCTATATTTCTTAGTAAAGAATTAGGCCACCATAGGAATTTTGAGGGAGAAAAATCTCATTTTACTCTAGACAAAATTCAATCATCTCTAAGCAATAGTGTGTGAATTCGGCCAAGTAGAGAAAAAGGGGAATATTTTGTTTTTGATAGTATACTAATATCCTTTACATCAAAAGGGTTTTGTGTACAACATTGAATCAAGGTTCACACGAGTTTCAATCAAATTGATTGATAATTCAGAAGTGACCGAGCGTTCTTGGATTTTTCTCTTGGAGGATATTTGTAACTATCAAAGAAAAGATTTTTGCTTTGTCTCCATCCTCAGAAATATAATTTAAAGAAAGGGAGCCCACACTCCTAGGTGATTCACGTTCGTGATTGGATTGGAAGATCTTGCAGAATCAATTTGGCGTTTGTTCAATCGTCACTTGAAAAAGGTACGATACTTTTATATACATCAATTAATCTAGGGTTAAGGTTCTTGTTGGATAAAAGGGATTTTTTTTTATATACGGAAACCCAAATTAGTTTTTTATCACGCTTCCGTTGCGTTTTGAACCCGTTTTTTCCCTACAATTGGTATCAGAGCCAGGTTGTACCATTGATTAATTTATATATGTACGTGAATATTTTTATTTTTATTGTATATATGCATGTTTTAGAAAGAGATGACACTCTATGTATTCGCATATATATTTACATTGGAATATATGGATATATATATATATATATGTTTCATATGTGGTTTGTTATTGCTCAATTTTGGCCCTAGAATTTCAATGCAATTTAATTTTGGTATTGTAACAAGAAGGGTGGTCTATTATCGCCATAATTTCCTTCTTTGTAGTTGTTAAGTTTTTTTTTTATTTTGTTGTTGTAATAAAAAAAAACTGCAGTATTTTGTTTTGTAAATTCTTCTATAATACATTCAAGTTTCGAAGACTCGAAGGTTTGAAGAATTAGGAGTGACCGGAACAAGTTTGGAATCGTGCGAGCCGTAACAATGAACGTGCGTGTGAAGAGTGCGCAACCACGTTTGTTGTGGCATGGGCTTCGCACTGCAGCCCCTTTTTTAGCTATGGGCTGCACATGGCAGCCCTTTATGGGTTTGTGGCATGCACATGCCCATAGGTAAGGGCGAGGGGTGCGCACGCCCATGGGAGGTAGTCGAGGGAGTCCGAACGACGAAGGTCACATGAATACTTGTTCGCCAAGAAAGAAGTTCTTGTATTCCAAGATATATGTAATTTACTTGTTTTTCTAGGATATACCATAATTGTAGCTATTTATATTTTTGTAAATATTACAATGTTTGTCATTGTTTGATAACATGTCATATAGAATAGGAGTGCCACTCATATATCTCTTTTGGTATGAACATTCATTGAATGGTTTAAGTATCTAAATTGGCATCTAGATAACTTGGTAAATCATTTTTTGGAATTCGATCACACGCCTTAAACAATTGAGTGGGAGAAGGTGTTTTGGAACATCTACAGCCTCCAAGTTTAGTTTCGTGAATAACCTCCCAAGAAGTATTCATGAATGGAATTTAGCAAGATACTTCCTTACAAGGATAGACTACACAATTAGCCCAAACAATATCAACTCCCAAAGGAGGAATATTCGTGACGGATTCTATTGAAGGTCGATAACTTGGTAACACACTCAATGTGAATTTATTAATATCCTCCCAAGAGTTCTTGTTAATAAAATCACAAGGCTAAAATTGAAAACGTTGGTTGTTATGTTAACAATTAGGTGGGGCCTAGTCCAACTAGTAAATATTGTGAACTCCCAAAGGAGGCGTGACATTTATGGGTATTGGATCACCGATGATTTTTTACGATTGAATTATTTTATTTAATTCAAGATAAATATTCAAAAGAGCTTAATCATGATTATAAATTCATATATAATTTTTGTTAATGTTCATAAATCATGACCCTATCCCTAATCAACATCCTTAAGACAATACTTTAACTTGTGATAATTATGTCACATGAAAAAGGAAAATTGGGCTTCTATTGCAATCCGAAAAGCATAAGTTCATTTTGTGCACTCCTAAACCACCTACTCTTACTAATGAATCTACCTATGAGCAATGAGATGAGTATCAGCAGTGGGAGTCTTCTGATGAGATGGCTAAATGTTACATTATGGCCACCATCTCCGACGTGTTGCAACAACAACATGAAGGAATAGAGATTGCTGTCGATATAATGATGTCTCTAGAGGAGATGTTTGCTATGAGGTCTAGGACGACTAAGAGAGAGGCAGTGACAACTTTTATGAATCTTAGGATGAAACTCGGACAGGCTGTGAAAATTCACATGATGAAAGTCATAGCACATATCAACATTGCTGAACTGAATGGTGCTGAGATAGATGGTGAGACCAAAATTGACATGATTGTCAACTCACTGTCGGATTCCTTTGATCAATTCAAGTTAGACTGCACCTTGAATAATAAGGAATACACCTTGTAAGGCCTGGTGCAAGATGTTCAAAGCGCGAAAAAGATCCTTGTCAAAGGCAAGGGTCAAGAGATTCATACCGTTGGTAAAGTGGCTACTGTTAAGACCCATAAGAAGGTCAAGAAACAACAAAAGAAAAAGCAACTAGGACTTACAAAGAAGGAGACAAAGAAAGTTACCAAGATCAAAGGAAAGTGTTTCCTTTGTAGTGAAAAGTGACATTGGAAAAAAAATTGCCCAAAGTCTCAAGGAAAGGAAGAAGGTAATATTAATTATCTTGAAACATGTTTTTTGGCGGATTATATGGATTCTTGGATCATAGACTCCGGAGCCACTAATCATGCTTGTTTTTTCTTATAGGGGTTCAAGGAAAGGAGAAGGCTTAATGAGAACGAATTCAACTTGCGTTTAGGCAATGGAGCGTTGGTGTCTGCTAGTTCAGTGAGAGATATTAGAATTAGTTTAGATTCTTATAGGCATTTAGATTTAATAGACGTTTACTATGTACCTCAATTCAAGAGGAATTTAATTTCAGTTTCTTGTTTAAATAGATTTGGTTATTTGGTTACTTTTAATAAAACTTTTATTATTAGTAAGAATGACAAAATTATTTGCAAAGGTACATTGAAAAATAGATTATTCTATTTGTATGGAAATATCTCTCACTTGTTAGACACGGAATCAATGGAACCTAATCATAAAAGAGTAAAATTATCAAAAGATGAAACCTACCTATGGCATTTGCGCTTAGGTCATATCAACCTTAATAGGATTAAAATATTGGTATTTGACAGACCTCTAAGTGACTTAAACGTTGATGATCTACCAACTTGTGAATCTTGTTTGGAAGGTAAAATGACCAAAAGGTCGTTTATGACCAAAGGCTTAAGAGCCATCGAATGTTTAGGATTGATACACACTGATGTGTGTGGACCTATGAGCATTCAAGCTAGAGGTGGATATGAGTACTTCATCACTTTCACGGATGATCACTCAAGATTTGGCTATGTGTATCTCATGAGACATAAGTCGGATGCTTTTTATAAGTTCAAAGCATTTAAAGCTGAAGTAGAAAATCAGCTTGAAAAACGCATAAAAAACTTAAGGTCCGATCATGGTGGAGAATATCTATCTGGTGAGTTTCAGCAATATCTTATTGATAATGGAATAATTTCTCAGTTTTCTACACCAGGCACACCTAAACAAAATAGGGTGGCAGAAAGGAGAAATAGAACTCTTTTGGATATGGTTAGGTCTATGTTGAGTTATTCAACGCTCCCTAGTTCTTTTTGGGGATATGCTTTAGAAACTACCACGTATATTCTAAATGATGTACCATCTAAGTCGGTTCCTAAAACACCGCATGAGTAGTGGACCGGGCAAAAGCCTAGTTTACAACACTTAAGGATATTTGGATGTCCTGTGCACGTGTTAAAAGGAAAGACAAATAAGATGGAGTCCCGTTCAGAAACATGCATATTTGTAAGATATCCAAAAGGAACAAAAGGATATTATTTTTATAGCCCTTCAGATGTTAAAGTATTTGTTTCGACAAATGTCTAATTTCTAGAAGATGACTATATGAATAATTTTGTGCCTAAAAGTAGAATTGTCCTAAATGAGCTTTTAGGAGATACTATTCCATAAGAGGTTTAGCAACCAAGCCCAATTGTAAATTCCGTACCAACACAAGATTAATAATCTACCATACCTCGTCGTAGTGGGAGGGCTATTAGACAACCCAAAAGATACATCGGTTTAGGAGAATCTGTAGAGAATCTTTCGGACGATGATGATCTCTATACGTACAAGGAAGCAATGGAAGATGTTGATTGTCGCCATCGGCAAAAGGCAATGCAAGCCGAAATTGAATCTATGTTAAAAAATAAAGTCTTGTCTCTTGTAGACTTGCCTAAAGGGATAAAACCCATCGGGTGCAAGTGAGTATACAAGAGGAAAAGAGGAATGGATGAAAAGGTGGAAACTTTAATGCTAGATTGGTAGCTAATGGTTATACACAGACGAAAGGTATCGATTATGAAGAAACCTTCTCTACTGTGGCCATGCTTAAATCCATTAGGATACTCTTATCCATTACGGCATCTCTAGACCTAGAGATTTGGCAAATGGACATCAAGACAGCTTTCCATAAAGGAAGTCTTGACGAAAGCATCTACAAGATGCAACCAGATGGATTCATTGAAAAGGGCCAAGAGGAAAGGTTATGCAAGTTGAAAGATCCATATATGGGTTGAAGCAAGCATCCAGATCCGTGAACATAAGGTTCGATCAAGCCGTTAAAGGTTTTAGATTTATTCGAAACCTTGATGAACCTTGTGTATACAAAAGGATTAATTCGACAAGTTGGTTTTCCTAGTTCTTTATGTTGATGATATACTACTCATCGAAAACGATGTAGGTGTATTGACATTAATAAAAGAATGGTTAGCAAAACAATTTGATATGAAGGACTTAGGAGAAACAAGTTATATTCTTGGTATCCAAGTCATAAAGGATAGAAATAATAGAACAATTGCATTATCCCAAGCTTCATACATAGATAAAATCTTGTATAGGTTCTCCATGTAAGATTCCAAGAAAGGTATTTTACCTTTTAGGCATGGAATCAAACTTCTAAGGAACAAGTTCCTAAGAATGAGCATAAAGAGCAATTCATGAGTAGGGTTCCATATGCATCGGCAGTTGGAAGTCTCTTGTATACAATGCTCTGCACTATACCAGATATTTGTTTTGTTGTAGGCATAGTTAGCAAGTTTCAATCGAAACCTGGTCCTGATCACCGGACGACAGTCAAGCATATTTTCAAGTATCTTAGGAGAATGATAGATTATATGCTTGTATACTCTAGAGGAGATTTAATTCTCGTTGGGTATACAGATTCTGATTTTTAGTCAGATTCTGACTCTAGGAGATCGACATCAGGATCTGTGTTTACTATTGGAGAAGGGGCAGTCATATGGAGAAGTATCAAGCAATCTTGTATTATTGATTCCACCATGGAAGCCGAGTATGTTGCCGCATGTGAGGTTGCTAAAGAGGCTGTCTGGCTCCGCCAATTCTTGATTGACTTGAAATTGGTTCCTGGTGAGAATAAGCAGATCACTATCTATTGTGACAATAGTGAGGCAGTGGCTTATTCGAGAGAACCAAGAAGTCATAAGAGAGGAAACATATTGAAAGAAAGTATCACCTTTTAAGGGAAATTATGCATAAGGGTGACGTGATGATTACTAAATTCGCGTCAGCGAAAAATCTAGCGAATCCCTTTACAAAGGCTCTTCCTCAAAAGAGTTTTGATGGGCATCCAGAGAACATGGGGATGAGAGATATGACACATTTGCTATAGAGCAAATGGGAGATTGTTAGAATTATGCTCCATAGCAAGAGTGTAATATTTTAACTAACAATCTTTTCAAATGAATAAAGTGATTTCTAGTTTAACAAATCTTAGAGCATTTATAGTTTAATTATTATAATTGTCAAAAGTAAGTAATCATAAGGTCAAAAAACTATGAGAAAAGAAGAATTTTTCATACATCTAGATATGTATGAGGTAGACACAATTCTTTAGTTAGTCTTGAATAATATTCACAACATAAGATAGAAGGTTGGGCGCCTTTATCTTGTCAAAGTTGTAGATTCTTTTGCTAGCATTTGAGTGGGATCAAATGTGTTATGATGAGTCTAAAATCATCAAAGTGTGGTGTCTTTGGGAAAAAAATCTAATGCACTGGTTGCATTGTATAGGATCAAAATGAAATACTTTATCTACAATCGGCAATGGATAAAAGTTTTCATTTGAAGACAATCGGAGAGACTATCTCAATCCTGAGATAAATGATGGACTTATGGTTGCAAGTCATTTGAGCTATCAATGAGTACGATTATATAGCATAGTCTATCCTCTATAGTTTGGTGGTATTCATTTGTTAATCAATAGAGGACATCATTTATAGATATGGACATCGTGGCTCCATTTATTGAATGAGAGTATAATACCATCATATGGATGTTTTGAGGTATTGGATATGAAATCTTAACGTTAAGTTTTCAATAGTGTCTATTAAAACATGGATTCTGGACAAGTCAAAATATCCAAGTTCAAAATGTGGTAATATGAGTAAATATGGTAACCTGAAGAGCTATAGGCGGTCTATGAGCTCTTGGCGATTACTGGTATTCTTCAAGAGGATACAATTTCTCTAATAAGGTTGCCTAGGGTATGAATGAGTAAATATCAACTTATTCTATCTTTATTTAAGAGTTCAATTTTAGTTCTTTAGTGGAATGAACTAAAATTAAATAGATCGGACCTAAGTGAATCATTTGTTGATTGTGATTGGGTTGTGTCTATTGAAGCTTAAATTTAGATAGCCCGCCAAGATCCTCAATCAACACGAACTTGCATGGATCACTTGATATATTCTACTAGACCAATTTAGGGGTCCATCTAGAATTGTATTAAGGCATGTGAACTTGTTTCTTTTTGTAAGAATAGGTCTAGTTCACATGTAGACTTTTTATTAAGGTCCAATGGGTTAAATAAAATAAGAAAAATAATATATGGCCTTTTATTTTAGGTATGGGCGGCAAAGGCTATGGTGAATAGCTTAAATATATTATTTTTATTTTATTATTTAATTAAATGGAAATTAATTAATTTGTTGATTAATTAATTATTTAATTAAAAGTCAAAATATTTTTCCTAATAGAAGATGATCTCCTAAAACTATACTATTGTTGGTAGTATAGTTATTGTTAAAGACTATATTTGATAAGTAGATAAATAAAAGGAATTATTTATCTAATCAAATTAGGAAGTCTTTAATATAGTTACAAACACACTATTGAGTTGGATTAGGAGTCTTGGTGTAGGAAAGAATTCTTTTTGGAAAAGGATTCATAACCACCAAGTTAATCTACCCAAGGATAGGATTCTTGTCCATCAAGTAATCCTTTTTTGGAAAGATTGAAATCTCCTAATCTATAATAAAGACATGAAATTCGGTTATCAAATATGCAATATGGGATATGATAGATTTCTTTTAGATAAGGATTCTAACTACCAATTAAATCCACCTAAGGAAAGGATTCTTGCCAACCAAATGAATCCTTCTTAGGAAAGGATTTATGATCCTAAATATATGTGTAAGAGAATTTCGGTCATGACTAAGAGATTTGGAGGTGAATTCGGCCAAGCTCTATATTTCTTAGTGAAGAATTAGGCCACCACAAGAATTTTGAGGGAGAAAAATCTGATTTTACTCTAGACAAAATTCAATTATCTTTAATCAATAGTGTGTGAATTCGGTCAAGTAGAGAAAAAAAGGGGAACGTTTTTGTTTTCGATGGTGTACTAATATCCTTTACTTCAAAAGGGTTTTATGTACAACATTAAATCAAGGTTCACGTGAGTTTCAATCAAATTGATTGATGATTCAGAAGTGACCGGCTGTTCTTGGATTTTTCTCTTGGAGGATATTTGTAACTAACAAAGAAAAGATTTTTGCTTTGTCTCCATCCTCAGGAATATAATTTAATGAAAGGGTGCCAACACTCCTAGGTGATTCACGTTCGTGATTGGATTGGAAGATCTTACGGAATCAATTCGGCGCTTGTTCAATCGTCACGCGAAAAAGGTATGATACTTTTATATACATCAATTAATCTAGGGTTAGGGTTCTTGTTGCGTAAAAGGGATTTTTTTTTATATATATACGCAAACCCAAATTAGTTTTTTATCACTCTTCCGTTGCGTTTTGAACCTGTTTTTTCCCTACAAATACCTCTTGGGGGGTTATTACATAGAATATAAAGCTCAATTAAACTTGGAGGCCTTAGGCGTTCCAAACACCTTCTCCCACTAAATTGTTTAAGGCATGATATCGAATTCCATAGAATGATTTATCAAGTTATCTAGATGCCAATTAGATACCTAAACCATTCAATTCATGTTCATACCAAAAGAGATATATGAGTGGCACTTCCAGTCTATATAACATGTTATCAAACAATGACAAACATTGCAATATTTACGAATAATTAAATAGCCACAATTTTGGTCCATCCTTGAAAAACAAGTAAATTACATTTGTTTGAATTACAAAACTCAATTCCTAATTTGGCAAACAAGCCATCAAGCGGTCACCATCCAAAGGTCTCGTGACTGGGCACTTGTGTACCCGAAGCCTTGTATGGCTATTCCGGATTACTCCGTTGCAACTTTTTCTGCTTCGAGTTCTTCAATTCTTCGGTTCTTCGAAACTTGAATATATTACAACATAATTTTTATTTATATTACAACAATAAAAAAAAAAAAAAAAGCTTAGCAACCACCAAGAAGGATATTATGGTGATGATAGACCACCTTATTTGTTACAATTTCAAAACAAAAATACATTAAAATTCTAGGACCAAAATTGAGCAATAACAAACCATATTATAAAAACATGTATATATATATATATATATATATAAATCCATACATTCCAATGTAAATATATATGTCAATTCCTAGAGTGCCATCTTTTTAAAAAATATGCATATTTACAATAAAAGAAATAGATTCATGTATATATACATCAATTAATCTAGGGTACAATGAGACTCTGATACCAAATGTAGGAAAAAATGTGTCGCGGAAGCGGAAAAGTCGATTGGTATATTTCCAAAAAAAGTTCTTTAAAAGAATAGACCTTATCCCTTGAGTAATTAACATATACTAAAGGTATCGTACCTTTTTCTCGTGACGATTAAAGTTGTGATCAATTGAATCCGTAAGATCTTCATATCCAATCATGAATATGAATGACCTAAAGGTATAGGCTCCCTTTATTTGAATTGTATACCTGAGGATGGAAAACAAACAGAATCTTTTTTCTTTTATTAGTCTTTTATTAGTCAAAATAATCCTCCTAGAGAAAAACGAAGAACGTTTGGTCACTTGTGAATTCTCAATCTATTGATTGAAACTCGTGTGAACCCGATTTGATTTTGTACACAAAGCCATTTGATGTAAAAGCTACTGATGCACGATCAAAAACAAAAATGTTCCTTCTTTTCTGTATGCTCGGCTGAATTCTTCACACAATGAGTTGGATGAAGGTTTTTTTTTTAACTATATAAGCAAATAAAAAAAACTACTCACACAAGAACTAGGGTGGTGGCCGAATCCTCTCTTCAAGATTTGAATCTTGATTGAATTCTCACTCTAGAAAACTTATGTTGGCTGAATTCTTACATAGAGAATATATACGGCATGGCCGAATCCTCTCCTAAGGAGGATTTATGTATTTTGTCCAAATCCTCTTAAAAGAAGGATTTGTGTGTTTGCCAAGAAACCTCACTCAAAGAAGAATTATTTTCCACACCAAGATTCATATTCTAACTCAATATTGTATTTATCCAATAGCTAATTACTTAATATAAATAAATATGTGACTTTATCAAAAACTTCATAATTTGACCAATTGTCAATTAGAGCTTTTATAGATATCAAATACTTTCTAATTTGACTAGATAAAAAAATTCATTTTATTTATCTACTTATCAAATCAAGTCTTTGATACTTATTATACTACCAACAATAGTATAACACTAGGAGACCTTCTCCTACTAGGAATTTTTTTTTTTGACTTTAAATTAAATAAATAAATAAATAATTAATTAATTAATTTCCATTCAATTAAATAATAAAATAAAAATATATATTTGGCTATAATGTTAGCCCTTATCGCCCAAGCCTACTATATGGGCAATATATTATTTTTCCATTTTATTAAATCCATTGGACTTTATTAAAAAGTCCACATGTGAACTAAACACACTCTTAACAAAAAAGAAACAAGTCCACATGTCTTAAATTAATACATTATTATAATTTAAACTGCCAATTTAATTATAAAGTCCAAATTATTTTCTTAATATATAAATGGAATGCTAATTGCTCCCCATTAAAGCCGCCCAAGGAATACCACATCCTTGGCCACCCAATCCAGGTATTTTGAAGAGTTCTCGTGTGTCTTGATCACACAAGACCGTACCTCTCCAGCACTTTTAGATTCCGAAATCTAAAAACAAATCCAGATGGACCTAGAAATTGGTCTGGTAGAATATATCAAGTGATCTAAGCAAGTTTGTGTGGATTGAGGATCTTGGCAGGCTATCTAAATTTAAGATCTAATAGACGTAAACTAATCACAATCAACAAATGATTCATTTAGGTTCAATCTATTAATTTTAGTTCACTCCACCAAAGAACTAAAACTGAACTCTTAAATAATGAGATAATAAGTTAATGTTCCCCATTCGTACCCTAGACAATCTTAATGGAGATAGTGTATCCTCGTGAAGAATTCCAGTAATCGCCAAGAGCTCATAGACCGGCTATAGCTCTCCTAGTTACCATATTTACACATATGACCACTTTTTGAACTTGGATATTTTGACTTATCCAGAAGCCATATTTCAATAGACCTTATTGAAAACTTAACGTTAAGATTTAATTTTCAATACCTCCAAATATCCATATGATGATATACTACTCACAATTAATAAATGAAGCCATGATGTCCATATCTTTAAATAAAGTCCTCTATCGATTAACAAATGAATACCACCAAACCATCGAGGATAGACTATGCTATATAATCGTACTCATTGATGGCTCCAATGATAACACTTGTAATCATAAGTCCACCATTTGTCTAAGGATTGAGATAGACTCTCTGACTGTCTTCAAGTGAAAACTTTTATCCATTGACAGTTCTAGATAAAGTATCTCACTGTGATCTTATTCAATGCACCTAGTGCACTAGATTCTTTTGCCCAAAGATACCACACTTCGATGATTTTAGACTTATCATAACACATTTGATCCCACTCAAATGCTTGCCAAAGAATCTACAACTTTAACAAGATAAATGCTCTAAACCTTTATCTTAACTTGTGAATTTTGTTCAAGACTAACTAAAAAATTGTGTCTACCTCAAAGATATCCAGATGTATGAATAATTCTTCTTTTCTCATCGTCTTTTGACCTTATGATTATTTACTTTTGACAATTCTAATAATTAAACTATAATTGCTATAAGATTTGTTAAACTAGAAATCACTTTATTAATATGAAAAGATTTCCAAATACATTATTACACTCTTGTTATTGAGCATAATCCCAACAATTATTTTATTTCCTAACTAGGTCAAGTGTTCAACTCCTAGTGAACTAAGGTTATATGGGATTTAGAATCATATACTAACTTGGTCACTATAATACTAATTACCCTAAATGGAATAGGATTAATATCTTGTTTTTTAAAATATGTAAATATATATAATTATTAAAACAAGAGATAAACAACTAGTTCTTTTGATGAAAAACACAACAACGTGCGAAACCAAAGGAAGAAGAAACAAAAGTGTTAGGTGTTTCGGCCAAGTGAAAAAAAAATTGTTTATTTTGTCTTTGATCTAAGTTGGCCGAATTCTCCCTACACAAAGCAAGATTTGTTTTGTGTATTTTCGTCAACCTCCATACAACTTCCTAAAGCCCGTGATGTGCCCAAACACAGTTGTCGAAACCTAGGAGATAGCGTGGAAGATCCGGTGGTACAAATCGAAAAGATATATCAAGAAGTGAAAGAACGAAGGAGTTAGCCTGTAGGTATGATTTCGAATCTCACCTGTTATTTATTCTTATATATCGTACATGGTTCATAGACTCCTTAAAAAAAAAAGTTTTGAAATTTCCTTCCACTGTGCGACTCTAGGATTTACATCATAAACTGCGAAGCAAGATTGTATTAAATGAGTTAGAGCCTAGAATGACTAGTATTCAATCAACAAGAGTTGTTGTTCCACCTTTGTCTGAGAGCTAGACGGTTCCAAGTCATACCATACTACCACCCAAGCGTAGTAAAAGGGTTTTACGACAATTTGATTACTATTTATGTATTGGGGAGGCACAGGCTGTTGTCTCTAATGATAGTGTGGATGATTCATTGACATATAAGAATGCAATAGAAGATTCTGACAAAGAGGAATGATTTAAAGCCATGAATCTCGAGAAGGAGTCCATGTACTCCAACTCAGTCTAGGAACTTATAGACTTACTGAATAGGATAAAACCCACTGGGTGTAAGTAGATCTATATAAGAAAAAGAGGAGTAGATGGGAAGGTAGAGACTTTCAAGGCAAGGCTAGTGGCAATCTTGAGCCTATTAGGATTCTCTTATCCATTACTGCCTATTTCAATTATAAAATTTGGAAAATGGATGTCAAGACTGTATTTTTGAATGGCAATCTTGATGAGAGCATCTACATGATGCAATTTTGGGGATTCTTGTCTCCAGATCAAGAGCAAAAGGTTTGTAAGTTGCAAAGGTCCATTTCTAGACTAAAGCAATCATCCATATCCTGGAACATTAGGTTTGATAATGCTATCAAAACCTATGGCTTTGAGCAAAATGTCGATGAGCCTTGTGTTTAAAAGCAGATCGTTAACAAGAATGTAGTTTTCTTAGTCCTATACATAGGTGATATCTTACTCATGGGGAATGCCATAGGGTATAATCGAAAGTAAATGGTTGACTGGCTAGCCAATTCCAAATGAAAGATTTGGGAGAGGCAAATTATTTTCTAGGGATCCAATTAATTAGGGATTGTATGAATAAACTCTTGGCATTGTCTTAGTCATTGTATATCGATAAGATACTTGTCCGAATTTTGTTGCAGAACTACAAGAAAGGTAATTCATCTTCTAGGCATAGAGTTCACTTATCTAACGAAAAGTGTCCTAAGACCTTAAGAAATTGAGGATATAAGACATGTTCCCTATGCGTCTTCAATATGCAATCTTATGTATGCTATGTTATGCACGAGACCTGACATATGCTTCGTAATGTGAGTAGCCAGTAAGTTTCAGTCCAACCCATAATTGGACCATTGGGTTGCAGTAAAGGAAATTCTCAAGTATCTTGATATTTGAGAATGAGTGATTTTATGCTAGTATATTTAGGGCAAGATTTGATTCCATTAGGGTATACAGACTATGATTTTCAGTCGATAAGGATTCTAGAAAGTCCACATCTGGATCAGTTCTTACCATTGGTAGTAGAGCCATGTATGGAAGAGTGTTAAGCAATCTTGTATTGTTGACTCCATCATGGAAACCGAATATGTAGCAGCTTGTCGAGTAGTTAAAGAGGTAGTCTGGCTCTGTAAGTTCTTGACTGATCTGGAAGTTGTTCCACATCTGGATAAGTTCATCGTACTTTAATGTGATAACAGTGGTGTTATGGCTAATTTCAAATAACCAAGAAGCCACAAGAGCAGTAAGCATATAGAGAGGAAATATCATCTCATCAGAGAGATAAGTGCAAAGAGGGGATGTAACCGTGACCGTGACCAAGATAGCGTCACTAGACAATCAAACTGATCCATTTACGAAGACCTTAACGGCTAAAGTATTTAAAGGTCACCTAGAGGGTCTAGGGTTACGAGACATGTCTCACCTGCTTTGTTGTAAGTGGGAGATTGTTGAGGTTTATGCCCTAAACATTGTAATTTGTAAATGTGAGTGAAACATTAATAAAAGAAGTAGTTTATTCATTCTATATACCCGCCTAAACATTGTAATTTGTAAATGTGAGTGAAACATTAATAAAAGAAGTAGTTTATTCATTCTATATACCCGTCTCATACATTTATGTCATG
This sequence comes from Dipteronia dyeriana, assembly GCA_032871835.1. Lineage (NCBI taxonomy): Eukaryota > Viridiplantae > Streptophyta > Magnoliopsida > Sapindales > Sapindaceae > Dipteronia > Dipteronia dyeriana. The sequence goes on along the minus strand of CM065296.1, from coordinate 17,966,094 downwards.
TGTACATAACATCCAAGATTGTCGGATGTTATCTCTAACTGAGTATATGAGTGTCATATACAGAGGTATTCAGTTTGAGATGAGCAATCTAAAGAGTCTGTAGATAGCAAGAAGAGTTGGGTACTTAATTTATGGTTACTGTATAGTTACGGTCTATTACGTAATGTACGGTGGTCTTAACCTAGACAAATCATATGGTAATATATGAATAGAGGCACCTTATATGATACGATCATATAGGATTGGACCACGATCTTTATGAATCTCTCACCAAGATCTGTTACATGATGAGATTCATAAGTATTATTGGAGGTCAAAATTGTGGGTCCATTAGGTCCCCTTTCTAGCCCGATTGATTAAAGGTAACAAGGGTCACAGTTAATTAGTTGGATTGTCCAATTAATTTTGTTACGAAAGTAACAAGTAATTAATTCAAGAAGGAGTTCTATTCTTCAAGCCTTTGCATCCTCTTATATGTTCCTGAAAGGTCGTGACATGCCCACCCAAAGTTACCGGATCGCGGGACATAGCGAGGAAGATTTGGTGGTTCATAATCAGAATAAAGCTTAAAGAAACGAAGGTGTTAGCATCAAGGGTATGATCTAAATCCATCTATGCATATTCTTATTTATTGTATATGGTTTACAAGTTGCAAAAAAAAATTAAAACTATGTTTCCACTATGCAACGTAAATCCAGGTTTCTACATCCCCGACCATACCTCTTCTTCTTGGGCATGAAGAGACAATCCCTCTATCTTTATCGAACAGAGTGCTAGATGGGCATCTTCTCCATTCAAGCTCAAACGCTCCATCGACTGACCCTCTTATTGTGTTGCGTTCCATATCCGTCGACAAGTGTTACATTAGTGAAGGATATTATAAGGAGGCCAAAATCGCCAACAACTACGAAACGTCTTTCAGCTCTAACCCAAGCTTATCTAATGCTCTTACACTTTCTCTTTTGGCAGGCTAAGGATGAGTTGACTCGGACGCTAATTACTCAAGATAGACAGGCTGGGGAAATCTCTCGATTGAAATAGAAGTTCTCTGATATTAATGAGGCTCTTAAATATACTTTAGCTAGCAAATCGAAGGTCAAGCAGTCTTATGAGGAGATGCTGAAAAATAAAGTAAGATGATCGAGGTTGCTTTAAGGAGGTCGCTGACCAGTGTTAAGAGCAGGGCTTCCACAACTAGCGAGAATTTTAAGGAGCTTACCATATAGAATGGTGAATTAGAGATGAGGGTGGTAAAGTCTAAACTGTGGTACGTTGAGCTCGAGTCTAAGGCTATTATAGCCAAGAAAGAGGTCATCAACTTCAAAGAAGAGGCCAAAACTGCCAAGGAAACTCTCACTTCTGCTTAGCAATCTATGATCAAGTCACAACAAGAGTATGATAAGTCTAGGCTTCACTATAATAGGCTGGCGGAGAACTTGAGACAACTGCAGATCATCATAGAAGTGCTCTCATGGGACGCCAGATTGGCTCTTGAGTTCCAAAACATTGATCAATACAAGAGGTCTCCTGCTTATAAGGCTATTATGCTATGGGAGTTGGAGGAAAGGCTTGTTGCCACTCGGATGTTCTTCAGTGCCAATGAGCGATCTTTAGGGGAGGATCATCGAAAGTGGGATCAGGCGATCCAAAAGCATAAAGTTGAGTCCCTAGAAGCCATAAAGAACTAGAGAGCATGATGTAAGGCTTATTGCAGATTGATCGGGAAGAACCGCTACATCATGCATTTTTAACTCCACTCTAAATCCTCATTGGTAACTTACCACGAAGATGTAGAGAGTGTCATTTTAGTGAAAAGAGCTGACATTAGTTCCCTACTTGATGCTGACTACTCTTCCTTCATGGTCGATGACCCATATGACATATGTTGGCTAGATTTTAGAGACCTATGGATTGGCAGTCCCTTGAGCACACCTAGAGCCTGAATTTGTTACACCATTTTTTTTTTGTATATGTATTTTATTTTTATCAATTTTATTTTTTTTATTACACAACTTGCAAATTTCTGTAAAACTGTACTAAGGATTCTTTTGTTTTCAATAATGCAAATCTTTATTTTCTTGTGTTTGATTTTATCATTGTATTAAGTTGGGAGACTTATCTAACCATACTTAACCGAGTGTATGGCCTGGGTCATTCTTTAGCTTAAACTATGTATATAACAGCACCGTGCGATATCATGATTAACCATTCTTTTCAGCCTCGTGGATCGACATTAAGGCATTTAAAAGAGTTGGCCTTATCGCTAACTAATCTTCTACGACTTGGTCCATTATCTCACTGACCATCATTGTTTGACCCGATCAGTTATCTCATTAACTGATTGAACTTGGTTCAGCCAGATTCATTATTAACTGACCACCTTTGGTCTGACCCGATCGGTTACTTCTCTATCAATTGACCATCTCGGGTTGCTTGTTGTCGAGTATTGTTCTTTTTGTGGACCATTTGTGTGGCATCTAATTTACAGACTCTTGCCTTTTATATGTCGACTAAGTCACTGAGATGTCTCCCAATAGTCAGTTGCTCAAGATTCGCTGCACCGGAGATGGCCCATACCTTGTTGACTTAATTTGTTGCTGCTCAATATTTTATTGGTAGTCAATCACGTATGAGTATTTCCTTTCTCCATTTAGCTTTCTACACATCCCATCTGGCACCTATGACTTGAAGGCGCTCTTATAGTGCTTCTATATACCCAGTTAATTTCGGTGAGGGTGCATTGTCTTTACGACATATACTTTTGGCCCCTTCACTAGGCCCCCTGAGCACCCATTTGCCATTAGCAATCTCAAGTGCTACGAGATTACCTTTGTAAACGAAAACAAAGATAGAAAACTTTTTCTTGATCTTTTGAAATTCTTCCCTTGAGGTGACTTTTATTGATGACTTAAAAATGCTAGAAAAAGTGACAACTGATTAGAAACAAACAAAACTTACGCTAACTATAATGTCTAATTGTTATGACGAACAATGAAAAATGAATCCCCTATGGATAGAAAATCTTCAAATACTTGGCTTTGCATGGTAGGGGTAACTCTCCCTCATTTGGTCGTGTAAGACGACATGCCCTATGGCCAGTAAACCCAACCACCTGATAGGGTACTTCCCACTTATCTGTAAATGGTCCGGCTGCCTTTTCCTTGGTATTCAAGGACACTCTTCCGATAACCGAAACCCCGTGTTGAAACCTCATTACCTAGACATTCAAGTCATAATATTTGGTTGGCCTCTATTGGTAGGTTGAGTTTCTTAATCTCGTTAAGTCCCTTTTTTCTTCTGGCTCGTCCAGGTTTTGTTCCAGCATATCCATGTTAACGTCAAGATGGTACTCTTGGGGAGGAGTGTATTACCTTGATTGGAAATACTATATCGGTCCCAAACACCGGTGAATAAGGAGTTTCTCCTGTTGAGGTTCTTTCGGTTGTTCGGTAAGCCTAGAGTACCTTATGTAGCTTGTCTGTGTATTTCCCATTTTTATCATCTAACTTGGCCTTTATGGTATGCTTGATGATCTTGTTAACAACTTCAGTTTGACCAATTGTTTGAGAATGGGCTGGTGTGGCATAGTAGTTTTTGTTAAGGTAGTTCTTACACATCTTTATGAAATTATCACTATCGAACTGGGTCCCGTTAACAATGATGATTGTATCTGGGATCCCAAGCTGGTAGATGATATTCCCCTTTACAAAGTTGGTTATGTTGGCCTCTTTACAAAGCTTGTGCTTTTACCAATTTCATGAAATAATCCACTGCCACTATTGCATGCTTTGCACCACCCATTGGCCGTTGTTGGCATTGGGTCGATGAGATCCAGTCCCTATATTGCAAATGGCTAAGACGATATCAGGTTCTTCAAGCTTACGGGTGGCTGCTTGATATCATTTGCTATCCTTTGACAAGTGTTGCACTTCCCGCCATTGATTATGTGTCCTGGAACAGAGTTGGCCAATAGAACCCTTGTCTAAGGGTTTTATGGGCCAAATCTTTTTCCCTAGTGTGGTTTCCACACACACCTGTATGAATACTTGCTAGGATCTCATTCTATAAAGTTCTCTTCCAATTGTCGAATATTGGGCGGCTTTGTATCTAATGTTTTTTCCTTCAGTTGTATCCTCAGGAAGCATACCATTCTCCAGGTATTTTCTTATCGAGGTCATCAAGATGATCTATTCTTCTTCGACTACTTCAACCACTAACACTTGTTCTTCTTTGATACTGGGCTTCCTGAGATTAGCCATTAGGATTATCTTGGATCAGATACTGGCTTCTGTTGATGCCAACCTTGATAGGGCATCGACTTTCTCATTTTATTCTCTTAGGATTTTAATGATTCTGTAGTTCTTAAACCTCCTAAGTAAGGCCTTAGCTATCTCTAGATAGGCCGTCATGTTGTTGTCCTTTGTCAGATACTCATCTAAAACCTGGTTGACCACAACTTACGAATCACTGAATATTTTGAACTCATCCGCTCCCAGCGCCGTGTAAACCCTGAGTCTTGCCAATAATGCCTCATATTCGACCATGTAGTTGGTATCTTTGAAGTCAAACCGCAATGAACATTCTACCTGATCACCTTTCGGTGTGGATACTACTATGTTTACCCCGTAGCCATATGTGTTTGACGACCCATCGATGTGTAACTGCCAGTGAAAGACCTTCCTTTCTTTATCTCCAAGCATTCTGATAATCTCATCGTTTGGTTCAGCGAACTTGTCGATTAAGTCTGTTACTGGCTGACCCTTTATCGATTTTGTTAGTCTTTCTAACACTTCTGCTTTGGACAAGATTTGCTTGAGCAGACAGTTTGTGTAGACCTAGATCCTGTGCGCCTAGAAGTAAGGTCTCAGTTTTCTTACTGTCATCACTAGTGCTAATGCCATTTGCTCGGCTGCTGAGTACTTTGTTTCTACTGGAAGCAAGGCCTTACTGGTATAATACACTAGTTTCTGTACTATTTCGTATAACCTGACTAGTACAGACCCTGTAGACACTGTTGTGACTGATAGTTATAAGTATAGCATTCTTCGTTCATATTCTTTCATGACTGATAGGTATTGGGGCCTTGCCCAAATACTCCTTAACTTTTTGGAAGGATTGTTCGTACTCTTCGTTTCATTCCACTCCTTTACTTTTCCTTATGAATCTGAAGAAAGGCAAACACCTTTGTGTTGATTTGCTGATGAATCGGTTTTACAAGGCCAAGCACTCTATCAACCTTTGAATGTCCTTTAGGTTAACCGGGTATATCATTTGTTTCCAATGCCTTTATCTTCTCATGGTTTACCTTGATCCCTCTTTGGTGAACTTGGAAACCAAGGAACTTTCCCAATGGTACCTCAAAAACAAATTTCTTCGTGTTGTGTTCATTCCATATTTTCTCAGTATCCTGAATGTCTCCTCTAGATCTGTCGCATCCCTCCTAGAAGTAACACTTTTTGATATCATGTCGTCTACATATACTTTTATATTCCTATAGTTTTATCAGATGAATATCGTATTATCCAACCTTTGGAAAGTTGCCCTGGTATTCTTGAGGTCCAAAGGCATTTTTATGTATCAGTAGAGCCCCTGGTCAGTTATGAATGCAATCTTTTCTTTATATGGCCCAAATATTATGATTTGGTTATAATTAGTGTAGGCGTCCATAAAACTGAGCAATTCACCCCCCGCGGTTGCATCAACCAACTGATCTATTCAAGGAAAGAGGAAGCTATCTTTTGGACAATCCTTGTTTAGGTATATGAAATCCATGCACATCCGCCATTGCCCATCCTTCTTCTTTACATGTACGACATTGGCAACCCACTTGAGGTATTGTACTTCCCTGATTGACCCTGTTGTCTTTAGTTTTTTTACTTCTTCTCTTATTGCTTAACTCCTCTCAGGGTTAAACCATCATCTCTTCTGGATGACTGGTTTCCACTCGGGGTCGATTGCCAAGTAGTGGGAGAATACTTTGGCGTTAATTCCTAACATGTCTGCATGCTTCCAAGCGAACACATCGTTTTAATCTCTTAACAAGTTGACCAAATTATTTTGGACTTGTTCTGTCAACCAGACTCTTAACTTTACCGTCTTCTCGGGGTTACTCTATTTGGTTATAACTTCATTGGTTGGTTCTTATTCCCGAATTTTCCCATCTTCTAGAGATGTCTCCCTTAGGTCTAAGTCAATTTGGGTTAGCATCTCTGCTCTGGCCTCCTCTTCATCAATCTTTAGGCAACTTTCCTCTTCGAAGAGGTATATATGTATTACGTCCGACTCCGTTATTTCCTTTTATACTACCAGATTTGCTTTCCTCACCCATTCTTGGAAGCCCTTCATGACATCGACCCCTGCTTCAGTTAGGAATTTTATTGTCACAACATAGGTTACAGTGATAGACTTTGATTTGTTTAGGAAAGTTGTTCCCAATAAGGCGTTGTAGAACCAGTTTTCAGTGTCTACGACCATAAAATCGAGGAGTACTGTCTTTTGGCAAGGGTAACTCCCGATCTCCACAGGCAGCTTGATTTTCCCTAACGATCTCACTTCCGCTTCTCCAACCCTCTAAAGGGGATCATTAATGGTTGTAAATCTTTTCCTTGTAGCCCTAGCTGATCAAATACTCTGACGCTTAGAATATCCGTCAAGCTTCCATTACCGATCAACACTCTTCTTACTTCCCTGTGACCAGTTCGAGCCGATATCACAATTGCATCATTTGGTCTGACTTTATGTCCGTGTGTGTTAGCTTTGAAAAAACATGATCGAATCCTGGCCTTGTTTGAGTTTTCCTGGTCATGACCATCTGAGCTTACATATAAGTTTCTCTGGCCATCTATTGCCTCACGGACTTCAATCATTCTCTCCTGGCTACATCTTATTGTGTATGGCCCATAGAAGATGGTGTTGATCGCTCCCCTATCTGAGTGTCCCCTAGGACTGCCTTTTATATCTTGTTCAGTCCTTGGGGGTCCCTCTGTCGGTCATCGCCACTCTTCTAGACCATATCTTTTAAGTGCCCTTCTCTAATCAACTTCTCGATGAAATCTCTAAGCCGGTAGCATTTAGAGTTCTCGTGATCGCTTTCTTGGTGAAGTCGATACTACTTGGAGGTGTCCCCTCTCACGAAATTGGACTGATTTGGGGGCCTCATGCATAGGTTCTTGTCCTCCATCACGGTCTGGATTTCTTCCAACTTCTGGGCCAGTGGGGTGTAGTTGGTGTACTGCCTCTTAAAGGATTCATTTCCTAACTGATCACCATCCTTGCGCCTTTATTGCCTTTTCCCGAATCGCTTTCATGGTCCCACTTACTGTTACCCTTCGAACTGCTATCTTTGGGTTTTTGGACATTTTCCGGTTGATCACCATGTATGAGTTCTCCCCTGTGGGCTATCTGTCCCTCCTCTGCCATTGCATATCCTCCCACATCATCTACCAAGTTTGCGTAAGTGGTATGCCCCCTCTGCCTCAAACTGAGTGACAACTGGTTATGTTGCAAACTGTTAACAAATGCACCCGCCCCCCCCCCCCCCCCCCCCCCCCCCCACTGCCTTATCGTTGGGATCCTGCACCTCCGATACTTTTTGTGTGAATCTGGTCAAAGAGTCTTTCAATTTCTCATTTTTTCTTTGCTTCAAGGTTGAAAGGATGGATTTTGACTTTCCCTACTAAATGTTCCCCACTGATTGTCTTTTAAAGGCTTGTATCAACTCTTTAAAGTTTCTGATTGATCCGCCAGTGAGGCCACCAAACCATCTAGACCTCTAGTCCCCTAATGTTTGAGGGAAAATCCTACGCATGAGTGCATTGTCATAATCATATTGTAACCTTGCACTCTGGTATCTCCTGATGTGCTCTTGGGGTCGGTGTTGCCTTTAAATTGTTCTACGTGCGGCGTTTTGAATTTTTTTGAAAAATGTGCTCACCTTATTGGGCGATGAATGGGCTGCCAACGTTACCAATTAATAAATTTTCTCGACCTTGCCTTTACTCCAATGCCTCTATCCTTCTTAATAGAACTTCTAGTTCACCATGTTCGTCAAACTTTTGGTGAATGGTGCAGCCATAAGGGGCCCTTGGGAGTTGTATTGTGGCATGGGCATCACAAAGGTGGAGCCTCTTCGTCAATAGAAACTGATCAAGATCTCCTCCTACGACCGCCATAACTGTTTTCTAGATCATATCTTGTTCCCCCTCTGTGGTATTTTCCTTCACCCATTTGTAAATTGGACTCCCTGTGTTCACTTGTTTCTCGTTTTTCTTGTCTTTTACGTTCCCTATTGTTCTGGTCATCCTGGCGATCATTTTTGGAAGTGTTCCCTCCATTCACGACGATTTGCCCTATCTCTACCAGATTTCTAGGGCGTGGTTGGGGTCGTTCTACTATCTCAGAATGTACCTTGGGGTCATAGGCTACTACCGGTGTAGTAACTGATATGGTGAGGTCAAGGTTGTGGTAGTAGTTATGTTGATTTCCTGTCTAATGATATCTTCAATGGCTCACCGTAGGGACTCTTGGACTTGTCAAAATGCATATGAGGAAATACCGGGAGGGCATATACATAAGTTATCATGTAATGTCATGTCTGGTGGAAGTCAGGGTCTTATAGGGTAAGTCTCCTCCGGCAACGCTAGTGTTTGCTAAACCAAGGTTGTTGACACTACGCAGGGTGCCAGGGTCGTGTAGGGACTGACTTCCATCTCTGTTATTTGCAATATTATTGTTTCACAAGTTTTCTATGAGAGTTAATGTTACCCCTTCTTCTAGCGTCAATTGTTGACAATGATTTTTGGATTACGCTTAATTAATCACGTGTCTAACAAGTTAACACATTTCAATAATCAAACTATAAAGCAAGAAAAAAAAATCAAGCATGTAAAAACAAAGTTTTAAGTGGAAAACTTAGGGAAAAACCACAGTTGTCGGAGATGGTGAGGTAAGAATCTTCACTTTAAATGTTTTCTTAACACACTCGATCTCTCTTGCACTCTTGTATAATTATTTTTCGTTAACCCTTTCAAAGGCATTTTTAGGGCCTATTTATACTTGTATAGAACCCTAATTCTTGGTGTACAAGTAAAGAAAGTTTCCATATTTTAATGAAACTTTGACTTGTCAGATTCGTCTTATTCTTCTTTCTTGTTCTGAATTCATTATATCTCTTGCATGATATGAACTCTTATATGTATAAGGAAAGTTGTTTCCTTATCAGAGTGTGCTTCGAGACACCTAATTTGAACAAGAGTCATTCTTTGAGTATGTGAGTAGTAATTGTATTGAATTCAACTTCCATGTGTCACTCAACCGACCATTTACCAAACCCCACAAGATCTCATTATCCCCGACCAGTGATTCGATCTCAATTGGAGGCCTTGACCCGACCATCGCAATCATCCTAACCGAATCATTTTTATCTGATCAATCTAATCACCTTAGTAGAGTTATTTCCATCTCAATCATTTAGGTAACCCCGACTGGGTATTGTGAGACTATCTTTGGTCAACTCAGGCTGGTTTAGTCCAGTTGACTTTTTGTGACATGCCATCTCTAACTGCCGCACGTTCGGGTAATCATGTTGATTCATGACTCTTTCAGATTTTACCAATAACAGAATTTTTAAGGTCTACAGAATCGACTTTGATGTCCCTCCAGAAGATTTACTAGATAACCATAGTGTTTATGTTGCCTTAACAATAGTAAATTAAGTTATATGCTTATTATTATTATTATTATTGTTGTTGTTGTTGTTGTTGTTGTTGTTTTTGCTTTGATTTTGTTTTTGTTAATATGATGGCAACCCTCTACTAATCTAATAATGCCTCACTTTTAAAAATATTTAGTATTTTTTCTTTTAACAAAATTATTAAGATAAGCATACATTCTTAAAAAATAAAATCGTACGCAGTAAATCTAATAAAACCCACATTCCTTTTCAAGAAAAAAACCAACTACATCCACGTAATTTGTTTGCATCAATTTTTTTCTTAAATCTTGAACCGTAAGGTCCCGTTCGGTAATGGTTTATTTTTTCTGTTTCTATTTTAAATATTTTCGTTTGAAAACGAAAATGTGTCTGTAGAAATAATTGAAAACAATATTCTAAAAAAAAAATCTGAAAATTCGTCAGGTAGAAATACTTGAAATTAGTATCCTAAACAAAAAAAATACTTATGATGTATATTTGGTGAATTTTTTTGTTTTTAAAACATATAATGTATATTTAGTGATTTTTTTTAAAATACATATTTTCAATATATTGTAAGAGTAAAAATAATATTGTATGTAGTTAAATTATATATATTATCAACAAATATACTTTTTTTCTTGAAATGTTATAATATTTCAAGATTTAGAGGAGGGGGGCAGACTACTAGGACACCCAATACTGTCCAAATTCATGACCAAATAATGTGTCATTTGTGGTGTCAACAGCACATCTCTCACCAAATAATATCATTTAACTAATATTAACGATTATCTAATTTTTTTAAATATATTTATCCAATATCATAGTCAAAGTCAATCCACAACTGTAAATCAATCAGAGATTTGTCGTCAAACAGTCAAGATAATTGTTGATTTTGAATGTATTTACAACTTTTGGATTAAAAGCACATGAGTGGTTGGATATTGAAACTAAAATAAATTTAAGTTAGTTTAATCCAACCCATAATTATTTTTTAATTTATTTTTAAATTATTATTATTATTATTATATCTTAATGATTAATTTAAGTATTTTTTTAATTAATAACAACATAATATAAGCAAAAAGCATAATAATAGTCACTACGTTTTCTTCGACCGTTCTCTGGCCTTCAAACTTCGAATTCGAATCTGTTTTCGGATTACAAATCGGGATTCTCTCATGCACATGGAAATCTATGAATCTCTACCCATAAAATAAAAATTTGACTCGATATAGGAAGACGAAGACAATAAATACAACATAATCAGAAAGTTTCGTAACTCTTAACTCGGAACTTGAAATCAAATGTATAGGTAACCGAAATGACCGGAACTCAATAAGGAATGATTTAAGACCTAATTCAAATCCAATGGTCCATGTTATACAAACATATAAACATACAAATACATATCACACAAGAATGCTTACTTCAAAGACATAGTCCACAAACATGCATTTTTCTAAACTTGTCAATTTCACACCAATGCATGAGCATTCTAAATCAAGTGTGTGAATGTGTCATACAAAATGAGAACAATGATGCAGGGAAACATATGGATGCAATATGTGTGTGTGCCTACCCCTTGCAAGAGAAAGAAGAATCTTGTTACCTTAGCATCCAAGTAAGCACCAATCCTCTTGAAGACGAGCTTTGCATGCGAAATTGCTTTTCTTCTTTGAAGCCCAAAACCATCATGAACCACCAAAGCAACTAAGCAATACAAAGAAAGAGAGTTTTGTTATGGTATCAAGCGAACACAAATCTAAAACCTAACAATCTCCCCCTTTGACAATTCCATGACAAAACCTCAACCTCACCATACAATGATCACTCAAAATAGACTCAAGGTTGATTGCATTCTCGTATTCTCACATCCTCACATTACAAAGAGATCTCTAGACTAAAATGTCTTCATGTCTTTATGAATCTTCAAGAACCTCTTCTTGAAACATCAAAGCTCCTGTGAGACTAACATAACCAAATAAACAAAGAAGAAATCTTCTACAAAGAGGTTTGTTGGTGAGATAAACATACACAGAAAGAAAAACACAACTCCCTTATCTCATATAAAGAAAATATGTCTCCCTCTTAAGGCAAGAATTCCCCCCCTTAGACAAAAACATATAAACATATGGTAAGGAACACACTTTCTCCCCATTTTAGTGAAGGAATAGACAAGAGAAGCATGAGAAACATTATGAGATATTAAGCAAAAAAGCCATATAGAGAACTAAGTTAAACAAACTAAACTCCCCCTTAACATATGCCACACATATTGATCAACTAGCAGACTTGTTCATAAGGGAATCATAAAATTACACATATCAAGCAATAAGAGAAATTATATCGTTACTTATTCAAAGTCAAAGAGAGAATCATAGATTTTTCATTAATCTCTCAAAAATAATCTCTCAATGCTAATGAATCAAGCACATTAAGCAAAATGTGTGTGTATGTGTGTGGAATGCTTCAAGTAAATATAAAAAGAGCAATTTTTGATATCAACATGCAAACCATTTCAACACCTATTCCTCTAAAGCGTTTCCAATCTAGGTCAAACCGATTAACATCCAATTTTTTTTTGCTTTAAAGAAAATATAACTCAACATTTGAGCGTGCGTGTGCATGTGGCTCCATCCAATTTCTGTTTTTCATCTCGAGTAATTTTTTGATTTTCAACCATTCTCCTTTAAGCCTTTTTTCTTTTCTTTATAGGCTTTGGATCAAAGATTTTTTTTAATGATTATTTTTAACACTTCTTTGATTTTTTTTTATAACATAAACATATACACTTCATGACGGCTTTGACAACCACTATGTGTAGCCCTTTCCTACATTGGGTGGCTTCATAACCACTATGTGTAGCCTTTTTCGTGAAGGTACTCATTGATTTCTATGTAGTTGCCAAAGCCAAAAGGATACTAACTATAGGTCATCTTAAATGTACTAGTCAAAAGACTTCAAGATGTATCCATAACTTACATATTAGCAAACTCAATTTACTCAACAAAACATACAAGAGAAGCAAAGTGGCTTACAAACACATGATCTAAGAGCAATATAAAGTGATTTACTCAAGATCAATACTTTTCAAGAGAGTAGCTTTTAAGGAATATGAAGCTTTTATATTTTTATTGAAAAAAAAAATGCCACTCAACAATCATACAAGCATTTTGAGCATCATGAATATGATCATTGTGAACACATCACTAAAAGATCTTTCGTTAGCAAATGTCAACAAAAACAATATGAATTATATGCTAGTTCTCTAATATGACATGCTACATGATGCAATGCAAACATAGAGTCGAAAGATGAAAAGCTAGAAAGCAAGCATTACGATATAGAAATATCTTAGTAAGCTTTCTCATCAAATGCAAAGTCTTTGCTCTTTTTTTAGCTATCTTGGCTTGTTTGTCCTCATGACAACACACTATTGGTGTGTCATCCCAATAGAATAAAGACTAAACACTTCAACTCAAACACATATAAAAATGAATTTCTCTAAAAGTCTTAACAAAATTCATCACCATATAGGCTTCAAGAATTCAACTTCTCTAAAGTTAATCAAAGAATTTTGACTATCATAGTGAAAATATATGAAATAGCTAAGTTCATGTCAAGTAATGTAGAAACAAAAGTTTGCAAGCTAAGTCACTCAAACTTGACACGAATATTAAAGCTAACTCACATGTGCACCTTACACTAATGGTAAGAGCACTCATCCTTGACCAATTTGGTCTTGGGTGCATAAACACTAATATCGTTGATGCATGATTTGTCAAGTTTCACATGACAAACATTCTTCTTCACCTAATTCTTTTTAACAGGCTTTGAAATAATATCATTCTTATCAACTTCTAAGACCCTATCATGCTTCAATTTAAGATTAACCTCCTTATCTCTAGATGCATTTCCTATTTTGCACTACTCAATATACTTATAACATTTTGGCTTAATATGACCAACGATAAAATGACAAATAAGAATGAATGTAGAGATAACACCTTTAGTATAAGAAGAAATACTAGTGGGAGTTTGAGAAGATACCTTGCATTTGTTTATACTATTGGATTTAAATGCATATGGTGCAACCAAACATTATGATGAGTCTTTTCTAACCCATATTTTCTTGACACCATGCTTCTTACTATTCTTAACAACAAGCTTTGACTTGACATCTGACTCATTAACATGCACATTGACTATATTACACACTTTTTCGAACAAGTCAAACAAAGCATTATCAACCTTTTATGTATAGTAGAGAGAGATACAACACAAGGTTTCACAAGAAAATCTTTAACAACTTTATTCTCAACATGCTTTTCAAAGATCTTTTTAGGTCTAGGTCTAAATCCATACATCGATGATTGCCTAGGATCATTCAGCAAAGACTTATCAGGCAAATCATTGTCATGTTTACATTTACAAATATAAGAACAACATCTAGGTCTTATATTCCCAACCATGTTGCAGTAATGACAAATAGGTATAAACTTGAGAGATTTACCATTTGCTTGAGCATTCAACTCATTTTGCTCTCTCACCATTTTACCTATTTGGTGTGCAACACGTGATGCCTTGCCTTTTGCATTTGATGAAGATTCACTTTGTCTTTGGCCTTGTTGAGTCTTTTCCTTAACCTTCATTATTGATGTTGAAGCACCTCCGGTAGCATTCACGGCTTACTGTTAGAGAGTGTACCTGTATAAACTTCACCACTAGCTTTGACAAAAGTAGGTTTGTTAGAAGAAGATGTTATCTTTTCATTTACATTACCTAAACCTCTTTTATCACTAGGATGTTTACTACTTTTGATGAGATTTTTTACTTTATTAGCACTAGATGACATTTTACTCATCATCTTATTGAATTCATCAAGCTTGTCAGTAAGGATTTTCTCTTGACTTTCATACTTACTAATTTTGACCCTAAGTTCATTTTCAAGTCTCTTAGCATATTCAAGAGAATCATCTCTTTGCTCAATTTCTTTTTTTTTTAATTCTTAATCTATCATTACTATCACTCAAGTTTTTCTCAAGATTAGGAATTTTGCTTTTAAGATCATTAATCTGTTTTGAGTAAAGTTCATGATTTTCTAACTTCTTATTGAGAGACCTATTGATTTTGGAGATTATTTCATTTTCTAGAATAAGATCCTTAATCTTTTGTTAGGTATAGACTCAAATTTTAAACTACTTTAAAGCAGAAGCAATTTTAATTCACACTTAGAGCAATTTTCTATATGATCACTTGAACAATATGATATGAATGACAATATAGCAAATGTTAAAGCAATCCAAATCAACTAAGCAAAGGAATTAAAATGCTAAAAATCAACATAAGATATTTATGTGGTAAAACCTCCGAAGAGGAAACATCCATGGGTTGATACCACAGCCACCGGTAAACTGTAATCCACTATATCGAACACGAGTTACACACTCAAGCAATCAACACATGAAATGCTCTCCAAGCTATCACTCCTACTCTACCCTCGGGCCTAGTGAATTACATGCCTACTTCCTATCCAAGGTGTGACAAACACACCTTTAGGAAGCAACCTCTTATCCAAGATACCCTTGGCTCTAAGAAGGTTTCTTGCTTACCTATCCAGATCCACCAATCCTAGACAAGTCTTCTTGCTTGGCTATCCGGACCACGTGTCCTAGCCAAGACTCCTTGTTCAAGTTAAACCTTCACTCACTCTAATAAAAGACTCCAACCTTTTGTAAGGTAATGATCTAAGTGATGTGCACACATGCAATCATGATGCAATCACAAGCAAATAGAGATTGTTGATCAAGCAAAACTCTAAAAACATGCAACAAGATAACTAGATAAGACTATCAAAGATCAATCACAAATATATCTAGAAACCTAGGATGTTATCAACTAGTTAGGAAAAACGGAAATATAATTTGAATATGATCTAGTTCTCAGAACATGAAATCAAATCTAGAAACTAGCAATCAGTAAAAAGAATACAAAAGTATTTCTAAAAACAAGTTCATGTTAATCAAGTTTAGCTTAAAAATCCTCAAATGAACACAACACAAGCTAAACTTGGAAATTAATTAAACAAAACACAAAATGAAATAAAAATCATTCTATTCATTCCTCTTAATCAAATAAGAACAATCATTAAGAGGATCAAAGAAGAAAACTACGAAGAAGATGATTTACTGCTAAAAGATGAAATCTCAAGTAGAAATCTGATCACTTTGAAAATTAAGACATCCTTTGGTTCTGAAAATGCTTGGGGTTTGTAGATCTTCTCAAGACACTCAATTTTGGTTTTTAAATCAAGTAAATCGGGGTAGAATTGAAGAAGATATCACAAAAATAAAAAATCAAATGTTGAGAGAAACATTTATACACACAAGTGTTCTTCAACTTCAACAACCTCAACTCTTGAACCTATGAGAGAAAAGAGAGGGATGCCAATTAATAGGTAAAGGAAAGGGCATCAGGAACGGAGGGCTGTCCCTCCCGAGATGGCCACACGACATCTCGGGGAGACATGGCTTGATGGCTTCGGCAATCGCCACTTCCCTTTTGCGCTCCCTACGCTTTCTTCGATCGTTCTCTGACCTCCAAACTCTGAATTCAAATCCGTTTTCAGATAATGAATATGAACTCTCTCATGCACATTGAATTCTATGAAACTCTACCTAGAAAATAAAAATTTACTCGATAAACAAAGACAAAGACAATGCATGCAACATAACCGGAAAGTTTAGTAACTCTTGACTCGAAACTTGAAATCAAAAGTATGAGTAGCCGAAATGATCGGAGCTCAATAAGGAACAATATAAAACCTAATTTAAGTACAAAGGTCCATGTTATACAAACATATATAACACAAGAATGCTTATTTTGAAGACATAGTCCACAAACACGTATTTTTATAAACCTGTCAATTTCATACCAATGCATGAGCATTCTAAATCAAGTGTGTGAATGTGTTATACAAAATTAGCAAAACGATGTAGGGACACATATGGATGCAATGTATGTGTGTGCCTACACCTGGCAAGAGAAAGAAGAAATCTAGCCAGTGGAACAGTTACCCTGTTGGATGGACCCAATAGCTGTCTACCTCCGGGAAGGAAAGCTTCCCGAAGACCCTGACCAAGCCCGAAAAATCAAAAGGTTATCGGTTCGATAATGTCTGATAGATGGGTAACTCTACAGGAGGGGCAAATATCTTCCTCTACTTTGATGTCTTCATCCGGACGATGCCAGTTGGGCATTAAGAGAGGTCCACTTTGGGGACTGCGGGAATCATATTGGTGGGGAGGCTTTAGCATATCAAGTGCTCCGCATGGGGTATTACTGACCAACTATTCACTAAGAGGTAAAGAGGTTTGTACAGTATTGTGAACCATGTCAGAGGACCTCGAACTTGAGTCACCTACCACCAGAGCGACTATCATCTCTCAATTCACCCTACCCCCTTACCATGTGGGGGGTCGACTTGATCAGTCCACTTTCTACCGCTCTTGGGCAGGCTAAGCACGTTATTGTGGCAATCGAGTATTTCACAATGTGGGTCGAAGCAGGTCCTCTCTTCCAGATTTCAGAGAAGAATACAACAAAGTTCTTCTAAACCAACATGGTTTGTAGGTTTGAGACTCCACTCATCAAAATAGACAACTTAGGCAAACAGTTTGACAATGCCCGATTCAAAGACTTCTTTGAAGGCTTGGGAATCAACCTCAGATTCACTTCAGTAGCCTACCCTCAAACTAATGAGCTGGTCGAATCCACCAACAAGATTATCAAGAAGCTGTTGAAAAAGGAATTGCAGCAGAAGAAAGGCAACTGGGCTGAAGAGCTTCCTGAGGTTCTCTGGGTGTATCAAACCATAAAAAGAATAGCTACTGGAGAAACACCCTACTCTCTAACCTTTTGGGTCAAAGCAGTCATTCCCATCGAGCATAAAATGACCTCGTTCAGGGTGCAACACTTTAAACCGGAGAGCAACGAGGTCAAGCTTCGAGCCAGACCAGACCTCCTAGAAGAGAAACAAGACCGGGTAGTTGAGAAAGTAGCGGTCTACCAGAGCAAGATCACCAGGTATTTCAACAAAAAGGTCAAAGCCAGGCACTTCAAGGAAAGGGACTTGGTTATCTGGATAGTGACCCTGATAAAGGTCGGATGGGGTCCTAGGACCCAACTTGGATGGGACATACTTGGTGAAGGTAGTGGTATGCAGTGGGGTATACAAGATTAAAGACATGAATGGTGAACCCATTGACCACACCTGGAATGTTGAACATTTAAGGATGTTCTATCCCTAGGCAGGGGACTTTTCGGCAGATTAACTCCATCTAGGTTTCAATAAGTTTCTTAAACAACAATGTACTCCATCTTGAACATCAATAAAGTTTACAATTAATCTCTTCATATTCGATTGTATTCTCCAAGAGCTGTTCATTACTCCATTTTTGACTGTATTCTCCATGAGTAAATTCATCATGACCTTTTCAAAACCAGGGAATGGTTGAAGAAGCCCTCTCACTACCCCTGATGCCTTGCTCGGGCTACCACCATCGAGAAGGGTCTGAGTGTAAGAGTATAGTTACCATCCAGATCTCGAGACCAAGATAGCTAAATAAGTCTTTCTGATGCCTTGGTTAGGCTACCACCCCCAAGAAGGGTCTGATTGTAAGAGCACAGTTACCATACAGATCTTGAGACCAGGATAGACAAGTAGCTTTCCTGTTGCCTTGGTCGGTCTACCACCCCTAAGAAAAGTCTGAGTGTAGGAGCATAATTGATGTCCAGATCTCAAGACCAGAATAGCTGGATAAGCCTTCTTGATGCCTTGGTCGGGCTACCACCCCTAAGAAGGGTCTGAGTGTAAAAGTATAGTTGCCATCTAGATCTTGATACCAGGATAGCTAGTTAGCCTTCATGATGCCTTGGTCAGTCTACCGCCACCTAGAAGGGTCTGAGTGTAAGGGTATAATTGTCGTCCAGATCTCGAGACTAGGATAGCTAGACAGCCTTCCTCATACCTTGGTCGGGCTACCACCCTCGAGAAGGGTCTATGTATAAGAGTACAATTGCCATCCAGATCTCGAGACAAAGATAGCTAGACACCATTCCTGGTGCCTTTGTCAAACTACCACCCTTAAGAAGGATCCAGACATAAATACAGGATCACTTGTTGGGTTGAGGTAGCCACAATAAGAGACCTTCCCAAATATTGGGAAAAGAGTATCTAGATTAAAGTTAGTTCAAGGAAGCATCAAAGATGCGAAACACAATGCAGGGGGACTCCTCCCAAAGATATAAATTCCTACCAAGTTCTGAGAATTGGAGCTAGATGTCTACCCAACTAGTATGCTCGCACATTACAAATTTAGAATTTTTCTTTACCAAATTTAATTAAGTCAGGATCAATCAGAGCAAGCATGAAGGAAATCATAACAACTTCATTAATAATAAGGAAGTGTATCCTCTTATAAGGCAACATACGTCAATCAGGAAGCCCAGCCCCTGGTTGCAGACTACACATAATAAACGTTTTAGGTAAAGCTGGTCAAGAATAAAACGGGGTGCCCACCCCTCTTTCCGGGCAATCAAGAAAGGTCATAAGTGGATTGTATCAAGCTCCGGCGTCCTGCAGGTTCCTTTCTTCTACTTCTCCTCTTTGCTGATCTCTGCCCTCTTCCCCTCCTTCTGGTGGTTGCTCGTCTTGGATGTCCTCTCCTACCACCTTTTCCTCCTGGGGTTGCATGCCTGCGGGCTGTCCAGCATGATCCTCCTCCAAGACTTCTGTAACCACTGCCACAACTTAAAAGGGAATGGTCGCATCCTGAGGGGTAGCCACCACCTCAATTGCCATTTGCTCAAGCCCAAACTCTGTTCCAGCGAGCTCTTCAGAGTGATCCCTAACTTCCTTCCATGATTCGGGATGATTTCCCATGGGTTAGACAGGCATGACCCCATTCAAAAATTCCCCGGGACAAAAGGTTAGAAAGACTAGAGTAGGAAGAGAGAAATCTGCCACGATCGATTTCTTTTTGACTCCAGCCACACTCTAAAGGCCCGATCCATCATCAACAGGACGGGACATCTCTACGACCTTGGCCATAATCTCCTATCTGTCCTAGTTAGTGATAACTGACAGATCAAAGGGAAAAGAGAGGGCCTCAACAACCTGGTAGGAGGCATAAAAATACACATCACTAGAGGAGGCATCCACCTCGGCCTACAGCTTAGCCACCTGAGCATGCAAGTTCTTGTTCTTGATGTCTAGCATCTTGGCCTCGGCTTTCCAAGAATCCCTTTGTTTAGCCCGATTCTAAGATTGAAGGGTTTCATGATTGAATGACCACTTCAGCCTCTCATAGTCACAGTCAAGCTCGGTTAGCTCTACCTCCATCTTCCTCCGGCTTAATGTCATCCCCTGCACTAGAGCCTGAGCTCGTGCAAGTAATCCCATGGCCCTCTCAGTTTTAACCTCAGCTTTTACCACACGGTCGTGAAGAGAGGCCACCTGATGACCCATAGCCACGTTGAATTTGAAAGTCTAAAGATTGAAAAGTTCAAGTTAGAAAATGATCAAGCTAGTCGTCGTAAGTAATGATGAAAGAAGATGGTTACCTCGGCCAAAAGAGTTGACCCCTTGGTGATCAGGACATCTACGCACATTGAAGCCATCAGGGAAAGGCTGCCACTTGGGCGGGAAGCAAAAAACTGCCCCAAGACCTCCTCACGCATAGTAGAGATTGGAAGATTTTAAGGGAAAACAGGAGGAGACTCCTCAACATCAGCATCGAGGTCCCTTAAAGATCGAGGAGTTGGGGACACAGATAGAGGTACAGAAACATCGGGTAAGTTAACCACAGGGGTGACAGAAGTAGCGATAGCAAAAAGAAGGGCAACCAAAGAAGGAGCCAAAATAGTTACATCAGCAGCATGATAAGCAGAGGTCCCCTTGCCCAGCACCTTAGATACCCGCGATACGAGGAGCGCCATCAAGAACTTAAACTGGGAAGAAGATAGAGTAAGAGTAGGTGAAATCCCAGTTGGAACAGTTCCCCCTTTCCTCCGAGTTAGCCAAAGAGATCCCCTAGGTGGATTAATCTAGCAGGAAGGGGGGGTGGAAGCCTGTTGGGCTTCACGAGAAGCTAGAGCAACAACAAAAACTGTTAAAAAAAAGAATGTCAGAAACAAGCTAGCTAACGAATGGAAGTATTGTGGCTCAGTCTGATTTTACTTACGGGGAGTGGCAACAGAGATTCACAGATACAGATTCACCCTGCAGGGATCAAAAGAATCAGCTATAGGAAACCTCATATTCAAGTAATTTTGAGAGATGATGGCCCTCAAGATAGCCTTGGATTCAGCGAGTAGAGAATCCCTGTCCCACGAAGGCTTATCATTGAAAGCGGTCGGGACCTCGAACTCATGCCTACCGATGAAGATCGAGCTTCTCCAATCATCTCCCGTCAGAATCCATTCATCCTTCTAGGCGGAGTCCTTCTTGGAAGCACCGGGAATGATAAAGTTGAGTTTATTCTTGGCTTTCACAAAAAACTGACCTCTTGGGGCCACCCGCTAGGCTGCCAATCTAAAAGAGGTAGGTCGGTTCCTCCTTTTCGGGCTCTCTGGTAAGCTTGCTCAGCTTGCACTATTCCTTCCACAACACGAGGAATCCAATCAAATGTCTCCGGAAGCCAGGAGTTAACTAGAGAGAAGCTAGCTGCTAGGCATTGAGAGCCCATCGGAGGGTGGGGTTGAAAGGAAGCCTGACCCTTTTTCTTGAGATTTGAGACATGAATCAGAAGCACGCTTTTAGGAGGAGAGAAGACATCATAATTCTTAGGGGGAACAAAGATAGAAATGCTATCGGGTATACCATATTTTGCCTTCAGACGATCAATAGACTTCGGGTCAATGGTAGAATCTGGGATGATCTTGAAGTCGTAGGGAGGATGTCTCTTCGGAAGGGGACCAGCAACCACAACTTGATCCCTTCAAGCCATGGTTCTCTCGAGTTCCCTACCTGAATCTTTATCGACCAAGTTCATAGGGTTATTAGGCCTATTAGAGAACCCGGTCCCAATAGCCACATTCTTATTTGACAAACCACATTGAGGGTTAAGAGGAGAGTCTTCACTGTAAAAGTTCTTTTATGCTCGTTTCCAATGGGGGAGACTAGTGACCTCTTCGCCATCTACCATGGAGTCAACAGTATCATGACTAATGTTCGACATGATGGGGAAAGATTTCGATTTAGATGAAAGAAAGATGGAGGCGTTGTTCAGTAGGTCAGAGAAAGAAGAGATGTTTTCTTTTGAAAATTTGAAATTTGAAGAGGAAGAAAGTGTGGAGATGATAACAAAGTAACCGGGTTTAAATAGGGATGAATGGGGTGGTAACCCATCACATTGGTAACATAAAAGCATGACCTTTGATGAAGATTGCCTCAAATCTCAGGGACTGGCATAATACAGGCGGATTATTTTGAAAAACATACCGTTCCTTGGTCACCAAGTCTCTCATGCATTTAATGAGAGGATTTCCACCAAGATTCTGGTAACAAAAAAAGAGGGAAAATTTCCCAATTAAAACGGGAGTTCTGACTCCAACCTCAACTCAATCTCTGGTGTTCAAGTCAGAGGGGACTTCGCTAGAAAGTGTTAACCGAAAATTTGCTCAAGGTGAGAAATATCGATCAACACCCTCAACCCGCTTCCCCGGAAAGGGGGGGGGCAGGGGTAGGAAACTCGTACCTTGGTGATCTTGTATGAATATGAATGATGACGGTAAGTAGGAGACATTTCATTCTGCCCGTCGGGCTTCAGGCCAATAGAAGAGATATAGGGAGCTTGAGGTTCTCTTGCTAGTGAAAAAGGAGGCTGATCTTGGTCCCTAGTCCCGGCCTTGGTCCTGGTCTTGGCCTTGATATCCGGTCTCCTCTTTTGGGGTTCTCTATCCAAATGGTGAGCAAAGAGGTAGGATTGGTACCCCAGGATGATGTAAATACGTTCATGGAAGATTGGACCACCAGGTAGTGATTCTCTGCCTTTAGGTACTTTCGATCTGGGTCTAAACCCGTCCTGGTACCCGGAGCTCGGTCTTGGACCCTAGTTTCTTTCTGTATTCTCCGACCTATACGGTGAGTAAAGAGGGGGGATTGTCTGGCTTCTATGTCGGCTCCTTGTCTGGTCCCATATAGAGGGTTCACGAGAGCTCATCGACTCCCTTTAGATGGGTTTGGGTAGTTTCTCCCTATCTTGATGTGCGACTTTGGCATGTACATAGGAGGATAAGGGTACTAGATTTAGCGGGGTAGGAATCTAGCTCATACATATACATACATGCATAATACAAGAGATAAATAGGAGAAAGGCAAGTCTTATGTAGAGGGAGGTGGGTTGACCGAGGGGGAAAAAACATCACAAATGTCACAAATGGTCACTTGCTAAAAACCCCTGAGGCAGTTTCCAGAGGAAGGATATATATATCAAGCGATGCTCAGAGGAGCTTACAAAGATGGCAAAGTAGTAAACATATATGCTTCGGAGAGCTTACAATAGTAATAGAAAGTTAGCCAATCCCGATATGTTTATAGGATAGCTAATACATGTCATTGAGATGATACCACAATGATGATGTAGGAAGAACTTAGACGACGTATGTAGACTTGCATCGGGCTTGTCAATTTTTTAATTAAAGATGAGATTTGTAGTCAGGTTTCGAATTAAGCATTGAATACGCCTTTAATGTCCTTTTACATGTGTATTTATACATGAAAAATTAGGTTTCAATCTTGGTGTGCAAGTTGAAAATCAATGGATTGACCTTCCTACCTTGATAGGCGGGATTTACAATGGATCTTCCCCTGATCGTGTTAGCGCCTTTTGGTGATGATAGGGCTTTACGGGCCCCTTCCTTTCTGCTCGGGCAGGTTGATACTATACCTTGGTGAGGCAGGAGGGCATTTGCAAGACAAGTTTGGCACCCTAAAGGTTTTTTGATGACAGTAGAGATGGTATTATGCTCCAGGAAAGTGCCGCAAGATACCCCGGCCTCGGGGAACCCAGGTCCTTCCACGTCGACCTAGCTTTGTATTCTATACTGGCATAGGAAGCTTGACGTGGTCACGTCGGGCTTTATTTGGCGAGCCTGGATGCATGCAAGACACTTATATGGTATAGGTAGCCTTACCTTGCTTCTGTAGGATCGCGTGGTAGCTCGGCCTCGGGGACCTTGATATAACCCCAAACTTGGACCCTTGCATGAAGGCTGGGAAGTGGAAAATTCTCCTTTGGCCCCTAGCCATATTTGGCTGTTAAAATTTACCATCCAGTAAAGTTTGATTTCTCACCTCAAATTTTGAAACCTCATTCTTTTTCATTCTTCATCAAATATCCATTCAACTTCTGAACAAAAGTTTTTTTTCTCAAATTCTATAACAAAACCAGAATCTTAACGTTGCATAGTATTGAGTTTATCAAAGTTTTAATATGTGGTTGGCCGAAGGATTTGGAGATGTTATGTAAAGTTGGAAAACAAAAAATCAAAAAGGAGATTAGCAGTTTGGTGGTGCATAAATAAAATTTGGGATTCTAAAATTTAAAAATTACGAGAACAAAATATTTTTTGGAATGCAAGAAATCTCGAATCGTGAAGACAAAATAAAATTCTTTCACTTGGATTGACAAATACATAAAATAAATCTTCACTATTGAAAAACTTTAATTTGCCACATGTCAATAGATCCTTCAAAGCTAAGGAAGAGTTTAGATTATGAGAGGATCCAAATCATAACTGATTACCAATGCATCTGAGTCACTGTAATCATTTTTCTTTTTATACATTTTTATTATTTTATTCTCATGGTTGCGTATTGCAATTTGATTGTTTTTTAAAGGATTGTGATTTGATTGTTATATATGAATTTTTTAATATTTTATTGTTTTAATACCATCATATAACCAAATATTTGATGGATGCGGTACATATATGACTGGTATTTATTTAATTTTGTTTATTTATGGTGACCTTTGGTTAAATTTCTTCACCTGAAAGTGTAATTAAATTAAAGAGTAGTGCTAGAAAACCTAAAAATCTAGCTCAAATTTCAACCCAAATGATGTGGCAAGTGAGTTGTCATCACCACACAAAATATGGGAAGATGTGGTTAATGAAAAAATCACTTACCACATCATTTTGGTTGAAATTTGGGTTAAATTTTTGGATTGACTAGCATTAGTGTAAACCAAATCAAGTGATTTGATACCTGTTTATATATTTCTACATACATGTTCACATGGCACCTTCCAGGGTTCAATATATTAATACCTCTTGCTTATGTTGTACAAATTTTGTTGGTTCTTTAATGTTTGAAAAAACTTTATGCTTACAAACACTATTGATGGATCATCAACCGAAATTGTTACTAATTAAAAATCTTACGAGGCTTTGATCAGCCTGGAAGAAGTAACTGAAACCCACGATAAATTGTTAAGTAGGATGGCTCAATAACCTTATATGCTAAATATTTGTAAGGAATTCACATTTGGCATTGATGATTTAAAGAGATGTTATCGCTTAGGTCATAAAGAAGGATTCAAACTGTTTAGAGAGACTATGCAAAGATTGTTTTTCCTAAACTAAAATGAGACAATACTCATCTCAATTGATCAAATACTATCGTGCCTTACTGAAGTTTGTTTATTTTGATTTTTTTTAATACGGTGTTAACTTCATATTACCATATTAATCCTTGATTGGAAACGAAAAACGATTGTTACTGAACTTTTTACATTAATATTTTTTTTTGTTTACCATAATTAATAATGAACTTTTGACATTACTATGACACATCATTTACCACAGCTCAATGATGTACACATGGTTCATGATACATGTCCATTGCATGATAATTTTTTATACTACAACCTCTTTAATTAACTTGTTTACATGGTCCAAGGGACAAGGGCATTAATTTACAAAGGTTTAACTATGTCAAATTGTCCTATTAATGCATACCCTTACCGCTATTTTATTATAAATCAAAGCCCTATATCATGTTGTTGTCATTTTGAAGTTGTCATTATTTTCTTATAAACAACTTTTAAGAAATATGGACAAAAATGCTCCCTTTCCCAAAAAAGTAAAAGTAACCACTCCATCTTATAAAATGAACATAATAGGGAAGTATTTCTCCAAAAAAATCCGCCTTATGGAGGAAAGAGTTGTTAAATTGGAGGAAGAAGGCAAGGTTCTCGTAGATCAAGTAACTAGAAGATTGTCCAGATCTTTAGAATCGTACCTTCATTCGGTCCTGCTAGGATTTGATTGCGGTCATAGGGTTGGCTTCGAACTCATGAGGGACTACACGAAGAAGCTTTTCCCATAAGGAGAATGGGATAATGTTGATCCCATTAAAGCCAAAGCTGCACTAGACTGATTGTTCATGTTATGGCAACATTTTTTCTTTTCCTTTGTTAGTTATTTTCGTTATGTATCCGCTTTTATGTAATCGGTTCTTTATTGGTGTGATAATATATTTCACATTAAGTTTAAATTTGCTAGTTTACAACTCTACTGTTTACTAGTGATATTGATCTATATTATCCATTTTGTTAGATGTCCTATTTAGTTTATATTTGCTTATTCAAGTTGTAAAAAAAAATGAGAAATGCATATGAACATCTCCTCCGTAAAATTTGCATTCATTTTATGTCCAAAATCCATATTTTCTAAAAAAAATAAAATGTTAATGTCTAATGCATGGTCATCTTGGTTATATTGTCCATGATAAGTTATGTGAGAGAGTTAGTTCTTTTTGTTTTAATATATTTTTAAAAAATTTAAATTTTAAGTTTGGATAAACACTTTATTGAAATCTAAAAGCTATAATTTTTGCCCAGCAACCATACAATCCTATATAGCAGCTGAACACTAAACATTTATGTATTTTTTGAGTAATCACACCTTTTATAATGTTGTTTTGCAATAACAAGAAAATATTTTTTATTTTTATATTTATACAGTGTTTATATTGTCCTTGGTACCTATTTATTTCAGAATCAGTTGGGCTAACATAGTTCATGAACATTAAGGCCTGTTTGGTGCGCGGGATTGGATTGGACTATTTCATGAGATTGAATTGGATTAAGATGATACTGGGATTGGATTGGACTGGATTGGACTGGATTGGACTGGATTAATACTATACTGTGTTTGAAGAAATATGGGACTGGACTAAATTAATACTATACTATGTTTGGAGAAACATGAGACTGGACTAATTATATTAATATTTTTAACTTAAAATGAAAATATAATAATTTTTTAATTTATAAAAAAATCCGGTTGTTCTCTCTCTTCTCAACCTGATCTCTCTCTCATTATATCTCACCACGCCTCTCTCTTCCATTTACAAAAAAAAAAAATTGAAATCAAAATTAGTTTTGATTTTTCTCTCTTCCATTCACCATAATCAAACTTATAAATCCACCTGAAAAAACCAATTAAAAATCCCCACAACCATCGATTTTGAGCATGGAAGAGCCATCGACTTGGTTCTTTGATTTTGGGTGATGGTTGGCTTTGATCTTGGCGGCGGCGAAGGTGTTGGGTGGTGGTGGCGGCGGCGACGGTGGCAATAATCTTGAAGATCCGGGTTTGGTTTCGATCTGGGTTGGTTTCGATTTGGGTTGGTTTTTTGAATGATGTTTGGAGATGATGATGGAAGAAAAAAATCTAACGTTTAGTGGTGGTGCGGTGGGAGTGGTGGTGATGATGAAAGAAGGGTGTTGGTGTTTTGTGATGTGAATAAGAGAAAGCAAACGGTGGCTGATGTTTGTGATGCATTTGAGAGAAGATTTTTAAAAATATATATATATAAATGAGAGAAGAATTAAAATGGTGGGCCATGTGTAAATAGTCCTAGGACTAATAAAGGTGGGGGGAGATATGGTATTATTCTATCCCATGATAGTGGGATTATTTTTCCTTTTGGACTAATTGTCCTGTCTTTCAAGAGTGCACCAAACACCGGATTGGGACTAAAATTATTCAATCCCAGTCCAATCCGCTGTACCAAACATGGCCTAAAGGTTTAAACCATGCAAAAAATAGGATAAACATAAAGATTTAATTACTCATGAAATGAGTTTAGTAATTGAAAGGACACTATAACTTTTTTCTAAACACCCATTAACAGTCTTTTCATTCCCATTAAGTTAAACATAAAGATTTATTACTCGTTAATTGAGTTTAGTAATTGAAAGGACACTATAAATTTTTTCTAGACACTTAATAACATTCTTCCCATTCCTATTAAGATAAACATAAAGATTTATTACTTGTTAATCGAGTTTAATAAATGAAAGGACACTATAACTTTTTTCTATACACCCATTAACAGTCTTCCCATTCCTATTAATAATAAATTAACATGGTTTCCATTATTTAAATAAATAAATAAACATTACCGAACCGGTTGAACTCTAAACGTCCCATCAATTACATGTAACAAATTGTTATCACATATTTGTAGCTGAATAATTAATACTGTGAATTTATTATTTATCTATAAACGTTGAGTAAGTGGGTTAGTTTCATCATTTGGTTAACTTTCTTCATCTTGGTAAAGAAAATGGATCTCTGTAAAATCTCCCCACTCTCTTCTGAAACATCAACAAATAATTCAACTTCTTCTCAAGAAACATCACTAACAACTAGTGAACCAACAACAAACCCAACAAGTTCCTCTTCTCGTCAGACAACAAACCCATCGACTTCCTTTTCTGACAAAACAATGACTTATTCTCTTCTGATTGTGGATGGAGAGTTTGGTCTACTAATTGAATTGAGTACCTGTATGGAATTATTAGAAGCCAACAACTCCGACCTTCATAAAACGCTTTCTGTCGACACCTCTTAGAAGAAGTTTTGGTCATTTGAATATCACATTAGATGCTTGCAGAGGCATTTTGCTGATGGTCAGATTGATGGATTTAATCTCTTTAGAGACTACATAAAGACTATTCAACCTCATCGGAATTGAGGTAAAATTGAATGGACACAAGAAGGGATGCCCTGGCCCCGTGATTGGTTTTGTTGTGTGTTCTCTTTTAAGTTTGTTGTATATCTTTGACTGTTTTCTCTATTTTTATTATAATCACAACTTTTTTGTAATGTGATTTCTGCAATCACAAACAATATTATGTAAATGGTATGTTTTCTTTGTGTTAACTTTTTACTAAAGTGGATTTGTTATATATCGGTTTTAACTGTAAGACTTAAGGTTAGCAATCAATTACTATTGTGGCATTAGTATATTTAGTTGACTTTGTTTATCATATATTCATTATTGTATGAAATTAGTTGCATATCTATTAATAAAACTTCCTTGCGATTAAAAAAAGACCAACAATCAAATGTATAACAATCATTTGAAGTGATGAGTCTATGACTATCTTGTTTCTAGGGATTTGCTGATAAGAAAATTAATGACTGCATTCAATTTCAAAACGTTGTTACTTTCATTAACATCATATATGCATTACATGTTTTGTTACTATCATTAACGCTTTGTAAATGCATTACATCTTTAGTATAATTTGAAATAGCAATGCTAGTGAAACAACAAAGAAAATTAAACTATATAGTGTCATCACTCTTAAGCCACTTGAAATGGATTCCATATTGGTCTTTATTCCATGTAAACATGTTTCCAGCATCTACATCTTTGCTTTTAAAACTTTGATTTCTTCCACATCTCTATTGATTTCTTCAGTCCTTTGCCATGTGTGAAATTCTGTTGGATCTGGTTTCCACCAAATAAATAACTTGCATTGTTTACTTTCACAACAATAATACAACTTACCTAGATTGTTTTGCAATTCAAAGATTTTCAAAGCAGCCTTTTTCCCACAAAGACATGACTTGTTTCTGAATGCAATCATTCCACCATTAATGCATTCCACCATTAATATTGATTTATGTGCTTAAACTTCCTTCCACAGTTGGATGGTGTATTTGCAAAAGAAAGAAATTTATAAATGTATATCATAAGATATAAACTATTGTATGCAGATGTGTGTTTGTAAAGCAAACTGAAAGTGAAAATAAACTAAAGCGTGTCTAAGGGGTGATGACAAGTGCTGTTTTGTATGTGTAAACTAGCTTGTCAAGCAAAATTTATAAAACCCTATTTGCACTCATTTGACAACAATATAGTAGCAAGTATGGGTATCGTCCACAGAGATCGTGTTATGCCATAATTGATCAGATTACAATCTAAGCTAATATTCAAGAAGAACAATGGAAATGACGTTTTGGATCAAATGTGATTAAAACAAAACAAGTTTATCTAACTAGAAATGCAACAAGTAGTAAATCAATTTGTATGATAAGGGGACTAAGAGAATGATGGATTCAACATGTTGCCATGGTTATGTATGAATTCTCATTAATGGTCATTAATCCAAAGTAACCAATCTAGAGGGTATAGCTTGGTTGTATATCCCTTGTGAGTATTCAATCTAAAGGGTATAGTATTGATTACCCACAAGTGATTGCTCATTAAAATGCATATCTATCAAATAAGGACTAATCTCTTAATAAATTCACCAACCTAGAGGGTATAGAGTTGGTGCTTAATCTCTCTCAAACAACCAATCTATAGGGTATAGAAATGGTCACTCAATTGAGATTAGATAAGGATAGAGATTAATAAGTCCGGATTTCACTAGAGGACGGTACTCTAATTCAATCATTCCATCCAAATGAGATAAGAGAATTAAATAGAGGGTATACTCAGTTCTCTACTCTAACTGATTCTTATATAACATGCAAAGAAAAGAGGGTACAATCAAATGCAAATCATCCTTCAAATCACTAATCAACCAATGAATGGAATAAACTTGATAGATTAATTGATAAGTATAGAATTCAATTACAAACCCTTGATCACAAATGAATCACATCAATCCCCTAGTGGGATGTTTAGCTACTCATGTCTATTACAAGAATGAAACAAGGAGAAAAGGAAAGAAGTAAACCCATAGATGATTCCTCCTTCTTGAAGCTCCAAAATGATCTCCTTGATTCCTTTTGTTGAGTAGATGATATGGATGATGTGAGAATTGAATGGGTTTAGAAGAGGAAAGGATTCCTATATCTAGAGAGAGAAAATGGTTATGAATGGGTCTGTAGGCGTATGGCTCTTAACAGAATGGATCCAATTTATTAGTGCCTTCAAAATGGCTGAAAACTGCTGATGTGGCAACCTGTCTCGAGAAATTCACGGGTTCTACACTGGCTGTGACCCGCGCATGACCTGCGTAAACACCTGGTGCTCTGATTTTCTTCTCCCAGTTTAAGAGCATTGCACAGACACTTGCGCGATGATGCGCAGGTATGGACCCGTGCATTACCGTGATGCATTAATTCTAGCTCCGGATTTTAGAGGAATGCGCAGACACTTTTGCAATGTTGCACTGGTGTAGACCCGCGTATTGTCTTGGCCTATACTTCCTTCATAAAGTACGGGTTATGCGCTGGTTGGAACCCGTGCAAGACCAGCGCACAACCCTGATGCTGCCTCCTCAACGTTTTGACCTTTTTCCGCACAAAAATTGCATATTTTAACCAATTATCCCAAATATAACTAATCACCTGAAAACACAAATAAAGAGCCATAAGAGATGCAAAAATACCAAAAAATGAGACAATGGCTAAGGAAATGATGGCCAAAATATATAACAATTTTGGCACGATCAAACACCCCCAAACCAAACATTTGCTCGTCCTCAAGCAAACTTAAAACAAAACAAAGACTCGAAATCAAATAATCCAATAAGTCGCATGTTCAACTGATGACGAGATTCAGGGATTTGTGATAGTGAGGAGTAAACATATGTAAGACAATCTAAAACAACTCAAGGGAACATGAGTGAAATTCGTGCTGCCATGAATCCCACGCTTAAGAGTGCTCTCATATCGGGAGCTACTCACTCTCACACCTTGAGCATAATTTGTTTTGACTCTAAACCTCAATCGGTTTAGCTCTTTTTTTTCCACTTAGAGTCCTAAGTTCACGCTTATTCAGGGTATGCAATGATGGAGTTTATGCATAGAAATCTAATGCATTGCATACAATATATATTCAAAAACTGATAAGGTATGTGAACTAGCCTAGGAATGATTCACTATGCTATGAACGTGAAAGATCATGCTTCAACAAACATTCCCAATCAAGACATATCATAGATCAAATAGGGCATTCCCTTTTGGTTGTAATAGAGCCATGTGGTTAGATGTGGTGAACAAGAAATGGGAAAATTTGAGTTCAAAGATCACCAATCATGCTTACATATACCCATACACCTCATGCAAGGCTCAAATACACATTTACACACTATAGCAAATAGGCATTTACAAATATACACATATTGTGATTCAATATTGTACTCTACATTGTGAGTACTTAACATTACCTTCAATGCTCTTTTCTTTTCCTCTTTGCCTTTTTCTTTCTTTTTGATTTTCTTTTCATTCCTTTTCTTTTTTGTTTTTGCACACTTGGAAATTTCATATTAACAATTTAAGCTCATAAGTGCAAATTTGGCATTTTTACATTTTTAGGTTATTTCATACACAATTTCATTATTGCCTATATACATGCTATCTAAACTTGAAAGCACACACCTTTCAAACACTTCACATAGCACACACACACCCCACATGATTGGCAATAAAAGGTAGGCTTGTGTTTGGCTATGGTTATATGGCTACGTTTTGGTTCCAAATGAAAGGTAAGTGTTTGGCCGCAAATTTGGCTATGAAGCACACTTAAAGGATTAAGGAATGTGTTTAGGCCTTTTAAGTAGTTAAATGCACACATTGCCTAAAATCATTTCCATACTTAGTTTATTAAGGGAATGAAAGCATCCAATAAGCAATCCACTACATATGCAGTATGTTCTATGGCATGTGACACTTATGACGAGAAGAGTGTTTAAAGAACAGAAATAATTTAATACTTATTGCGCTTTTTATAGGCTTGTGTTTGCGAACTCATGGGTGTCTCCACTATTAGAATAAGGCGCAAGAGCAACAGGTCCCCTCAAATCAAGCATGCAAAGGATGGAACTAACCCATGACAATGCAAATATAACCCATGAGTGACAAAGATTTGTACACAAGCTCACAATGCATGTATAGACTCGCTAAAAGCACACGCTCAAGGCTTCACACCCAAGCTTGTTAAAGCTCAAAATTTTGGCCATTGCGACAGAATCAAAAAATTTGGACAAAAAATGACAAATGAAAGATTCAAGACGACTCAACAAGGCGTCTACACCCCCAAACTCTCTAGTCTTTAACATTGTTCTCAATGTTGAAGACTAGAGAGCTTGGCCTAGCGGAGCGCACCTAACATGATTCAAAACAAAATAAAGACTCAAAAATGGCTCATACCTAAGATAAGGCAATTCGATGCAGCATTGATCTTTAAGCATAAAACACATCAAGCAATATCATTCAACATTTCATTCAAAATTGATGGTATGGAGGTAAAAAAATCCCCCAAACCAGTTCCCTATTATATGCACCAAAACCTGTACATCATATATGTAATAATTCCAAACCCCTAAACCAAGTTGGGCTAGATAAAAAATTAACCTGTAAATACTATGCATATCCATACGAGCCTTCGACTCATCCAAACAAAAATTAAATACTCAATAAGCTCAAAGGTTTAGGAAACTCAAGATAAACAAGATACAAAGAAACAAGTTTCCATCAAGAGAATTCACATAATACCCAAAAATGATATTCAATGAACTATTCACAACCATCGTATGCACACTTTAATAAGCAAAAATTCAAGGATAATGTGGAAAAAACAGCAATTGAGTTAGAAAGATAGAACTGATGTGCTTGTTCATTCGTCTACAACATGAGTAGGTTCCCGCCTTTTTTCCGGGTACTCTTGGCTTGCTCGTCCCTCCAAGACTTGTAAGTGTCCGATGTGTCAAACTAAGAGATGAAGAACATAGCCTTGAAGTAAAACTAGTTCACAAAGGTTAATCAATTTATATCAACTATCCCAAACCACACAACTCATTCACACAATTACCACCAAAATATCTAAAATGTACCAATCAAACATTATATGCAATCAAAATAATAACAGCCCTAAGAAATCTGATTAATAATAAATTCATAATAAAAGTAATAGTACTAAACAAATAAAGGTAGTAATGTAAAGACAATGTTCAACTGGAAATCACTCATCATCTGAGGACTATGCCCTAACTTCTCTTTGTATACCCTTTCCTTTCGGATCTCTCTCTGCTCTAATTATTTCTTT
This sequence comes from Dipteronia dyeriana, assembly GCA_032871835.1. Lineage (NCBI taxonomy): Eukaryota > Viridiplantae > Streptophyta > Magnoliopsida > Sapindales > Sapindaceae > Dipteronia > Dipteronia dyeriana. The sequence goes on along the minus strand of CM065296.1, from coordinate 17,932,033 downwards.
AACCTCCCATCGTGATATCTCCTGTGCCACTCTGAGCTCTACAGCATATGGATCAATGACTGGTCCTCCAACAGGAAAGATTGAAGAAGTGGGTCTCTTGTTACATCTCTCATAAGGAATGACCTTCAGCTCCTTCCTTAAACTTGTAACATTGGACCATAGATCTTCCATGTTCAAGTTCATTGTATCCATGGATTTCTCTAGGCCTTCCATCTTAGAAGTTAAAGTCTCCCATGGCACTTAATTCTGGTTACCTATCCCTGTATTCTGTGGCTCTTGTTCAAAATCCATGTCCTCTGGCTCTTCCAAGTGTGTTCTGCTTGACTCTGCTCTTGTGCTACTTTTCTTCTTCCCTGTCCTCCTTCTATCACTAGTCAGGTCTCTTTCCACTATTAGACTGGTCCAAGTGGCTATTCCAATGTTTTCTGGCAATGACTCAAAACGCTCCCCTCTCATTTCAACTCCTGCTCTTCTGTATAAATCTGTATTGAGACAAGGAAAAATGAGTGGTTGTCTTTCTACCTACCCTCATTCGTCCAAGCTGTTCTATTTCCCATCTGATCAGGGAGCCCACATTAATTAGCTCATTGTTTTTAATTCAATGAAGGATGGTTGCCACCTCAAATGGTACAGTGGTCCTATGCGACCTAGGCCTAATCGAATGTGATATGAATATGTTTCATAAGCCTAGCTCAATCTCTAGATTACTATGCATGATGTGGAAGTCCAGAGTGACCCAAAACTCTATAGTCTGAATTACTAATGAGTTTGCAAAATCAACATTTTGTATGACGAAAATACCGTTCCAAGTAACACCATATCATATTCTAAGCAAACTTTCTTGATCGTCTGGAAGCCAAGCGCTGTAATAGTCCAAAATTTCATCAATGGTCACACTTACCTCAACACCTCTTACCATCACTGTTGAGTGTTGCTGAAAGTAATCTGGCACCATACTTGCATAAAATTCTACCACCAATGTCTAACTGTACTTTGCTGGAGTGGAGACAAGTGTTTCCCAACCCCGGTGCCCAACTGTATGGAAAACAATCTAGTTTCTCAATTCTTCCAAATTAATCCCCCGTTCTGGAACTGGTTTTCTTTTAAAGAATTCAAGCCTTCTTGGAAAGTCTTCATTCTGAATACACTGAGGAACAGTGGGAGTTCGAGCCCTTTTCTTCCTTTGACTTTCTTTTTGAGCCACGTGCTTGGTTCGAGATGACATCTACAATAAAGCAGTTTCATTATGGGGCAAGATAATTATTTACACAGGCAGGAGACAATCATAAAGCAAGGATGAAAAAGAATTTCAGAATTAAGGCATGCAATGCGCGGGTCCAGACCTGCACATGACTCGCACATCTGGCAATTCTGTATATAGAGCTCGTGAAGGAGATCTTTCCAAATGCATCAGGTTCTTAAGTAAAATTTCATCTGGATATTTCAACATGAAATTCCTAATAATTATGCTCAAACACACAATCACATATCTTCACAAATTGAAGAAATTTCAAACCCTAGAATTGATTTAATCACATCAAAGTGCACATTGATTATAATTTCACCAATTTTGCAAAATGCAAGCAATATTCACAAATGCCCAATCCTTCATACTATCCTATTAAAATTTAGCATTAAAATGTAGGTCATAGATAGGATATATTACTATAAGAATTGAATCATAGTTACACGAAGGAGAAGAAGAGTGAAATTCAAGTTGCAACCATTTAATTATGAATCAAAAGGCCTGGACATACCTCTTTTGATCTTGGATTATTTGTGGAAATAGATATTACCTTTAAAGAGAAGAGGGAAAATAAAGAAAATTAGTTTGAAAGTGGCAGGGCATACTCTCGACAGTGATGTGTCCTTTATAGGCTTGAAGGCACGAGGAATGTGCGGGTCTTGTGCGTGTCTGCACCCGTACAATATCCTGATTCGGTTTTCTTCCTTTAAGTGCGCGGGTGCTGTGCAGGTAAAGCTTTGGTGAGACCTGCACATTTCCAACCTCCACAGCCAGCTTGCCTCATCTATCAATTATCCTCTAATCCTAGTGTCCCCCCATTCATCATATTTTCATAGTTATTCTTAAAAGACTTGTATTACTTGATAATCTCATCTAAAAGAAATAAAAACACAAACTAAAAATTCAAAGCAATTAATCAAAAGATATCACAATGAATTATCTTTATCTTAAAAAAGCCCCCAATCTCACTCTAAATAATGAATTCCAAACATAAGACATCTTAAGCATAAAGAGAACAAATTGTGACATCAATATCCTACTAGAAGAAACAAGGACTCTATGCGTGAGGAGTATAATTGGATTCCACAGAAGGTCGGTTGACCGATTGGGAAGATTGCTTCCTTTTGACCACCCAAATGGTTACCGAATTTTTCTCAACAATTTATTTCTCATTGGTTCTATATTTTTTTAATAAATCCTTTCTAACCCATATTTGTTTAACCACTTGTGGGGTTATCCTTAAACTTAGAACATTGAGCCCAAATGTGACCTTTATCAAAACAAAAGAAGCACACAAGTTGAGTATGAGAAATACTCCCTCTATGGTTCGCTCCTTGCGGTTCCTTTGTATGTTGTGCTCGAAGTGCTTTGACCTCCTCTTCGATCTTGTCGAGTTGAGTTATGTAGTCACACTCCCTTACTCTTGCAACTTTTAAGGCCTTTTATTTCCTATTATGTGCCTCCTTCACTTCTTTTAAAAGGTTTGATTTCCTCTAGAGTTTTATCAAGAGTTTTCTTTTATTTCTCTCATACTCTTCCTCAAATTCCTTAGAAAGTTTAGCGAGTACGGTTAAGTCTTGTGCAACCACCTTCTTCTCGCCTTCCACCTTCTTCAAATTTTTCCCCAATTTCTCATTGAGGTCAGAAAGGTCTTGCACTTTCCCTTTTAACCTTTCATTCTCTCCCTTAAGATAATTGATTTCTTGATTAAGCCTTTTGTTTTTGTCTTCTAACTCTTTCTTTTCCTGCTCCAAGATATTAAAACTCGTTTTCAGACTTTCCTCATTGACAATGTTGTCTTTTTCTTTGATTGCTTCCCTTTCCAAGACACCATCAATATGTTCTTCTTCCCGTTCTGAGGCTAATTCAAATGCCTTGACAAGTTCAAGAACTTTCCTCCTTTTCTTGCCTTTCTTGGATCTTCTACAACTAGACACTGATTGCCCATTTCTTTCTCCTATGGTTTCTTCACAATTAAGTTCACCGTCTTACTTCCACAACTAAAAGACAATTCTCTTGAAACCATATTAACAATCATACCAGTTGTGACCATAAATGACCTTCCTACTAGAAGCTTCCAATCTCGATCTATGATACTGTCATCCTTGACGTCCAAAACAATAAAATCGACCGAAACCTTAAGCCCATGAATGTTTAATTGAACATCTTCAATTATCCCCACTGGAGTTTCATTTGAATTGTTGGTCATTTTCAAGGTAATGGGTGTAGGCTTTAATGTGTCAATGTTCAATTGCCTGCACACTTGAAAGGGTATCATGTTTATACTTGCCCCCATGTCCAACACTCCTTCTATCAGGTCCGAACTTCCAATGCTCACCTGAATGATGAAACTACTAGGATCCTCTAACTTTAATTGTACAATCTCTTCCACGAGATCCTCACTAACTCCCATATTGCCTTATTTATCTACATGTTCGTTCTCTTTAATCTCTTCACTGGCTTCAAATGACTCGAACACTTTTTCTTCTTCCATCGACACTTCCATGTTGTCTTGCACTACTTCTATAGTTTTAGCTTGTTCTTTCCCCTTCACAGACTTCCCTTTTTCCTGCTTAAGAATGTAGTCTCCTATCTGGGTCATCTGAGTCTCCATTCTTTGAAGTGAGGAATCAAGACCATGCACTTTTTGATCATTCGAATCGATGTAGTTTTGGAGCTTTTGTTGGGTAGCATTCTGACTGTTGTTGAATTCTTGAGTGGACTTTTGGTGGCTTTGTAGCAGCTCCTTCATCAAATCTTCGAGGGATTTAGTCCCTATAAAAAATTGACTAGTTTGATTAATAAAGTTTGATGGAGGCTAGGGTTGAGCTCATTACCATTGATTGCTTGGTCCACCTTGATTATTGTACTTATTAAATCCTTTTCCTTGGCTTGGGTTGATGTTGCTCCATGAGAAGTTCTAGTGATTCCTCATTCCCGGATTGTAGGTATTTGAGTAGGGATCATTTCTTTGGCGTTAGAACCCTCCCGACATTTCAGCCTCCTCATGCTCATAATTAAAATCCCCAATCATCGAGTCACTCCCGACTTGATTCACATGATTTCCCGACTTACTCATGTTGTGTACCATGTCATTAATAGATTGCATGTCTTTTTCCATCCTATTGATCTTAATAACAACCCCCGTATTATTTCAATCCAAATCTAACCACCTCTTCTAATGTTGGAAGACCGTTGCTGAGATTACTGTGCCAACTTTTCCATGATCTGGTAAGCTTCTGGAGCCCTCTGTCAGCAATTGTTCCACCACAAGCATTATCCACCATTACCTGAATATTAGTCGAAAGACCCTAATAGAAGGAAGTGACCTTCAATTCATCTGTATATGTGTGTGGTGGGACCTGTGCTAATAAGACATGGAATCTATCCCATGCTCCATGAAATGGCTCCCCCTATTCTTTACTAAAGGTAGCGATCTTAATTTTCAACTCTCTTGCTCGAGCAGTTGGGAAAAACTTGTTAAAGAAAGCCTTGCAAACTTGAGGCCAAGTTATAATAGTCTCGGGCCTCAAGGCCATATACCATTGCATAGCCCGATACTTAAAGCAATATTGAAAACACCTCATTTGTAACTGCCCCCTAGTCAATACAGTATTGCGAACCGTAATAGGAAAGGTCTCTAGAATAGCACGGTACTACTTAATAAATTGTAAACAATCCTCTTAAGGTGATCCGTGAAATGATGGAAGCAAGTTAACATGCATGCCCTTTAGTTCGTAATGCCTTGTAATCTCATCTAGAACTATAGTCTCTCTAGTTGAGGGAAGAGTGTACTCCCCTTTAGTAAAACCCAAGTCATTTGTAGGAGTCTCTTCCTTCTCTACTGGCACAATAGGCACCTGTTCATTATCCATTTCTTCTTCAAATCGATACTGCTCAAATTGCCTAACAACTCTACCAACACGGTTAATGTTGTCTTAAATTGCTACCGTTGGTCTTTATAAAGAATGTCTCCTGTGCATATACCTATACACCTGAGACTACCAAACAAAAGAAACAAGGTAAAAGAAACCAGAACAATAAATAAACTCTAAGGCTAAAACTGAAATATAACTACTTAAGCAATTTAATCAAAGAAAAACATATACGCCAATCCATGGCAGCGGCGCCATTTTGACAAGTGTCATTTTGTATATGTAAAATAGCTTGTCAAACAAAATTTATAAAACCCTATTTGCACTCAGATTTGATAACAATATAGTAGCAAGTATTAGTATCATCCACTGAGATCGTGTTATGCCTTAATTGATCAAATTACACTCTAAGCTAATATGCAATAAGAACAATAGAACTGACATTTTGGATCAAATGTGATTAAAACAAAACAAGTTTAACTAACTAGAAATGCAACAAGTAGTAAATGAATATGTATGCTAATGGGACTAAGAGAATGATGGATTCAACATGTAGCCATGGTTATGTATGAATTCTTATTAATGCTCATTAATCCAAATTAACCAATCTAGAGGGTATAGCTTGGTTGTATATCCCTTGTGAGTATTCAATCTAGAGGGTATAGTATTGATTAACCACAAGTGATTGCTCATTAAAATGCATATCTATCAAAAAGGGACCAATCTCTTAACAAATTCACCAACCTAGAGGGTATAGAGTTGGTGCTTAATCTCTCTCAAACAACCAATGTAGAGGGTATAGAATTGGTCACTCAATTGAGATTAGATAAGGATAGAGATTAATAAGTTCGAATTTCACTAGAGGAGGGTACTCTAATTCAATCCTTCCATCTAAATAAGCTAAGAGAATTAAATAAAGGGTATACTCAATTTTCAACTCTAATTGATTCTTAGATAACATGCAAAGAAAAGAGGGTACAAGCAAATGCAAATCATCCTTCAAATCACTAATCAACCAATGAATGGAATAAACTTGATAGATCAATTGATAAGTATAGAATTCAATTACAAACCCATGATCACAAAGGAATCACATCAATCCCCTAGTGGGATGTTTAGCTACTCAAATCTATTACAAGAATGAAACAAGGAGAAAAGGATATAAGTAAACCCATAGATGATTCCTCCTTCTTGAAGCTCCAAAATTATCTCCTTGATTCCTTTTGTTGAGTAGATGATATGGATGATGTGAGAATTGAATGGGTTTTGGAAAGGAAATAATTCCTAGATCGAGAGAGATTAAATGGTTATGAATAAGCATGTGGGCGTATGGCTCCTAACATAATGGATCCAATTTATAGTTGCCTTTAAAATGGCTGAAAACTGCTGATGTGGCAACCTGTCTCGAGTAATGCATGGGTTGTGTGCTGGTTGTGACCCGCGCATGACCCAAGCAAACACCTGGTTCTCTGATTTTCTTCTCCCAGTTTAAGAGCATTGTAAGAACACTTGCGTGATGATGCACGGGTGTGGACCCGGGGTGTGGACTCATGCATTACCCTAATGCTTTAATTCCAGCTTCCGATTTTAGAGGAATGCAATGACACTTTTGTGATGTTGTGCTGGTATAGACTCGCAATGCCTTAGCCTATACTTCCTTCAAAGCGCTTGGGTTATGCGCTAGTTGGAACGCGTGCAAGACCAGCGCACAACCCTGAAAATGCTTTGTCAACTTTTTAACCTTTTTCAGTACGAAAATCGCATCTTTTATCCAATTAACCGGAATAAACCTAATCACCTGAAAACATAAGTAAAGAGCCATAAGAGACACAAAAACACCCAAAAACGAGACAATGGGTAAGGAAATGAGGGCCAAAATATATAACAATTTTGGCACGATCAGGTGAATAGGTTTTAATCGATTAGTTACCAACTTTTCGATTAATTAATGTTAAAAGTTTATCCCATAATAGCAAGCAATCAATTAACAATAAATGAGTGGAAAATGATAAAAACAGAATAGTTGTTTTACGTTAAAAACCCTCTAAATGGGCAAAACTCACGGGTTATCCATCTAGCCACATACGGTCCTCAAATCCACTATATGTAATGATGTTTACAACCTAGGTCGACCTATAGTAACACCATTCTTCTGAGTTGTTCTGGGGGCTATCGGATATCGTTAGCGATCCTTTGGCATGCATTGCAGATTTCTGAACATCGTTGTGCATCCGAGAATAAAGACGGCCAATAATAATCTTGCCTGAGTACCTTGTGTGCCAAACTTTTTCCCCCAGTATGGTTTTCGTATACTCCACCGTGGATTTTTTGTAGTATCCGACATGCATCTTCCTTTGATACACATCTTTGGAGTGTTCGGGAAAACCCCCTTCTGTACAATTCTCCTCCAATCAATGTGTATCTTGTTGACCGATACCTGATGTGTTTGGCTTGTAGGGAATCTTCCGGGAGCTTGCCTTTTTCCAGAAACTTTTTAGCTGAGTCATCCAACCGTCTGATGGTGTTCAAATTTCTGAGATTTCAAAGTTTTTTGGTTCAACTATACTCTTTCTGAGGAGATGTGCGACCGGAATAGTTTTTGGCCTGATTGTGGTTGTGGTTGTGGTTGTGGCTGATGCTAGTTTGGACAAGGCGTCTGCCTTTTCATTCTCCTCCCTAGGAATCTGGACAATCTTATATTCTTTGAATTTTTGAAGGAGTTGTTTTGTTATGCCACGATAAGCTATCATACCTTCATCTCTAGCTTGGTATTCGTCTAGGACTTGGTTGACGATTACTTGTGAGTCACTGAATATTTCAACATCATCTGCTATGATGGTTATATATACTCTAAGTCTAGCTAGTAACGCCTTGTACTCAGCTTGATTATTTGTCGCTTTGAAAACGAATCTTATGGCACATTCAATATCATCTCTTTTCGTGGTACATACTACAATCCTTGCCCCGCTGCCATGAGTGTTCGGTGAACCATCAACATATAACCTCAACGAGAAACTTTTGCCCAGCATCCTTTTTGCTTCCAGGTTTGGTTCTGTGAAATCTGCCACTGTCTGGCCTTTGAGGGATGTCCTAGGGACGTACTGAATATCAAATTCATTCAGCTCGATTTCTCATTTGGTTAGTCTCCCTGAAATTTCTAGCTTCTATAAAATTTGCTTAAGTGGGCAGTCGGTGAGAACATGGATTGTATGAGCCTGAAAGTATGGCATCAGCTTCCTTGCTATCGAAACCAATGCTAGGGCCATTTTTCCTGCCTATGAATACTTGGTTTCAGCTGGAAGAAGTGTCTTGCTGATATAGTATACTGGCCTCTGTACTCCATCTTCTGTTCTAACTAGAACCAAGCTTGCTGTTAATTCTGTAATTGATAAGTACAAGTGGAGTACATTTTCCATTTAAGGTTTTGAAAGGATGGGAGCCTGCCCTAGGTACTCTTTGATTTTATGGAACGCCTGCTCGCATTCTTCTTTCCACTCGAGCCCTTTTCCTTTTTTAAAGTATTAAAAAAGGGAGCACATCTATCTGTAGCCTTTAAAATAAATTTGCCCAAAGAGGCTAAGCATCCTATCAAGCGTTGCACTTCTTTTAGCGACCTTGGCGATGTCATTTTTTAAAGGGCTTGGATCCTCTCAGGGTTCACTTTGATTCCCCTCTGGTGAACTTGGAAACCTAGGAACCTTTCAGAAAGAACTCCAAACAGGCATTTGTTCAGATTCAACTTCATCTGATATCTCCTCAAGACATCGAATGTTTCCCGCAGGTCTGAAGCATGCCCATCTACCGAGATGCTCTTGGTCAACATGTCATCTATGTAAACTTCCATGTTTCTTCCTATTTGACATGCGAAGATTCTATTGACCAGTCTTTGGTATGTTGCTCATGCATTCTTTAGCCCAAAAGGTATTACTGTGTAGCAGTATAAGCCCTGATCGGTTGTGAACACTGTTTTTTCCTCATCAACCTTATTCATCCAGATTTGGTTGTACCCTGAGTAGGAGTCCATGAAAAAGAGTAATTCATGGCCTGACGTGGCATCAACCAGTTGGTCTATCCTTGGCAGTGGAAAACTGTCTTTTGGGTAGGCTTTATTCAGGTCCGTGAAGTCTACACACATTCTCCACTGACCATTTTTCTTATGGATGAGGACCACATTAGCTACCTACTGAGGGTAGCTGATCTCTCTGATCGACCTTACAACGAGTAACTTCTCCACTTCTTACTTGATTGCCTGACTTCTTTCGAGGTTGAAAGATCTTCTTTTTTGTATTACCGATTTTACATTTGGGTCCATCGTAAGATGATGTGATATTACTCGGGCATCTATCCCTACCATGTCTTCATGACTCCAGGCGAACACGTCTTTGTATTCTCTGAGTAGATCAATAAGGTTTTGCTTAACCTTTCATTCTAAACTGGCACCGATTTTGATCTTCTTATCTGGTTCTTCTTCCTTTAAGACTATTTCCTCTATTGGTTCACTTTTAAACACTTCCGGCTCTTCACTCGGATCAAACTCAAACAATAGTGATTCTTGCTCAATCTGATCTGACTGTGTTATGGTACACAGTTGCTCACTAGTGTCCCTGTTTTTATAAACCGAGAGATTAGCTCTTCTGGCCATCTCCTAGGACCCTGTACTACTCCTACCCCCCGTTCGGTTAGGAATTTGATCATCAAAGCATAGGTAGTTGTTACTGCCTTAGTTTTATTCAAGAATGGTCGACCTAACAGCTTGTTATAAGGCCAATTGTCAAGGTCTACCACTACAAAGTTGAGTAACACTATTCTTTGAAAAGGTGCTACTCTGATTTTCACAGACAGCTTTACCGTCCCAAAAGACCTGACCTTGACTCCTCTGAATCCTCTGTGTAGGGAATGGAAAGGTTACAAATCCTTTCGGTCCAACATGAGTTGATTGTAGACAGCTATATTGAGAATATCAGTCGAACTACCATTTTCTATTAAAATTCTTCTGACTTCTCTGTGGCCAATTCGGGCATTTATGACGAGGGCGTTATTCGGTCGAACATTAACCACTTGTAAGTCGATCTCTGTGAATATTATTGAGTCTCATCCTTCCTTAATCCTTTTCGGGTCTGGTTCGACGGAGTTGACATCAAAGTTCTGCCTTGCCTCGGCCGCTTCTCGGGTTTGCTGAATTCATTCCCGGTTACTTCTCCCAGTTGATGGCCCTCCGAAGATTGTTTGTATTACTTCATTGGCCTCGGGCCTGGCCTTTTTGTTCCGACCAGAATTAATATCAGCCTTGGTCTCTTTCTTTATCTCTGACTTCTTATCTTTCGTCAGGATTATATCCTGGAGGTGTCTTTCCCGAATGAGGGTCTCTATAATGCAGTATTTTGTTGTATCTCACTGAGCAAACTGAGACTATCGGTGTGGCTCCTTTACTAGATTATTTTCTTCCAATATGGTCAGGATTTCTTCCTATTTTTTCCGGAGAGGGGTGTCGTTTGTGTATTTTCCTCTGAATTTCTCTGTTGTCTGGTCAGTATTACGCCAGCTTCCCTCATCCTTGCTTCTTTCTTTATTGTTTCCTTTTTGTTTTCCTTTGTGGTTCTGTACCTTTGACCCGGCATCTTTTTGTTTCGGTCTCCCCTCATTCATGTAGCATCCTCTTGTGGCTAACTCCTCTTCTTCGGCTAGTATATATCCTCCAGCCATGTCCATCATGTCTGCATATCTGGTTAAACAGGCCCTTCTTAGGTTAAAAGATAGTCGTCCATTCTGCAAATTATTTATGAATGCAGCAATTATTACTTCATCATTTGCACTGCCGATTTCTGAGACCGCGTGGCCGAATCTCCCCAGATATTTTTTCAATGACTCATCTTTCCCTTGTTTCATCTGAGAAATGTTAGCCACTTATTTTTTCCTATGTACATTGCCCAGAAATTGTCTTGAGAAACTTCTGCTCAACTCACCGAAACTCCAGATGCTTGCCGGGGGCAATCTACAGAACCATCTTGAGCCTGTATCTCCCAGGGTTTGTAGAAAGTTGAGACATAGTAAAGGGTCGTTGTGGGCATACTAAGCCATAGCATTTTTATACCGTATGACGTGTTTTTTAGCATCTGTATCCTTCTTGAATTGTTCCACGTATGGCATCCTGAACCTTTCTGGGAATGGGGTTCGTAGGATGTCCCCAGTGAATGGACTATCAGAATCATCGTTAGATAACTCGTTATATCCATATCGCCTAACCAGCACGTCCATTTGACGCCTGTTGTTTTCGACTTCTCAGGTCAGGATCTGAATCATAACATCTCTGTCTCTCACCAGTTCTCCATGAGGGTTAAACCGTCGGGTGATCGCCATGCCTGTTTTCAGCTCATCTTCATCCTGTACCCGAGTCTCATGAGCCTAACCATTGCAGGTGTATGGTTCCATGACGACACTTGTGATGGTGACGATCGCTATCTTATGATGACGATGACCGATCCCTATGTCGATCATATTTTCAGTGCCTATCTCAATCCACCTGACCATGACTCCACCTTTGGCCTGGTTGTTCTTCGGGTGTTTCATGATCCCTGACCTAGGTGCGTGTTTAACCCCCAGATTGATTATTTTGATCCGAGTTTCTAGCAGCTACTGGAGCATCTGGTTTCGGCCCAACTATAACCGAACGGAGCCTTGTAGGCAAAGGGTTTGGTGGATGCGCCTCATCCGTAGAAAGTTGAGACATAGTAAAGGGTCGTTGTGGGCATACTAAGCCATAGCATTTTTATACCGTATGACGTGTTTTTTAGCATCTGTATCCTTCTTGAATTGTTCCACGTGTGGCATCCTGAACCTTTCTGGGAATGGGGTTCGTAGGATGTCCCCAGTGAATGGACTATCAGAATCATCGTTAGATAACTCGTTATATCCATATCGCCTAACCAGCGCGTCCATTTGACGCCTGTTGTTTTCGACTTCTCAGGTCAGGATCTGAATCATAACATCTCTGTCTCTCACCAGTTCTCCATGAGGGTTAAACCGTCGGGTGATCGCCATGCCTGTTTTCAGCTCATCTTCATCCTGTACCCGAGTCTCATGAGCCTAACCATTGCAGGTGTATGGTTCCATGACGACACTTGTGATGGTGACGATCGCTATCTTATGATGACGATGACCGATCCCTATGTCGATCATATTTTCAGTGCCTATCTCAATCCACCTGACCATGACTCCACCTTTGGCCTGGTTGTTCTTCGGGTGTTTCATGATCCCTGACCTAGGTGCGTGTTTAACCCCCAGATTGATTATTTTGATCCGAGTTTCTAGCAGCTACTGGAGCATCTGGTTTCGGCCCAACTATAACCGAACGGAGCCTTGTAGGCAAAGAGTTTGGTGGATGCGCCTCATCCGTAGTCAATAGATCTACACCTTCTCTCACTGCGTATGTCAGTAACTGTTGCAATGCCTCACAAAAACGACATGCTATGTCCTCACTGGTAGGAGGGATTTGTTGGATACCAGCCAGGGATGCTGGTTGGTTCTCGGTGGTTATGGTGGGATCTCGTGAACTTCTGCCTATATGAGCATTATCTAGAGATTTTTAGATATCCCTAGAACTGTTTCTGCTTCTACTTCCAGCAACTACTTTAAATCAGATCCGAGGTTTTACCCCCGCCTTCTAGTGCCAATTGTTGACGTCGATTGCTCGATGGGTGAGAAAGTCAAAAAGATTGGATTTAGTTGTGACCTGTCAAAGAGAAAGAGAAAGAGAATGCAATTTGAAGCTAGTTAGACACGAGTTTACATGGTAAAACTTTAGTGATCAGAGAAACATCAACGGGTGGTTGAATAATCAACCGAGCCAAAATCCACTTATCTAAATAAAGAATTACACCACTCGATCTCTTTTTTCCTCTCTGCTAGTGATTCTATATTTTTTTGCTTCTCTTCAACAATGAGATTATGGGTCTATTTATATTTGCATAGAACCCTAATCCTTGTTGTACAAGTAATGAAAGAATTTTGTATTCAGTTACGATTTGGTTGCTTGTTGGAGTCGTCTTTTACTTTTTTCCTATTACGGAGATTGTATGGAGATTGAATGGAGATCAAATGGGACTATAGAGATACAATCAGTTTAGGACTTTATTTCCTTATAAATATGTGCAGTCTTCTTAAAGAAGTAAAGTTGTTGCCTGATTTGGAACCTGTTTCGTGTTTTGTACTTTATTCTTCTAGGAATTCTTCTTGACATGGATGTCTTTACTTATTTAAGAATGACTCTTGGTATGCCCATGTGCGAATTATGTACTGGACTTCTTCATTCGGGTTTCTCGTTCTTGTCCCAAGTAGAATATGACGTCACTTGGTCCCGAGCAGGTCTTGACTTGCTGAATACCTGTATTCATACTTACTCGGGTTCGTATTCCCTAGTGATATCTTGAAGGATATTTTCTGGATGTCTATTCGGATATCTACCTAGCAATCTTAAGGGATTATCCACCTTGTCAGTGACGTGTACATTTGATAAAAATATACCTACAACAAATTAAATAAACACTAGAAATTGAATCAATTTGATCATGTTTCCAATTTTAAAATTGTTAGTAAATACAGGAATGAAACTTATTAAATTTATTCTGATTCCCCTTCATTCCCTTTCCAGTGGAACTTTATTCGGATTCCATCCATTCTCGATCAGTAAACGTGCCCTTAATTAATTTATATTTGTCATAAGAATATAATGAAAATGACTTATTATACAACTTAATAAAATATTAAGAGGAATTACCTACTTTATTTGTAACAACCCAGACTTATCAAATAGATAGTGTTCATTTCGGGTTTTACATTAGCATCATTTACCCTCACATGTTTGCTTTGGATCAATGGCATCACAAAGAGTTACAATATTTGTACCCCTCTAAAGCTATATGTGTTGGGGTTTATGCCTTAAAGATGTAATTTGTAAATGGATTTATGAAATAAATAAAAGGAAAAGTTCAATTCATTCTTGTTATGTTGTTTATTTTATAACTTGTGCATATATTTAACATTCAAGATTGTCGGATGTAATCTCGAACTGTGTATATGAGCGTCATATATGGATGGATACAGTATGAGACATGCAATCTAAAGAGTCCATAGATAACAAATAAAGCTGGGTACTTTATTTGTAGTTAATCTATAGTTGCTATTCATTCCGTAATGTACGGCATTCTATCATGAACCATTCATATGAGATATGGGAATGGAGGCACCTTGTATGATGTGATCATATAGGATTGAGCCATGATCTATATGAATCTCTCACCAAGATCCGTTTACCTATGAGATTCATATATATCAACTAATGTTGGCTATATGTGGGTGATCTTAATCCTGAGTGTCTTATCGACTCTGTCAGGTTAAATCGTGGTCTTTGATATACCATGGGTGAGGTCAGATGCATTTATTGATCAAGGATATTAATTAAAGAAAAATACTGTGATTCTATTAGGTCCCCTTGCTAGCCCGATCGATTTAGGTAATAGGGGTCATAATTAATTAATTGGATTGTCAAATTAATTGTGTTACGAAAGTGATACGTATTTATTCAGGAATTAATTGAATAATGAGATTATTTAATTATTGAATGTTAATAGTTAAGTTAATTAAATAATTAGATTATTTAATTATATTGATAATTATGACTTATTAATTAACTATTAATTGGAGGGTGATAGTTGATATTTGGATTTAGGTGAAGATAAAATAATAGAATTATTTTATTTTTGCTAAATCATTAATCTAAGTTTTGAATTTAAGTTTAAATTTAATATACTTATTATCACTTTTAATATATTATATATATTTGAAAAGGATAATTAAAAGATATATATCAACTATTAACACAAATAGGATGCAAATTGATGTGTGTACATGAAACAAAAAGTCAAAAAAGAGTTTTGACATATATATATAGTTCTTCGTGCAACTAGAAAAAAAAAATTATATATATATATCAAAAAAGCAAGCTAGTGCATGAAACAAGACGAAAAAAATAATTATATATATATTGTGCTTCGTGTGCAATGAACAAATATAGATATAGATATCTTGTTTCATGCTTTGTGCGTTTTTGAAACACATAGAAGAAAGAGTTTCTTCAATTCTCTCTACATTCTCCATTCAAGTTTCTGAGACCGTGATGCGCCCATACGCAGTTACCAGTCTCGGGAGATAACGAGGAAGATCGAGTGGTTCAGATAGGAGCACATCGTAAAGTGAAGGAGTCTCCAAACGTTTGTAAGATTGGTTCAGACAGGAGCATATCGTAAAGTGAATGAGTCTCCAAACGTTGGTAAGATTTTCTTCTTCTGATCATATCGATTTCAATTTCCTATGCTTACATATTGTATGTATTGGTTTCGAAATATAATTACGATCTCAAGTTCACTGATCCCAAATACAGATTATGATTTGTATAAAAAATTTAAAACCTAATTCAACTGCGTAACCGGTGAATGAGGTTCCAACAATATGTACACCCAAAAATTATATATTTTCAAAATTCCGATATTGTCCTTAAATTAAATTATTAATATTCTTAATTAATTTCGTTTATAACTATTTTACTTTTTAAAATTTTTCTAATTATATTAAAATAAAAGACAAAAAATAACAAACGAAATCTAAAACTAAAACTTGGTAGGAGGCTTATTTTTGGCTATTGCGTTCTTCTAAATTATAAGTTCGAAAAGATAGAGCTTTAGTGCTTTTACGGAGGTTATGGGTTGATAGGAATGATTTTGTTCTTAATAGATAAACTAGATTGGTGGAGTATTTTGGAAGGGGTAACAAACTATATGCAGGAATTTCATACCCGGGAAAATGTTAATGTCAAAAGTTTAAAACTAGGTTGCAGATTCAGTATGGAATTTCTTAAAAAAAAAAAAAAAGGTTCGAGATTAATAGGGATTTGAAGTGTAACAAATGACATAGTTGTTAAATGGAATTTAGGTAGTATTGATGCATTCCTAATGAGGATCAAATTTGGATCAATGAAAAATTAGCTTTGTTTTCTTCTTAATTTATTGAACAGAGGTTTATTTTGATATGGTTCAAAAATTAAATGGCACTTTTTGGAGGTGACATTTCAATATTGTCACTTATATTTAAAAGATACCTATTATGGTGAACGGACAAAAATACCCCCAATAGTTGTTCCATCAGATTTCTTTTATTAAATTTTTTTACAGTGACAATTGTAAAATAGAGAGAAAAAGTTTCGTTGAAACTCAGGTGCTACGCAGACGCATTTGGGGGTCGAGCTTCCCGTCGAGCTCGCGGTGGACCTTTACTAAAAAGCTCATTCGATTTAACTAAACCAATTTTATATCTATTGTGTGTTGATAAAAACTCGAATTATTTCCCAAAAAAGCTCGGAAATAGTCAAAAAAATAAAAGCTTCAACCAATAGAAAAAAAACTCGAATTAATAGAAAAAAAGCTCATACAAATACAAAAAAAAGTTCGAACCAAAACAAAAAAAGGTCGGAAATAGTAAAAAAAATAAAAGCTCAAACCAATAGAAATAAAGCTCAAACTAATAGAAAAAAGCCCGGACCAATACAAAAAAAGCTCGAATCAATACAAAAAAAAAACTCGAATTCTTTCCAAAAAAGCTCGAAAATAGTCAAAAAATAAAAACTCGAACCAATACAAAAAAAGTTGGAATTCTTTCCAAAAAGCTCGAAAATAGTAAAAAAAAATAAAAGCTCGGACCAAGAAAAAAAGCTCGAACCATTAGAAAAAAAACTCGAACCAATAGAAAAAAAACTTGGAAAAAACTTTAAAAAATGGTCGAAAAAGAAGAAAAAAAACTCGTACAAATTCTAGAGACTACATGTTCATACACGAATTGATACATTGTTAAACCAATCACAAATGCATGAAAGAAAATAAAGAGATCGATTTTCAGACAACTTTTTTGGAAAGAGAATATAACTTTTCTTTATAAAAGTTTAGATGGAAGCACAAAGACAAATTTTAAAGGCAATTTGGATAGTTCACCATAATAGGTGTCTTTTAAACATAAGTTATTAAAGTGGTGACATCATTACAACACAACAAAAAAAAAGTGGCATTCCTCACCATTTCCTCCTTTTCGATATATATATATATCAAAATTAAAAGAAAAAGGACATATTTGGTAATTTGTGGGGTTTGTTCACAGGATATAATTATTTTAAAAAAATTAATAGGGTGAAAATACAAAAGGGGTGTACATACAATTTTTCAGGGATGTAAATATTGTTACTCCTTCACAAAAACTTCTTTCACCCATGGCCCATAACAAGTCTACTTAGTGCAGGGAGAACAAAGCTTTTATTCATGCCTTGGATCTCACTTGCTAGCGATGCCGAATGTTAAAATTTCTTTCCCTTTGGGTCTTACCTCCTCGTAAGTGTCTAAATACAATCTTAAGTTGTTATTGGTAAAATCTAAAGAATGATGAGTCAACATAATTACCCAAAGATACAAGAATTATAGACGCCACATCACCAAGAGTCAACCTTCCTAAGCTGACCAAAGATGGTTTCATAACACCAGGTCGGGGCTATCAAGAAGGTCGGGATAAAGCCCTTGGTCGGGACTGAATCATTGGTCGGGATAAGTAAGGTTTAGACTGGTCTTTATAGATGGTCAGCAGATCGACACGTGGATGTTATCAAATACATACAAAATGAGTCTTACTCCAATAAGGTGTCTCGAAGCACACTTTGACAAGGAAGCGAATTCCCTTATTAATGTCAGAGTCCAAATTAGGCAAGAAGTCCAATACGTAAAGAACATGAAACAGGAAAGAAGGATAAAATGACTTAAACACGTTAATTCCACTTACTTGTATAACGCGAATTAGGGTTCTATACATGTATAAACAGACCCTAATAATATCCATGAAAGGGTGGAGAGATAGAAAAAAAAATATTTAGAGAGCACGAATTGAGTGTGTAATCATTACAATATAGTGAATTTCTTCTCGCTGTCTTTGGCAACCGTGGATGTTTCCCCACCTTGGAGTTTTACCATGTAAAATCTTCATGTTTTCTTTAATTAAATAGTAGTTTATAATTTGCAATTGTGTGATCTCATATACTTTCTGTTCGACGTGTGATCTATCCAAAAATCACCATCAACAACTGGTGCTAGAATGAGGGGGTGAACCTCCGACGTTATAATCAGTCAGAGGGTTTAGCCATACACGGTGAAATAATGGTCTCCATCACTGACAGAGAATCATCCCCGCACAATGTTGACGTTTTACGGGAGGCGAATGTCATGGACGCCAATGCACCGGGAACAGATCCACCCTCAAGAACTCCACCGTCAAGCAGACAAGATGTCGTTACAACCACGGACTTGACTACATGAATATCTCCAGATGCAATTTGGCAAGTTCAAGAATCCCTACGAAAAGTCATTGATGATGCCACTAGACAGGGAATTAGCATAACTGCAACTGCAACTGCAAATCTAAGTTCATCATACCAGCTCTCTACACTTGTGGTAGTTCAATGCTAAAGGTCCGCTCTGAGATCGTGGCAACTGCTCCATGTGCACCCCAAAAACCTGGAAGAGATAGGGTAGAGAAATGGGGCAAAAAAGAACGTTCTCGTAGAAAAAACAGCTCGTACCAAGATAGAAGAGCAGAGGAACGTGAGGACTTAAGCTCACATGAGGGTACCACGGGGTACGATGATGCAAGACAGGATTATGAGCAAGAAGACAGGTATGTTGGACGGAATAGGAAGCCCCAATCAAATTTAAGCGATGACAAGCGCGCTCCCAGAAGGTAAAGGGTCTTGTATGGGTTCACAATCCATCAAAGGTTAGACAGGCATGGAGAACCCAAAGGAGAGTGTGAAGTTCTTCTTGGGAGGATAGAATCTTTGGAGAAAAAACAAAGTCAAGAACACCCCCTGGTCGGGAATTTTAGGAGTCCGTTCACTATCACCACAAGGTAGGCTAGTTTTTTAGAGAAATTCAGGATGCCCCATATGGAGCAATTCAAAGCCAATACCGATCTATAGGTACATGTCAAAAGATACCAGAGCGTCATGGCTCAGTATGACTATGATGACGCCCTTATGTGTCATATGTTCCCTCAAACATTAGGAGATCAGGGATCTAGGTGGTTCGAGGATTACCATCGGGATCCATCAGGAGTTTTGAAGGATTGATGCGAGCATTCACCAGACAATTTATGGGAAATATCCAGCGGAGAAAATCGGTGTCGGCTCTTTCTACCTTGAGGTAAAGAAAATATGAGAAATTAAAAGACTATTTAACCAGGTTTTCGTAGGAGGTATCGGAGGTTCAGGACCCAAACGATGACGCGGTGGTATCCGCATTCATAAACAGCTTGCAACACAGTCACTTCACCTTGAATCTAAGACAGTGGGGACCGACCACATATGCAAGCATGATAGATTATGTTGGGGGATACGCCATGGCGGAAGAAGAACAAATCACCCACGAGGGAGAATTTATACATCGGGGTCGTTCTGCTAGTAATCAAAAGAGCCAAGAAAGTCGTTCGAAAAACAATGGTAAAAATGACCCGAAAGGCAACGGAGAAAAAGGGAAAAACGGGCGAAAAGATGATGATAGAAAAGGGAGGAATCCAAGGCACCCGTATACCAACTATACCCCATTAGCTAAAAAGCATGAGGAAATTCTAAATATTATAGAAGACAAAAACTTATACAAAAAACCCCCGAGGCAATCAAATTTCGCTAGAAGAGATACTACAACCGATTCCACCAAGAAAATGGCCACGAAATCTCCAAATGTTACCAACTCAGGGACTACATTGAGAAGCTAATCCGAGAAGGTCATCTCAGTGACATCATCCTCAGAGGAGAGGAGGATCAACAAAAGGATACCCACGTAAGGGATCAGGATAAGAGTTATAGGAGCCCGAAGAAAGACTCGGATAGTGGGGCAATCAACACCATTTTCGGTGGCCCCAATACCGAAAGCAATAAAGGAGAAAGGATGTCTAAAGTTAGGGAAGCCATGAACAGCCAAAGAAGTATAGAGGTGAATCATCTAGGTCCCGATCGGAAGAAAGTAAAGCAAGGATAGGTCCCAATAACTTTCACTGAAGCAGATGCACACTAGTCAAAGGTCAGACCAAACGACGTGTTTGTTTGTCAACTCGCATTGGGCACAGGCAAGTAAAACGAATCCTGATTGACAATGGTAGCTTGGTAGACGTTTTGAGCGTAGAGGCGTTTGACCAACTCGGGCTACAGAGGGATGATCTCCAACCACTGAGTGGAGGAATGGAAGTCAGAGCGTTAGGAACTGTTAAACTACCAGTAGAAGCTGGAAGTTTCCCCTGTACGAAGACAGTATTATAGACTTCGTGATCATAAATGTTGGGAATTGACCATGTAATGCTCTGCTAGGTCGACCCTTACTGAACAAACTAAAAGCAGTGACTGTAACCTACGCGCTCATGGTAAAATTTTCGACCGAAGTGGGATAGGGATAATGAAAAGCTCACAGGAATGGACCAGAAAAGCGAATCTAGTCGTATACAAGGAAAAGGCAGAGTATGAGGTAATATAGGTGGAGGTTGTTGAAAAATGTGAAGACCTAAAAGTAGATCCAATAGAGGCGAAGGCTGAAACCCCGACCGAGTTCGACCTAAACCCAAGAGAGGTAGCACCAGATTGTGACAAAGGCTTGGAGAAACCAACCATGGAAGTTGCCATTAGCAACGATGATCCGAAGAAGACTATTAGGCTGGGGTCCCAACTGACGAAGCTTGATAAAGGCAAGATGATCGAACTACTAAAAGAATATAAGGACATGTTTGCTTGGGAGCTCACGGACATGCCAAGGATAGATCCAAGGACAATTTCACATTACTTAGCAGTAAATCCTGATCAGAAACCGGTTATCCAAAAGAGGAGATGCTTCAACCTGAAAAAAAGCAAAGCGTCAAGGAAGAGTTGGACAAGTTATTAGCCGCAGGATCTATTCGGGAAGTGAAATATCTCGACTGGGTCACCAACGTAGTCCTGGTGAAAAAGAAAAATGACCAGTGGAGGATGTGTGTGGATTTCACTGACCTGGACAAAGCATGTCCGAAAGATAGCTTTCTTTTGCCTCGAATCGACCAGTTGGTAGATGCAATGGCCGGACATGAGCTGTTAAGTTTCATGGACACCTATTCAGGTTACAAACAGATTAGAATGTTTGAACTAGATAAGGAAAAAACTTCATTTACAACTGACCAGGGATTGTATTGTTATAAGGTCATGTCATTTGGATTAAAGAATGCTAGGGCAACTTACCAAAGGCTTGTGAATAAAATGTTCGCTCGACAGATTAGCAGGAATATAGAGGTGTACGTGGACAATATGCTAACCAAGAGTGCAACGTTCGGAGACCATCCAACCGACCTATGGGAAACGTTTAAGATACTGCGAAAGTATGGGATGAAGCTAAATCCAAAGAAATGCGTATTCGGAGTACCATCAGGCAGATTTCTAGGATTTTAAGTTCACCGAAGAGGGATCGAAGTAAACCTGGAGAAAATAAGAGCTCTGGAAGAAATGAGGTCTCCCAAGACATTGAAGGAAATTCAAAAGTTGACGGGTTGTCTAGCGTCCCTGAGCCGATTCATAAGTAAATCCACAGACAAATACCTACCCTTCTTCAAAGCTATTAAGCGAGGCAAAGGGGTAGAGTGGAACGATGAGTGCAAAAAAGCATTCAGAAAAATCAAAGAATATTTGGGAAAAGCTCTAATACTATCTAAACCACTTGAATGGGAAGTACTATATCTTTACGTGTCCGTTACAAACGTAGCAACAAGGTTGGTACTGCTAAGATTGGAAAAAGGAATACAAAAACTTGTATACTACACTAGCAAAGCTCTGTTACTTGTAGAAACAAGATATTCTTCAGCTGAGCAAATGGCTTTGGCTTTAGTAACAGTAGTGAGAAAATTAAGACCGCATTTTCAAGCTCACAAAATTGAAGTATACACTGACAGTCCATTGAAACAGATTTTATCAAAACCCGAGGTGTCGAGAAGGCTAACTAAGTGGGCAGTGACACTAAGTGAGTTTGACACAGTCTACTCGCTAAGAGCGGTGATCAAGGGACAAGTTGTAGTGGATTTGGTCAAGGAGTTCGTAGAGCCGAACAGCGAGGTGATCAGAATGTTATGAGAAGATGACTTGTTTGCTTTGAAACTACATGTAATTGGATCGTCAAACATGCATGGCAGCAGGGCATGTACAGTTATATTCACACCAGTGTATGGTCAAAAATGATCCCGATCGTCCACCTGCTAAAGCCGAGTATCGAGAACAAAAATCAAGCCAAAATGTCGAGGGTAGAAGTAATCGAAGTGGAACAAACTACCTGGATGACCCTGATCATATAATATTTATAGAAGGGGTGCTCTCGACGGAGACAGCTGAGGCGAATCATCTCAGATATAGAACCACAAGATATTCGATGGTAGAATGAGAGCTATGCAGAAAAGGGTTCTCCAAAGCCCTTCAGAAATGCGTGGACCCAATCAGAGGTAAGCAAATATTAGAAAGTATCCACAAGGGAGTCTATGGGAATCACTCAAATGGCAAAAGCCTGGCATATAAAACGCTCAGGCAAGGCTTTTATTGGCTGACTTTTTTTGGAGATGCACAAAGTGTTGCAAATCAGTGCGGTGGCTGTCATAAAGTAGCTAATGACATACGAAGACCACCCAAACAATTGAAAAACATGACATCGCCATAGTCGTTTGCCATATAGGGAATATATCTTATTGGTCCGATGCCAACTGCGACTAAAGGAGGGGTAAAGCATGATATAATGGTCGTCGACTACTTCATAAAATGGGTTGAAGCGGAAGCACTAGTACATATCATCGAGGCTAACACGGCCAGTTTTGTAAAGAAAAACATCATTTATCTGTTTGAAATCCCGAAAACTATAATCACAGACAATGGAACTCAATTCGATAGTGACAACTTCAGAAATATGTGTCAAGCCTTCAGGATAAAGAACTATTACGCCACACCAGCTCACCCTCAAACTAATGGTCAAACGGAGGCGATGAACAAAATAATCAAGCATACTCCTAAGGCGAAGCTGGAGGGAAGGAAAGGAAATTAGGCAGATAAATTAAACAAAGTCTTATAGGTCTATCGGACTATAGAAAGTGTTAGGATTATGCTCGATAGCAAGAGTGTAATATTGTAATTAACAATCTTTTTCATATGAATAAAGTGATTTCTAGTTTAACAAATCTTATAGCATTTATAGTTTAATTATTATAATTGTCAAAAGTAAATAATCATAAGGTCAAAAGACTATGAGAAAAGAAGAATTGTTCATACATCTAGATATGTATGAGGTAGACACAATTCTTTAGTTAGTCTTGAATAATATTCACAACTTAAGATAGAAGGTTGGACGCCTTTATCTTGTCAAAGTTGTAGATTCTTTTGCTAGCATTTGGGATCAAATGTGTTATGATGAGTCTAAAATCATCAAAGTGTGGTGTCTTCCTGCAAAAGAATCTAGTGCACTGAGTGCATTGAATAGGATCACAGTGAAATACTTTATCCAGAACCGTCAATGGATAAAAGTTTTCATTTGAAGACAATCAGAGAGTCTATCTCAATCCTGAGATAAATGATGGACTTATGGTTACAAGTGTTATCATTTGAGCTATCAATGAGTATGATTATATAGCATAGTCTATCCTCGATAGTTTGGTGGTATTCATTTGTTAATCGATAGAGGACTTCATTTATAGATATGGACATCGTGGCTCCATTTATTGAATGAGAGTAGAATACCATAATATGGATGTTTTGAGGTATTGGATATTAAATCTTAACGTTAAGTTTTCAATAGTGTCTATTGAAACATGGCTTCTGGACAAGTCAAAATATCCAAGTTAAAAATGTGGTCATATGAGTAAATATGGTAACTTGGAGAGCTATAGGCGGTCTATGAGCTCTTGGCAATTATTGGTATTCTTCACGAGGATACACTTTCTCCAATAAGGTTGTCTAGGGTATGAGTGAGTGACATCAACTTATTTAATCTTTATTTAAGAGTTCAATTTTAGTTCTTTAGTGGAATGAACTAAAATTAAATAGATCGGACCTAAGTGAATCATTTGTTGATTGTGATTGGGTTGTGTCTATTGGAGCTTAAATTTAGATAGCCCGCTAAGATCCCCAATCCACACGAACTTGCATGGATCACTTGATATATTCTACCGGACCAATTTAAGGGTCCATCTAGAATTGTAATAAGGCATGAGAACTTGTTTCTTTTTGTAAGAATAGGTCTAGTTCACATGTGGACTTTTCTATTAAGGTCCAATAGATTTAATAAAATAAGAAAAATAATATATGGTCCTTATATTTGGTATGGGCGGCAAGGCTATTAAGAATAGCTTAAATATATTATTTTTTATTTAATTATTTAATTAAATGGAAATTAATTAATTTGTTGATTAATTAATCAACAAATTAATTATTTAATTAAAAGTCAAAAAAAAAATTCCTAATAGGAGATGATCTCATAAAACTATACTATTGTTGGTAGTATAGTTAATGTTAAAGACTATATTTGATAAGTAGATAAATAAAAAGAATTATTTATCTAATCAAATTAGGAAGTCTTTAATATGGTTACAAATACACTTTTAAGTTGGATTAGGAGTCTTGGTGTTAGGATAGAGTTCCTTTTTGAAAAGGATTCTTAACCACCAAGTAAATCTACCTAAGGAAGGGATTCTTAACTACCAAATAATCCTTCTTAGGAAAAGAATAAACTCTCCTAATCTATATCAATGGTAAATTCGGCCAGCCCATATGGATATAGGAGAAGTTAGATTTCCTTTTAGATAAGGATTCTTAACTACCAAATAAATCCACCTAAGGAAAGGATTCTTGCCAACCAAGTAAATCCTTCTTAGGAAAGGATCCTATATATATATATATATATATATATATATGTGTGTGTGTGTGTGTGTGTGTGTGTGTGTGTGTGTGTGTGTGTGATTTTCGGCCAGACCTAAGAATTCTATGATGAAAATTTCGGCCATGCTAGGTAATTTTCAAGAGAGAGTTTGGCATAGCAAGAGAGATTTTTTAGGGAGAAAAATTAGTTTTTGCTCTAGACAAAATTAAATCAACTCATAGAAAAAGGGTGTGGAATTCGGCCAAGGAGAAAAGAGAAAAAGAGAACGTTTTTGTTTTCGATAGTACACTAGTATCCTTTACATCACAAGGGTTTTGTGTACAACATCGAACCAAGGTTCACGCGAGTTTCAATCAAATTGATTGATAATTCACAACTGGCCGGACGTTCTTGATTTTTCTTTTGGAGGATATTTGTAACTAACAACTAAATAGATTTTGCTTGCTTCCATCCTCAGGTATACAATTTAAAGAAAGGGAGCCCACACTCCTTGGTGATTCACATTCGTGATTGGATTGGAAGATCTTACGGAATCAATTCGACGCTTGTTCAATCGTCACGAGAAAAATGTATGACACTTTTTATATACATCAATTAATCTAAGGTTAAGGTTCTCGTTGCATAAAAGGGAAAAAAATTCTTTATACGCAAACTCTAATTTTCGTTTTTCTCACGCGTCCGTTGCGTTTTGTAACCATTTTTTTTTCCTTCAGAAAGGACTTCAACAGGGGAAACACCCTACTCATTGGCATTCAGGATGGAAGCAGTGATTCCAGTTGAGATAATTCACAAGTCCCCTAGGGTACAACTCTTCAATCCCGAAAGATATGTGGAGATGTTAAAACAAGACTTGGACTAGTTGGAAGAGAGAAGAGATATGTCCAGGGTGAGAAATGCCGTCTACCAACAGAGGGTAGCAAGGTATTATAATTCGCATGTTAAGATAAGAAGATTACAGCTCGAAGACCTAGTCCTGGGGAGGGTGATGCTCAATACAAATGATAAGTCCGCATGAACGTTAGCTGACAAATGGGAAGGAACATACCAAGTGACCGGATAGCAGGACATGGAGCATATCGACTTTCCTGACCAGAGGGAACCTAGCTTCCCAGACCATGCGATGCACAGTATTTAAAGATCTTCTACCCATGAGAAGATTCTTATGTTTGTTTTTATTATTTATTTCCATAGTGTAAGCTTTAAATTATTATTTACTAATTGTCTTTTATCTTTTGAGAAATCAATAAAACTCCTCAGGGGGAAAAATTATAAATATCAAGAACAGTGTTCGAAACACAGCATTCACTCATAAAAGCATTTACAGGATATCCCATATAATCGGTTAAGACCGAAAGGGATCCCGAGGGGCCCAATGAGGGGCCGAAAGCATTACTCGTCAAGACAATGCACACTTTATTGGAACCCCATTCACCGGTCACGCAGCGGAACTAGGTTTTAAAATTTTTAAACAGATCATATCTGTATCTGAGACCAGTGAACTTTGGATCGTAATTATTTTTCGGAACTAATACATACAATATGTAAACACAGGAAATTGTAATCAATAAAATCAGAAGAAGAAATACTTACCAACGTTTGGAGGCTCCTTCACTTTTCGATATGCTCCTGTCTGAACCAATCTTACCAACGTTTGGAAGCTCCTTCACTCTATGATGTGCTCATGTTTGAACCACTCGATCTTCCTCGCTATCTCCCGAGACTTGTAATTGCGTGTGGTCGCTTCACGGTCTTAGAAACTTGAATGGAGGATGTAGAGAGAATTGAAGAAACTCTTTCTTTTATGTGTTTCAAAAAACACACAAAACATGAAACGATATATATATACCTATATCACGCCATATATATATATATATATATATATATATCTTTTGCTTTTTATCACAAAAAAATATTTTATATCACGCCTCTGCAGCTCTGCTCACAAATATATATCACCCTTTGCTTTTTATCACAAAAAATATTTGTCTCACGCCTCAGCAGCTCTGCACACTTTTTTCTTTCACAAATATCTATATCTTTTTGCTACTCGCTTCTTTATCAATAATATTCACGCCTTGCTTCACGAATCTATCTTATCGCACTGCTTCACAAATATATATTATATATGTAATAAGTATTTGTATCCTATGTAAATTCTTCTTTTAACTATTGTTTTATATATACATTAATTTGCATCCAATGCAATCTCATGTGTTATTAACTGATATATATCTTTTAATTATCCTTTTCAAATATATCTATTTTTTTAAAAGTGATAATAAGTATTTTAAATTTAAACATAAATTCAAATACTTAGATGAATGATTTAGTAAAATAAAATAATCTTATTATTTTCTCTTCATCTAAATCCATATAACAACCAACACCCTCCATTTAATAATTAATTAATAATTCAATATTATCAATATAATTAAATAATCTAATTATTTAATTAATTTAACTATTAACATTCATTAATTAAATAATCTCCTTATTCAATTAATTCTCGAATATATACGTGTCACTTTTATAACACAATTAATTGGACAATCCAATTAATTGTCCGTGACCCTTGTTACCTAAATCGATCGGGCCAGCAAGGGGACCTAATGGACCCACAGTATTTTGAGCTCCAATAATCATCGGAATCATTAATTAAACTCTTTAATTAATATTCCTTGATTATTAACTCTGGTGTTATTCCACTAAAAACCCGAAGCTGCACTCTCTTAACTGTAGACACTTTTACACAGACCGATACAACTCGGTGTCCATCGATATAGCTATTACACATGGTGTGATCCTCCATAATAGTTCATAATTAGAGTTGGGTCATAATCTCTGTTATACCCCTCTAATTACGTATATCCTTTAAGTACCATTGATTCTCTTATGGACAGTAAATCCTATTTCCTTACGGAATTAGGAGAACGCTCATATTGTCCAAGCCCCGAATCAACTCTTAAGGGAACTACCATCTACTTCTCACAAGAAGGAGTGGATTCCACTATTGTGTACAAACCTTCCCAGTCACAAGCCTAACCGCAATCCCAACGTACGGAGCATATTGATCGGGAATTGCATCCGACCTCACCCATGGTATATCAAAGACCA
Source organism: Dipteronia dyeriana (assembly GCA_032871835.1). Classification (NCBI taxonomy): domain Eukaryota; kingdom Viridiplantae; phylum Streptophyta; class Magnoliopsida; order Sapindales; family Sapindaceae; genus Dipteronia; species Dipteronia dyeriana. The sequence goes on along the minus strand of CM065296.1, from coordinate 17,903,804 downwards.
CGATCTAACTTGAAGGAGTCGATAAAACACTCAGGATTAAGATCACCCACATATAGCCATCATTAGATGATATATATGAATCTCATCTGTAAACGTATCTTAGTGAGAGATTCATATATATCATGGCCCAGTCCTATATGATCTCATCATACAAGGTGACCCCATTCTCATATCTCCATATGAATGATTCAGGATAGAATCACCGTACATTACAGTATGGACCGCAACTATAGATTAACCACAAGTAAAGTACCCAGCTTTATTTGCTATCTATGGACTTTTTAGATTGCACTTCTCTTACTGTATCCATCTGTATATGACACTCATATACACAGTTCGAGATTACATCCGACAATCTTAGTTGTTAAATATATGTACAAGTTATAAACTAAACAACACAATAAGAATGAATTGAACTTTTCCTTTTATATATTTCTTAAATCCATTTACAAATTACATATTTAGGGCATAAACCCCAACAATCTACCGCTTGCACTAAAGCATGTGAGGCATGTCTCGTAACCCTAGACTATCTAGGTGACCCAAAAACACTTTAGCCGGGAAGGTCTTCGTAAATGGATCAGAATGATTGTCTTGTGAGGCTATCTTGGTGACAATCACATCTCCTCTCTGCACTATCTCTCTAGTGAGAAGATACTTTCTCTCTATATGCTTCCCTCTTTTATGACTTCTTGGTTCTTTAGAATTAGCCACAACACCACTGTTATCACAATAAAGTGTGATGGGCCTATCCAAATCTGGAACAACTTCCAGATCACTCAAGAACTTATGGAGTCAAACAGCCTCTTTAGCAGCTTCACAAGCGGCTACATATTCGGCTTCCATGGTGGAGTCAGTAATACAAGATTGCTTGATACTTCTCCACACATTGGCTCCACCACCCCGGGTGAATACTGATTCAGACATGGATTTCCTAGAATCCCTATCTGACTGGAAATCAGAATCCGTGTATCCTAACGGGATCAAATCCTACCTGGAATACACTAGCATATAGTCTCTCGTTCTCCAAAGATACTTGAGAATTGTCTTGACAGTAACCCAATGATTCAATCCTGGGTTGGACTGGTATCTATTGACAACTCCCACTGCATAGCAGATGTTCGGTCTCATGCATAACATAGCATACATGAGACTACCTACTGGTGATGCATAGGGTACACGTCTCATATCCTCAACTTCTTGAGGTGTCTTAAGATATAGTTCCTTAGACAAGTTAACTCCATGCCTAGAAGATAAATTACCTTTCTTGGAGTTTTGCATCAAAAATCGCACAAGAATCTTGTCAATATATGATGTCTGAGACAATGCTATGAGTTTGTTCTTACGATAACCTTATAAGCTGGATCCAAAGAACATAACTCTCATCTCCCAAATCTTTCATTTGGAATTGGCTAGCCAGCCAGCCCTTTACATCAGATAACACTCCCATATCATTCCCAATAAGTAGGATATCATCTACATATAGGACCAAGAAAACTACTTTCTTATCAATGATGCGCTTGTAGACACAAGGCTCATCGACGTTCTGCTCAAAGCCATAGGTTTTGATCACATCATCAAACCTGATGTTCCAAGATCTAGATGCTTTCTTAAGTCCATAGATGGACCTTTATAGCTTGCAAACCTTTTGCTCTTGATCTGGAGACACGAATCCCTCTGGTTGTATCATATAGATGCTCTCATCAAGATTGTCATTCAAGAATGCAGTCTTGACGTCCATTTGCCAATTTTCGTAATCGAAATAGGCAACAATGGATAAGAGAATCCTAATAGACTTAAACATGGCTACTGACGAGAAGGTCTCTTCATAATCGACCCCCTCTTTCTAGGTATAACCCTTGACCACTAGCCTTGCCTTGAAGGTCTCTACCTTTCTGTCTACTCCTCTCTTTCTCTTATAGATCCACTTACACCCTATGGGTTTTACCCCATTCGGTAAGTCTACAAGATCCCAGACTGAGTTAGAATACATGGACTTCATCTCGAGATTCATGGCTTTAAGTCATTCCTCTTTATCAGGATCTTCCATTGCATTCTTAAATGTCAATGGATCATCAGCACTATCAGTAGAAACAACACCTTGTCCCTCATCTATACCTAAATAGTATTCAGGTTGTCTCATAACCCTTTCACTACGTCTAGGTGGTAGTGTATCCTGATTAAGAACCATCTGAGTCTCAGATGTTTGTGGATCAACAACTCTTGTTAATGAAGCAATAGTCTCACCAGGCTCCAACTCATTCAATACAATCTTAGAATGAGGTTTATGGTCACTAATATAACTGTCTTCAAGAAACGTTGCATTTGTCAATACAAATACTTTGTTATCTTCGGGACTATAGAAGTGTCCACCTCTGGTCTCCTTGGAGTATCCTACAAACAGGCAGACCACAGACTTGGAGTCTAGCTTTCCAATTTTTTTCTTCAGCACGTGTGCTGGACACCCCCATATGTGTAAATGTCACAAACTAGCTTTACGACCATTCCACAACTCTAGAGGAGTCTTAGGAACATATTTGGATGACACCACATTCAAAATGTATACCGCTGTTTGTAACGCATATCCCTAGAAGGAATTTGGTAATGATGAGAAACTAAGCATAGATCTCACCATTTCCATTAGGGTTCCATTTCTCCTCTCCATTACACCATTTTGTTGTGGTGTACCGGGAGCTGTGAGTTGGGAAACTATCCCATGCTCGACCATAAAGTCTTTAAACTCTTGGTCAAAGTAATTACCTCCACGATCCGATCGCATTGACTTGATCGTCCTACCTAATTGATTTTCAACTTCAGCTCAAAAATTTTTGAACATTTCAAATGTTTTCGACCTCCTTTGCATTAGGTAGACATATCTGTATCTTGAGTAGTCATCTATAAAGGTGACATGATACTCATAACCACCCCTAGCTTTAACATTCATCAGTCTGCAGACGTCTGTATGTATAAGCTCTGGCGGTTCTTTAGCTCTAAGCCCTTTTCTAGTAAAAGGTCTCTCAGTCATCTTACCTTCCAGACAAGATTCACAGACAGGTAAGGTACCAACTTTTAACTCACTTAAAGGTCCACTTTTTACTAGTCTGTCTATCCGGTCAAGGTTGATATGACCAAGCCTTAGATGCTAGAGATACGTGTAATTATCTAGAGAAATCTTATATCGTTTAGTTTTTGGTTTTTCAACCTTAAACATTTCGGCGTTTAGCAGTGTAGTATGTATTAATCATCTTAATACATACAAATTGTTTTCATTAATTCCTGAACAAATATTCAGACCATTCTTTCCAATAATAACAGACTTATTATTAAAAGAAATAGAATACAATTGTTCTAACAATTTAGAAACAGAAATCAAATTCCGTGTAAATCCAGGAATATAAAAAACATTGTTCAATAATAAAAACTATTATTATTGCAAAATTGCAATCTTAGTGCTTCCACTGCTTTTGTCGATATGACATCCCCCGACCCCACACATATTGAGAAGGCTCTTTCCTCTAGTTGTGTCCAAGAATCAGTCCACCGCAAAGAAGAACAAACATGATTAGTGGCCCCGAATCAATTATCCAGGATGAAGAATCATCTTCCACTAAACAAGATTCAAGAACAAGTAAATCATATTTACCTTTCGTCTTTTTCTTCTTGGCTACCTCTTCCAGGTATTAAGGACAGTTCCTCTTCCAGTGCCTGACTTTATTGCAATGGAAACATTTTCCTTTGCCTTGGTCATTGAAGGCGCCCTTCTTTTTGCTTTGGGCTTTCTTGGGTTTGGGCTTACCCTTCACCTTCACAGCAAACCTCTTCCTCTTTTTATTATTTGAGGAGGAAGATGGTTCGGCAACATTTGCCTCACCGGTCTTACCCTTATTGTCCTTAATTAAAGACTCAAAGGTAGCAAGCTCATTGAGCTGAACTTTAACTTGTTCATCCCGTAGTTGCTCTTAAACTGATCAAAACTCTTCAGAATAGTTATCAGTATGATGCTCACTTGACTGGGTTCGTCAATGGCCCCGCCATTGACTTCTGCCGCGTTGAAGTAGGACATCATGCTCAGGACATGTTCCCGAACTGATGTTCCTTTCTTCATGCGAGCGAGCATAGCAGAACGAATGGCTTCTTGTCGCTTTTGCTCGGAGGGCTGCCCGAACATGGCTTGCAATGACTCCATGATTTTGAACGCTGAATTCATTGCTCCATGCTTTGTGACATGCACGTATGTCATAGAAGCCAACAGATATGTTCGGGCCTTCTCATCAGATGAGACCCATCGCTCGTATGCCTCACGAACAGTTCGTGTGGCATTGGCAGCAGGCGCTGGAGGACATTCCTCCGTAAGCACAAACTTGAGGTCTTTGGTGACCAATATTGCATTAATGTTAAGTTTCCACTTAGTGTAGTTATCTCCAGTTAATTTGTCGTTTGCGAGAATTTGAAGTAATGTAGAAGACATAATTGCTGAAATAAAATAAAATAAAACAAAACATTCATTCAGTCATTTATTTAAACCAAGTACGAGTGCTTTGGCATAAATTTAAACATGATGCATGCACATGTTTAACGAACTATAACTACCATCAAACTAGTTACTATACCATGACAATCCAACATACCACAAAGAAGTGCCGCTTTAGGGTCGGTCAAGTCTTTGCATGTTGGACCGAGACATTCTCAATCAAATGATATTCTAGAATAACTCTTATTCCATATCATTCAACCATCGTTCATTCAGTCAGGTTTTGAATTAACAAAACCTAATCAAAACCTTTGTGAGTGTAACCCACCATTTCAGATCTCACCAGCTTAACTAGAGAATTACCACATTAGGGTCGGTCAATCCCGAAATACCCTCGGAAATCCTATCCATTAGGAAGTCAACCTTGGTATTGATCTTTGTGGAAACCCTCCTTGGGGAGGACGAAAACAAAACTGTCACGAGGCCTCACTCGGATCTCACGGTGTTAAACTAATGATGGAGACCGCAGGATATATATGTCATATATCCCTCTCCCACTCACTATTTTAAAATTAGGGTTTTCTATTAATCGTTAATACACCTAGACTCTACAGGATTAAACGACTAACTTTAAACAAGTTATCTAGCGCATTAACTAATTAGAACCAAATTCTAATTAACTAATAAATTATTAATGACTTTTAACAATTAAAAATCTAATCTATTAGTGAATAATCTAAGTCTTTGTAAACTATTTACTAGGGTTAGATTATTATGTTAGTGTTTACCAAGTTTTAACTATTAAAACCCTAACACTTTATTTAGATCATTTATTATTAGGTAATTAATCTATTAATCATACTTACAATAAATGACCCTATTAATCTAACTTATTAAACTCTTTAATAACTAGATTAATATTAATGGGAATTACCAAGTTTTCTAATCATTAAAAAACTAATCTTATTATTCATAACCAATTATGTATATTACCCATTTTAATCACATTAAAAAAATACATAAAATATCAGGCTATGATGTATATATGACATGTCAAATATATTTGTGTTGGCATATCTAATCTAAATGACATACGTATGCATGGCAATACTTTTATCATCACATAATATAAAGCATACATGAATTGATCGAGTACTGTGGATTATTTAACATAAAAAAAAAAGAATCTAAAATTACAAAAAAATTCCCAAGGTATTCCTTGGTCATCTTGTAATTTCCGAGTCTTCCAGTCTCTTCAGGTCACTCCGATTCATCTCATGAATCCTTCTTCGCGATTTTTCCAGGTCTTCAATATATGTTACAATTTTATTTTATTTTACAATACAATAACAGCAAAAAAAATATAAACAAAAAATAATAATAATAAAATACAACCCATAAACCCTAAATCCACAATATCATATAATTAACGATCAATCATGTTTTTGTAAATTAAAACAAATTAATATACATACAAAAATAACATACAATCAATTTAAATTGTGCCTACACAATCATACATATAGAAGCATCAAAAACAATTTCTTGTTCAGAAAATAAAATTGGCTCTGATACCAATTGTTGAAACCCCGTTCACCAGTCACGCTGCGGAATTAGTTTTTAAAATTTTTATACATATCATAACTGTATCTGGGACCAGTGAACTTTGGATTATAATTATTTTTCTGAATTAATACATACAATATGTAAACACAGAATATTGTAATCAATAAAATCAAACGAAGAAATACTTACCAACGTTTGGAGGCTCCTTCACTTTTCGATATGCTTCTGTCTGAACCAATCTTACAAATGTTTGGAAGCTCCTTCACT